>CM028684.1:11610576-12810576 GCA_016760335.1 Gastrodia elata
TTTTCTCTTCATTAATATGTTTTGAAGAGTTTTAAAATATCTTCTTCCCTTCTTGCTTGCTGCAACTCCTCCATTTATGCACGATTTTTCAAAAAAATTTATGTACAAATTAACAATACTCTAAATTGAATAAAATATTAATGTTATGACAAATGACACAAAAGCTAAAGTTTCAATTATTGCTAGAGAGTGTTAATTTTGTACTTTATAATCTAAAATCTTAGCACTTGTAATTTACATAGATTATTGCCCATACTCCCAAATAAGAAGAGTATACAAGTTTTTCTTCAGGAAATTTATGAGTAAAAACGAAACACTGGGAATCATAAATCGTTAAAAAATGAAAAATATCGAGATTTTTTACGTGGATAAAAGTTAGGAGAGCATAGCAGAAATAATGAAACTATCATTCATAAAAATTGAGAATCAGATCAACCATACGCCATGAACTGATCTAATTAGGCTCCACAAAATGATATTCTCATAACCTATTTCTCCGATTGTTGTAGTTGGATTGCTTGCTTCAACCATCTAGGTAATTTCATTTTTCCTTATACTTATTTACATCATCAATTTGGTCTTTTGGTTATTATGTTACTCGGCTACATAAATTTTTCATTTTCTTCCAATTGCTTGTTTTTTTCATTGTTATATCAAAACTTCACATAATTACAACTGCATTGTATGCTAGTCTATTCCACTTCTGCCTTATTATATTTATGCGGTTTGTTTACTACAATCCTTATCTTAATTTTGTTGAACTATATATTGTTGTTTCGAAATTAGGTGAGCTTAAAATTTGAAGCGAATGTGACGCTGATAAGATTTGAACTCAAGACTTGGATAATAAATCATGAGCCTTAATCACTTGACTACAATGTCATTCATAATATATATTGTTGTTAATGATTTAAAGATACCTTTGGCATGCTACTTGGAATGGTTGTCTTACGGCTTTATTATTTTGAAAATATCTATTAAAATTTGTTATTTCTAATTACTTTTTCTAAAAACTGTTGAGGGTTTGGTCTGTATTATTGCAATCGCAAAACTAAGTTACAAGACTTTGGAAAGCACAAAAAGCTAGGAAGAAAAACAGAAATAAAGAGATTATATTACATCAATATTACATCAATGGGAAAGTTAAACAAAATTTAAAACTAAGACTTTTGAATTTTTAATAGAGCTGTCAAAGAGGTTTATGTATAATGTAGTATATTGCAGAGCCCCGCCCTGTCGCCCCTCACAAAGGAGTGTAAACTAAATTCAATTCGACGACGGAGCGGTGCGCTACTCGCGAAGGCATAACCCATCTCCCTGAATAGCCGTAACTAAACCACTGAAGACTGCTGACTCAACCATGAGAAAGGTCGAGAGCAAATACTTAAGATATGAGTAGTACTTATCCTAAGTATTAGACTAACACATACATTGGATTATGAAAGTAAGATGAGGAATCCAGCATATGTATAATAATATTAGCATTTTCAGTATGTCGATCACATCACACTACTAAGTATACGTAATATAAACAGAGTGCAGAAGCTAAGCATATATCCATAAAACATTTATCACAGAAGCTGAAATAAACATTCATCTCAGAAAAAAAGAGGAAATACATCCAAAAATTAGTACAAACGATTTACTGAAATAGTACTGAAATAAAGTCTAAATACATAATTTAAACAAAAATAATAAGAAATGATAAAGATGAAGGAGGGCCCACTAAGGCTCCATGAACTCATCATGAATCTCCTAAGAGTCCTCCTGGCCTAGCTCAACAAACTGCTCAGGATCTAGAAAATTATAGAATCCCAAAAGTATCACGTGTTAGACAATAAGTTTAACATATTGAAACTAATCTAAACAGTTCTAAATATTTACTTAACATTTAAAATAACATAAAATAGATCTGTACAAAAACTGTAAAAGTAACTGAATAATTAAAAATAAAATAGTGCAAAACTAAAAGTAGGGGAAATAGTAAAACTGACTGTATACTGAATATTGAAAATGAATAAGAACAGTATATGATCTGAAACTGAGTAAATAATATATAAAACTATACTGTATGCCACTAAAGCCATGCAGTTGTATATGACACAATATTTTATGCCACTGATATACAACCGAAATATCACTGAACTACTATGAGTCATACGGTCCAATGTCTATATACATCATGTTGGGAAATACAGTTTACTATGATACCAATGCATCCTGATTTTCTCATATTAATGTATGAAAAATTCTATAACCCATAAATTATCACTGATATTCATACATCATACTTATGCTCATGCTCGTATCTCTACACTACATGTATTAAGATCCAAAAATCTAAAAAAATCCTTAAAATCAGGTAATGAATCAATTGTATCTATTGTGCAGAATTCATTTAAGTGGATTATGACTCCTACTTCTGATTTTAATGATTAGTTACTTTTACTAGAGTTTTACTTGAAATCATTAATTAGAAAGGTTGTATACGCATGGTTGTATGTTTCCTAAAGAGGTGAATTTAATACTTAGTTTATTTATAACTGCACTTATCGAGGTGCACTAAGATAAGAGGCAGAACCCTGTTATAGTTATTCTTTCCCAAACTAAGGATCTAGTTCACACTCTTAGGTTTGGAGGATTTACTCTAGCGGGAATGTATTCGTCTAATCCCTCAAAATAGCCCTTGATCATAAGTCCACATTGAAGTGACTCATCCAAGCCTAAATATTGCTGAAGTGACTCAGCACCATAGATGTGCATACTCATAACCAACTAATAATTTGAGTTTAGTCAATTCTATTTTAACCACCAAGGATTTATCAAAATTATGCATTCTGACTCTATTTGGGTGAATCATATACAAGGCTCCAAAGATATGACCAAAAGGTCACTAAATATAGGTTACTACCATATGGGAGAAATCTCATTCTAATACCTTAGGTGATATCTACCACAAGATTTAAGATTAACTTCTAAGGCTAAGACAAAATCTTATAATTTCCTACCTCATGGTTCAATAAAAGATCTTTCTACCTCAATATATTAACATTTATTAGGCCTTTCAAATATTATAAAACACTTATATAGCAAGTCATCAAGATCCCATACCTCTATTAATTATACTTAATTCATAAGGTTTACTTATTAAGCTTGGATTGATTTGATCAGATCATATGGTTAGAGTACAACCCAAGGTTGTTACCCAACTTGAATTTAGCCTAATTGTATCATAATTATCATTCTATTAAGTTCATCTAGTCATAAGAACTAAACCTTGAACGTTTGGAGAAATTCAGAGCCCAATCGATTATTTTGGATTAATTTAATATTAATTAATTAGAAAATTGAGGTATTTATTTTGGCCTCAAAATTGAAATCCGACTTCGCCATTGCGATTGTCACCCCCAAATTAGCTAGGGGTGACGTTTTGAATACATTTGGAAGTTGTCGAATTTTCGCGAATATTTTAATATTATTAAATGCACCAGAATATGGAATAATTAAATAATCATCGAAATCGAATTCCAACTTCGCCGTTGAATTCCTTACTTCCAAATTAGCTAGGGGCGAGCTTTTGGAATTTTTCGGAACACATTTAATTAATCCAAATTTTTAATAAATTAAAAATTATGAATAATAACTGATTGTTCCTTAATTTGATTCTCTCTCTCCTTATCTCTCCAAGAGTTTCAGCTGGCCATTTTCCCCTCTTTTTCCAAGTCTCAAATTTGGCTGCCCATCCCTCCCCTCTCCTCTTAGCCATGCCCCATTAATGCTCATTCATGATGGCTTCTACTCCCACTCACATCCTAGCCCCTAGCTCTTGATAGAGCCTCCCTCTCACTCTCCTCCTTTAAAGAGAGAGCACAGCCCTCTTCTCCTGCTTGCTGAATTTTTCTTCCCTCCTCCTTCATTGCTGCACCTTGAAGAAGAAGAAGCTCCTCTCCAATGTCTTGAAGAAACAAAGGTTCCTTCCTCCTCTCTCCTTTACAAGGCTAAGGTACCCGTTTGTTCCTCTCTTTGTCTTCCTTATGTTGTTACAATATTTGCATGTATCTTTAGAAGTCCATAAGTATGTATGGCAGTCACTAAGGCTCTTAAAAGCATCTCATTTATTGAAGGAAAACTGCTTTCCTTTTGTTTAATATGCATACCCTTGTATTCATTCCCAATTTATGCATAGCTAGGATACTCCGTTTGTGTTTATTTTAGTGTTGATAGAAAGGTATCAGAAAGACCTTTCCATTGATATATAGAACCACTCATGAAACACTTTGGATTGAGAGTAATTGAGCTCGAAAATAGACCTTATAGTTTTCGTCCAAGCAAAAAATGTCGTCTGGCGCTGCAGCCTGCTGCAGCGCCCAAAGTTGCAAATCGGATCGCTCCAGCAGTATTTCAGCAAAAATATATATCAACACTTAATAAAGCTAATTGCACAGTAATTCACAAAATAGACCGATGCAGCATGCCACAGCACGCTGCAGCGGGATGCAGCGGCATGTCATGAATTTTTTTTAGGAAAATCAGCAAAACGACTATTTGAACAGTATTTCGCAAAATGGACCGCTGCAGCGCGCCGTAGCGCAATGTAGCGGACTGTAGTGGAATTTCAGGAAAACTTTAGGAAATGTCAAAAATAAATTAATTAAACAGTTATTTCGCAAGTTGGTTCGCTGCAGTGCACCATAGCGCGCCATAGCGGGCCGCAGCACTGAGAGCGCTCCCGCGCGCCGCAGCGCTCAAAGTGCCACAGCGCGCCGCCGTGCTAAAACTGCCACAGCGCGCCGCAGCGCTAAAATCGCCACAGCACGCTATAGCGCCCAATCTTGCAAAAATGTCATAAATGTCTGAAAAATTACCTAGTTTTGGCTGAAATGGCCAAAACTTCACTATTTTTGTATTTTAAGATCCCTAAAACCCTAGTGGGACTAAATAATATCAAATTTTAGCTAAAATTGAGCATTGCATAAAATTCTATGTTAAAATTTAATTTGAAATATTGTCATCTTTATCAAGTGCTCAAAACCTACCATGAATTTTAAAAGTATTATGCCAATTGCTAGATAATAAATCCTTAGAAGCTTGTATTGAATATGTATAATCTTTACAACTAAATGGCATGAAACTTAATTCCTTTATATTTGTAACCAAGTGCTAATTCTTTTGATTGATTTGGAATTAGTTAGGCTTAATTATTTTCCATTTTATATTAAATTTATATTTCTATACTTTTATGATTTTAGAATGTATGTTAGAGAGAACTTTAACATTATTTGGACACCTAAATATGCTTAAATTGATATTTAACTATAATTAAATATAACAATCATGATAATTTGATTAAGTAGATGATACTTAATCTAAACCTGAAATTGCCATTAATAATATGCTAATAATACATTGATTTGTCATTAACCCTTAAATTAAACCTTAGTCTTAATGGTAGAAAGATTAGAGGTTAAACCCTAATATATCTTGATTAAGATCTAAACATTAATCACTTAACCAATTAACTTGATTGTAAGATAATTTAATTGATATTATTCTAATAATGCATATGATTTGCTATTGATCTTAAATCATTGAATTAGAAATGCTAAGATTAATATTGAATATGTGTGATTGAATCATCTGAATCTAAACTTTGAACCTTTGATTTTCTCTTATATAAGACAATTAGAATTGTAATAATTTATGAAATTATTTAACTCTAATAAGATCTTTGATTTCATCTCATGATTGTAGAATAGATTAGGATCAAATAAATTTTAATCATCTGATTCGATCACTTTAACCTAAGTTTAAAAAGTAAACCTTAAGAAGTAGAAAAGTGAGATTTTAAGGGTCTTGCTTTAGGATCATTCTTGAAATATTTAAAGACTTTAAATATTGATACCTTGAGGTAGGAAGAACTTTTGTTATTTATTGAGGTAGAAACTTAGATGATCTTTCATGACTTTAGAAGTTAAACTTAATACCTTGTGGTATGAATCATCTAAAGTACTTAGCATATGACTTATTTCTTGTGGTAGCAACCTATGTTGAGTGATCCTTTGATCACATCCTTAGAGCCTTGTAAATAATACACTTACTTAAAGTAAGGATTAATAGATTTGATAAATCTTTGTCGATTAAATAGAATCTTCTGAACCCAGGTTATTGGTTGGGTATAGTAGGGTATACCCATAATACTGGATTATTTCAATAATATTCAGGATTGGTTGATTCACTCTAATGCGGACTTATGACCAGGTGCTATCCTGAGGGATTAGACGAATACAGTCCCGTTAAAGTAAATCTTCCAAGACTAAGAGTGTTATAAATAAGGACTCATTCCTTAGTTTGATTAAAATACAAATCGCAATCAGGAGATGCCTCTTGCGAAGATCGCTTCAATAAGTGTGGCTTAAACAAACTAAGTAATTCGAGTCACCTTATTTAGGACACTAAGTGTGATTGTGAGTTGGGCATCTTAATAGCTTAGCTTGAGATACAAATCGTCATCGGGTGACGCCTCATATCGAAGATTGCTTCATTATGGTGGCTTAATCAAACTAAGTGTTAAGAACCACCTTTCTTGCAAACGTGCTAAATATGTGTATACAATCATCCAATCTAATAATTTTTAACTAAATTCTCAACTTTAACCAATTATTGAATTAGAATTTAACTGGATTATGCACGATGGAGACCTTGAATTCATTATTGGATTTTTAGCATTTTTTGGATTTGTTTCACGTAAATAGGAGCATGAGCATGAGCATAACCATGATGTTGAGTATCAGTGATGATATATGAGTATCAGTGATGATTTATGGGTTACAAAATATTACATATATTGACTTGGGAATTTCAGCATGCATCGGCATCACAGTTCCCAACTGGATGTATGTAGACACATTGGACCATATGGCTCATAGCAGTTCAGTGATATTTCAAATGCATACTAGCGGTATACAATATTGGGGCATATTCAGATGCACAGTTTCAGTAGTATACAATATAGTTTTATAGATCATTACTCAGTTTCAGATCCATTATTATTTTTAGTTTACTTTCAGTATTCAGTTTATAGTTCAGTTTTATATTACTTTACTTTAGTTTCGTACAGTTTTATTCAGTTTGATATTTTCAGTTAACTTTATAATTTTTCTGTAGATTTACTTAGTACATAAATATTAAATGAATAACTAGAACTGTTTAGATTAATTTTGATGTGTTAGACTTATTGTCTAACATGAGATACTTTTGGGATCCAGCAATTTGCTCGATCCTGAGCAGTATATTGAGCTAGGTTAGGAGGACACTTAGGAGCTTCAGGAAAGACCAGTGGAGCACTAGTGAACTCTTCTTCAATTTTATTCTTCTGCTTAGTATTTTCAGTTTAGTACTTAGTTTTATGTATATTTCAGTAAACTGTTTGTAATAATTTTGGATGTATTTTTTTTTCTTTTCTGAGACGAATATTTTCATACAGCTTCTATGATGAATATTTCTGGATGTTTGCTTTAAGCTTCCGCACTCTGTTATATACTACTTATACTTAGTATTGTGATGTGATCAGTACACTGGAAATGCTGATATCTTATACATATATTGGATTCCTATTGTATTATAAATCTAATGTATGTATTTGCCTAATACTTAGGATAAGTATACCACTCTTATCTTAAGTATTAGCTCTCAACCCTCCTTGAGATTGAGTCAGCAGCCCTTCAGATGGGGTTTGGTTTTTAGCTATTCGGGGAGATGGGATATTCCTCCCCGAGTGGTGCACCGCTCCGCCACCGATCAGTTTATACTTCTCTTTTGCGTGCGGTGATGGGGTGGGGCGCTACAGTTAGTCCCATTTGATCAGATCAGATGGTTAGACCTATTTGATCACATCCTATACTACAATCATATAATAAAATCAAGAATATTATTAGGATTAGATCATTTTGTAAATCAATGTAGTTTTATTATTATTCTCATGCAAAGAGTCTTATATAAGAGAAAATTAGGGATCTTAAGCTTAGATTCAGATATTTCAATTACATAAGTTCTTTCTAAACCTTAGCATTTTTCATTCAATGATATAAGATCAATACTAAATCATATACATTATTAGAATTATATCAGTTAAATTATCTTTCATTCAGGTTGATTTATTAAGTGATTAAGGGTTCAAGACTTAATCATAAAGGTTAGGGCTTCACCTCTACCCTTAGCCAATTAAAACCAATTACAGTAGAACCTGTCTAAATTAATAATCTCGGGACCGCCACTAGTTTATTAATTTATGGAGGTTATTAATTTATGGAGGTTATTAATTAATAATCTCGGAAAGCTTGTAAGATGTCCAAATTAATAATCTCGGGAAGCTTGCAGGATGTCCAAATTAATAATCTCGGGACCGCCACGGTGATACATTTAAAAGTCATCGGAAATCGTCCATTTTTCACACACCCAGAACCACCGACAATGATGCTGCTTCAAGGAGTAAAGCACACCACCATGACGAATAGCATCCGCATCGGTCTTTGCAAACATCACAGAGATAACCCAAAGCTGACGCAGACCAAGCTCATCACCTGGCTTCAGGAAACGCACAACCTAATAGTTAGCCAAGGTACCGTTTCCAACACCCTCAAATGGAAGGTAGATTTTCTTAAGCACGACACGGATGAGGCAGAGTCAGCCTGGGCTACAGAAGTTAACCATGAAACTATCCATAATTGCTTCCGCCATTGCAAGATTCAGTCAAAGTCAGCTGGCACAATGCCAGTTCAAGAGGACAAGCTTATGGATAATGGCATTGTTGAAGAGCTGGTGTCGCAGATTCGCCAGTTTCGCTATCTCAACCCGATGGACATTGGCAACCCGCTGGATTGCCCCGCTGAGCAGGAGGTGGCCTTCATCCCAGACATCGACGATGTCGTCGAGAATCAGCTGACGACGGGGGAAGCTGACGACACTGACGATGATAGCCAGGAGCACCCAAAGATATTCCCAGCTGAGGCGCAAAAAATGCTTCAGACACTTGAAAGATTCTGGATGCAGCAGGAGGCGGACTCCCAGGAATTCATCCTTTCTCTCCAGCGCATGAAGGACAAGCTCAGCAAAATTCGTGTAAATCAGATGGTCCAGAAGGATATTCGCCAATTATTTAACAGTTCCTATGCTATTTTCATAGTGTTCTTTCTTATTTTCATAGTACCTTATGCAGGGAATATAAATTTATGAAATTGTCAGGAACGTTCGTTATAATTAATAATCAAATAACAGAGATTTATTAATTGATGCAAAAGACCGAGCTCGGGACCGACCCATATTATTAATTAATAGAGGTTATTAATTTATGGAGGATTAATTTAGATAAGTTCTACGGCTCCACAGCGGATCAACGGGACTCTGCTATCGTGCGACCCAGGCTCCACAGCGGATCACCCGCGATCCTCATAGCGGATCCGACCGTTTAATCGGGTAAATGGGTATATTTGCAATTTCCAATTGCTGGTAACCCTAGAGTGCAATTAGACCATTTTAATTTAAATTGAATTATAGTCTAAATAATCTCTAAATTTTACCAAACTTTCACTCCTAGCTAATTTGGGGGTGATAAATTTAAAAATGAAATCAAATTATAATTCTGATATCAAAATATTTTAGGTCTAAATTCTGGCATCTAGACTGATAAAATAATTAATTTGATTTAGAGAGATCCAATAGACCTCAAACTTTTAGGATTAGCTTCAGTTGGTATTCTAAATGCAATATGACTAAAATGAATGCCTCATTAAACTAAAATTAAGCAGTATAACAGCTTGGGGTGGGGTTGTTACAGATTCGCCCACTTAAGAACAATGTAGTTCTCGACATCATCTTAAAAGCAAAAAAAAAAATAAACGCAGAAATCTTAGAAAAAAATTCAGAATTTAATGGATACCTAGATTTTCAAGGAGACTTGGATACTTTTTTTGTATATTAGCATCTTTCTCCCAAGTAAATTCTTCTAAAGAGCGATTCCTCAACTGAACATTCACCATGATAATAGAGTAATTTCTCAGTTGCTTTTGATCACGAACTAAGAATTTTATGGGCTCCTCCGTATAAAAAAGATCCGACTGAAGAGAAACTACTGGAAGTTGAATTAGATGAGAAGGATTATGAAGACATCTCTGCAGTGAGGAGATGAGGAAAACATTATGCACTGCAGAGAAATTTTCAGGAAGCTTCAATCTATATGCTGTAGAATTGATCTTCTCTAGAAATTCAAATGGTTCGACGTAGCGGGGGCTTAGCTTCCCAGCTACACCAAAACGATATACGCCTTTCATCGAACTGACCTTAAGGTATGCAAAATCTCCAATATTGAATTCTAGAGTACGATGATGAGCATCGTGATATTTACTCTAGCGATCCTGGGCAGTTTTAATTCGCTGCTGAATTAACTGAACATTCCTGTTTGTCTCTTCAACTAATTCTGAGCCATATAACTGAGCACTGCTAGTTTCAGACCATGCTAAAGAGTATTATATTTTCTGCCTTATAATGTTTCATGCGGAGCCATACCAATACTCGACTGGAAACACTTATTATACATGAATTCTACCAACAGGATATGTTCTTCCCAGAACCCTCCAAAATCCAGAATACAGAGGCGAAGAAGATCTTCAAGAACATGATTAACTCATTCTGTTTGACCATCTATTTGAGGATAAAAAGTAGTGCTCATGGCTAGGGTAGTCCCCAAGTCTTGATGCACTGCCTGCCAGAATTTAGAAGTGAAACATCTATTTTGATCAGATACAATAGACCTTAGAATCCCATAAAGTTTGACGATTTCCTTGATATACAGCTTCGCCAATTTCTCTATAGAATCGGTCTAACACATAGGAATAAAATGTGTTGATTTGGTTAGTCGATCGACGATGACCCAAATTGAATCAGCACCAGACCTTGATTTAGGAAAACCCATAACGAAGTTTATAGAAATATCAAACCATTTCTATTCAATAATTGCCAGAGGATGGAGAAGTTTTCCAGGCTTCTGATGTTTAGCTTTTACCAGATTACAAGCATGACACTTAGCTACGAATTCAGCCACACTTTTCTTCATTCCAGGCCACCAAAGTGATTTCTTCAAATATTGATATTTTTGTACTACCAGGATGTACTTGGTAACCAGAATTATGGCCTTCCACTAAAATCTCTTGATGCACAGATTTGGAAATCCATAGACGGTCTTCTTGATATATTACATTTCCTCTCAAATGCATGTATAATCAATGACCACTTTTGATTTCCATTTTAAATTTTAGATAATTTTCATCCTTTGTTTGGGAGATGGAGATGCCGTGGTGAAATGTTAGTTCAACGATACTCATAGATATCAGTTCGCTTAGCATAGCACCATGAACTGGCCTAATATTGAGTATTTTGAATTCTTTCCTAATGAACTTGACACTATTATAGAGGAAAGTGTAGCATGATGACTAAGCACATCAGCCACAACATTTGCCTTACTGGAATGGTATTGAAGGCTTAAATCATAATCACCTATTAATTCAAGCCATCTTTGTTGATGGTAGTTGAGCTCATGCTGGGTGAAGATATACTTTAAACTCTGATGATTTGTAAATATGGAATATTGGACGCTATACATATAATGATGCCAGATCTTTAAGCCTAAAACTACGGCAACTAGTTCGAGATCATGAACGAGATAATTCTTCTCGTGTGGTTTTAACTGACGGGATGCATAGGCTATAACTTTTTCTTCCTGCATCAATCACATCCCAAGCCTATCTCAGATGCATTAGTATAGACTTGGTAGTTAAGATCTTTCTTAGGTAAGGCCAGTACTGAGGTAGAAGAAAGAGCATCTTTTAATGCTTGGAACACATTCTCACATTCTGGACTCCAGACGAATGGCACTATCTTTTGAGTCAACTTTGTGAGAGGAGATGCTATCTGTGAAAAATCACTAATTAATTTTCTATAGTACCCTGCCAAGCCTAAAAAACTTCTGATATCAGTCACAAACTTTGGTTGTGACTAATCATGAACTGCACTAACTTTATTTTGATCAACTCTAATTCCTTATGCGTCTACAACATGAGTCGGAAAGTAACTAAATCAAGCCAGAATTCACACTTAGAATACTTGGCAATTTGTGGCTTTTAAGTTCTTCTAACACTAACCGCATGTGGTTCGCATGATCAACATCGCTCCTTGAATAAATCAGGATATCGTCAATGAAGTCGATGACAAATTTATCTAAATACATCTTTAATACGCGCTGCATTAAATCCATGAAAATAGATGACGCATTTGTTAAGCCGAAAGACATCACTAGAAATTTGTAATGTTCATAGCGGGTTCTGAATGCGGTTTTCTTAATTTCAGAATCTTTAACTCGTAACTGGTGATAACTTGATCACAAGTCGATTTTGGAGAAGACTTTAGCTCCCGATAATTGATCAAATAGATCATCGATATGAGGTAATGGGTATTTGTTCTTGATGGTTACTTTATTTGATTCTCTATAATCGATGCACATCTGCATCGATCCATCTTTCTTTTTCATGAATAAAACTAACATTCCCCAAGGAGATGAACTTGGTCGAATAAGACCTTTCTTTAGCAACTCTTGCAGTTATTTATTCAATTCTTGCAGATCCTTTAGCACCATGCGATATGGAACCTTCGACAGCAGTTGAGTTCTTGGGATTAACTCAATCTTAAACTTTAGTTCCCTAACTGGAGGAAGACCAGGTAATTGTTCAAGAAAGACATCGGGAAATTCACGAACTATTCGATTCTCAGAAATAAGAACAACTTATTTCGTTTCTCCCAAAACTATTATGAGATATGCATCACAGCCCTTCTTAACTAATTTTTCTGCTTTTATTGCATTGATTAACGATGCTTGGGTACTAAATCTTCCTACAAAGGATTGTGACTGACTTTCACTGCCAAAAGTGATTTTCTTCCTTTGGCAATTTATGGACACGCCATGTTTGCTTAGCCAGTTCAAACCCATAATTATATCAAAATTTACGATTAGTAATATGGTTAATTTAGCTTTATATTTTTGATCACCAATCAGAATATCAACATTGCAGAATTGTTGAGATTGTATACGGGCTCCAAAAGATAACCCGATGCTCAATAAGTTTGCTAATCGATATGATGGTAGCTTAAAAGTTATAACCCAGCATTTCGATACGAAGGAATGACTCGCTCCTGTATCAAAAAAATATTACAAGATTTATCATTTATCATTAAGTTGCCTATGATTACAGCTGTTATGATAAGAATTACTATTTAAATATTTGAAAATGCTGAAATAGAAAAGACTGAATAAAAATTAATATAAGACATATCTGAAAGGACATCGTTGTCTTCAGGTGTAGAGGCGGAAGTTAGCATGTAAACTCTCATAGGAGCTGATGGTTGTTTGCCCTAACGTGGTGCTCCACCCCTTGACCACCAATAATCAAGGATAAGGAGTGGTGTGCTACTTTGACAAATCCCTCACTTATTATTAGATTAAGGTGTAATCCTCAATCCACTAATAAGAGATGGTTGTGCCCTAAATAGTGCAGTGAAATCATTCACTAAGTATATACATTCATCAGAGTACAGAAGCAAAGATAATAAAATATGCTACATCCAATCCACTACAATATAAGTAAGAAGTAAACATATAGCTCAGAATAAAATAGTACAGTAAAATAATATACATAACTATTTGAATTATTACATCAATTTTAAGATAAGTTTAAAATGAGATAAATCGCTCGTCCTCACAAACAGGATAAATTGACAACTAATCTACTGATCTCTTGACCCGACCTGATGCTCCTCCAAGAATGGCTCCTCTTCAAAAACAAGGTTCTCAAATTTCGTAGAACCTGCCATTATCGATTTCATAATGACAGGGCCCCAGCCAAAGAAAAGAAAATCTGGTTAGACATATTATCTAAGTATATTTTAGGCTATTTAAGTTCATGAGTTTTATGATATCACCATTTTACTTAGACTTTAAAACAAGCAAAGTGTAAGGGTACAACATGCATACAAGGGATATGGAAAATTAGAAATATAACATTTATAACTGAGCAATATATGCGGCAAAAGAATATACCCTCAATACTAAGCTGTAATAAGGTCATGCTTATTTATATAAATAAAGTAAGAAAAGTTCTAAAAGAAAAGACACATCCTAAATATGCTGATAATCATATGACATATGTAGGTTAAAAATAAATAATCTGATTATGATATATATAGTAAGCTGTAACAAAAAGTATCATCATATAAGTAAGTAAGCAGATAAGTAAAGCTGACTGAAGTAAAATGCCACAATAAAGTAGTAAATAGTAAGCATTAAATAGTAAAAGTAAACAATTAATGGGTATGTAATGACTGTCATATCAGAAGGAGGGCTAATCTAGCCTGCTGCAACAAGTATATTCTTAGCGTCATCTGAGGCTATGCCAGTAAATAACAAGTATGAAATTGAACTGAAGAGGCAATAAGTACAAATGCAGTAATGTTTTAGTTATTTACTTTACTTCTGTAGATATATCTAAAAGTAGCTGAGGAGTCAAGCATGTCTGCAAGACTATTCAGGTTCTAACTTAACACAACACTCCTCAATAAGTAATGTTAAGTAATTCTTATTTAGCCTTACCCCTATCCAGTAGAGTAAAATGCGCACAATCAATAAGTAATTGAACCCTATGCAAATGTTGTCATAATTATTCTAAGTTTTCATTTCATGCATTAATATTCGTATATGATATGTTCAAGGTAAAGGCACAAAATACAAGGAATGCAAAAGCAATAAGTAAGTCAATAGTAAAGAAGGGACTCTACTACATATAGGTGATGTCTATTATTATATACTAAATCCATTCTAACTACTCTAAGTTATACAAATTTAGGATCTCTAATTCTTATTATCAAGTATAACTTAGAAGCATGGCCTTATGAGTTAAAAGCAATTGGAACTGATCAAGTTCTAACTTAATTCAATCAATATCACTTACAAGTTAAATAAATAATCAATATGTCTTATTTAATGAAGTTAGATGCTCTAAGCTAAGATCTGATCAAGATCTACTAAAGCTAAGTATTATGAATTAAACACCATAAATTGAGTTTAATCACATAGTCCAAAGGGTAAAGCTTAAGGACTAAAGTTTAAGTCTTGCGGACTAATGATTAAGATAAATCCTATTAAGCATAATAAAAGCTCAATATACTGAATCTCCTTATCTTAAGCTAATATTGAAAGATAAAAATAATCAAAATTATAGTATGAAAATCTAAAACTAATAAAACTAAGATTTTATTTATTGAATAACTCACTATATTCAATGAATGAAATCTAACCTAGTATCTATTCCTAATCTTAAAAAAAAGATCCTAAGGTGGAGTGTAGATCCTAAGAAGCTCTTAATAAATGACTTAAGGAATATTAGGAGTTGATGATAGTCGTTACAATTTATCTTTATGTGCTGTCCTAATTTACTCAAAGAGGTTAGAAGGTGTGATTAGGACTAAGTTAAAAGGTATTAATTTTACTTAGTATTTTCAAGACTTGAAATAGGAATTTTTATCAAATTACTTAATTATGGGGATAAGGGTTATAAATTGATCCCAAATCAATTTTATCACTTATTTTGATGATTTAAATGATATTTTAGAGATTAAGGGTACTTAAACTAATTTTTGGGAAAAATAATCATTTTGCCCTTACTTAAGGGTTTAAATGGTACTTTTTAATTAAGGGCTCCAAATTAAATTTTATATATGCCAAATGATTCCTTGTTGTCTAACATAAAGATAAATAGTAGGTACATCAAATTTGGACAAGTATTAATTCATATGGGTCCAATTTAAGGATTTTAACTTATAAGAGTATTTTGGTAATTTCACTTAGCAAAGTCTAAAAATTCAATCACTTTATTGTTGTCCACTGTCCAAGGATTCTATAGAGTCCAAGAACACTAAATTTTGATGTCTAATATTTAAGTTATGATTATTTTAATATTAGGGTTTCACTTAAGATTATTAAGGGTTTAAGGGGTGTAAGTTTCACATTGAAAATCACCTCCCTTAAATACACAATGCTCAATTTTATTAAAACCAAGTTCAATTTTAGTATACTTTGGCCCCATTAGGGTCATTAAAATACAAAAAATCATAAATCTGGGCAATTCCATACAGTTATGGGAACTTTCAAACAATTATGGGCGCTATGGCACGTTTTAACGTCTTCTGGCCGAAAGCCAGGCGCTACGGTGTGCTGTGGTGCCATAATTTCCGAAGCGTCGGTGCTACGGCGAGTGGCAAAGCTACTTTTAGGTGTTGCGTCACGCTGTAAAGTTTCAGCACTGCAGCGCTTGAAAGCGTCGGCACTGCGGCGCACTACAGTGCCTAATTTTCTGAGAGCTGGATGCTACGGCGCGCTGTAGCGCCCCTTGGCCGAGAGCCAGGCGCAAAGGCGCGCTGTGGTGCGCTGTGGGGTGCTATGGAGCCCTGTGGTGAGCTACAGCGTGCTGTGGTGCATGATGACGCGCTACGGTGGATTCAACCTGAGATTTGGGCGCTACGGCGCCCTGTAGCGCCTGACGGTGATTTCGCCTGTGTGAAAATTGTAATAGGTCTCCTTTCACACTCAAATACTCTCAATTTATAGCACTTCATGTGCGATGTCAAATACCAATGGAAAGGTATTTCCGAGACCTTTACATTAATATTAAAATCGGCATGAAATGATTATTTTAATAATTCAAACAAGGAGGTTAAATGTTTAGTTATGCAATAAAATAGAAAAATAGAGCTGATTTTCTTCCCTAAAATTTTCTATCTCAAGGAGCTCTAATGAATTCCATATCCCAATCACATATTATTAAGGATGTAAAATAAGTATGAGAATAAAAATAGAGTAGTCATTAGATCAACTAATGGGGGAAGGAGGTACCTTGGTTTCAAATGAATGAAAGAAGAGAGCTCTGTTTCTTACAAGAACTTGAGAGCTTCTTCAGCAGCAACCACAGCAATGGAGGGAAGAGGAGGAGAGCTCTGCTGGTCAAATGGAGGAAGGAGAGGGCTTAGGGTCCATCTTATAAAAAGTGGAGAAGGAGGAAGATGGAAGGCTCTAGTTGGGAAGGAATAGCTCTTGGAGGGGATGAGTTTGAATCATCCCATCACAAGTATGGGAAGAAGTTGCTTTGGCAAAAAATGGAGAGGAGTGAGGGAATGGCCTTGCGTGCGGTAGAATGGGAGAGGGAGAGGCACAGGAAATTAAAGAGCAGGTGGGTCCTAGGCGTAGAGAAGAAAAAGGAGGAAGAAAAATGAATTAATTTAAATCAGAATAATAATATTTTAATTAAATTAATTTCTTTAATTAATTAAAATCGAATTGATAAATGAGTTCTGAAAAATCCCAAAAATTCACCTCTAGCTAATTCGAGGGTAAGGAATGCAACGATGAAGTTAGATTTTGATTCCGACAAGTATTTAATTTTTTTTTGGGTATTTAAATACATTAAAATATTCAAGAAAATCCGACGACTTCCAAACACATCCAAAATATCACCTCTAGTTAATTTGGGGGTGACAAGTGCAATGATGAAGTCAGATTTTGATTTTGAGGTTAAATTAAATATCTAAAATTTCTAATTAATTAAATATTATTAAAATAATCCAAATATTATATTGAGCTCCGAATCATTCCAAATCTTTGGGTATTCATTCTAACAGTTATATAAATTCAATGGAATAATAACTAGGATGTGATCAAGCTAAAATTAAGCTAAGATTAGTCTATATAACAGCCTAGGGTTGTTACACCTAAGGCCGTTGACCTTGGCGATTATAGGCTGTCTTTGGCACAGGAACATATGCATTCTTATTGGCTGTAGGCACTGGAGCTGGCATCACCGCTAAGGCTGGAGCCTGACTATTTAATGGCTGTGGATGGAACACTTTACTTCAACAAGAGTGATTTATGAGAACTCCGTCGATAGCGGTTTTAGAATCACACTAAAAGTATCGGTGGCCATCTCAGCCGCAGGTGAGACATACTTTTTTGAAATCATAACATTTACCATATGGGTGTGGATGCTTGCATTCTGGGGCTATTCTGCTTCGAGATTGAAGACTTTTGCCACCATGCAATGACCAAAGTGCTTTTTCCTTGGCTGCACAAACACAGCCTTACACTTACGGTCCATTTGACCTTGAAATCCTTCTTGGAGGCGAGCTGCCTTGATTAATTCTGCAAAATTCTTAATTTGGTGGGACACTAAATGAGCTTTTATAGAGTCCCTTAAACACTTTAAGAATCGATGGCACCTGGCTGCTTCTGTTTTATTTAAGTCCAAAACAAAACACGACAATCTTCGAAACACTTGTTCGTAGTCGAATACGGATCTGTTACCCTACTTCATGAATTCCAGATCTCCTATAGCTCCTACTCCAATTAAAAACACAGTCTCGTCTTCTGGCGAACCCGGTGAAATGATTCAAATGGCTAGTTTAATGAAAGCTTTGATCGAGAGTAATGCGCAATAGGTGCAAGAAACTCGTGCTCTTATATTAAGAGTACACCAGCAATCTCTTCCACAATTAAGAGCTCCATCTTCCTCCCACTTCTCAGGAGATGGACTTCTTCACAATTTTCCGCGTGTAAGGACGCCTACCTTTAACGAGGCTCTAAACCCCATGGATACCATTACCTGGTTAAAGACGACTGAGAATAATTTGGCCAGCATTAAATGCCTAAATTTGGAAGCTATTCGCTTGGTCACCCACCTGTTTCAAGAGGAAGCTGAGTACTGGTGAGAGAATGAGCGAAATAATAAGTTTGCTAATTATGAGTTAGAAGATATCCCATTGTGAATACAAGTATGAATTCAGCAAACATAATAAAATTTTATTATCATATCATTCATTACTTTCTCAAAAGAGAAGTTATATAGATCAATAAAGTGGATATACTGCTATGAAAAAAAAAAGACATGATATGAACTCTAATATCTCTAATTACAATATTCTACCCAAAAAACAACACAAAAATTATCATATGCGACTACTCGATGCCTTCTAGCTAGCCTTCTATAAGCCCAAAACCACCAATGACACTAGTCCTATCAGTATAATGTTCAGGATATGAAGACGATACACATCCGGACAGGCTGTCTCTCAGAAGGCAGTGGTTGCACGGTCTAACTACTCTCATGCTCATGTCTCTACACTTCATGTATTAAGATCCGAAAATCTAAAAAATTCCTTAAAATCAGGTAATGAAATCAAATGTATCAATTATGCAGAATTAATTAAAATGGATTATGACTCCTAGTTCTAGTTTTAATAATTAGTTACTTTTACTATGGTTTTACTTGAAATCATTAGTTGGAAATGTTGTATACGCATGGTTGTATGTGTAACAACCCAGATATTGTTACCTGTCAATTAGTAACCTAATTGACTTCAAATCATTTCCATTACTCTTAGAATAGTGTTAGGAGTCTCCACCTCAAATTTAGTGCAATTTAGAGACCGTTTAATAATTTCCAATATTTCCTAATTTTTTGATAATTTTGAAAATACATAATTTATTTAGACTTTAGAATAAAAAATGGAGTCCGCCATTGGACTCACCACACCCAAATTTTTAGCTAGGGGTGGTATTTTTGGAAGCGTCTAGGAGTCGTCAAATTTTTCGCGAATATTTTAATAATATTAATGCACAGAAAATTAAGTAAATTAAATATACCTTCGATCAAAATTTTGATCGCATTTTTGAGTTCATCACCTCTCAATTAGGTAAGAGTGAAAATTTGGGATTTTCCGGAATGCATTTGGGCATTTGAAATTAATTAAGATAACTAAATATTTAAATATTCTATACTACTTAATTAATACATAAATATATACATAATAAATCAGAAAAATAATTAATAAAAGGTGGAAATCTGTCATAATCTTTAGAACATGGAACAGTGTTTAGGACAAATCATAGTCGTTTCGCTTTATAAGGGGCGGATCAAACGGTCCTGAATTGACCCAATCCTTATTTGGAAATCTAGTCGTTCGATCTTGGAAAGGAACGAACGGCGTGGATCAAAGCACAATACTTCACTGTAAAAGGCGAGCGATCGTGCCAACGTTCTGCGTAGACGACATACACACGCCAGCTATTACCTCTTGACCTTTTCCCCTTAACCATATTTTTCTTCTCTGGAGGAGAAGGCGGGGGTGGAAAGCGGAAGGAAAAGGAAAGGATGAATCAAGAGCTGAGGCGATCTTCAAGATCTTGACTTGCTGAGCGGCATCACAACCCTTGCTTATACGCCCTATCAGCAATTCTAACCTCCATCATCGTGATTAAGGAGCGTTTATCTGGTACGACTTCCATCTTCACCTACTAACTCTTTAAATTTCAGATCTTGTAAACCATTTCCTTTAGTATTCAATTAATAGAAACATTTGAATCAAGCTTAGCAAGTTGCGTATACGATTCCAAATCATTATAGTTCAAAAATTTACTTAAGGCTTCTACTTGTTTATGCTAAGTTATAAAATCAAAATTCATTTGAGCTGATCGGGCTCATAAGAGCCCAATTGAGAAAGAGGAATATGTTAATGGTGTTTTCTCTTTTCTTGTTATTACTCTTTACTTGTTTATGCTCATCTTTTCCTTTCCCATTAAGCTATAAAAATTGCTTGAGATTCTAAAGGCAAAGAGTTATTATGCAGCTTAGAAGTGATGTATTATGTATTATTCAAATTTATGAACTGACATGACAATTTTTGCTATTAATTCACTATTTAAAAAGAAAAGATAATTTGGCCATTTGAATTTCCATATGTTTTCGACAGTTAATAAGGCTGCCATAGATAAATCTGGTTCGTTTTCTTTTTATCAAATCCTTCAGACTTATTACTTACAAAGTATTCTAAAATGAATGTTGAACACATATAGATTCTTATTTGCATTAATATTTTTTTATGGTTGAATGTAATAAATATCAACAAAGTTATGTTTATCTGAAACTTGAATATACATTTTTTTCCTTACCTTCCAGTATATGGAAACCGTTTCATTTAAGAAGTTACGATGACAATTATGATTACATCAAATTGAGAAATTTCTTATTGAATCTTCCTTCATCTAATCGACTTTAAGCAAGGGATTAATGATGAAATAAATTAAGGAAGAGTTTGTCTTATTCAATTTAACAAATGATACTTCAAATTTTCTTACTTCATAATCTATGTATTTTCTTAAATTGTGAGATGTTTATATGAATAAATCTCCTTAAGGTTTGCATGTCTGCTTCCATTTTTGACTTCATTAGAATTGTTGAATCAAATTCTTAAAATAGTGAAAAATAGTATGCTGCAGTTTTATTATTTTGTAATGATTTTTATGCATTTAATATTCGATGACAATATTTCCATTTGTGCTATCTTCATCTTTGCTTACCATTCTTCTTAATTTATAATCTTCAATCTATACTTAATAATGTCTCAAAGGAGAGAGACTAAAAGCGTGCAAAAATCTCTCCCAAAAAGTATTTCAAAAGAAACTTGTGTTCTGGCCGACTGTGCATAAATGATCAGTTGATTATATAAAATGGTTAGTTGAAGATAATTTGAATAATAACAACGTTCAAAATGAGGAATCAAATGTTTAAAGAGGAGTGATAAGTTGATTATAATTTATCTATTCTTCTTTGACATGATCTCCAACTTCTATACTTTGCTTATTCATCATTGCTACTACAAACTGCCACCCGTCATACTTATTTAACAATTATAATTAAAACACATTAAACTCAAATCAAATTCTTATAATATAAGTAAAGTTGTTCCTTGTATATTAAATGAAGTGTTACATCTTTTCTATGTGCTAAAATAAATGTTGAAATATTTTACAACATTGGATTTATATTACTGTACTCTATAATGCTGAGTTAAGATTTCAACACTTCATAATATTGAATGGGTACGATGCCATCAATTATATAAGAGAATGAATGCCGCCATCAATTATGTGTAAGATCATATGATGCCATCAATAGTATAAGAGAATAAATGTTGCCATCTATTATGTGTAAGATCATATGTTGCCATCAATTTTAAATGTGATTAAGTGCTGTCATATTTTGTAAATGAAATCATATGCTGCCTTTCATTCTAAAGTGAGATTAAATATGATTAAGTGCTGTCATATTTTGTAAATGAAATCATATGCTGCATTTCATTCTAAAGTGAGATTAAATATGATTAAGTGCTGCCATATCTTGTAAAAGAAATCATATGCTGCCATCTTTTAATATAAGATCAAATGTGATCAAATGTTGTCTTTTATTCCAAAGTGAAATCAACTATGATCAAATGCTTCCATCTTTTTTATATGAGATCAAATGATGCCATCCTTTACAATATGATATTCAATGTGATCAAATGCTACCCTTTTATTCTAAAGTGAGATCAATAAGATCGTATGGGATCAAAAGCTGTCACTTCTTTTATTAAAATCATATGTAGTATATTATATAAATAAAAGATCAATGATCATATGGGATTTAATACTATCATTTACATTATTTGAATTAAATTAACTACTAACATTAAATGTATTATAAGGAACACATGCTATGCTAGATTTCAGTTTAAGTGATTGTTGTTACTTTTATACATAAATGTTAAACTAAATGTTATTATCTTTGCAGGTTAAGTTATGTGCTATTATCACTTGAAATGTTGAACCAAAATGTCATTATTTCTTGCACATTGAGTCAAATGATGCTGCCCCCTTTATATTGCTAATCTATTTACTATGTCTTTCATTATTTTTCATAAATGTTAGATTCAGAATGTGTGAATCTTAGGTTAGCAAATTGCTTCATTTAATTTTCTCACCTGAAATTATTAGAACTAGAAATAGCCAAACCTATATAACGGATTGACATATAAATTGATGTTATTTATAATTGTTGAAATTATTATAACTAGAAATAGTCGATCCTATGTAACAGATTGACTTATTAATTGATGTTCTTTACAATTGTTAAAATTATTAAAGCTGGAAATAGCTAATCCTATGTAATGGATTGACTTATAAATTGATGTTCTTTATAATTGTTAAAATTATTAGAACTGGAAATAGTCAATTCCATGTAATAGATTGACTTATATATTGATATTATATGTGTTTACTTTGAGCAAATACGAAGGAGACCATGCTGAAATTTTCTAGAATTTGAATGAAATTATTAAATTATAAGTATTATGCTTTTTCCAATAATTACATATAAGGTTAAATTAGAACCTTTCAATTTCCTTTATAATCTATCAAGTTTAACATATCAATTTTCTAAGTTAGGATCACTTAAAAGGACTTATGTTCCAACTAGTGTTTAAACAATTGCCTAGATGACTAGTGTACAACTTTATAATCTTTAACCTCCTATATTAGTTCTCAATCAATTAGATTGTGAGTAATAACTTTCTTTCATGCTTTAGATAAGCTCTTAGATTTCTAATTCCCTACAATCTTAAAATGAATTATTTCATATAGTGTATAATCTATCTCTTTTCTTAATTTCAGATATTCAATATCAATTAATCTTAGATAACTTCATGATTGAATTGAGTTGATACTTTTAGTTTATAAGTTAAATAGGTGAAGCTAATAAAATATCATTTAGCTTATACTTTCATTTAACTTAGCAATCTATAAACATTATTCTTCCTTACTAGCTTCCTTAAACTTTGATCATAAATCTATTTGATTTGATTAGTTTAGGATTAGTATAGGATGAACTTCAATTAGATGAAAATATTATTTTCCAAACTTATCTTCCTTCTACTTTTATCAAAATTGATTAAAAGATTAATATCTATAAGTTAATTTAGAGCTCAATTAGCTCTAATCATTAAGTAGATTATTAAAGTTTAGATAATAAAAGGATATCATATAGTTTACAATTATTGAAATTTATTCAATGTTTGCTTAGCTTTGAGCCTTTTTCCTTGAACATTCATTCAAGATCATTGTGCATAAATAAAAAGTTTTATAAGACTTTATGGGAATGCCTTATGGAAAATTTGAACAAGAAAAATAGCGCTTATAAAAGGACTTCACATTTTAGAGAGGGTAAATGTGAATGTTCGACCCCCCATTGTATCTAGTTAGGTAGACGTGCTTAACTCCTCGTTTCATTCTATTGAGTACTCCCATCGAATGAGATAGTTTCTAAATATAACTTCAATTAATAATATAAGAGTTATCTTACAATCTTATTGATTGTAAGATCTCTTCATAACTATTTAATTATGCTTACTTTTCATAGTCCTAGGCTATGTTTGTATTAAATCAAGAGTCTAAGATACTTCTTTATTTTCTATGCTTTACACTCTTTATTTCTAGTATTATGTTTTGCTCACTTACAGGTCATTTAAAATACAGTGTATGTTGCTTAATTTTATTTAATGCTTCACTGTATTTCATTTGCTTATTTGCATAAATTTTATTGAACATGTATAACTTCTCTTTCATTTAGTAATAAGTGAGTATTTTTACTCAACTTATTTCATGATGTCTCCTTTACAGTTATGCTTGATTCCTTTTCTATACTTCACAACCTTTATAGTTTTGCTGCTTAGTTTAAATTATAAATTATATTTGTGATATCTTATCAACTTAAAATTTAGCCAATCTTAAAATGTGCTTAGACTGTTTAGTCTACCTATACTTTTTCTTTCTTTGACTTTGCCCTATTATATTTAAATACTAATATATAATAGATCAAGAGCCCTTTGATTCAAGTAATGTAAGTCCAAGTGCTTGAAGGGCTTATAAAAATTTTACTTCAACTTAATTTAAATTGTTACTTGTATTTTATTATAAGTGAGAGAATGACATACTTACTATATTTTACTCTTACTTGTAAGAGGTCTATAATAATTAAATTATAAACTGCTTGAGTTTACTTAAGTTATTTTTACCTACTCTTAATTAATATATACTGTGTATACTATTTTGTAATTGCTTGGAATGAATGAGTGGATTATTCCAATTGCTTGTATTATAAATACTTGCAATGTCATTTTACATGTATCTCCTTACCATGTACCTTCTATTGCATTCATTTGTATAACTTTATTTTAACTTAACAACTACTCATAAAGTGACTTGGCCTATAACAACCCAAGATTGTTGCTTATTATTAAACAGTCCAAATAACCACAAACCTCTTATAACTAACTTAATTAGTCATTATAATCGAATCTCAAAGCTTTTGTGCAGTTTGGAGATCAAACAATTAAAACAGTAATTTTGGATAATTAATTAATCAAGAAAAGGAGAAAATTATTATGATCTCAGATTAAAAATTGAACTTTGCCATTGCGTTCATCGCACCCAAATTAGCTTGGGGTGAAATTTTGATGAGTTTTGGAGATAGTAAAAAATTTCTCGATTATTTTATTATATACTTTTGAAAACCTGAAAAATAAAATAATTAAGTTGACTTCTGATTAAAATTTTGAATGCATTTTTGAGTTCGTCACTCCCAATTTAGCTAAAAAGCAAATTTTCAAAATTTTCTTTAGAAATAGATAATCATATAATTCTAATTAAATAAAGATTTCTAAATAATACATTATATATATATATATACATAATTCCATTTTTTTTATTTAATCCTCTCTGCCCTAATTATCTTCACGCGACCGACCCCCCCTTCCCCCCCGTTCCTATCCTCTTCGAAGCGATCGACGACGCGTGGCTTGCACCGCCAGTTTTTGCTAATGGAAATTGATAGGGATGGAATCATAAGCCTTTATCCTTATCAATCCCACACCGCTCTCCTTCCTTATCAATACGCACCTTCACCCTTTCCAGACGGAAGGAGAAGGAAGGAGTGAACCTTCGTAAGACTTGCTCCGAACCCTAGCAGCTATCTCACGGCGATCCAATAATGTACTCCTCCCAATTCTCCTTCTCAATATAGTTTACATATAATCAATGTTAATTTAGGGCTTTAAGATACCAAATGAAGGATTCATTAAGATGTAATATAATTTTCTTTTAGGGTTTAAAAATCATAGAAATTGACTTCAAATAGTTTCTTATAAGGAGATTATCTAAAGAAGGAGTTGTGATATTAAAGACTTGATTCCATACATATTTCAAAAAATAAATGAGCAGTGCTTAAAAATTATCTATATTTATATGATGGTCCTTGTAATGTTGTCATATAGTCATTAAAGTATGCGTTTCAATTCTTCAATCATTAATCTTTAAAAGCACGATGCTATTATAGATGTTTTGAAAATATTATGGAATGGAAATAGAGAAATATAAAGATATAAAAGCGAGGCCATAATCAGGATAATCAATATGAACTCATTCATTTTTCTTAAGAATATTTCGAAATAGTTTGATTTACTCATACTTTATAGTTAGATTTAACTAAAATATCATGTTGAAAAGTAGAAGGTTGAAGGCACATATTTTGTTAATACCTAGCACTCAAATCTTATTTTATGCTGAAATATTTGCATATAATTTTTTTGATACTTGATCTATTACATGATAATTTTGAAATTATATTAGTTGAAATTCTATTTATATTAGTTGAGGCCTTGAATGTAATCTTTGCTGAATTTGTGATATCATTTATTTTCTAATTAAATCGTTATATCTAATTTGAATTTATACAAGCTTAGGATCTCCAACATCCAGCTATCGAGTATAAATTCAAAATATTAGTCTTATAAGTTAGAAGAAGTTAGAACCAATCATGTTCTAATCATATTTCAATCAATGATGCTTAATTAAGTTAATAAATAAATCAAACATCATAATTGATAATTTTATGAATCCTAAGCTAATCTTGATAAGTACAAATCAAAATTGTGGGATTAAGATGTTAAAATCCAATTTTTGAATTTTAACTTCTTAATCCAATAGGTTCTAAAACTAATGGTATAAAGTTAAACCCAATTCTCATGAGCTATAATTAAGGCTATCTCATTAAGAAAATCAATCTTAATAAGATGGATCTCTAAACTTTATCTAAAGTTTAAATACAAAATAATTATGAATAAAGAATAAAATTCTAAAAAACTATAAAACCAAGGTTTCATCCATTATGTAATCTATTTACTTAATGAATGAATTCTAACATAAATTTCTAAACTAATACTTAAGGAATAAGATCCTAAAGGCTTGAAGGAAAGTCTTAGTGAATGGATTTAGGATAAAGAGAAGATTTAATCTTTAATTTTATTCTTACTTTCTGATGTAATTAACTTATGGAAGGCATAAGGTGAACTAAATTCACCTTATGAGAATTACTTTAGGATAGGGAATTTTAAGTGAATTTAAAGTATTTTATTAAAATGACAAAATAGTGTGCTTAAACATCCTAAATTGATGTTATAATACTGATTTTAGAGGTTAAATTATGAAATTAATGATTAAGAATAATTAAATCTAACTTTGGGCAAAATGACCATTTTGCCTTTACTTAAGGGTCAAAAATTCAACTTTATGAAATAGGGCTCTAAATTGGAATTTATTAAAGTCAAATGATTACTTATTATCTAAAATGAAGATAGATAGTAAGTAGATCAAATTTAGATAAGTATTAAGCCTTATGAGGTCAAATTAAGGAATTTGACTCATAAGAGGTAATTTGGTAAATTGACCTAATGAAATTTAATTTTTCTATCATTTTATTGTAGTTTACTATCTAAGGTTTCCATAGAACCTAAAATTATTAAATTCTGATATGAAATAGCCAAGTTATGGCCAAAACAAATTTAGGGTTAATAATGTTAATTAAGGTTTCATAAATGGGGGTCAAAAACCTAACTTTCTAATTGAAGTCCAAAGTCAGCAAACTTAGTAGCTATAATTTTCCTATAACTCACTGAGTACTTTAACTAGGAGTAGACCTAAATTGGACCTCATTTGGTTAAGTTATGGCTTAATTAGGGTTTATGTAATTAGTGAGTGATTAGTGAAATTAATCACATAATCACAAAACTAACCACACCATTAGGTTCTACTCTACTCTATGAGCTATTAGAAAGTAAAATTACTTAATTTGGATTATTAATACTAATTTTCACTAATCAAGTTTTAGAATTATTAGGGTTGATTAAGAGATCTAGCCAATAGATCCTAAATATTTTTATAGTTTACTATTTATTAGGTCTTCCTCATCAAAATAATATATTGGAAAACCTAATTTGGAGCTCATTTGACCCAGTTATAATCAATTAAAATTCTATGGTTAATTAGGGTTAGATCCTAAAAGTGATTAAGCAAACCCTAACCCAAATAGAGAAATAGTTACTATCAAATTGTTCTAAAGGTTTTCCTAATCACTTTAAGACCCATATTAATTATGTTTGGATTAGTGTGTGAAAAGTTATAAGCTATGGAAGATTAGGGTTGGGTCCTAGAAGTGATTAAGAAAACCCTAATCTAAATAGAGAAATTAACACTACTAAAAAATTTCTAAGGCTTTGCTGATTAATTTAAGACCCATATTGGGTATCTTTGGATAAGAGTACACAAAGTTATGATAGTTTGAAGTTTTGAGACATTTAGGGTTTAATTAGAAATCCTAAATGTCACTGAGATTTGATAGTTTCAAATTATTCTTCTAATTTTGCTGATCAAAATGAGATATATATTTGATATATTTGGACTTATAGTTTGCAAAATATAAGGGTTTAAAGTTTCTGTAATTAAGATAGATTATATTTAAATATAATAATTTAATTTATAATAAATTATGTTAGGATTGATTCTCTGTCGTGCAGGTGGGGCCCACACGACCAGACGGCAGCAGAAACAGGACTGACATCACATACGTGGTGCGCAGGCATTGATTGAAGGTGAATGGCGGGACCCACCAAACGCTGTCTTAAGAAGACAGTGGGGCCCGCCACATCGGCTACGACATGGACACAGACCTGTCCACGAAAATGCGGGTCGGGTCAGACCCGGCCGGACCCGGGTTGGAGAACGGTGCAACAGACCGATGAAAGGATGCTAGGGCTACCAAATTACTGTCCTTCCCATCGGGGTGAGAGGCCGACCCACATGCCTTTCGAAAGGTCTTGAAGAGACCTTTCGTTTGAGGTGCGAATCATCGCCGGAGATGGTCTAAAGGAACTGCAATAACTAACCCTATGTGTGCAGCTACAAAATGATACAGGATGGACGAAGCAAAACTATGTACAGTGTATAAAGTTTGCTAATTCTGATTGATCCGAGACATTATAAGTTAATCTAATTTGATTGATCAATAATCAAACATACAAAATAGGTTTAGAATCAATAATATTGAACATCACATGAAGATCGAAGGAATTGGGGAGTACCTCGAATGAACGGTTCAAATCTTGAGATTCAATCCCCAGCTTGATTCGCAGCTCCTCAGCAAGGTAAATCCCAAATATGATCGAGTGATATGATAGAGTAGAGAAAAATGGAGTGTTGAAGAGGTGGGTAATGCGCGGAGAGGAGCTCGTGTGCCGTGCTGCGTCAACGCCCGTGACACACGGAAGTCGCGAGGAAGACAACTCCATTGCCATCTGATCGGATGATGAGATGGCCTCGATTCACCATCCCGATTAACGGGAATAGGGAGACGATGATTTAAGCAGCACCGTTATCTTAATTTAAATAATACTAATATTATTAATTCAATTTAGATATTATGGGTACTCAGAAAAATTCAGATAAGTTATTCCTAGCTATTTAAGAGGTGAAGAACACAATAGGTGAAATCGGATATTTATTTCGACGAGTATTTAATTTTTTGAATTTTTAGAGTATTTAAATAATATTAAAATATTCAATGAAAATACAATGACTTCCAAATGCCTCCAAAACATCACCCCTAGCTAATTTGGGGGTGGTGAACGCAATGGCGAAGTCAAATTTTTAATTTGAGGTCAAATTAAATAAGTCAAAATTTAGGGTTTCTAGAAATTCCAAAATCAAGATTTGATCCATTTAATTCCTAATTTAGACTGGGTCTTAGTAGTGAGCTTCTATGACTTAATTAAGGCACAAGAACCATAATTAGGATTTGTATTAGTCATAATTGACCTAAGTAACAATCTGAGTTGTTACACTAATGGACACCATCAGCTGCCTTAAGTTAGTAGAAAAGAACTTAGTAAGAATAAAGTGCCTGAATTTCGAATCCATCTGTCTGACCGCCCACCATTTTCAAGATGAGATTGAATATTGGTGAGAAAATGAGCGTAATACCACCTTTGCAGACTATTCACTTGAGGAAATCTTGTGGGATCAGTTTGTTGAAGCTTTTAGAGAGGCCTTTACTCCAGTATCCGCTCAGGCGATACTTGAAGATGAACCACTCCATCAGATCCAAGGTGGAAGATCTGTGGTGGACTAAGAACTTGAATTCTACCGACTATCTTGTTTCACTCCATACTTAGTTAAGTTTAAAGCCTTCTGATGTCACCGATATCTGAAAGAGTCGAGAGATTCCATCAAGACTCATTTAATTTCCCAAAAAATCAAGAGTTTCTCTGAACTAGTCGAAGCCGCCCATCTACAAGAAAATTTTCAAGGACAAATGGATTGAAAGAGAAAAACCAACTTTGTGCAGCCCAGAAGAGAAAATTTTGGCCATCGAAATGTGGCAAAGGTATATAATATGGAAGCATAACAACCCCAGGTAGAACCTTTTGAATGTAAGAGCCATCACCCATACGAAAGTGTTACCACCAGGGTAATGTGTGTTCTACTTGCGGCCATTAGGGCCATCATTTTTACAATTGCGAAGCCAAGGTTACTATTGACGGAGTACCCATAACCCGCTCACGACGTGATCAAGTGTTCCACCCCCAACCACTGAACAGTCGAGCTTCTGCTCTGGTCGTAATGCCAACCTCTATTCCTTATACTAATACCAAAGCTGTAGCACCTGCTCCTAAGGTGGTCTACAATCGTTAAGGCCAAAGACCTCGGAACAAATAACCAATAGCTCCTACACGAGTATATTTGCTAACTCCTGCTTCTATACCTAAATATAATGACGTTGTTTCGGGTACGCCTTGAAGTATTTTAAATTTATATTCTATTATTTCAGCATTTCTTGAATGTTTCGAATATCGATTCTTATTATTACTATAATTATAGACACTTTATCAATTAATGGTAAATCATATAATATTCATTTTGATATTGGAGCAAGCCACTCATTTGTATCTGAAAATTATGTTCAAGCCCTTAATCTACCATCATATTATTTAGCAAACTCTTTATACATCAGGTTGCCTTCTGGAGCCCACATGCAATCTCAACAACTCTGTAGTGTAGAAATCCCTATCAGTGAACAAAAGTTTGAAGCAAAGTTAATCATGCTACTAATTGATAACTTTGATATAATATTGGGAACGAATTAGTTAAGTAAACATGGTGCTTCTATAAATTTCCAAAAGAAGAAAATCACTATTGGTAACAAAAGTCAATCAAAGACATTCATTGGTAAATTTAGTACTCAAGCTTTGTTAATCAAGTCAATAAAGGCTGAGAAGTTAGTCAAGAAAGAATGCGATGCGTACCTAGTAATATTGCTAGGTGAGAAGAAAGAAATTATTCATATCACAGAAAATCACATAGTGTGTGAATTTCCTGATGTTTTTTCTAAAGACCTATCTGGTATTACTCCTTGCTCAAGAAGTAGAATTTGCAATATAATTAATTCCAGGAATGCAACCACTATCAAAGGTTCCTTATTACATGGCACCTAAGGAGTTATAAGTGTTGAATAAGCAACTTTAAGAGCTGCCTGAGAAGGGTCTCATTTGGCCAAATTCATCTCCTTGGGGAGCACCAGTATTATTTGTAAAAAAGAAAGATAGATCGATGCGCATGTGTATTGATTATCGTGAGCTGAACAAGGAAACCATCAAGAATAAATATCTGTTGCCTCGAATCGATAATCTCTTCGATCAACTATCTAGAGCTAAAGTGTTTTCTAAAATTGACTTGTGATCAGGCTATCATCAGTTGAGAGTCAAGGATTTTGATATAGAGAAGACAGTATTCATAACTCGATATGGACCTTACGAGTTTTTGGTAATGCCAATTGGTCTAACTAATGAACCGTCTATTTTTATAGACTTAATGTAGCGTGTGCTAAAGGCATACTTAGATAAATTTGTCATTATCTTTATCGATGATATTTTGAGATATTCAAAAAGTAAAACAGAATATGAAAATAACTTAAGAGCTGTGTTTGAAGAACTGAGTGACCACGAGCTCTATGCCAAATATTCAAAAGTGTGAATTTTGGCTCGACTCAGTCACATTCCTGGCTCATGTGGTAGATGCCTAAGGAATTAGGGTAAACCAGAATAAGGTCAGTGCCGTTCAAGATTGGTCGCAACCAAAATCTGCGATCGACATCATAAGCTTTCTGGATTTAGCGGGCTATTACAAGAAGTTTGTAAAGGGTTTTTCTCAGATAACATCGCCTCTAACAAAATTAACTCAAAAGGCATTATTGTTCATCTGAAGCCCTAAGTGCGATAATGCATTTCTATCACTAAAAGATGCTCTTTCTTCAGCCCCAATTCTTGCCTTACCTAAAGAAAGTTTGAACTACCAAGTATATATCGACGCTTCTGGCATATGCTTGGGTTATGTTCTAATGCAAGAAGGAAAAGTTATCACATATGTTTCTCGTCAGCTAAACCTGCATAGAAGAATTACACAGTCTACGACCTTGAATTAGCTGCTGTTGTATTTGCTTTGAAGATTTGGTGTCATTATCTGTATGGCGTCCAATGTGCTATTTTCACCGATCATCAGATATCTTCACTTAGCGAGAGCTGAATTACTGTCAGCATAGATGGCTTGAACTGATAAGCGATTATGAACTATTTGTCCAATATCACCCCAACAAGGCAAATCTGGTATCAGATGCACTTAGTCGTCATGCTCCCTTATCTGCCATGGTTTCTTCAAGTTTAATAGATGAAGAATTTCATAAACTCAAAATTTCCTCAGCTTGTGGGGATATACTAAGCTCGATGTTGACCAATATCAATGTGGAACCCACATTCCACCGAGATGTCTCCATCTAGCAAACCAAGGATAAATATTATATGAAGTTCAAAGTTGAAATTAAAGGAGGCCATCATTTTGATCTGCAAATGCGTGGAAATGTAATATATCAAGTAAATTGTCTATAAATCCCCAAATCTATGCACCAAGAGATTCTCGTTGAAGGTCATAATTCTGGATATCAGGTTCACCCTGGCAGTACTAAAATGTATCAAGATTTGAAGAGGTAATTTTGGTGGTCTGGTATGAAAAAGAGCATAGCTAAGTTCGTTAAAAAATATCATGCATGTAGCCTCGTTAAAGCAAAACATCAAAGGCTCGGAGAACTTCTTCATCCTTTGGCTATCCTTGAATGAAAATGGTTCGACATCTCCACGAACTTCGTCATGGGTTTACCTAAGTTGAGGGCTGGCGATGATTCTATTTGGGTCATAGTCGATCAACTGACCAAAGTTGGCACACTTCATCCCTAATGCGTCAAACAGATTCTGTGGAGAAATTGGTAAAGCTATACATTAAAGAAATTGCCAGGCTCCATGGTATTCCAAAATCTATCATTTTCAATTGTGACAGCAGATTCACCTCTAAATTTTGGTAGGTAGTGCATCAAGACCAAGGAACTACCCAGGACAGGAGTACTGCTTTTCATCCTCAAACTGATGGTCAAACAGAACGAGTCAATCAAGTTCTCAAAGATCTTGTGTTTATGTATTCTGGATTTCAGATGTTTCTAGGAAGATCACATTCCCCTAGTGAAATTTGCTTATAATAATAATTTTCAAGCAAGTTTTAGCATGGTACCGTATGAAGCCTTGTATGATAGGAAATGCAGTACTCTCTTAGTATGGTCTGAAATAGGCAATGTTCAGTTATATAGATCAGATCTAATGGAAGAAACAAATAGGAAGGTACAAGTGATCCAATAAAGAATCAAAGTAGTGCAAGATCACTATAGTAAATATCACGATGCCCATCACCATCTTCTAAATTTCAATGTTGGAGATTTTGCTTATCTCAAGGTCAGTCCTATGAAAAGGATATTTCATTTCGGTGTAGCTAGAAAGCTCAGCCCTCACTATGTTGGACCATTCAAAGTATTAGAACAAACAAGCTCTATAGCCTATAGGTTGAAGCTCACAGAGTATTTCTCTGCAGTCCACAATGTATTCCATATCTCCTCACTACAAAGATGTGTTCATGATCCATCACATCTAGTTTAACTTCCAGCAGTATCTCTCTAATATGACCTTTCTTATGCAAAGGAGCCTATCAAGATCTTAGCTCGTGAACAAAAGTAGTAAAGAAACTGCTCTATCCCATGATGAAGATTCAGTGGAGGAATCATTCTCTCAAAGAATTAACTTGGGAAAAAGAGGCTGATATGCAATGGAAATACCTGCATCTCTTTAAAAATACAGGTTTCTTTTCTCAATCTCTATTCCTAAATTCTTGCATTTTATTTCCCTTCTTAGGATGATATCGAGGATGACATCATTTTTAAGTGGGAAAGTATATAACAACCATAAATTATTACTTAGCTAATTATAAGTCTAATAATGCTCAAATTTTAGTTCCATTTCATTCAGTAGGTCATCATAGGCCAATCCTAAAACCTTGGGGTCAATCAGACCTCTCTAGGTCAAAAAAATAATTTTGTCCAATTAAGTACCCTAAATAAGAACTAAAATATTTTGATCTCCAATCAAAATTTTGATTATATTTTTGAATTCCTCACTCCCAAATTAGCAATGGGTGCAAGTTTGGGAATTTTTGGAGGTCTTTTAGGCATTAATTGAATTTATTTATATTATAAATAATTGCATGTTAGGGTTTGAATTAAATCATAATTGCATTTTTACCCTATAACGGTTTGGATCCGTTGTCTGGATCACAGCCGACCCATTGCGGGGCCCCGACAGTGGCTGAGCTTTCAGGGTCCAATAGATCGCTTGGCACGCATCTTGGCGCCTCTATCCTTCGATCGTCAGCGCTCCGTATTATGATTGCCCCTCAGCCGCTAGATCACCCTAGACAATCCAACGACTGACGATCTCTCTGCGACCGTTTGTTAAATAGAATCACAACAGACCGTTTGCTCATAACCGATTGCGGATCAAACGGTCCCTAGCTCAGGATATGATTGCATCTCACAATTGTAGTCTAAATTGTGATTAGATGGGCTTACCCATCTGATTTGTATAATCCAATCTAAGGAAATAAGAACTAAAAACTTAATATAAATCTTAGATCTTAAATTGTAAATTGTATATTTTAGTGCTAGATCTTTAAGACTGTGAGCTAGTGGTAATAATTAAATAACTTGCTAAGCCTTATCAATAGATGAGCTATTGGGGTAGGAAGAACTTTTTATGTAATTTAGAGGTAGGAGTTTAGATGTTCCTTCTTAACCTTAGATATCTAATCTTAGAACCTTTTGGTAGAATAACCTAAAGATTTAGAAAGAGATCCTTCCTTGTGGTAGTATTCTAAATTGGGTGACTTATAGGTCACATCTTTGGAACCTTTGTATAAGATTGGCTATAATGGAGTGTGGATTCATAGTTTGATATTCCTTGATTATTAAATAGAATTGTTAGAATATGTAGAACTATTAGTTGGAGGTAATGTGTATATCCATAGAACTGACATATTCAGTAAAAAATAAAGTTGGTTGATTTACCCTGAATAGAACTATGGTTCCCCGCCCCTTAATCCACAATCATTAGACTGAGGGGTGGTATGTCACTTTGGCAAATCCTTCACTTGAAATTGGATTAGGTGTAAACCCTAATCCACTAGTAAGGAAGAGATGAGCCACTGCATACATGCTACATAATCAGTCACTAAGCAAATATAGAATCAGAGTGCAGAAGCAAGGTAAAATAAATATACATCTAATTTACCATAATAAATAGAGAAAATACAACATACAACTCAGAATAAATAGTACAGTTAGGAAAAATACAGTTAAAGGTATATGTATTATTACAACATTTTAAAATAGTTCAATGAAATAAAAGCAAAACTTTCATCCTCACAAATAAGCAGAAAATGATGTAAACAACATCTGGTTCTCCTAGCTCCTCCTCCTCAAGATAAGGCTACTCGTCTTCAGAACCAAGCTCCTCAAACTTATCCGATTTTGATATTATCAGTTTCATAATGCAAAAGCCCCAGCCAATAAAAGAAAATCTTATTAGACAATTGTCTAAGTACATTTTAGGCTGAACATTTTTCATATGTTATTAATGTCACTATTTTACTTTAACAAAACAAAAATCCTAACTAGCATAGGAGCAGTAAGCATATAAGGAAAAAGATAAGTTATAAATATAGCATTTATAATTAAACAAGATTTGAGGCAAAAAAGCACACCTCAAAGCAAACTAAGTAAAGATAGGCATACATGCATAATACAGTAAGTAAAAGTACTGAAAGAAAAGTTTAATCATAAACATATTGATGATCATATGATATATACTGATTAAAAGCAATTAATCCAACAGTGGTACTTATAAGTAAGCAACAAAGGTCTAGCATCAAGTAATACAAGTAAAGTAAAGCATACTGAAGTAAAGTATGACAGTAAATAGGAAACAACGAACACTAAATAGTAAACAATGAATAGGTATGTAAGTACTGTCATATCAGAAGATGGCTAATATAGCCAGCTGATATCAAAATGATTTTTAGCATCAACGCGGAGGCTAAGGTAATAAAATATTCATAGCGTCATCTGAGGCTAGGCTAGAAATAACAGAATAGAAACTGAATTGAAAAGGCAGTAATCACAAATGCAGAAATATTTTAGTTATTTAATTTACTTCTATGGACCCGACTAGAAGTAGCATATGAGTCAATCATGTTTGCAAGACTATACGGGTTCCAAACTTAGCACAACACTCCTCAATGAGTAATACCAAGTACTCCTTATATCTCCTTACCCCTATCTAGTAGGGTAAAATACGCTAGATAAAGTAAGGAACGGGAGTACCTTGAGATGCATGGTCGAGAGGAGTTAGGGTTGCAGAGTGCCTATAGAGATCCAAATCGCGCAAAGTGGTGTGCCTCATGCGCTGATAAAGATCTTAAGGGTTTCTTGGCAGAATCTGCGAGGCTTCGAGTGTGAGTGGTCGACCGCGGCGACGGATACACAGCGTGGCACGAGCGTTCTCTGCAAGCGAGTCGACCCTCGAGCCATCCGATCGAACAGCTCAGATGAGCCGAACAGTCCAAAGAGGATCTGGGACAGATCGTGGATCCGACTCGATAAGAAAATAAGGCGGGACCCACTCGCTGAATAATTAGCTTATTAATAATAATAATTAAAATAATAAATTCTTGATTTTATTAATTAATTTTAATTATTTAATGGCTTCTAAAAATTTTTAAAAATTCATCCATAGCTAATTGAGGGGTGAGGAATGCAATGGCGAGGTCAGATTTTTGTTTCGACAAGTATTTTATTTTCCCAATTTTCAGGATATTTAAATATTATTAAAATATTTAACGAAATTTGACGACTTCCAATTGCCACCAAAATATCACCCCAGCTAATTTGGGGGAAATGAGTGTAATGGCGAAATCCAATTTTCGATCTGATGTCAATTTTGATAAGCAAATTTCCAGGGTTTCTGGATTTTCCCAAAAATCAAGATTTGGTCCATTGGACTCCTGATTTGGACTAGGTCTTAGTGGAAGACTCTTAATGACTTAATTAGATTTAAGATCAAAAATTAGGACCTAGGTTAGTCCTAATTTGCTTGAGTAAGAACTTGGATTGTTATAAGAATTATAGAGTCTCGATCTTATCTTAGGTATTTAGATAAGTACAGTTCAGTTCTTGATAAACATCCTAAGTTCAAGAGTGTTATAAGTAGAGGATTGAATACTTAGTTTAAAAGAATAAACTATGATAGGGTCATGCCCTTATGGTCATGCATTTTGATAAGTGAAGTTATTAAAACTAAGTATTTTAAGTTACCTTTCTTATGTCAGATCTTGATCAGTTTGAGGAGCCAGTGCCTGAGGAAGAGCCTTACATAGAGGAGGCACAACAGCTGGGAGCAAAGGATATTTAGTTTTTTTTTATTCTTGTAACGGCGAGAGTTATTTTTATTTAATTTCTAAAACTTTAATTAAAATATTGTAATAGTATATGTATATGTGACTGTGTTTTTATTTTTTGCACATTATTATTTACTGAGCTATATCATTGATTCTTACTTGATGTATGGTTAATGGATATAATCTTTACTTCATATTGCTTCCGCACTCTTTATATATGTTATAAGTGACTGGTCCTCATATTCATTATGTGCACATCCTTCCCTTATTAAGTGGATTATGGATCTTACCTAATCTAATGATAAGTGAGGGATTTGCCAGAGTGGCACTCCACCCCCCTTGGGCCTAATCTTGCGGATCAGGGGGCAGGACGACACATTCTCTCACCTAGGATCTGTGGGGTGTCAAGTGACACCAAGTTAGCATATCAGTGCCATTCAGTTCAGTGGTACATTCAGATGCATAATTATAAATTTAGTGACATGCAACATAGTTTTAGATTATTATTTACTCAATTTTAGATTACTTACTATTTTCTCTACATTTCAGTATTTAGTTTGTTGTTTCAGTTTTATTTTACTTTTAGATTTGCAATGTTATGAGTTTTTAGCTATTTTATTATCTTTTCTACAATTTGATTTAAACTATTTAAATGCAAAGTATTAGATAATTGTAACTATTATAGTAGCTTTTCATGTGTTCGACTTAATGTCTAATATGTGGTACTTTTGGGATTTGACAATTTGCTAGATCTAGAGCTGCTTGTGGAGTCAGATCAGGAGCCTTCTCAGTAGATTCAGAAGTTTGTGGATCATTAAAGAACTCTTCATTCAGCATTTATTTTCTACACTAGTTACTTTTGGTTCAGTACTTTGACTATTTTATATATTTTCATTAAGCAAATAATTTTTAATAATTCTGGATATATTTCTTTTTCTTTTATGAGATAAATATTTTACTTAGCTTCTATGATTAATATTTCTGGATGTATGATTTAGCTTTTACACTCTGTATTTACTACTATTTATACTTACTATTGTGATGTGATCAGTATATATATATATATATATGAGATGCTAGTATTCGTGTAACTTAGATCTTCTTTCTATTCATAATCCAATGTATACGAGTACTCTATCTAATACTTAAGATAATGATAATACACTATCCTAAGGATTAGTTCTCAGCCCTCTTCTCTTTAAGGTTGAGTCCCATCAGCAGCTCTTTGTTTTCAACTCAGTAGGTGCATTCGGGGAGGTTAATTTTCCTTCCCAGGTAATGCACCGTTCGGCCGCCAATTGTTACTCCTTAAACTAACTCAATAGCGCGTGGAGACGGGATGGGGCATTACAGTTTCAAAGGAGGGTAATCTAAGAATCATTTGTAATAGTTTGATATTTAATATTTCAAATGTAAAGGAAATAACATTTTCTTTGATTTTTGAAATTCATTTGAGTACAGATCCCTTTAATTATATCAATTAAAATGTGATAAAGAAACAAAAAGATTCTAGCCATGTCTAGCCATAAATGAAATGGAAAAATCATAAAATGTGATTGGACTATGTCTCTTTCTATGAGTGATCCTCCTGGATGTTTGTGTCCACCAATCTATAGCTTGATCTTGAAGTAGTCTATCTACAATCTCTACCACAATTTGGTTCAGACATCATATGAGGTTACTTGCGATGGTCACACACCGCAATAATTCTTTTGTTAGTGTTGGAGCATCTGTCCTTTGAAAATAGAACTTCTTAGGAATTCATTCAGAAGATCCTCCACCTATGTGGTGTGAAGAATACAAATGGTTATAAATATTATTTGTATTTGATTGTTGCCTTCCCATAATTGGTCATACAGGCGGGTATAATGTTCTAGACTGGTCCTAGTTCTTTCCATATATCTTGGGAAGAAATTTAATTCATTAGTTTTCTATGTATTAATTTATCATTTCATGTACGCTTCTATCTTGTTAACTTGCAAATGTTTTTGTTTTTTTATTTTTTATATTTCTTAAGTCCTAATTCGTTGTTTTCTGGGATTCATGTCTTTATGTTCTTTCAAGTGTTGGTGTTTTTGTTTGTCTATTTTTTATTTAGTGTCCTATTATTTTGAGATGTTCAATTTTTTCATTCACTATGTGATAAGTCATGCATTTACACCAAATTAACCATAAATCTTTTTGTTTATTTATGTTAAGATGAGTTACTTTTAATATATTTATGCATGTTTTGTTTGTATTTTAGATTTCACAGTAGTTCAAGGAAATCAGACAATTTTACCATTAAATTTGACTAAGGAGTGCAATCAGGTGCTCAAGCATGCCAAGGCACCTCAAGCCAACACTTGAGCAGCAATGCATAGAGAACCAGGTGCTGAGGCGCACCTCAGGCGCCAACCAATTAGATAGTCACACCCTCAGGCGCACCCTGGGCATAGACACATAGAGAGGCAAGGGTTCGGGCTTACACCGAGTGCCAACTAGATAGAAAATCACACTCAAGCAAACCATGGGTGACAGACAAATAGAGGGCCTATTTCCATGGCGCCAGACATATCCTTACCAAAATAAGCCATACGCCCTAGGAACGCTCAGTTGCCCGATGCAGTTCAGAATACGAATCACAAAAATTCAATGATCAAAGGAGGTATCTCTTGGCAACCCATGGGCAGTTTTAAATGGGAAAAAAAGTAACATAATGCAATTATAAGAAAAGAGGACCATTTGGGGAAAATTATTGAAGGGAAATACATAGTGAATTTTTAGCTGCCTCATGAGGAAAAAGGGCAAACCCTAAAGCTACCTTTGGAAATTTATAGGAGGAGGTATAAGAAGAAGGCAAAGAAAAAGAGAACCCTAAAAGGACGTTCCTTCAATAGCCTCTTCCCTTTTCTATTTCTCAATTTTGCAATTTATTGTTATAAGAATTCATGTTTTCTTTGAAAGTTCAAACACTTTTTGTTTATGATTGCTTTGTAATGGCAACTTAAACCCTTTTAGAGAGAGTTAGGCTAGTTTTATGTACTAATATTTTCATGTTTAGTGTTGAGATATAGTTTTTGATAGATAATCATATGATGGAATCTTGTTGTTTTTGCTTATATAAAATTATTGAATGTTTGTTTTGCAAATTTATTATCTTTTCTTGACATCATTCATGTCGCACTATCACTTTTGATCAAAGTAAAATTTCAAATCAAGGGATTATGTACACATGAATGTTTGTCCCTCATGTTGCACTAAAGTCTTGATCGAAGCAACAAGTTTTGATCGATAGTTTATGTGCACATGAGAATTCTTGGTTCTTTCATGCTATGGTTCAGTGCAATCTCTCACTTATATATAAGGCTAGATTGAGTAAAGGGATGTCGGAGTAGAGATATCTACATGCTTTCCTCAAACACGAGTTCATCTATGTTTATGTGAGAAAATGAATGCAAATATAGTTCTATTTGCTCTAGATTTGAATTGATGATAGACGATTAAAAAACCACCACTATGACGTTAAGGTCAAAGACGATCTTAGGGTTCTGTGATGAGTGACCCATGTGCACGAGACATAACTAGTGGGTTCACAAATCTATATCCCCTTGAACACTAATTTTAATTCACACAAGTTATTCAAATTAAACTCAGCATGTATTAAAATTCATGAACTGTAGTTGATCGAACTAATTCTCCTCGGTTTCCTAAACATTGTTAATAATTACTTATTTGCATCATAATGTAATTTTAGCTTAAGAAAAAAACTATTAATCAACACTTAAGACATTAACAATGAAATTAATATCTAGTAACTATCACTTGACTCATGAGGACAATAAATTTAGAAGTCACCATTCCTATATTACTTCAACCCAAATGCACTTGCATATATCTATAAGACCTTATTTTGTGGTTTGTCAAGTTTTTGGTGCTATTGTTGAGGATCAAAAGATGATATTAGCAAAATTTTAAGCTAGTGATTTAAACATATATTTTGTTGCACATATTTTATTTTTATTATTATTTTTTCTATTTATCATTCAATTTGTACTTTTATTTATCCTTGTGTTTATTCTGCATTGATTGTTTGAAATCTAGGGCCATCTTAGGATAACTAAACTCTGAGTTTGTGTATGGAAGGATTATGTGATCAAAATCTACTTTTTGATCCTGAGATTGATAGAACATTTCATAGACTTAGGTGATGTTAGAATTTAATTTAGAAATAATCCAATGGAAAATCCAAACCTATGAGAGATTCACAACAACAACAATAACAAGAATGCTAGAGCATTAATGGATTATGCATTGCCAACTGTATGGAAATTTTCTAATGCCATAGTTAGACCAAGTATATAAGAAAACAATTTTGGAATTAAACTCGCTACCCTATAGATGGTACAAAACATTCAATTTAGTGGGCTATCGAGTGAGGACCCTATTGTGCATATCTCAAATTTCTTTAAAATTTGTGATATATTTAGAGATATAATGGTATTAGTGATGATGTCATTAAACTCAAATTGTTCCCATTTTCATTGAGAGTTCATCTAAATAATTGGTTAAACTCACTTCCTAGTGATTCTATCACTACTTAGAATGAATTAGCCCAAAACTTCCTAGTAAAGTACTTCCCTCCTATTAAAATTACAAGATTAAGAAAATAAATCTCTAACTACATCCAACAAAATAATGAATCATTATATGATAGTTGGGAACAATTTAAAATGTTGCTTAAGAGATGCCCTCACCACAGCTTTCCCCTACGGCTACAAGTGTAGACATTCTACAATGGTTTCAATGTGATCACAAGAACGCTAATAGATATGGTATCGGGTGGGTCATTAGATAGTAAAATGCAAGAGCAAGCTTATGAATTCTTATAAGAAATAGCTATAAATTCCTATGTGACCTACTGAAAGGCTACCGCACTCTGGGAAGGAAAAACCAATGCAATAGGGAATGATCCAATAACTCAATTACAACAAAAGATAGCAGACCTAAATAAAAACTAAATGCAAAGTCGGTTCATGTGGTGTAAGAGTTAAATTATGAGTTGTGCTGGGACGCACACAAGAGACAGTAGCCCTAAATCAGTAGCTAGTAGCCATCAGTGGATCCTTGAGAATAAAAAATACAGAAGTCACCATTCTTTTATTACTTTAAACCATGTGCACTTGCGTATATATAAAAAACACCCTATTTTGTGGTCGCTCATATAGATTTTCCTTATTACTCTGAATTCCAGTTTGTATGGATTGTGGATACTTATGTATTGTTAGATTAACAGTTACCCAATCATACTCTAAAACCCTATAATGACTTGGTGTTAGGCTATGGATACTAATCTAACACCAAAGGATCAACTTCCCTAGGCTAGTGAGACACCAAATCTTAGTTGAGGTTAATATTTAGACATTGTCTAAATATAAGACTTAAATTTTAATTTTTACAATTTAATTTACTAATGATGTAAATAGATCACAAAATCTTTGCTAAATTCTAAACTCTTTAGTAGGTTAAATCTTTATATTTAAGATGTTAACAAAAAATAATATCATTTTATTATAGATAGGGAAAAATTACTTATTTTCTCGTATAAAGATTTTTTCCTGCTCAATATTGTTTCACTTCATTGACTAATCTATCTTGTAGTTAATCATAAAATTTAAGCTCGATGGATGGAAGTGAATTTTCCAAAGATTCAAACAAGAGTACTTAGCAATGCATGTGATATGAGCTTATCCTGAGCTTCAAGAACTCTTCCTTTTCTCCAGATGATGTTCTAGAAGGTGTTGGTGGCTTGATTAAATTACTTAATAGCTTGGAAAAAAGCTAGTTAGCTTTAGGTGGCTTAGAGAAGATGACAAGCTGAAATAACATTTTGTGAGGACTTGGGAGGTGCTAGGAGGTCTCAACTTCGATAAAAAAGAACTTTGGGGATTCCTTATTAGGTTTTATAAGGCTAAGTATCAATCATGATTGAGTTACAAGCTCTAACGATTAACCCTAGAACTAAGGTTTATTTATGCTATTATGGGGATGAACCGTGGCGAGGGGGTGCAAAGGAGATTCTCTCCACTATTGGTAGTTCGTTGGTGGCAAAAGAAGTTGTGAAGAAAATAGATATTTTATTCGTACAATTTATGTAACATCGGTATTCATTATATCAGGAGCGAGAGGTAGAAGACGGTGAATAGTGCTAAGTTAAATCAGTGTCGTTTGACCTAGCTTAAACTTGCACAACGAGAGCGATACACTCTAGATATCGCCATTTGGTCCAATGTGCCTCGTAGTGAATCTCTATCGTCCACGATGTTAAGCCATTAAATGGCCAAATAATTAAATTATATTTTCTACTGTTTCATTTAAACAAAATTCTAAATGTATTTTGTGAATATTTTAACAATTATGAGTTCAAAAATTATGAAAGTTTTATCCCTTGTATATATTGAAATGAGGAATCCAAATATACAATTTGTTTTTACCTTTGAGGCCAAATAATTTTTTTAATATCATGGGTATTTAATTAAATTTTAAATAATAATGAAATATTCAAAATATTCATCATTGAATATTTTTATTCCAAATTTCTAGGAAAATGTTAGAATGATGTTTAAATTTATTTAATAATTTTTTAAAGTCTGATTAAGGCCATAACAACTAATGGTTATTATAACTTGTCACATGATTGAATATATTTATACTCTTGAAATAAATGTTAATTGGATTAGTTTCAGGCACATCATTACTTTTAAAACAAAACTACATATGTAATTGTTACATGCCTCTTTGCAAATTTTTTTTTACATAAGAAATAATCATTTAAAACATACCCAAAACTTGATTTTCCTTTTTGCTCTCTGATGATTAGTGTTAGAGTGAAGGTAATGACAAAAGATGAATGATGTTTATTAACAAATCAACTTTTAGCTTCTCTTTTTATTATTTTTATTGGATACTTAAATATATGTTAAGGCAGGGATAGTTATTATGCATATATTAACTTTTTCACATGATTTTAAAAGTAGCAGCTTGATTTAGCTCAGTATTCTTAATGCTACTAATTACATGTACTTCTTGTATAATGGCCAGATTTGTATTTTAACTTTAAGCTATGCCATGCAATCAACTTATGTCCTTTTTATTTGAATTTAGAACCTTAGATTGAAGTTTTTTTCATCACGATGATTTGGATATATGCTTGTTTTCTTCACTGAATAACGTTTTAACTATGAATTCTATTTTTTAGAAGGTATCATATTGTTTAACCTCATACACCTTTATATGATACTTAGTGACTGTATAATTGATGAAAATTGTAGTGTATAATGCATACAATATGAAAGAAACTTCGTTTCATTTCTTATTTGGTTCTTAACACTATATGGGTTAGTTGGAAGTTGGAACTAGTTAACGTTTTCATAGATTAAATTAATGTTTGACCTAGCATAGCATTGGTCATGTTTGTACATTATAATGTTTTGTCATCATCATTGAGAGAAATGTAATAGTATCATAAAATCCTATTCAGATTTGATGTCTCAATCAAGAGAATAGCTGATAATGTTTTTGGAGATTTATTATAGCTATTTGAAGTGTCATTAATAAAATAAATAACATCTTATTTACTAAAATGAGTGCTCATCTTTAACAAGGAAGAACAAATGAACCGTTTGAAGTAGCTCAACTCGAATAATAATATTTCTAACAATCTCTGCTGCTTGTAATTTTTTTGCATCAATAATTCAAGAAGTTTGTAGGTTTGTCTTTAATTGCAAATCATTTGTGTAGCAAAATAAATTGTAATAACTTATGAAATTATTTCAAATACCTAAATGCATTTATATCTAAATCATTAATGAGGAATAATGTGAGGACAAAGTCTAAATATTTAAAACAGAAAGATCAGATGCGAACAAAGTTAGTTAATATATTTTGCATATACATTCAAATTCTTACACATTTGCAATACAAGTAGAGGTACTGGAATGTCTTCTTTTACTTTTAAATTGCATTCTTTTTATTATTTCAGCTTCTTACTCCACTTTTGAGCTTATTTCATTTTGATGCTACTATGTTTATGTATTAAAAATGTCACTTATCAGAGATGGATAAAATGCATTGTATATGTTTTATTTGGCCACTAGAATGATAAGCTTACAAGAGGGCCAATTGAATGATAAGCTTATAGGAGGGCCAATTAGGAGGCTTCTTGGAATGATAATCTTGTAGTTTGAAATGTTATTTTTATGTTTTTGACATTTGTTCCATGAAATTTAAGAAACTGACATGACGTGACATGGTCACACTGACATAATGACGTGTATATATAGCAAGTTGACCCATGTTTCTTGCATATTGGTTTGACAAATATTGAAAAATATGGCAAATGGACTATAAATGTAAATGTGCATAACAAATTTGCTTTGTAGAGAAATGCGTACATTTCCTCAAAATGAGGAACACAAAATACATTTGCATAATTATTTTTGTCCCATGTCAATTATTTTTCTTTCTATTGCTTTCTTCCATTTATGTTGTTGCTCACCACTTAAATTTATTTGTAGACATTGATATCTATTGGTAATTAGAGAAATCTAATGTGTTTTAACTACTGATTCAAAGAAGAGACTTCGCTTTTGGATATAAAAGTATGTTGCTAGGAAGATCAATATGAAATCGAATTAATTTTGTTTCTTTTTATTCAATGGAAGTTGTAATAATTTAGATTTTGGATGGTGTTATATTATGTATTTCCTAGCTTTAATTTGAATGAAATGAATATTACTTATTTTTGAATGGCTCTAAGATAGTTGTGTTGCAAAAAATTTTACATTGTATGCCACTTTACTTAATCACTCGGTAAACTTCTATTGATTAACATATAGTGTTGGTTTAGTTATACTAACCCAACTTTGCGTGATTACACTTTAAAAAGTTCCAAAGAACTTTTCTTGGCAACATTTACCAGAAATTAGCAGCTAAACTCCAACCTCCCTACATCCCATGATAGGATAACAATTTTGGAGAGGGAAGAAAGAAATGATGGATTTGGTAGCTATGATGTTGACTTCATCATTACCAAACATGGATGCCATTGTAGAGCTAAAGAAGAAGGCTAGCAATCTCATTGAGGATAAGAAGATTTGAGATAAAATAATTGAGGACAATAAGCTATCTTTTAAATACTTGAGGGAAAGATTTAGTAGCCAAAGAGGTGAAATCTTCCCCCATGTTAGGGCAGAACTTGAGGCGATGAATAATCGAATTACTAAGAGGAAAGAGAATTTTCAATTTTGATTTGACCAGATAGAAGCTTAGGGAACTTGGGGGTTGGAGAGGTCTGACAAATTGTCGAGTTGGAGTTCAAGCTGGCAACTTTGCATGTTGTATTTTCCGTAGAGCCTGACAATTCTTTTGAGATAATGAAGAGGCGATTGATGACCACAAGTCCTTTGAATGGTACTATTAATCGATAGATCAAAGATGGAAGCACCCTCCGGGGACGAGATACTTTACAACAAGAAGATTGATTGATTAGAGATATTGGCATTAAACATTAACTCTTGGTTTGAGTTAAAGTTTTCCATAGATTCTCATAGCCTAGCGGTGGGTGAGGGGATCAATAAGGATAGGAGGGTTTCCCAATCGTTGTATAAATGCAAGGAGAGGAGAGAATGAATTGAGTCAATTAGCTTTGGGGTAACTTTAATATATATTATTTACAAGAACTTTAACTTAACTCTTATTTTAGAATATGAATATTGAATCATATTTGTATATGTTCTTGTGTGTTTGTATGAATGACAACTATGTTTTATGTCTGACATTCTAAAATTTAATTAATGCCTTTCCATTTATTATTCATATTTGGTTGTGCATGTTTTAGTTGAATTGTTTTGAGGTATTTAAATTGTACATGACTTGGGTGTCAATGATGAGTAATATTCATGGAAGTCTTTTGTTTAGCATATTGAGTTATTAAGGCTTGATCTACCAAGGTTTCCTAGTCTCCTGGCCATTATTCTTAATGTGTTACCGAGTGATTACTCCTTGATTTGAAAGTGAATCAACTTAGGAAACTAGGTTTCGTCAATGACTACATTTCTAGGATGCTTCTTAAGGTTTTAGCAAAATGTATTGTGACCTTTCAAATGTCATTCGATTGCAACTTACAGTGAATCCCAAAAGTTCACTAAGAAAACCTATATTGTTCTAATTAAAGTTTAGGAATTAAGAAAAATTACGACCAATAAGAGTGAAAATTGAAAAAGGTAGCATAAGATAGAACTAGGCTCCTTTGGTATCAAGACAATGTCAATCTCATGTTAACACAAGGGGAGACAACAATTGAGTTGGGAGAACTTGATTTGGAATACATTATTCATCTCAATATGCTCTCCTTGGGCTCATTTCCTTAGCCGGTGCCTTATCTTTCAAGTTCTTGCAAAATCATAGTTAATCTCTTTAGGTTGGATGCATTAACGTGTGAAGCAGTTCGTTTGTATCACAACTTCTTAAATTAAGCATGTTTGATGGTATATTTTATTATTAAGGGCTCACCTTGAACAAGTGAAAACTCATTTTAAGATGTGCTTAAGGTCATTTGACTTCCATCTTCAATTTTAAACTATAGCCTCAATTCATGGAGAAGGGATCATTAGTTCACCTAGGGTTATCAACTCCAAATCAAAGGCAAGTGAGAATGGTCATTGTTTGGAGGTCAACTTTAGGACCCATAAGACAAGAAGCAAGTCATTGTCTCAACTTTCCCTCCACTAAGCGTCAAGCCATTTCTTAAAGTGCCGAATAACAACCCTATTTGCCACTTTTGCTTGCTCACTAGCTTTGGGGGTGGTGAATGGTGCAAACCTAAGTTGAACTGAGTTTTTTGGAAGCCTACTAAGAATCATTGTTAGTAATTATGATAATGGTAGACCAAACTAGGAGAGCATTAATTTTGGAATGAATTTGATAGTTTTTTAGCTAGTCTGATCGTTTTGATCCATTTAGTGATGTAGTTTGCTAGCATTATTACAAATTTTCGTTGATCGAAAGCAAGTGAAAAGGGTCAGTAATTTAGTCGTTTTGAAAATGAGTCATAATACTGTAATGTACAACAATACAGGAAGGATGCTGCAAGGCCACATACAGACATTTCATTCTCCTATAAATAATGAAATTTAAAAGGAATGTCGCAAACAAATAATTTAAGCACAGCATCCATAAACAATACATTTTATTTTCATTTTTAATTTCAGGACAATCTTCGAGGGCCAACAATGCATCTTCCAATACAACCATTTGCTCGTCTGTGCGTGCACTCTATCCCTCGTTTTGAGCTATTTGCTGGGCAGATTCAGGACAATCTGAAACACACGTTTATAAGCAAGATAATTGTACGCTTATATATACATATTCCAGAAAAATATGTAGACATATAACTTGTAAACGCAATAAATTACTTATTCAAGTGTCACATATTTCCTACGAAAGTGCAAAATATGGAACGTGTGAAAGAAATTTCGCAGCTTTTGATATATATATTATGGATGAAGCGATGAAGCAATATGTTTACAATTTCATATTGGTAATGGGACCAAGGTTTGCTGTTGTTGGATTTCTTTTTTTTTATGCATTTCCAAATGTTGCAAGCTGTATTTACATTCAGATTTCGTATATTGCCTTCAAAATTAGTGCGGAAGACTTCCTCTTACTGTTCAGCCTATTAAGTCAAAGAATTGGAAGAGCATATCATATGTTGCAGCTGTAATTACTCTTCCTTTATTCATTTATCGCCTTCGATATGTGAATTAATAAAGGATACTTGGTTTACCTCATCTCATGCTTGGGGCCGAGCATCAGTTGCGCATTAACTCTGACACTTGGTTTACTACTGCACAAGTCAAAGTAAACGCATCAACAAAAACTACATATAAATGTAAAACATATTGCAGCTTCCAAAACAGTGAATAAGGTCAGTTTAAATAAGGGTATCAGTTCTAAGAATATCAAGATATCAATGTCGATTATGCATATGCCTAAAGTTTAGGCGTCACGAAGTAATTATATCGTTAAAATATATGATGTCAATAATGATAAAAACTGTACTCGAAAAGCTAGGATCAATCTAAATTTCAAAAGCAGAACTCATTTCCGTTTAAAACTTTAGATGACAAAAAATGTTCTAATGTATATTAACCGAGAAATATGTTTCAGATTCAAGCTTCTGAATAATCTGACAAAGAAATTCAACCATAATATCTAGCATCAAGGTTTAATTTTGATTGTCTGAATCCATTTGAGAAAACAGCCAAAACATGCAGCAAGAAAATCATCCCACAAACAGCAAACAACTCAAGACGTTTTTGCAACTTTCTTAAATGAAATACAGGATCAACAGTCCACTGATAATGTGGGAGATAAAAAGTAAAATATTACGGGAGCAATCGTCGTCCCTCAATAAACAGGTCTAGTTTAGCAGCACACAAATTACAGTTTCTGGAGCTCTGCCTTCTGCAGCTCGACCACTCCTCTTCAAGCGCAAGACTGTAGGCAAAATCCAGCTTGACCCCGATTGCTAAGCTGGAGTTTAACCTAAAATTTACCTTGGCACACAAGGCGCCCCCATCAGCTGAGCTCAAGTTAATTTATTCTGAAAAAGACTTGATAATGACCAAAAGATGTAAGTAACACTGGAAGATGATAATTAGCATTTACACTCATGCCACCTACTAGCAGTGCATCAAATATAGCTTGTTAATGCAACCACAACCATTTCCTCGCTTTCAAATTAATGTTCTTTAAACAAAATTTTAACGTGTTTGAAGAAGCCATTATTAACTGACCAAAGCACATTCTCTGTCAATGAAGCTTTTATATATAGATAAAATTAAATTAGAAAAAAATTGCCAATAGCGGCTGTAGGATTTATGCAGAATTTATTTGAGTAAAGGCTCAAATCTCCAACGCTAATCCAAATCCCCCATCACACACAAAAATGCCCCAATGTGGAAAAAATGGATCAATTGCTTAATTAAATTGAAAAGAAAGCCCAATCCGAAGAAGGAGAGGAAGAGAAGCCATAAAGAGAAGATTGCAAAATGCAAAAGAAAAAAAAAAGAACTAACCTGAAAGAGGTGAACAACACAATTCGCAGGAGACAGGATCACAAAGCTGTCGAAGAAAACAAATCCATGCCAAAAGAAAAGCGCAAGAGGCGCAAGGGAGAGACAGAGGGATTGCAAACTAGTCGAAAACAAGCTACCATATGAAGGAGAGAGAAAAGAGGCGAATGAATTAGAGAGGAGATAAGTGAAAAACAGTGTGATTAAAATTTTTTTGACATACTATATATCAAAAATGGACATTAAGTATACACAAATTTGATGTGCAGTTTTTTATGTTATATGGACGAGCCTCAAATGCGTCGGAACGAGCATATGAATTGGAGATGGCGGATAAATTTGAGGTTAACCAGATGGAGATCAGACTTGGAAATGGTAAAGGGCTAATTATGGAAAGCTTGGGAGCGCCTATGCACCGCAGAAATATTCATCATTTTGCACCAAAGTGCTTTAAACATCTCGGCAAACCTTTAAAAGCCCGTGGCTTGTGCGCCTGGGTGTGCCCAAGTGCTAGAAACTTGAAGTTCTTCACCAGGCCGAGGGGGTGACGCTTGGACGCGCACATGCACCCACTGTTATTGCTGCAGCTAGGTGCTACCCAAATCTCTGGCGGTCGGTCGCACCCAAGCGGCGTGACCCAGATCCCTCATTGACTAAGGCTGCGTTTGGACATGCCCAAGCATTAAACTGAGCGAACTTACGCGAAGTCAATTTATAGAGTGAAATTGAAACCTGTTTTGGTCTTTTAGGTCCTGGGAATTGTTGTGGTATTTTATGAAACATTGCCTTAGGGTTTAATGTGTGATTACTATCATTGTTCTAAGTGTTGGCTGTCAAAAAAATTGAAGAGAAACATTATCTTTTTCCTAGAGCTGAGAGATCAGATTATTGTGGGGTTTTAAATCTTTACTCCCTCTTTTCAATAGTGGATACTTCTCGTGGTTGTGCTTCTCTTTGTCATAAGATTTTCCACATAAGTTAAGTGTTTAGTTATGCTTGGTTTTCTTGCAGATTGCGATTTGTTTATGAACTGTGCCTGTCCTTATTTGATCGTTTTTTGCTCAATTGATAACTACCCGATGAATCCGCATTGGAGCCAGTGATAGCTCCAATAATTTTGTTGTATTAGCACTCGTATCTGTAAGAAATATTACAACAATTTATATACTATTTATATATGTATCAAGCTATTCACCTACAATAACTACAACAACACGAACTTAAATCATTAAATCCTCAAGTATTGTGACTAAATAGCAAGTCAAGATCTGTCAAATGACAAGCCAAACATATCAATAAATCCTTGCTGCCAAACAGCCCAATAAGGTACCATTGCACTAAAGAACTTGCTAAAGCAACTTAAAACATCAGATTGGCACATTATGGCCATAAGGTTAACCAGTTTTGACAAAAGGTCTAGCCCAAGCTAGCCTATCTACTGGCAAGGCCTCCAAAATGATAAATTAAAACCAGGGTTCTTTTCATTCTTGTATAAAATATAAAAATAAAAGATGGCGGCTAAAGTAAATAACGGTGATCCACTAACTAGAAATCCTTAACAATCCCAATAGATAAAGTTCAACCTCCATAGTAGCTCCCACAAATTTCTGAATATTGGCCACAACCAATTGAAAAAAGCGTCAAAGTCAGGGCATGAAGATTAACTTCTTGAGCATATAATTCCGCACATTCAAGAGTGCTTGAAGCAAGACGTGACCACAACAAACGATTAGTGTGCAGAAAGACGATAGAAAGCAAAATAAAAATAAGTCGCAACATTTATAAATGGCCAATCTAAACTAACCATACTGATATTTTTCTTAAGTACAAGTGGCATATATTGACTTTGTAACAAAATCTCAATCACATTATTTGACTTGAAATATAAGGCTACAATTCGACTAATCTAAAGTGACAAGGAGGACACTTAATAACTTGCTTGTTATCGATATGACCGAGACTAGACAAACAATGCTTTCCATGGGAAACAAAAGTTAAATATTGTATTCAATCATAGAATTATGGAAATCTTTTGAAAGAGCAAAGCCGCATCAAGATTTTTTATTATCCATTCGTTCATACAAACTGTTCAACATTTAAGCAGACTCACATCCATAATGCCCTGCAGCTCACATTGGCTTATAGAAAACAATGCCTTCAGTGATTTCCTAACACGGAATTAAATTACTAGACATACTGAAAAATAATATACAATAAGCCTTGATCTCTGTGCCCAAAGTTGCCTGGCGGCCATAAAACAATTATAAAGGCTACTCTATGAGTTACGGAAACACAAATGAATAAAAAAACCATCTGAGGACACTTTCGCTGGCCAATTTCAAGGAGTTAACTCAATTATGAATCCGAATTTTTCATTCTTATTTTGCAGTAGCTTTAGCCTACAAGGTCAATAAGAACAACGCCTCAGTCACCATCCAAAAACACTATGGATTCACCAAAAATTGAACAAAGGCTATGCTAGATGGAGGGTTGAAGCAATCAAAATCCTTTCTGAAAAGGGGAAATATATACAAGTTATGTTTGAGCTAGCTCAACTCACACTAATAATGAAAAAGACAGGTTGAAATCGAATTACTAAAAGCTAAAGAAACAAAACTCACCTATTTAATTGAGTCAAAATATATTTCAAATTACTATAAGTTAATTTCTTGCGACACAAAATCACTTTTTTAAATTAAACATACATATAATAACTTATAATCATTAAATATTTTAATTATACATGACTATATCAAAAAAAAAGTGTTTAACAAGCTAATACAAACCCAAAAAGGGTTGAACTAAATTTCCTTTCATTAATCATTTATTTTCATTGTGCACAATCAACTAGAAGCTAAGTTTTAAATAGAAAAATAGTTTCTTTCCGTGTCTTTTTGCCTTCCTTATCCTTTTTTAATAAGAAAAAAACTCATAAACTCAATTTTTTAATAAGGGTACAGAACGGTCTACACTTAATATGCCAAACCATCTAAGGCAATTCTCTCTAATTTATCCACTATTGGAGCCACTCCAACCTTGATACAAATAAACTCATTTCTCATTCTATCCTTACAAAGTATACACCCCCATCCACCTAAGCATCTTCATCTCTGTAACACTTATTTTATCAATAAGTTGATTATTTGACAACACTCACCCCATAAAGCATAGCTGGCTGTGTAGCTACTCTAGCAGATTTTTCGATTACACAACACTTCAGATGCACTCTTACATTTCATCCAACCAGCTTGGATCCTATTAATCACATATTTCTCTATTTCACTATATTTTGAATAATTGAGCCCAGTAATTTGAACCTCTTGCTCCTATTGAATCATATGGTTCTCAATGCTTATATCCCTATAATTAAAGTTTTTAATAAATTGAACATACACTCCATATATATCTATTTTAGATCTAAGACAAGCCTTTAGATTTTAATGTAACTCTCCATAACTTAAGTTTTGCTTCGTAACGACCCTTGGTCGCTACTAAGAAGGGCGTTGACATCCCCGTCCAATCCTAAATGTTAGTTAATTACCCATTATAGTTTATTTTTAAATTACCCGCAAATTTCTGTATTTCTGTTGATTTTCCCGCCAAATTTCGTTGTGCGTTGACATTCCGCCAATCTTGATTCAAACTATAACCCATTCTATTCTTTACCCTCAGTTTAAGTGTATGTATGTATATACTTATGTACTTGTATATGTATATATATATATACATATATACATATATAAGGGAAGTAATATAAAGGAATGATAAGCGAGCAAAGAAAACTTTTTTTTCCTCTTTTCCCTGTTGCCGAATCGAGGGATGTCCCCATTGGGTGCAACGCATTCTGCGGGAGAGGCGTGGCACTTCAACAAACCTGATGGAGCGTATAAAGGCAACGGCACCTAAACCATAGCCGACGCAGCTCATGGAAATCCTCGGCGCAAGCAAGGACGCAGACGCAGCCCACGAAAGTCTTCGACGCTCTTCGATCCTTCGTCGACCCTTCCATATCCAGCTGGCCGAACCCCGACCAATCCTGTAAGAGCTATCCGCAGCCTCAGCGAGTCCACGCTGCAAGTGAGGACAAGTTGGACCCTCTCCGACACCTTCGAGTCATTTAGCCACCTCTACATAAATCCTGACGCATTCCAGCTTCCTTCTCGACATTTCTGTCAAAAATTTCCCCTCACCCGATGGAACTATCGACCTCTGGCAATTTAAGGCGAGAGAAGGGAAAGCACTAGCATTCCTGCGCCAACCATCGACCATCGTCACTCCTTGAACTTCCTTCTTCCTACGCTGACCTCTGAAGCTTTGCCCGATCGCAAAAAGTATCAGAAGTTTCCTTGCAATACATCAATACTTTTATTTCTCTGTGAACTATTGCAACCAGCTTCACATGTTTAGGGCTCATAAGTAAAATGTAAATGGAATATTTAGCAAATATAGGATACTATTCTAGAAACATAATATTAGAAATCTAGAATGAATCTTGTAAATCTGTATTTAACTAACTTAATAACCAATGTATGAAACTTCCACCTTTTGTATAAATCTGAATACCTAGATTCATACGAACATTATTCAGAATCCAGTTAATTAAAATTATAGTAACGTGAATTAGCCTAATCCAATCTCCTGAACCAACTGTATTGGTGATTTCTTTTGACTCCCTAAATGCACACAAATATCAAAAGAATAGATCTAAACTTAGAGCTGGAATTCATTAGTGGATCCATTATGATTGGTTGACAAGTAAAATAAGATGTGGCATGCTATGAGAAACATTTTGTTAAATTTTCAAGCTTAGGCAATTGTAACCTATCTCATTTAATTTTTTTTAAATACTGCTTCGAATTTTGCTGTGGAAAATATTGGGTTTAAATAAGTAAACAAATAATGCATCAATTTTATAATGTAAGGGTTAGTTGTTTATAAATCTAATACAATTTCTGAAGCCAGTTTCAATCAAAATTTATTTCTTAAATTCAAGTATCATTAATAACCCCACTCTTACTTAATGCTTCTTATTTGTTGTTTAGAAATTAGTGCAATAGGATGATTTAACCAATAGATTAATTTGAGTATCAACCACCTAAGAATATATGCGTTAAGACTTCTTATGATTGTTACAAGTAATGTGTGCGGTGGATTGAACTCCTAAGATTAGTTGTGTAAGCGATGACCCTGCAATACAGGTCAAAGCAGCCTATATTTTGTGTTGAAATGAGAATAATGTTGCTATTTGCTAGTACTTTGAGTGTATCGAAAGAACTGCAAGGACTTAAGGGTTTTAGAGGCATTTGAGTTGCTCTTTTATAGTTACTTGTTTTCTACATTATGAAATAAGATTAGGAACCTAGTTTAAATAGACATAATTTAGTTTCTTAATATGGGATTTGTCTTAAACATTATCAGAAATCCTTAAAGAAGATTTAAGAAGTTAAGAAAGTCTTCATATTTAAGAAAAATGGAGGATGTGAGCAATAATAAGTGATGGTGAGCTGAAATTGATCTGGAGTCACTAAGAAGTTCTTGTGAGATTCTATAACCAACAGTGGATGACCCTATATTAAGAGAAGGTCAGGATTATGTCTATAAATTGAAACAATTTCATTACAGCATATTGAAGTCTTATTTTGATCTTTAAAAATGAATACACTAATAATTAACTATACTTCTTTTAGGGAATTTCATCCTGAATGAAATGAGGGCATATTAATTAAATAAGAATACATAGAAAATTTAAGTTCATAAACTAAAGCAATTAACTAAAAATCAAATTTAAGAGTAAGAGTACATACTTTAATACAAACAATCATTCTTAAAGACTAATAAAGATAATAAATTTAATGTTTTGCATCAACTTTGTGAATACTTTTCAGCATATTCAAATACCAAGGTACACAGATATTATTGTTTATAATTAATTGCTTTTATTGCTTTAGCATCGCTTTGAAACTTTATCTACGTTGATGTAAAATGAAATGCTTACTTGCTGCCAGAATTATGTCATAAAATGGAATGTATTTGTTATGTCTTGTGAGTGTTGGCAAGGGTTTCGAAATAGTGATTGATTTAGGTTAGGGACGGGGCTAGTCCATTGGGAGTTATAAGGCTGTCATCTGGAGCTTTTGAGAGGGTCCAGGTGAAGGAGATGTTTTTATTGAACCTAGCCTCAAGGTTCTGAATTTGCCCAACAAAACTGCTAACGTTGCTTCTTGTAAACAAGACATACTTATATATATTTGTGGAAGTTCTTATATTTTAAATGAAATGGCATGTGACATAATTATGACAAGAAAGGAAAATTATTTTATTTGTAGAAAAATTTCAACTTAATTTTGCTTTCACATCCTGCAATATTGTTACATGCTTTCGCTTGCAACTTTTCTTTTTGCTAAATGCAATATTTAATATCACTTGTACTTAAGATGTGTATTAAGACATTATTCTTATAATATCAGATTATGTGCAGTTGGAAGAGGTTGACATAGCTTGAGATTATCTAAGGAAATCATGGTGTGGAGCTGCAGCTTAGGGCTTTAATTTTTATTTATTTATTTAAGAAGCAAGCTTTTATTTCAACTTGTAATAACTTGGATAATGTATTCTTTAAATTGAATGAATGACAAAATTATATGTTGTATGGCTTTATATTCTTATTTATGTCTGAATGCTATTTTATTGAATGCTATTTTATCTTAATTGCCAGTATGATCATGCAGAGATGTACCCAATGTTAGTTTGGTTGATACTTAACTTAACATTGGTATTAAAGCAGGATTGGAAGTGTTGGGATAAAATAGCATTTGACATAAACGTCATGATGGAGAAATCATTCAATTTAAATTACAAAAGATTAGAACAAATTATTGTGTAGAAAAATTAGTGACATGATAAAGATTCTTCAACATTTATAGGCTGTGTTTTGATTTAAGCAAATGGATTCTCCCAATCATTCAGTGGAATGCTTAGAGGCAAACTTTAGCCAAGAAGGGTGCTGGCAAACAAACATCCCCGAGCCTAACTACAACCCTCTGACAATTGAAGATCGAATACGAGTACTAGAAGACAAGGAGGAGGCCTACTGTTATAGCATGACAAGGTTCATGTGCATCTCCTACGAGAAAATCACTGGCCTCCAAAAGGAGGTGCAAGAATTAAAAAAGGCACTACGGACAGTACTTCCTATGCTGGCTAAAATTACTTTAGAAAAAGAAGAGGAATATGAAGAACGTATCACCGATCTAGAGGAAGGAATGTGCCAGGCTGCACACCCCACTCACCAAACCATTGATACGGCCACCACATCAGGAACCAAGAAGAAGAGAATAACCACCAACAAGTACTAAAAATTGTGGGTGGAAAGCCTCAAGAAGAGCATAGAAATTGCTCTTATTCATCTACTTTATTTATGTCATGATAAACTATGTTTTACTTTAAATTATGCAGTCAAATTTCTTATCTCTATGATAAACATTAAATGCTACTATACAAGAACAAGTGTTGTTTTGTTTTACTTTAGTAAATATTAAAAAAATTTCTTTCTTATAGATGAATTCGAAAGAATACTCTCCTGAACTACCTACGAAGACTCCAGTAAAAGTCTCTCTGCCTTTAGGACCTTTTGAAAGCAAGACAAATAGGATACTAGAAATGATGGCACAGATATTAGCCAACCAAAATAATGCCACTGCTTGTACGCCCAGGTCAATGCCAGTACCTCCTCCAGAACATCAGGATAGGATTAATGGGGCCTTGAACACCTTCTTGAAGCTAAACCCACCATCTTATGACGGGTCAGCCCACCCAATGGAGGCGGAAGACTAGATATAGGAGGTAGAAGGAAAACCGAAGAACATAAGGTGCCTGACCACCAATGCGGTGAGGTTAGCCAAGAGCTTGTCTAGAGGTGAAGCAAAATGATGTTGGGTGGTCACCCACAGGACCCAGTTTGTTGGGTTAGATTTAGAAGACATTACTTGGGATGAATTCACAGAAGCGTTCAGAGCTCGCTATATACCCCACTCTGCGTGAAAGATCTTAGAGATCAACTTATCAGAATAACACAAGGGGAAAGAACTGTAACAGCTTATGAAACTAAGTTCACCAGCTATCCTGATATGCCCACAAGCTTGTGGACACAAAAACCTCCAGGTGCAGCCGATTCCTGGAAGGATTAAAAGACTCAATTTCGACAAGTTTAATACTACTCAAGCACACCAATTTTGCAGAATTGCTGGATTGTGCAACCATGTTAGAGTACAATGAACAGAGAATAACTGAATGCCATGGGAAGAGGCAATATTCTACCACTGACTCCCAAGAAACTTTCAAGAGATCCCGGCGCAATCATCAAGCTAGAGTATACCAGATCACATCCAAATATACTGGGGAAAGGACAAACCCCGAATGCCAGTGACCACACCCCATCGATAGATATTGTCACACTGGTAACAGATGCTACCGGTGTGGCCAGCCAGGTCATGGTTATCGTTTCTGCATGGCTGTCAAAACAGTTGATGGAGATATTCTCGCTACTCGCGCATCGTCCCCAGTGATCAAGCATGCCCAAGCACCTACATCGGCTCGAAAGAAGGAACCTGCTACAGGACCTTCTACCACTGCAATAGTCTATACTCTAACCCCAGTTATGGCTCCAGAGGACCACAACGTTGTGACAGGTATTTCTTACTATATTCCACATCACTTGCTCAATAACTTTTGAAAGTATTATTAGTAAATCTTTAATATTTGGTACCTTGCATTTTCTCGACCACCCATGTATAACCCTATTTGATACAAGTGCAAGCCACTCATTTATATCTGAATCGTTCATTGGGATGTTACAATTGCCATGTCTTGAGTTAGAAAAAAATTTGAATGTGAGATTATCATCCGGTGCCATCATGAGCGCGGAAAAATTTTGCGGATGCGACATCCCAATTAATGGCGAAACATTTGAAGCCACCTTGGTAGTCCTCCCTATTGCAAATTTCGGCATTATATTGAAGATGAACTGGCTAATCCGCCATCAAGCAGTAATCGATTGTCGGCGTAAAAAGGTCACCCTCATAAGTGCAAACAGACCAGTGGCATTTATGGGGAGGCTAAGCACCGCTGCATCTCTCACTAATGTCGTACAGGCAACCAAACTGATATAGAAAGGTTGCGAAGCTTATCTGGTGATGATGATGGGAAATGAAGGAGCTACTCCTTTAGCAGAGACAAGAATTGCAAAGGAATTTCCAGATGTGTTTTCCAAAGAATTGCCAGGAATACCTCCTGTGCAGGAAATAAATTTTACCATTGACCTGATTTTTGGAACGCAACCAATATCAAAAATACCCAACATAATGGCTCCCAAGAAGCTACAAGAGCAGAACAATCAATTAAAAAAATTACTCAACAAGGGGCCTCATTCGCCCTAGCATGTTGCCATGGAGAGCTCATGTGTTATTTGTCAAAAAGAAAGGCGACACCAAGAGAATGTGTATTGATTATCGAGAGTTGAACAAAGTCATAATAAAAAATTGATACCGTCTTCCTCGCATCAATGACTTGTTCGATCAGCTCACTGAAGCAGTGATATTTTTCAAAATCAACATTCGATCCGGATACCACCAGATAAGGATAAGAGAAGAGGACATCCCAAAGACAGCATTTTGAATGAGATACAGACATTACGAATTCTTAGTAATGTCCTTTGGGATGACAAACGCTCCATCGTTATTCATGGACTTGATGCAAAGAGTTTTAAAGCCTCAATTGGATAAATTTGTGATTGTTATCATCGATGATATCCTAATATATTCCAAGAACGAAGAAGATCATGAAGTTCATTTGCGGGCGATCCTGGAGACCCTAAAATCTAATACATTATATGCAAAATTTTCAAATGTGAGTTATGGTTGAATTCCGTAACTTTTCTGGAGCATGTGGTGAGTGCCGAGGGAATACAGGTGGATCAGAAGAAAATCAGTGCTATCCAAGAATAGGCACAACCAAATTAACGCAAAAAATGGTACCTTTTGTATGGAGTTCAGAATGCAAAGAATCCTTTTAGAAACTAAAGCATGCCCTTACTACCGCTCCTATTCTTACATTACCACAAGAAGGGATGAATTACAAAGTCTATACCGATGCGTCTTGGATGTGTTCTAATGCAAAATATAAGAGTAATTGCTTATGCCTCACGTTAGCTGAAGGTGGATGAAAAGAACTATCCGGTGCACAACTTAGAATTGGCGACAGTAATATTCTCCCTCAAAATATGGAGGCATTACTTGTATGGGATAAAATGCGAAATTTATACGAATCACTAAAGCCTCAAATACATTTTTACTCAAAGAGAGTTAAACTATCAGCAAAGGCGATGGTTGGAACTCATTAATGATTAAGACTTGGATATTCAATATCACCCAGGCAAGGCCAATGTCGTAACTGACGCATTATGCAGAAAATCAATCATCACCCTCAGTACAATGATTATCAAAGAGTACCTGATTAAGCAACTGAATAAACTAGGAATAGATTTGATAACTACGAAACAGTTGAACGCTATTATGGCTACAGGAGCTACCGGACCTACAGGACCAACGTTGGAAAAGCACATAAGACTTTCCCAAGAGAAAGATATAGAGTATCTAAAAATGAAGCAGCTTATTTCGGAAGGAAAGAATAAAAGTCTTCAGGAAAAGGACAGTTACATTTATCTCGGAACTCGATTATGAGTACCCAAGGATAAAGAATTGCAAATGGCGATATTACAGGAAGCGCACTGTTCAGGTTATACTATTCATCCAGAAAGTTTCAAAATGTACTACGATTTGAAAATATATATTGGTGGTCAGGACTACAGAAAGATGTAGGAGAATTTGTGGCACGTTGCAATACATGCAATTTAGTGAAGGCAGAACATCAAAAGCCAGAAGGACTCTTACAATCTCTACCAGTCCCAGAATGAAAATGGATTGATATTGCCATGAATTTTATAGTAGGTTTACCCCAAAGCAAATCAGGAGCAAGTACCATCCGGGTTGTCATTGACATACTCACAAAATCTGCACATTTTCTCCCAATAAAACAGATTAATCCGGTGGAGAATCTCACCAGAATATATATCAGGGAAATCGTACAATTGCACGGGATCCCAAAGATAGTTACATCAGACAAAGACAGAAGGTTCACCTCACGGTTCTGGAAAGCAGTGCACGACGATCTGAGTACTACCCTTGCCATGAGCACTGCATTTCACCTCCAAACAAACGGGCAAACAGAAAGAGTGAATCAAGTTCTAGAGGACCTTCTAAGATTGTGTATACTCGACTTCAGTGGGAGCTAGGAAAAATATTTACATTTAGTTGAATTTTCCTATAACAATAGTCATCAGGCTAGTATTGGAATGACCCCCCTACAAAGCCTTATACATAAGGAAATGTCTTATGCCCCTATCATGGACAGAGGTTGGGGATGTTCAAATTTATGAATTCAAATTGGTGGAAGAGACTAACAAAAAGATTGAACTGATAAAGAGCAGAATAGTTATTGCCCAGGATAGTTAAAATAAATACCACGATTCCTGACACCGAATGCTAGAATTTCATGTCGGAGACTTTGTATACCTGAAAGTAAGTCCTATAAAAGAAGTGTTTAGATTTGGAGTGACCGAAAAGTTAAGTCCATGATATGTTGAACCTTTCGATGTGATAGTCAAAATTGGAGCTGCTACTTACAAAATAAAATAACCTGAGAACCTTACGGCAATTCACAATGTATTTCATATTTCATCTCTTCGAAGATGCCTACAGAAACCGTCCCAACAGATAATAGCACCTAGTATCACAACCCAACCAGATTTGACATATGTTGAACTACCTAATAAAATTATAGAACAGGAGAATCGTCAATTAAGGAAAAGAACAATTCCTATAGTCAAAGTACAATGGAAAAATCATAGTGATAAGGAAGCAACTTGGGAGCATGAGGAGGCTATGAAAAAAGAGTACCCCATGATGTTCGAAAGCTCAGGTAATCATATATAATTTTTTTTTATAAAGGTAAATTTATAATTGACATGATATCGAGGATGACATCGTTCTTAAATGGGGAAGTCTGTAACGACCCTTGATCGTTACTAAGAAGGGCATTGACATCCCTGACCAATCCTAAATGTTTGTTAATTACCTGTTATAATTTATTTTTAAATTACTCGCGAATTTTTATTTTTCTGTTGACTTTTTCGCCGAATTTCATTACATTGACATTCCACCAATCTTGACTCAAACTATAACACATTCAATTCTTTACCCTCAGTTTAAGTGTATATATATATATACTTATGTACTTGTATATGAATATATATATCTATATATACATATATACATATATAAGGGAAGTAATATAAAGGAATGAGAAGCGAGTAAAGCAAGCAATTTTTTTTCCTCTTTTCCCTGCTGCCGAATCGAGGGATGTCTCCATTGGGTGCGACGCTTCCTGCAGGAGAGGCGTGGCTCTTCAACAAGCCTGATGGAGCGTACATAGGCAAAGGCACCTTACGACACCTGAGCCTTAGCCGACGCAGTCGCAGCTCACAAAAATCCTCGACGCAAGCAAGGATGCAGACGCAACCCACATAAGTCTTCGACACTCTTCGATCCTTCGTCGACCCTTCCGTATCTAGCTGGCCGAACCCCTACCGATCCTGTAAGAGCTAGCCGCAACCTTGAGAGTCCACGCCGCAAGTGAGGACAAGTTGGACCCTCTTCGACGCCTTCGAGTGCTTCATCACCGCCATTCTTTGGGAGGAGGGGAGGGAAATTTAACAGAATTTAACTTAATTATTTCTAAGTAAATTAATTTTTTATGAATAATTATTTTTAAACTTTGTGCTCTTTCTAGAGGGAAGTAAGGTATTCATATAGATTTTCTAAAATGGGTTTAAGATGATCATAATCAAAGATTATCACTATTTTTTGTCATTTTCTTCTCTTTTGCCATTAAGCATAGATTTGTTACTTATGTTTATGTTGGAATTTCTCTTTGATCTTGTTTTTTGTCTTTTGTTTTAAACACAGATTTGTTTCTTATGTTTTATATTGGAATTTCTCTTTGAATTTATTCCGTCTTTTGTTTCAGGCAATATGCTCTTTTATGTACTTTTTGCAATTAAAAAAAATGGAAACACTAATAATCTAACTTATTCACTGAGTTAGTTTATTTACCTTTGATATGAAGTGAAGGTCATCTTGATGTGCATGGTGGAGCCTCAAGTGCTTCGGAGAGACCAAGATCATGGCATGGATCGATCGGAGGCACCAATTGGAGTTTAACAGCACAGCGGCTGCACATGCACATCAAGATGTACCAATAGATGTGCTCAGGCCCGCAAACACGAGCTCCCAATCACACCCATAGGTACTAAGGCACGACCAGAGCCATTTAGGCCGACCAAGAGCGGTTTTCCAGAAGATGAAATGTGCGCTCAAACCTTGGAATAAAAAAATATGGAGGAATGGAAAACTACACCTAACCTCCTTAAACTATGAGGATAGCCGCCAAAGGTGGAAGAAGTATTACACTCAATTTCCAAGTGGGAGATTGTTGTGCATGGCAGAACCATGAGTGCTTTGGAGTGACCAAGGACTGAGCACTCATTAATCAGAGGTACTAGACAGAACAAGACGGCACGACAGTGAGAAAGCACACCAATAAGAGCGCTCCTGCTCACACCAGCACAGGTGCCCAGACGGGTGCACTCAGGCACACCTATAAGCGCTCAAGCAAGGTAGGAGCTGGTTCAACCAGCCAAGAGCAGTTTTTCGGAAGATGAAACGTGGGCTCAGGCACGTCCTAAAACATTTGAAACTCTTAGTTACATTCAAGAAGAATCTTTAGAACTTTCAAAAACAACAAGTTGTATTTATAGTTGTTTATAAAGTGTCATTTTCATCAAGGGCCAATAAATAATCATGTTTTGTATGGGACATGTGATGTAAGCGATGTACTAGGTGAAAACTATGAGGTTAAGTTATCATGCAATCTTTCAATTCATAGTGTATATTCTTCGTGGTGTGACTCCAAAGGATTTTCCCGAATTTGAGATTTTTCACATACTCTGCTGTTCTTCTAAGTGGTAGGGTGATTCGTGTGTTTGACCTTCGTCATTCAACCCTGCTCATCTTCGCTCCGAAGTAAAAGAGATTTTGTTGTGACTTTTGCCCATTCTTTCACAACAAGTGACTCTTATAATTTTTCTTTAGAAAAAATATGAACTAAAGTAACATCCTCTTCGCCTTCCTATTGGTTTTCTTCACTAGTAGCTTCATCAGCACTAAGTGTAAATACCCTTCTCTTTTTAACAAGTGTTTTCTTGTTAGCTATTATTTATAACATGTTAATATGCAATAAGAGATTCGAACAATTATTTTGAAGAGTACGTAAAAAGGCCCTTAACCTCTAGGACTTTATGGTTCTAGAAAGGCAGCATATTTATGAAGATTTTATTAACCTTCTCTTAGATAGTTAAATTTTTTCAAGAAAGGTTCATTATGATTAAATCTTGTATTCGTTCCATACAAACTATTTATATTTCAGCACAAGGAGCTCATATTCATGCATTATATTATCTATCCAAGCTTACTTAACATCACTTGTGCATTCATAAAATTATCATATATAAATAGTGCACACTAAAAAAAGCGATAGCTTTTGCATTTAGTTGTGATTCTTTTGTCTTCGTCTGACCAATAACAATATATAGTGATTTTCTCCTACTCCAAGATTCCACTCAAACTTGAGTACACTCCTTGATAATAGAGAAGCAACATAAAATACCTCTTTTATGGCTCACACAACACATAAAGAATTAGAATTTCTAGAATAAAATAATAAAAAGAATGATTTATCTTAGAAATGTTCTCCAAAAATATGAACTAGCCTAAAATTATGAGCTTGAAATTTGGTTTGGAATGAATTTAAAAGCAGAAGAAAAAACTTTAGATTACTTTTGGGGTTAAGGCAAAGTGCTCCTATCTATAAATGGAGCTCAAAGGGCATAAATTGGCATGAGTAATAAATTTGGGCAGGCTTGGGCACCTGGAGCCCAGTTTTGAACACCTAGGTGGACCTAAGTGATCCAGACTCACTAGTTTATATATGGAAGAGCTTGAGTGGGCCTCTGTTATGCATCTAGACAAGTGCAAACTGGGCTCAGCTTAAATAGTTTGATAAAAAGCTTATCCTGAGTGACTGCGTCTGAGTGTATGTAGCATGCTAGCATGCGCATGGACGCCTAATTGCAAAAGAATTTCTAAGAAAACCTTTTTAACTCTGCATGAGTGCATCTTCTCCACACACCCCATGACGGGCCACCGCCTAATCATAACCATGGTTCTCTCTTTGTAGCAGTTGATTTCCCTCATCTCCCTTTTGTTATCGGCAAAAGATCTTACTGCCATGCCGATCCTTCACCATGGTCGGCTCTTTTCACTTACAAACCCTCCTCACCCTCCAGTTCACCGTTCTATTAAGAAATCCTAACTACTCAGACTCAATCTCTTTTTTTGCCGCCGAACTTAAGCAAAAAATCTTTGGAATTTGTCTTCTCGGCTCGTCCCGAGGAAAAGACACCCCTTCTTTGCTTTGAGACATGCCATGACAAAAGCTTGAACTTCCAAAGGGTCACGCTCTCTATACTCACTATTAGAGGGCTTCTACCAAATTCAATTTTCTTGCTTGGAAGACATGGATCATGTGCTCAATGGGGAACCTTGGTTCTTCTTCAAGTTCCCTTTTCTTATGAAAAAATTTACAACTAATTTTGATGATAAGACAATGTTCGAGTCGATCCCCATATGTCTTAGACTTCCAGACCTTCCTCTTCAGCTTTGAACTCAACCAAATCTCACCAAGGTTGCTACTGCCATTGAAAAACCTCTCCTTGCAAACAATTTGAAACGTCAAGGAATAGACTCAACTTCACAAGGATTTGTGTGGAAATCACCCCACCCCCTTCCAAACTCTCTTCAACTCAATCTCAATGCTCAAACAATCCAACATCAGGTAATATATGATAGGACACTTAAACATTGCTCCTCATGTCAAGCATTCTACAACCTGGGTTGTTCTTGTCAGAGAACCATGACAGATCGAGGCCGTAGTTGCTCCTGCCATCCCAACAAAAGATGTTTTCTCAATATCCCTTGTAACATCTAACAACCACTCCATAATTGAGTCCCACCCTACAGAAAGGGAAGTTCTTACTCCCATTCAGGAATCCTCCAATTAAATTTCAAATCCCTCCTTAGCCCTCAATCCCTCTCCTCAACGCTCAACAAAACCCACTCCACCCCATAACAACAATCATCTGATTCTGAAACCAACTGATTTTGAAACCAAAGTATGCACCCTCTATTATTACCTCCCCAGTTCCCACAGTGGCCACCACAATTAAAACCTCTTTGCCAATCTAACACCTAATCTCAAACCAAACAAGTTCTTCGGTCCTCACTCCCTTCAAGGATTCCGTCTTCTAAACTCAATTGAAAATCTGAACAACCTCTCCACCACTCACTCATCTCCGGTTGTGAACAGTTATATCATGAAATGGCCTAATAAAAGTCATTCCAAAAAGGGAAGACCTTAGACACACCAACCTCATTACCACCCACACTATAATGGTTCTTTCTAAGCATAGCTGTTTGGAATGTAAGAGGACTGCATCCTTCCCCTAGCATCCCAGGCATGTATCACCTCATTTCCTCTCATAAATTTGACTTGATCAGCCTTCTAAAACCCCAGATAACGCATCCAATGACAACTCCAATACACAATTGCAACAACATTTTGTTCTCTTCCTTGATGAATCCGCTTGCAAAAACTTCTCTACTAGCAAAATGGGCATGATTTGGATTAAATGGAACAAGTGATCCATTTATTTCCATCTTCTTAGCTCCAAGTGATATTTCATCTACGATAAGCTCAGCTTCAGCAAAGTTCAAGTTTACTTAAACTTCATTATGCAAGTAATGCAAAAATGATCAAAAAGAGCTTTGGAAGGATTTATCTATTATTGCTTCCAACATCAACTTCCATGGACCATCCTTAACCACTCTATTCAGTTGAAAAAAATCCAGCGGCACTCCTATTCCTACAAGCAAGATAATTGAATTCAATCATTTCATAATGGACTTTAGGCTCAGCGACCTATCAACTACTTGTCTCCACCTCACTTAGTTCTACAAACGAGCCTTTTTCCTATTCTTGCCAAGCTTGATTGAATTATTTTGCAACCACCATTGGCTCCAAGCCTTGCCAACATCCATCTACAAAGTTCTCCAGCCACACTCCTCCGATCACTCACGAGTCCTCACTTCCTCAAACAACCCAAAGCCGTCCCATTTCCTTTTTAAAAACAATGGTGCAGTCTAAATAATTTCTATGACACTATCTTGCAAATCTAGAGTTCTCCATCCAGCGGCAATCCTCTCATCAGGCAAGGGATAGACAACTACATAAACATTCTCAATGCACCCTGTAACATCAGCGTTCCTAGTTTTCCTTGTGATAAATCCTTGCTGAACTCAGTACATGCATTAACAACTAGTCCAGTCCACCCCAACAAAGTGAAAATCTCTCTTTTCAGCATCAACCCAAACTTCTCTCTAGGTCTGGATGGCTTCTCATCATTTTTTTTAACCAAAGTGGGACATCATTGGCAATTCAATCTTCCAAGCTATTAACCACGTTCACTCTAACCATGCTCCCTATTGTCACACTCACTCTGCAATATTTCCCATTCCCAAATCCACTATCATCAATTCCTTCAGCAGTTACAGACCTATCTCCCTCTGCAACACACTATAAAACCTTGCTAAATCATTTGCTTCCCATCCAAGCTCAATCTAGAACCTCTCACCCACCCAGCTCATATTGCTTTCTTAAAGGAATGCGGCTAACAACATCATTCTTGCTTTGGATATTGCCAGACTCTTCAAATTTGATCATTCCGAAAAAAATTTCTACACCAAGATTGATCAACAAAAAGCCTTCGACTTTATGAGACAACTATATTCATCAATTGGATCAAAATTTGCATCAAGGGCATTCATTTCTATATAATCCTTAAGGGAAGACTCGTCGGCTACTTCTCCTTGGCCTCCGATCTCAAAAAAAGGAGCTCGTTATCATCCCTCCTTTTGTTATTGGAATGAATGATTTGCCTGATTTCTTTGAAACCACCATTCTCAGCAAATCATACCTACCATTCCGCAAAGGTCCTTTCTTCTGCGCACACCTCCTTTTTGCTGACAATATACTTAAGTATGGCAAATCCACCAGCTCGAACCTCCGTTCATTGAATAACATTCTCAACACTTTTAAAGCCGCTTCAAACCTTCATGCAACTTCTCCAAATCCCACATCATCTCTTGGAAATCGATTCAAGAACAAGTTACTCTTATGAACAGCATTGGTCTTCAAATTGGCTCTTCCCTTTGAAGTATCTCGGTCTACCTTTTGTCCCGAAGAATCCATCAGCTTCACATTGCGCTCCGCTCATCAACAAAAAATGAATTTGGACGGAAGGCAGGTCTAATGTTTACTCTCTCTGCAATGAGACATCAGTTGCTTCATTTCTTGGTATGGCAGCTTCTCATCCATTGGTTTAGAGGTCTAATGTTCCAACGTCCATCATTAAGCAAATCAACAACATCCATTCCAAGTCTCTTGGCCACAACTCTCCCATCAAAAAAATGAATATTCTGGCTTGGGAAGTCGCCGACTCCCCCAAATTTTTGGGTTATTTTGGCGCCTAGATTTTTTCAAAACACATGTAAACTTGCGGGTCTTTGGCGCTTGCTTTGCAACAAATCTCTCCTTGCTTCTTTGTGGAAAACATACAATCTCATCTTCCCGTTAAGGCTCCGCAGAACACAACCTCCTCTTTGGGAAATACATGTGCAATATTTGGTAATATTCTCATTCCACACTTATCATAGTCTGACCCGTCCTGCAGACCAGACAAGCCAAAGCTGCTCTACAAACATAACTTCACCTTTCATGCAGCACTAAGCTTTTATATGCTCAGATTCAGTCTCCTTGGTGGTTGGAATTTGTATGGTCCAAAGTATACAAGCTCAACTTTGCAATAGCTGTTTGGAAAACTCTTAAAGGATGCAAAACGGCTGATGTACTTCGCAGTAGAGGTGTCGACTGCAAGCCATTGTGCGTCTTTTGTTAGGAATATGAAGAAACTCATGATTTGTTCTTTGGCTGTGACGACTCTAGCAACATCCTCCAAATACTCATGCCAATTGGTGCAGTGTCTACTTGTAAAAATCTAGTCGAACACATCCTCAATCTTTAAGAGATCTTGTTTGACATATGGAATAAAGATGCTCAACTTCTCTCAATTGACGCTGACATCTACAGCGATTGGACAGAAAGAAACCAAGGAAATTTCAAACATATTGTTCACTGCTCAACTACTATCTAGGATTGAAAATTTCAGATACATGTGTGATCTCGAAATGGAAATATGCTCGTGATAATAACACTAAATTTCTATATTAGGTGAATAGCCTCAATTAAGCTCTAATCCTTCATTCCTCCATTCAGTGAATGCGCATTTGTTTTTTCTTTTTCCTCTTGAGGTTCTTGTACTATTTTCTTTTTTTTCTTAAGTTTTGAATATAATCGGTCCCTGACCTCGTTGATTTTTAAGAAAAAATAAATTAACTCATATTTGCAGATAGTTGAAGGTCCAATACTACAATTATTACAAGTGCACAAGCAAATATTAAGCTAAGGTGAGTAACAACGTATTTATATTTACTTAAGATTTATTTGTTTGGGAGGCCAAGTCTTAATTTATTTATAGAATTATTTGCTTAGAAAAAAAACTCAAATCAACCTCCCTTCTTAGGTTATTCCAATACTGCTCAATAAGTGGTATCCGAATGTGTTACTATATTATAAGATCTAATAGAGATTATTTACAAAATTTTGAGACAACAAATTTAAAATACAAATAATCTCAAAAGTTATCACAAAATTTTGTCATCATAAGAAATAGGAGATATTAATATTATGAGTCATCTGTGGCATAATTTTTGAGATAGCAATAACTTTGTAATAACATTTGAGGTTATTAATAAGTTTAAATTAGGTGTTCCAAAATTGGCAAGCAATAAACTTCTTAGTAAACTCCTGAGAAATGCAAGAAAAAAATTAAAATAAAATAAAGGATTCAGCAATTAAGATAACAGATCTAAAGTAAATATAAAGATATTCATGCTTGCTTTACTTAGCTTATAATAAGATATGCTTATGTGTACTTGTAATAATTTATAGTTTTTGGCCTTTAACTATCTAAGAAAATAAATGTCAAGAGAATTTGCTTTGGAAATTTAATGCTGCCCCAGGCAAACCATACAAGGAGCCCAACTACTATCTAGGATTGCAAATCTCAAATACATGTGTGATCTCGAAATGGAAATATGCTCGTGATAATAACACTAAATTTCTATATTAGGTGAATAGCCTCAATTAAGCTCGAATCCTTCATTCCTCCATCAGTGAAGGCCCATTTGTTTTTTCTTTTTCCTCTTGAGGTTCTTGTACTATTTTCTTTTTTTTCTTAAGTTTTGAATATAATCGGTCCCTGACCTCGTTGATTTTTAAGAAAAAATAAATTAACTCATATTTGCAGATAGTTAAAGGTCCAATACTATAATTATTACAAGTGCACAAGCAAATATTAAGCTAAGGTGAGTAATAACGTATTTATATTTACTTAAGATTTATTTGTTTGGGAGGCCAAGTCTTAATTTATTTATAGGGCTATTTGCTTAGAAAAAAAATTCAAATCAACCTCCCTTCTTATGTTATTCCAATACTGCTCAATAAGTGGTATCCGAATGTGTTTCTATATTATAAGATCTAATAGAGAATATTTACAAAATTTTGAGACAACAAATTTAAAATACTAATAATCTCAAAAGTTATCACAAAATTTTGTCATCATAAGAAATAGGAGATATTAATATTATGAGTCATCTGTGGCATAATTTTTGAGATAGCAATAACTTTGTAATAACATTTGAGGTTATTAATAAGTTTAAATTAGGTGTTTCAAAATTGGCAAGCAATAAACTTCTTAGTAAACTCCTGAGAAATGCAAGAAAAAAATTAAAATAAAATAAAGGATTCAGCAATTAAGATAACAGATCTAAAGTAAATATATAGATATTCATGTTTACTTTACTTAGCTTATTATAAGATATGCTTATGTGTACTTGTAATAATTTATAGTATTTGGCCTTTAACTATCTAAGAAAATAAATGTCAAGAGATTTGCTTTGGAAATTTAATGCTGCCCCAGGCAAACCATACAAGGAGCCCAACTACTATCTAGGATTGCAAATCTCAGATACATGTGTGATCTCGAAATGGAAATATGCTCGTGATAATAACACTAAATTTCTATATTAGGTGAATAGCCTCAATTAAGCTCTAATCCTTCATTCCTCCATTCAGTGAAGGCCCATTTGTTTTTTCTTTTTCCTCTTGAGGTTCTTGTACTATTTTCTTTTTTTTCTTAAGTTTTGAATATAATCGGTCTCTGACCTCGTTGATTTTTAAGAAAAAATAAATTAACTCATATTTGCACATAGTTAAAGGTCCAATACTATAATTATTATAAGTGCACAAGCAAATATTAAGCTAAAGTGAGTAACAACGTATTTATATTTACTTAAGATTTATTTGTTTGGGAGGCCAAGTCTTAAATTATTTATAGGGCTATTTGCTTAGAAAAAAACTCAAATCAACCTCCCTTCTTAGGTTATTCCAATACTGCTCAATAAGTGGGATCCGAATGTGTTTCTATATTATAAGATCTAAAAGAGATTATTTACAAAATTTTGAGACAACAAATTTAAAATACTAATAATCTCAAAAGTTATCACAAAATTTTATCATCATAAGAAATAGGAGATATTAATATTATGAGTCATCTGTGGCATAATTTTTGAGATAGCAATAACTTTGTAATAACATTTGAGGTTATTAATAAGTTTAAATTAGGTGTTTCAAAATTGGCAAGCAATAAACTTCTTAGTAAACTCCTAAGAAATACAAGAAAAAAATTAAAATAAAATAAAGGATTCAGCAATTAAGATAATAGATCTAAAGAAAATATAAAGATATTCATGCTTGCTTTACTTAGCTTATTATAAGATATGCTTATGTGTACATGTAATAATTTATAGTTTTTGGCCTTTAACTATCTAAGAAAATAAATATCAAGAGAATTTGCTTTGGAAATTTAATGCTGCCCCAGGCAAACCATACAAGGAGCCCAACTACTATCTAGGATTGCAAATCTCAGATACATGTGTGATCTCGAAATGGAAATATGCTCGTGATAATAACACTAAATTTCTATATTAGGTGAATAGCCTCAATTAAGCTCTAATCCTTCATTCTTCCATTCAGTAAAGGCCCATTTGTTTTTTCTTTTTCCTCTTGAGGTTCTTGTACTATTTTCTTTTTTTTCTTAAGTTTTGAATATAATCGGTCCCTGACCTCGTTGATTTTTAAGAAAAAATAAATTAACTCATATTTGCAGATAGTTAAAGGTCCAATACTATAATTATTACAAGTGCACAAGCAAATATTAAGCTAAGGTGAGTAACAACGTATTTATATTTACTTAAGATTTATTTGTTTGGGAGGCCAAGTCTTAATTTATTTATAGGGCTATTTACTTAGAATAAAAACTCAAATCAACCTCCCTTCTTAGGTTATTCCAATACTGCTCAATAAGTGGTATCCGAATGTGTTTCTATATTATAAGATCTAATAGAGATTATTTACAAAATTTTGAGACAACAAATTTAAAATACTAATAATCTCAAAAGTTATCACAAAATTTTGTCATCATAAGAAATAGGAGATATTAATATTATGAGTCATCTGTGGCATAATTTTTGAGATAGCAACAACTTTGTAATAACATTTGAGGTTATTAATAAGTTTAAATTAGGTGTTTCAAAATTGGCAAGCAATAAACTTCTTAGTAAACTCCTGAGAAATGCAAGAAAAAAATTAAAATAAAATAAAAGATTCAGCAATTAAGATAACAGATCTAAAGTAAATATAAAGATATTCATGCTTGCTTTACTTAGCTTATTATAAGATATGCTTATGTGTACTTGTAATAATTATAGCTTTTGGCCTTTAACTATCTAAGAAAATAAATGTCAAGAGAATTTGCTTTGGAAATTTAATGCTGCCCCAGGCAAACCATACAAGGAGCCCAACTACTATCTAGGATTGCAAATCTCAGATACATGTGTGATCTCGAAATGGAAATATGCTCCTGATAATAACACTAAATTTCTATATTAGGTGAATAGCCTCAATTAAGCTCTAATCCTTCATTCCTCCATTCAGTGAAGGCCCATTTGTTTTTTCTTTTTCCTCTTGAGGTTCTTGTACTATTTTCTTTTTTTTCTTAAGTTTTGAATATAATCGGTCCCTGACCTCGTTGATTTTTAAGAAAAAATAAATTAACTCATATTTGCAGATAGTTAAAGGTCCAATACTATAATTATTACAAGTGCACAAGCAAATATTAAGTTAAGGAGAGTAACAACGTATTTATATTTACTTAAGATTTATTTGTTTGGGAGGCCAAGTCTTAATTTATTTATAGGGCTATTTGCTTAGAAAAAAAACTCAAATCAACTTCCCTTCTTAGGTTATTCCAATACTGCTCAATAAGTGGTATCCGAATGTGTTTCTATATTATAAGATCTAATAGAGATTATTTACAAAATTTTGAGACAACAAATTTAAAATACTAATAATCTCAAAAGTTATCACAAAAGTTTGTCATCATAAGAAATAGGAGATATTAATATTATGAGTCATCTGTGGCATAATTTTTGAGATAGCAACAACTTTGTAATAACATTTGAGGTTATTAATAAGTTTAAATTAGGTGTTTCAAAATTGGCAAGCAATAAACTTCTTAGTAAACTCCTGAGAAATGCAAGAAAAAAATTAAAATAAAATAAAGGATTCAGCAATTAAGATAACAGATCTAAAGTAAATATAAAGATATTCATGCTTGCTTTACTTAGCTTATTATAAGATATGCTTATGTGTACTTGTAATAATTTATAGTTTTTGGCCTTTAACTATCTAAGAAAATAAATGTCAAGAGAATTTGCTTTGGAAATTTAATGCTGCCCTAGGCAAACCATACAAGGAGCCCAACTACTATCTAGGATTGCAAATCTCAGATACATGTGTGATCTCGAAATGAAAATATGCTCATGATAATAACACTAAATTTCTATATTAGGTGAATAGCCTCAATTAAGCTCTAATCCTTCATTCCTCCATTCAGTGAAGGCCCATTTGTTTTTTCTTTTTCCTCTTGAGGTTCTTGTACTATTTTCTTTTTTTTCTTAAGTTTTGAATATAATCGGTCCCTAACCTCGTTGATTTTTAAGAAAAAATAAATTAACTCATATTTGCAGATAGTTAAAGGTCCAATACTATAATTATTACAAGTGCACAAGCAAATATTAAGCTAAGGAGAGTAACAACGTATTTATATTTACTTAAGATTTATTTGTTTGGGAGGCCAAGTCTTAATTTATTTATAGGGCTATTTGCTTAGAAAAAAAACTCAAATCAACCTCCCTTCTTAGGTTATTCCAATACTGCTCAATAAGTGGTATCCGAATGTGTTTCTATATTATAAGATCTAATAGAGATTATTTACAAAATTTTGAGACAACAAATTTAAAATACTAATAATCTCAAAAGTTATCACAAAATTTTGTCATCATAAGAAATAGGAGATATTAATATTATGAGTCATCTGTGGCATAATTTTTGAGATAGCAATAACTTTGTAATAACATTGAGGTTATTAATAAGTTTAAATTAGGTGTTTCAAAATTGGCAAGCAATAAACTTCTTAGTAAACTCCTGAGAAATGCAAGAAAAAAATTAAAATAAAATAAAGGATTCAGCAATTAAGATAACAGATCTAAAGTAAATATAAAGATATTCATGCTTGCTTTACTTAGCTTATTATAAGATATGCTTATGTGTACTTGTAATAATTTTTATAGTTTTTGGCCTTTAAGTATCTAAGAAAATAAATGTCAAGAGAATTTGCTTTGGAAATTTAATGCTGCCCCAGGCAAACCAAACAAGCAGCTCAACAGCATATATATATATATATATATATATATATATATATATATATTTTTTTTTTTTTTTTTTTTTTTTTTTATAGCTATTTGAGCCACCCACCTTGTACCCATCTAGGCGTAAAAAGGTTTGCTCATATGCGCCTCAATATAGAAACTAATGGGCCATGAAATGCTCATGCCACCCAGAAATGCACGCTTGGGAGCTTAAGCCCGCCCAAACTTGTTACTGTTTCTTTTTCAAGACCTTTGAGATCTATCAATAAATAACACATTGCCTTCCTCAAACCGTCAAAGTGCTGTCTCTTTAGTAATCCAAGAAAATTTCAAGATCTCACAATCTTTTATTAGTTCAAGTTCTTAAAGACTAACTCCAAAGCATTGCACCTTGTTTAATTCTTGCGCCCTTCTGCAAATACCTATCCTTGCAGGTAGTGTAACAATGACAGCTCCACTAGAAAGAAAGCTTGTATTTGGTTCTGTCTCCATCATTGAATGCACTCATGTTTGAGTGGAATCCCATAATGATAAAACTCCATAGAATGGACGTAGGATCTAATTTTGATCCAAATTACTATAAAATCCTGACATATCTTTTCATTTTGTTTCTTATGTGTGCTTCGATGTTTTTCCATGTTATTAAAACGTCTCAACATTTCCTAAAACATTAAAAATTTCTTAAACTCAAAATTTAAGAAAGCAAGCCTAACTTAATCATCCTTCTTAAATTGTGCCCAAAGCTATTATTTTACATTATCATATCTGATTGATTTTGAATCAATGAGTGAGTCTGAGCAAACTTGATTGACTCAAAATCAAATTTCAGTTTAAATCAAAGCTCAAAATTGACCCAAAATGAGGTAAGTTGACTTTGAATTCAACCGAACTTCAAGCCAGTTTCAAAGTTTGAGCCTTTTTATAAGACCTATGTATGAGTTCAATTGCTATCATTTTCCCAACTTTTAAAAGAAGATATGCCAGAACAATAAATCAAACAATGGGCTGAATAAAGATGATGTTAATGAAGATGGAACTGAGTGTCCTCAAGCTGACTGTAGTTCACTTTGGCTGGGCCTTTGCAGTCTTCAAGTTGGGCTAAGTGATGAAAACCAAAGATAATGAAATAATAGCAGCATCTATCAGATGCTTATCATTTATTAAATACAAGGATTACTAGTTTGCGAAAAAAAAAGGTTCAATGGTGATTTTAAAGGTTTCAGACAGGGTAAAATAAAATTTGACCTAGTGATTAAGAAAATAAAAAAAGAGCCAACAGTCTCAACAAATAAAGGCTTTCATTTCATGCCATTTTCACAATAATAGTTTAGAGAAAAACTAACCATGTGTGCCACTAAAGAAAAACTAACCACATTTAAGAAAAAATAAAATTAAAATGCTTTTACAGTATCAGACAAAAATAATGAGATAGCTTTAATGACAATAAAGTTGGTTCAAAACACAAACCAAGCAAAACCGATTACCTCCCAGGGACTTCTCGTAATTTTGCAATTGCATCAAAAAGCCAGCATTAGGCGCTGCAAGTGGTCTTTTACTCTTAACTAGTGAAAAGGCCTGTGAGAAACTCATTTGATGCTGCTTCATCATATAAGCAATAGTAACAGTGACGCTGCAAAAAAAAAGCTTCAATAATATCACCACTAAGAAAATTCTTAATAAATCACCCTTCCCACCAAAACTTCAAAAGAAATCTACATCCGTACAACATAAAATAGAATTCCAAACGTTGCAGAACTTTTCTTTCTCACATATTACATAAATGGACAGAATTTTATTAGATTTTCCCTGTGCTGCCGTTTAACTTTCAAATAGTTATGGTAAAATACATGTAAATTGAGTATCAATGTAGACCATTAAAAACCACACAATAGAAAGTCAATCCAAATAAAAAAAATAGAAAGGAAAAAGTGCAAGGACATAATTACGTAATGCAACATACAGTAACATGATGCTAAAACTAAATCTACTTTCAATAACAATTTCACAATGCACTACAATTGGAATATAGATTATTTCTTTTTAAATAGCTTTGAGGAACTGCGATATATCAACAGAGTTACACTTATAACTCGCTTCCTTGATTATTTCATGCAAGAAGATACTCAAGAAAACATCAACTATGGGAAAATAGAAAAACCAACTCATGCATAATATATATAAGAAAATATCAACTATAGGAAATTAGAAAAACCAACTTATGTATAGTATATATATGACAAAATTATCAAATTAGTTTATTGAATCTAACAAATTGTTCAAAATAGTATTTGACTCTCGTAAATAGTTTTTTTAGTCCTTTGACTTTTATTCAAGTGTTTTTTTTTCATGGCGTAATATTTTGGTAACATCCCGTCATTAGCATTTGGCATTGAAGGGTAAAGGCGTAATTCCAGCATAACAAATTTTTATATCTGAAGGTTGAACTTCTTCCGTCTACAGGTTGTCGATTTCTTCTCATGTTGGATCATCTTCGATGTGATTTCTTCTCAGGTTCTTCTTTCCTGTGTCTCTCATCGATGAAGGCTCAAACAATCCTTAGTCTACATTGACGAAGAGGCTCATTCGAATTTCAACAACGTATTTTGGCAGCTTAAAATAATTCTGAACTAAATACCATGTCGATGTCAACGAAGAGGCTAATCCGAATTTTAACGACGTATCTTGGTAGCATAACATTATTCTGAACCGCGTACTAAGTCGACGAAGGACCGTCTGAGCCTTCGTCGATGAGAGACGCAGAGCGTGAGAAGACGAAGAAATCGCAAAGCGGAGTGAGATGAAATCGCAATCGACAAAAATGTTGTGCAACGAGAGAAGAAATCACAACCTGTAGTAAGAATAATAAAAGTGATGCTTCTGATATAAAAATTGCAACCTGTGGAACTGTAGACGAAGTGTAGCCTTCGTATAAAAAAATTTGTTACGCTTAAATTACGTCTTTACCCTTGATTTCCGAATGATGACGGGATGTTACGAAAATATAATGCCAAGACAAAAAAAATACTTAAATAAAAGTAAATAATGGACTAAAAATATTTATAAGAGTCCATGACTATTTTGAAATTTTTGCAAGAGTCAATGGATCATTTTAATATATAAATATAATGAGAGAATGATTTGAAGCAGTTGCAATTGTAATTAATATTGCTTATTCTATGCATCAATTGTTTATCATACATTATGAATTATTTGAATATTAATCACGTTTGTAGTTCAAAAAATTATCTTTATAAATGGTTAATTCATTTTGTTATATTGACTATTGTTTAAGAATAATTATCAGTCCATTAATTCCATCTCAATTATTGCAATTTCAAATAAATAAATTCTAATTAAAATATAGCATCAAAGAAAAAACAAGTTTTAAGGATTTTGTTGATCATCATGATAATTTCTTTCGGGTTTAGAAGAATTTAATACATAGTATGCTATGTAAATAAAATTTCTAAAGTTTATAGTTACTATGGTTTTACAGAATTGAAATTTATTGATTCTCGATAAGAAAGGGCATAAGAAGGTTCAACATTGTAAAACGTCACTCGCGCACTAGGAAATTCTTAGGAGCGTGTATGAGTTAATTAAGAGACAAAATGGTTGCTTGAATGATATCAAATCAGAAATTCTTTAAATATTGAGTAATGCTGTTCATGTAAAAAACATAATGATGAGTGCATCGATCACAGATAAGTTGGAATGTTCATTTCGTATAAGCTGTCAAAATAAGGCTTAAGCTTACTCATTGAAACTTTGGTCTGATAAGTTTTGACTATCAAATTTTCAAAATTACAAATACAAATGGTTTTTAATCAATGATTGCATATGGTGAACATTTGACATAAATCATCTTCACTCCATTATTAATAGCATTTCGCAAATCTTAACCATTCGAGCTCCCTGACACTTTTGACATAGCTTATTTTCTCCTATGAAGTCATTGACCCGATCCCTAGCTCCATCATCCTTGCTCTAAACCCCTTGCCACTAGCATATTGAAATCTTTGCTTTATTACAATCAATAGTTTTTTTCTACGTATAGTGTGCATTATACAAATTACCAGCTTTCCCTAACTAGTTCTCGCTTAAATCATAAAATACAGACTGTGCTATCTAATTCTTTGACATACTGTCTTAAAAACAATTAGTACTTGGTTTGGGCAAAACTAAGAACCCAAAAAAATAAGCAAGACCACACGCCAGCTTTAAGCAATAACAGCCCCTAACAGCGAGATAAGAAATTATCTTGATAAATTGGAAATTTTGAGCTATAACAAGATCAAGTGAAGAAAAATCATCAACTCAAAATATAAGAAAATTAAGTTAATGACTATTTTGAATATTTTACAAGAGTCAAGGAACTATTTTGATAATTTTCTCTATAAGAAAAATCACAACAAAATTTAAGATAATTTTAGCAATTCAAAGATCTTTTAGAGGACACCATTTTCTCTAACTTCAAAGAATAACATGGTCATCCCTTAACTGGTTGTCCATCAAAATTGCGCTATCTAATCACATCTACAGTTCATTGTTTGTCCTAGCCATTCCATAAGAGAATGACTAATTTATTAGGATCTCTTAAGAGTATTGCTAAAATTTCAAAATCAATGGGTAGGGTTGCTCAAAGTTATGAATTATTGATACAAAGTCACTGGCTTAGAAGTTGGTTTCTACCATTATCCGGAGTACATAAAAAGTTAAATGGGCGCAAAGTTTCTTTTTTTTCACTAAGGGAACTAAGCCAGCACAACAAAAGCATATTTACATTTTTTGAAAAAAATTTAAGTTTTAGCATTTTATTATCTCACATTATGTTTTAGGAGTTTTATTTTAATTTTGAGTTTAAATTACCACCAAGTAGTAGTGCAATGGAGGTTATAAAATATGGAAGTTTACTTTTCAGGTAAAATTAAAATTTAAGAATTCTTTCTTGCCCTAGGGTATCCTTGATGGGACATTTGGCCCAACAACCTTATTAAAGGATAACATCTTTTATCATCTTTAGGAAAGTGACTCTCCAATCCTGGCTGTTTTTTTTTCCTAATTCTGCCATCCATTATTAAAAGTTTAAAATGCCTAGAGATACCACAAACAATTAGCCCAATAATAATTGCCACCAAGTTATCCCAATAAATTTATTTCAGTTGGCAAACTTCATAAAAAACATTCGCAAAAAAAAAAAATTAGTAAATTTTATTAATATTGCAAACTTCCTTTCATCTAAATAAAATGCTTTTGTAGGTTATTAGGATTATTACCTAACATAATACCTCCTAAGTCAGGATTATTAAAGTAAAATGGGGGAAGAAACAATAGTTGTTAAATCAAATTCCTTAGCTCAAGCATTCGTGAGAAACAAACCAATTGCCCTTTTGGCAAGTATAGGTCAACCTCCATCCATTATAATTGTACAATCCTCTTAAGTAATGAGAGCAAGGAAAAATCACAACTATCTAATGCGGCACAAGGGAGTCATAAACTTGAAGCCTCGGATTTGATTCGATTGCAGGTTCAAGAATATGCTGCAGATATGTGGCTGCAACAATGGGCGTCAAAATATGACCAAAAACAAAAACATGACTAAAACTCACCCAAAAAATAACGGGTTGACAAATTAATATACGAGTCAAGTTCAGGTTGAACTTTTTGGCACATATAATATTTGGGCCAGGTTCCAATTGACCCCCAAAACTGGTCTGATTTGATCCATTTATTGAATATTTGAGCCAAATTGAATCGGGTTTGGGTCAAAAAAAGTTTGGTTCAAGTCAAAATGGGTAGGGTTAGAATCTAAATGATTATCTAATAATGTGATATTTATGTATTCAATTGGGTCAGGTTTGAGTCAATCAAAATAGGTGCAGCATGTTGGGTTCAGGTTGGATATTTTGGCCTGTTTATTAAACCAGTCAGGTTTGGTTTGAACTACTTCAGTTCGAATCATTTTCGGGTACCCCAAACACAACCTATTGATTTGATTTGGCACCCCTAGTTATAGCCATATTCCTCAGTGCAAAAGTCCCATGTGTAATCAATGTGCTGGCAATGTTGCAGAAAGCGCAGCTCAGCTTTTATATGGTTGAATCCAAAAAGAGTATGCAATAGGCCGCAGAAAAGGAGCAACATGTGCAGCCTGGTTGGCTTTGACATAGAGTGAGTCTGCCCCTCATGGAGCGATCCATCCTACATCAGGACCAAGTGAAACTATAAAAATAACTTCAAATTGATAAATTAGTGCAATCCTGGAACTGAGTTAAAACAAGGTAATCACTGAACGGAATCATTAGTTGGATAACTGTAGAGAATCTATTAACATGAGAATACAGGTTGGTTATAATATCATTCATACATAACATCGGTAATATATGAATGTTCATAAATGAATAAATTTAGGATTCACCTTAACAAAATTGAAGAAGATTGAGAAAGTATGCCAAAGTGTACTGATAATATTTGAAAAAAAATGTATTATGTCATACTCAACTAAGAATTTGTTGAGTGCTAAATTTGGTCTAAAAATAAGAGACGGCGTCATTTGTAGTAAAATAGAAAAAAAAAAGTCAAAAGCCATGACTACATAACTTATACATTGTATAATGTTGCTGTAAAATACGGTTGCTTTATTGCTACATTTAAAGGGATTATGGTTGGATTCGATTCGAGTTCGATCAAGTTAGATCAGACTTAAATTTGAAATTTTCGAGTCGAGTACAACTCGAACTTTAACTCGAATTGAGTTCAAGTCAAATCAATTTTGATTCAAAAAAATTTGAGTTCGAGCTAACTCAAATTTGATTAGAGTAAACTCAAAGAAAAAATCTGCATTTTTTCTAAAATTGCGCAATTTTGGCACAGGAAATAATCGAACCCAAGGTCGAAATGATAAAAACTAAGACAGCATTACCGCCAAACAGATAATTTCTTTTGCAAATGGTATAATTTTTTTTTATATATATTGAATGCCTCGATTTTAAGTTCGACTCAAGACATGCCCAGCTTGAACTCGACTCGAACTAGGTTCGAGTCAAACCGTTCAACTCAATAATCAACTCGAAAATTTTGAGCGAATTCGAATTGAGTCAAAACTTATTCGAATTTCGGGTAAAATTGTTATAGCCCTAAAAATGATAAGGAACCTGCTGTGCACAAAACAAACCCATGACAGTCAACCATGGAAAGTGTGCTCAGATAAAGCAGAACTTTGCTTTGATATTTTTGGCATAAATCAAAATTATACAGGGAAACGGTTTTCTTTGTAAGGAAACACATTACTAAAAAGTATAAATAGTAGCATCTACTGAAATACTTCAATAAAATAAAAGTTATTACTAACTTACATGTGAAACCACAGGAAAAAGGAAAACAAGGTTTGGATGACTAAAAATGTAAGCTAGCACTTATACTAAAATATAGCTTTTAAGAAGAACCAATGCACACAACGCTATCTTCTTTTGTAGAATAGAATGATTGCTGTGTTTTAGTATAAAATACAGCTCTTACGAAGAACCAATGATATCACACTATATTAAAATAGTATTGCCCCTTTATAAACAAAAGATAGGTGTGCTAAAGATTACCTCCTAGACCTTCCTGCAAAGCAGTGCACCAAAACTGTGCCACCAGCATTTCTTGCGTTATCAATAAAGTCAAAACACTCGTGGAAATGCTTTTGTATGTTTGTAACAGGAGTATCCAGAACTATGCAAATTCAAATAAAATTAATTAGTCCTCAAATGATATATGATCAAGAAACTATTATAAAAATTGCAAACTTCATTTTCAAAAAAGATGTTCTTAAAAGGTACAAAAAGTGAGAAAAAAAATATTAAATGTAGTGATTGCTCAATAAAGTTAAACAAAACAAATTTTAATCAGCATTCCAGATCTTCAAGGCACCAAGATTGAGCAAAGCAATGCAAACTACAAAATAGATAAAACATAACACTATTTGAAGGCAATAAATAATTGACGAAATGAAAAAAAAAAAAAAAGTACTAAAATTTTAGTCAAGGTATCTAATTGATAATTCATTCCTTATACAGATATTTCATCCAAATCCTGCCAAACAAGTTACTAGGGGATCCTAAGAAATGAATTTGTTCGATATGCTTATCTATGCAGCATTTTAATGATCTTAGACTTGTTAAAAATCTAACAAAATAATCTACAAACTATTAGTTAAAAGCAACTTATCTATGCAGTATTTTAATGACCTTAGACTTGTTAAAACACTAACAAACTAATCTACAAACTATTAGTTAAAAGCAACTTTGCTATTGCCAAGTCCCAAGTCCTAAATGAGAAAAATGAGGGTTGCATAGTTGATGGCCAGCATAAAACTTTGCTGAATTTACTTGAAATGTGAATCTTATAAATTGTTGTGCCCAGGGCGCCTCCTAGAAGTGACGCGCTGCATTGTTGAATACAATAAAAAGTGTGAAAAGGCCACTACATTGGCACCCGAGTGGTATCAAATAAGTGAAGATTCTCATATTATGAACGCTTGAGAGTAAAGAAATTAGTCTGATTCTACGTTGAAAATAGTTAGTTGAAAAATTGGCACTTTGTCAAGATTTTTGAGTTAATTAATATTATTATAAATAAGATGATTAATATTTATATGCTTTCAAGAAATAGAGCGGGTGGAAAAAAAGCAAAGAAAATTGATTATATATGCTTTAAACTACAGTATTCGGTTAAAAATCTCAATAGAAATAGTGTGAATATCATCCTGGATAAAAATTTAAAGGACAATGTAATAGAATATAAGAGGTTAAGATATAAAATTATAATTATTAGAATAACTTTAATATTGCAAGTATTTATGCCTCTCTAGTAGGATTAGATATGAGTATACGAAAAAATTTGGGACATGGTTTAGAGAAGTCGGTTTAATATATATCTCAAAAAGAGAGGTTATTTATAGGAGGAGACTTAAATGAATACGTTGAAAAGGAAACTCGTAATTTTCATAGGTTGGTTTTAGAAAGATTAATGAAGAAAAAAGAATGACTATTGAGTGTGCTTAGCTTATGATCTTATGATTGCTAATATTTACTTTAAAAAAAATCACTTATAAATAAAAAGCTACTAATTCATATTGATTATTTCTCTTAAAAAAAAGATCATTTATTTTAAGAATTATAAGATTATTCCAAGTTATTATTACATGACCCAACATCGATTATTTGTTTGAGATTTTACCTATAATAACATTAATCAAAATTTCCAGAGCCATACAACACATAAGATTTGTCATTCATTCAATTTTAAAGAATACATTATCTAAGTTATTACAGGTTAACGACATATATAAATAAAAGTTCGCTTCTTAAATGAATAAAAACTAAAGCTCTAAAAAATAACTATGATTTTTTTAGATATCTTTAGGCTATATCAACCTTTTCCAACTATACCTGATTTAGCATTATAAGAATAATGCCTTAGTACACATCTTAATTAGCCCTAATCACTCTAAAAATAAATTAATGAATATTAGGCTCATTAATTATCCAAATTACAAAATTCAAGTTTCTAATAACTCCTAATATAGAGTATAACACAATGGTGAATTTATTTATCATTTTTGTAATTAATTTCACTAATCACCCACTAATCCCCCACTAATCACCCTAAACCCTAATTAAAGCATAAATTAATCAAATGAGATTCAAATTGAGCAAACTCACTATCATTGTGATTAGTGTGTTATAGGGAAATCATAGCCACTGACTTTTACTCAATTTGAACACAAATTGAAAAAGTTAGATTTTTGGACCCAACCCCTTAATCCTCTTAATCACCCTTTGGGGTCAAATCTTGATTTAACCATAACTTAATCATTTGACTTTAGAAAACTTAGTTTCTATAGAATCATCAGATAGAGAAGAACCTATGTATAGTAAAAATTTAAGAATTTTATATTTGCTAATCAACCCTTAATGAGCTTAAATCTAATTTGAGCTCATTAGCCTTAATCGTTAACCAAATCGGGTGTTGCTAGTGTCTATCTTCATATTAGACAGTAAGAAATTATTTAGCATTAATAAAATTTAATTTAGAGCTTTAATTCTATAAGTTGCATTTTCGACCCTTAAATAAAGGCATTTTGGTCATTTTTCCCAAAATTAGATTTAAGTGCCTTCAAGCCCTAGAAACCTGATATATCCATTAAAACTAGTAAAGTAAATGATTATGCTTCAAAATTAGATCATTTAGGCTCGTTAGACTGATTTTAAGGCAAACACTAATTTTTCTTTGAAAATCTCTTAAATAAAATCATAAGCTTCATAATGTGGAATTAAGCCCACAATATCTCCCTAAGTTCACCATATTATTAAATAATTGTAGTTAAGTCAATTTATCATCAATACTCAAATTATTAAATCTCTTCCTTAAGCCCTTTCATTAAGAAGTAATGTAAGTATCTTCCTCTCCTTAAGCTCTTGAGACCTTCCTTAAGTGCTTAGTAGTAGACTTAGGCTAAATTTCATTCCTTGAGTAAAGGGGTTACTCAATGGAATGAAGTCTTGTTTTTTTACATTTCTAAATTTTATCTTTTAATTCTAATTATTTCATCTTTTAATTTTAGCTTAAGATTAAAGATCCATCTTATTAAGTTTAATTATACTTAATAAGATTGTCTTAACCTTTAGTTCGTGAGAGCTGGGAAACCATAGACCCTTAATCTTTAGTACCTGTGGATTAAAAGGTTTAAACCCCAATATTTAGAGTTTAGCTCTTAATCCTTTAATCTTGATTTATCTTAATCAAGATTTGGTTTGGATTAGTAAATTCAAAAATTAAGGTGACCAATTTATTATTTAACTTACGTAGGCATCATTGATTTAAATCAAAACTTGATTAGTTCTAATTGTTTAATCTTTATAGGACTGTAGTTTTGAGTTTATATTGGATAGTAGAATATTAAAAATTTTGAGCTTGTAAAATCTCTGAATTATTAGAATAATTAAATTAAAAAATAAATGATATCACAGGTTTTTGTGTAGTACTACTTATTCCTTGATTTGTAGGCAATGCTTCCTTGTTTTGAGCTTTTACCATTTTGACATGTTAAATGAGACAGAATATTCAATGAATATTCTGTGTTAGTGTTGGAATTGCATAAGTCATGAACATTAATAAATCATTATAAATCAGTAAATCATATAACAGTTCAGTGGAATGTGCCCTAGTTAATCTGTCTCTACAATTCTGATTTTGAGATACAGTACAGTTCAGTTCAATTCAGGCCCAAGCATTTGTCCTGGAAGATTTATCAGTTGATCTAGACATTAGTGTCCTAGATGCTTCTGTTTTGGATTTGGTGGCTAGTTTAGCCAATTTCTATTATGGCAGGACTAATTTAGGCACATGTCCAATTAAAATGTTTTTAGTTCTATTTCAGTTATTTTTAGTTCAGTATTTTTAATATTTTCAATATTTTTAGTATTTACAGTATTTATAGTATTTTCAATATTTTATGTGCAAGCATGTTAGAATGCTAGTTTTCAGTAAAATTTTGTTTATATTATATTTTATTCAAAAAATCAGCATAAATAATTTAATCATATCTATTTAGGATCTTTCTTGTACTTAGTAGTTTATATATAAAATGATTAACATTTTCTACAACTTTGGGTTGAGATATATTTTTTTATCTCACATTTTGCTTAAGTTATAAATGTATGATTTATAGTTTTTATCATTTTATTTGATGATATGTGGCTCCTATTTGCTTAGAATAATTTGTGATATCATAAAATACAAAAAAATATCAGCCTAAAATATACTTAAACAATTGTCTAACCAAATTTTTTCTTTTTTTTTTTGTTGTGGCCCTGGTATTGTGAAACCGACAATGTCAAATTCTGAGCTTTTTGAGGTGGTTGCACCAAGAGAGGAGCTGGATCAGGAGGAAGATCGTCTTGTTGCTGAGGACTCTTAGATAAGGTGCTCTTTTATTTATGTGAGGATGAGTGTTTATTTTTTTTCAGTTAAATTTTAATTTAAATGTTGTAATAATACAGATTTCAGATGTATTTTCTTTTACTGCTAATTTTTTTCTAAGCTGGATAATATTTCTTTATGTATTATTGTTAAATGGATGTTAGTTTTTATTTGCTTCTGCACTCTGAAATTCTTGTATAATTATTTAGTGAAATCTCAACTCAGTATGTGGCATATTCTTCCCTTATTAGTGAATTATGGTAGAGACCTAATCTAATGATAAGTGAGGGATCTGTCATGGCAACCACCCACCGTAATCATGTTAACATGCGTGTTAACAGAACCACGGTTGGGGCGGGGCACCACACCCTGTTATCTAACGATGCTAGGCTCCAATCAAGCTTGAAGGTTATGAGGATAGGCCAACCTTGACTTTTGATATGGATATCATACACTATAGTCGTGAAAATACATATGTATTCAAATTTAACAACAAAACCATAAAACTTTATCCTTCCAAGCCTAATCCAAAAGCCTCTGTACTTACTTCAGGGTCCCTTCCTTCAACATCTACTTCATCCCCTAGCTCAACACCCTCTATATCTTTTATATATATCCAAAGCTCATGTTAATGCAAAATCTGCACCTTCTCAACCCAAAAAAGTGGCCTACCTTTTCTAGGAAAATTTCTTGTGGTCTATTTTGTTGATATCTTGATCTTTAGTATTGAAGCAAAATACCACTTGAAACACCTTAAGCTTGTTCTTGAAAAACTTTACATCAATAAGAAGAAATGTTTGTCATGCAGTCAGAGGTAACTTTCCTATGATTCATTGTTTCATTTAGGGATAAAGCCATACCCATCAAAAATTCAATCACTTTTAAACTAGCTGACCCCGAATTTTCATGTGAGGAGTTTTCATAGTTCAGCGACTTTTTATAGAAGATTTGCTGAAAAACTTTAGCAAAATTTTGAGCCCAATTATTGATATTTTAAAACAAGATAAGTTATGTTGGAATGTTAGTGTTGAGAAAGCTTTTAAGAACATTAAAGAAGTCATGACTGCATCTCCTGTGCTTAGGTTACCCGACTTTAATAAAGTATTTGAACTAGCTTGCAATGCCTTTGGAATTGGTATTGGAGGAGTCATTTCACAGGATAATCATCCAGTTGCGTTCTTTAGTGAAAAACTTAATGAGTCGAAGCAACGATATTCAACATATGACCGTGAATTTTATGCAATCATTCAATCACTAGGATATTGGAGACATTATCTTTAGCACTGAGAGTTTACCCTCTACACAATCCATGAAGTATTGAAATTCATTAATCAACAGAAAAAGTTGAATCATCGACATGCCAAGCGGGTAGAATATTTACAAGATTATACTTTTGTTCTCAAACAAGTCTGGTGCTAAGAATAAAGCCGCATATACGTTATCTAGAGTGGCACTAGTGATTTCATCACTAACTAGTAAGATATCGGGTTTTGATCGCCTAAGGGATGACTATGTTGTTTGCCCTAACTTCCACGTGCTATATTCTGAGTCTCATGAGTATATGTTACCTCACCACTCATCGTATCATATTGTAGAAGGTTAACTTTTTTGCGGCCCTCTGTTGTGCATTCCACGTACCTCCATGCGAATCATTCTAATTAATGAATTGCATTATGGCAGCATAGCAGGACATTTTGGGAGGGACAAAACCATATATTTAGTCGAGACAATTTTTCTAGCCATCTTTAAAAAGAGATGTGAACAAGTATGTTTCTCAATGCTTAACCTGCAAAAAGGCCAAGTCTCAAAAGCAGAGGTCAAGAAATACATTGCTTTACCTATGCTATATCAACTTTGGGAAGATTTATCCATGAATTTTGTGCTAGGACTTCCCAGAACTACACGTCACCATGATAGCATTTAAGTCGTGGTCAATAGGTTTTCCAAAATTGCTCACTTTATTCCTTGTTCAAAAACTATAGTGATGCAGGGCAACACTAAGATAAGGTGTTGTCATGCTCTAATGCAATCCTAGGGTTCGTGAATATTTGTGAATGCAGATTTTAAAATGTATTCGATAATTTAAGCACCTTTTGCACAGATGTTTCAATTCATTTAAGCTTTAACAATTGCCTACAAAAGATTTCACATTAATTTGAAATAACTTTCGTTGACGATGGGGTGTCGTGAATCACAAATGGGAAGAGCGGTCGACAGCGGTTCCGGATCAAAGGAAGGCTCTGATCCGAAAAGGAAACTCGCAACTCGAGTTAGACTTGCCATGCGGGTGTGTTCGAAGGCATTTCCGTTCCGAAATCACTTGCAGCGACAGATTTAGATTTGCGCTCCTACAAATAACTTTTACCCGAAAATCGCCCTAGAAAATAATTAAATAAATTCAATTTTAGGGTTTATGAAGGGCAAACACATGCCGGTTTAAACCGGGAGCGAAAACGGTGATCCGAGAAGATTCCTTGCGTGAAGCGAACTAGTGTCGGCGTCATCGTGGGTTGGAAGATCAGCTGTAGAGGTTCTGGTGGAGGGTGGACATGACGGTGGCGGCGGCCATGGCGGCAGCGACAACGGCGGCTGTGGCGGTAGGGCGGCTGTGGCGACGGCGAAGGAGGCTATGGCGGCAGCGGCGGCTACTACAGCGGCTGTTCTGCAGGGGAAAATTCCGAAGTCAGCAAAGAGGAGGGTCCGGAAGTTGGCAGTTAGGGCTTGGAGAAGGAGGATTCAGAAACTAGGATTTCCCCGGGGAAAACAAGAGCCGTTCTCGCTGTTTAGAGAAAATTCAGAATTTCTATTTAAAAAACTCCTCATAAATACAGATTTTTGGTATTTATAATACCCTCAAAGCAATCAAGTCCTTAGATTGTTTTTAATAAATGATCGGATGGCAAATATTCGTCCCTCCGATTAATACATGAAACGGACGAAAATAAATGCATAAAATAAAAACGGCTCTTGAAACGGACGAAAATAAATGCATAAAAATAAAACGGCAACGTCATGGCTGGTACGGGTCCGGGCGGGCTCGGCAGCGGGACCGGCGTCGAAGATGGTCCCCATCATATAGATACCTCCCACATAGCTAGACTATTCTTTAGGGAAATAGTTAAACATCATGAGTTGCCTAACATTATTATTTTGTATGACAAGGATGTAAATTTTGTTTCCTATTTTAAAAAGACCTTATGGCGTCTCTAAGATTCTCTTCAGCATTCCACCCACAGACAAATAGACGACAGATGGGCAAACAAAGGTGGTTAATAGAACTTTAAGAATTTATTGAGAAGCCTTGTGGGTGATAACTTGGGTACTTGGGATCTTCACATACCAACGTCTGAATTTTCCTATAATAGCATTGTCTCTAGCAAACACCATTTGAGATTGTTTGTGGGTTTAAACTTAAAAGCCAGTAGATCTTGTTAGCTTACCAAGTTATGCTTATTCAAATGTTGCCTTTACATTTACAAAAGATTTTCATAAAATACATCATGAAATAAGGAGCCAAATTGAGGAATCAAATGAAAAATATGCAACTATGGCTAATGCCACTAGATCAAGTAGAACATTTAATGTAAATAACTTTGTACTCATTCACATTCACTCGAAACGTTATTCCACCACAAAACATAAGAAATTGCATGTCAGAGCGGCGAGACCATTTAAGATCCTTGGGAAGAACAAGCCAAATGCATATTTGATTGATTTGCAATCAAATATATTAAATAGTCCTATATTTAATATTGATAATTTAATTCCATATACTAATGAACTCATGCAGGAAAATACAGGTGCTACTTCTGAGGAGCTGAATAGTAAACCTTTACATAAATATCTTAAACCCTCTTTCTTTGATATTGATACTATAGTTTCTGATGAGGTGATCACAGATGAAAATGGAGAGCATAATTTTTTGGTGAGATGGAAAGATAAGCCACCTTCAGAAAATACTTGGCTGACTTATATGGAGTAGTAGAAGCTTGACCTTGATCTTCTAGATGATTATGTGAACTTCAACTCTATAGAGCTAAGTTCTCATGGAGGGGCAAAATTTGATGCAACACAAAGGCCTACACAAGAGCGTGTGGTGACAAGGGCGTACTCAAGGAGCTTGAAGGAGGCTATCAGGTCATGACGAGATATATTTATGGGTTTATCATATCTATACATTTTATTTGATTATGTTTGCTTTTATGTTTTTTTTAAATAGCATTTGTATTTTTTATGATATTTTATTATATGTGTTGGGAATGTAAAAGATCACCCAAGAAAATTTAATAGGATCTCTATTGTCATTATTAGCACTGTTGGGTTAGGATTAGGGTATGGTTGCTATATATATATATATATATATATATATCATGGAAACCCTAATTTTGAGATAATTGAATGATAATAAAGAATTTTGGCTTGAGAGCTTGCTTCGGTGTGGATAACCAAGTGAAACCCTCTTCGGTGTGCATAACCAAAGGCCTTGAAAGTATGCATAGGCTTCAAAAACCCAATGTATGGATAATCTTAGAATTATCTTTCTTTTATTTCATTATTTTCTATTTGGAATCATAATATTCTCTCTTAGCTTTCATTTCCCTTTTGTTTCACTCAAATCCACTCCTATTTCAGCCTTCCAATGTTTGCTCCTATGAAACCAATGCATAATCCGACGTCATCTCGCTTCACCGTCTATAACTTTCCCAAATATCCACCAAATCATACAAAACAATATCCTACAAATTTCTAACGTCCACCACAACATCCTACTAAAGTTCGTGTCAATCCGACATCATTTGGTCTATCAAAAGCTTTCCCAAAGTCAACAAAATTATATCTATAAATCCTGCCACCATAACCCCCATCAAATACTCTCACATATTACATAACGAGTTTAATCTTCTATCCTCAATTCATATAGATGAGTTTTTGAGGTTCTTCAATTTAATCCCGAGTCAACTCTGCCCCAATTCCTTTTAAATGGTGAATGAAGTTTACAAATCTTTAGTCGACACTACATCAAGTTTTCTTTTTTGAAAAGATGTTAAAATGTCATTTAGGCCAAGATGGTCATCAACAATTAATTTCAAGGTAAAAACTCTTGGTTCACATTATTGGGTTATCGTTGAGCTAAATTGTACGTTCCAATTCTCAAAACTTGGGGTACCCAGACTCATCTATTCCCGGTGAACCTAAAAAGGTTTGAGGATAGGTGCCATTCTAAAGAAGTACTCGAAATACTATACACGAGGTCATGGAGAGGTGTTCTACAAGTTCTTTAAAGGGGTATTAAAACCTTCATTTGAACTGCACCTTGTTAGAGAGGTAGGGTAAATGTGGATACCCTGCTCTCTGCCAAGGAGTTAGGGATAGGAAAGACACATCATATAAGAGTGCCTGAAGCTCAACAAGTTGTTTCCAATAAATAGAGTTAACACTTGGAAAAGCTAATCACAAAATTCAATATAGCTCAAAATACTCTAATATTAATTTTCTTATGTATGGACAATTAAAGCCTTACTTCCTAAAAAGGCGAGTTAGAAGAATAAAAAGTAAGCTAAGGTCAAGTTTTCCTCCCCCTAAAAAAAAAGGAAATTTAGTCTTTGGTGAAGATAGGAGCATGCCCCATCCAAAAGGTGGGTTGAGAAGGTGGCTCAATAACAATTTTAATAAGTGAAGTGTGAGATTGAATGAGAGAGTGCATGCCTCCCAAATGAATCTTGATCTTTCCCACTAGCTCAGTCAAGTTGCATGTAAATTTTAGTAATTCGTCCACTTAATGAACCATTTGATATAATTCCAAGAGTAATGGGCCTTAGCTATTCTACACAAAGAAATCAAATTTTCTTCTATTTTTCCAAGTACTCCTAATCACTCAAATGTATTGGAGAAATGCTCTTCATAAATGCTTCTATGGAGATTAACAACCTCTTTGACATTAATGTATATACTGGCTTGCTACAATAAATTGGTCACTGTGGTTGGAGGTTTCTTCCTCACATTGAATCGGAACAACTTGCATAATCTATGTATGAAGACAAGATGAGTGATGGGCATGTCCTCATCCAACATGTCATGTGAGGATTGGGTAAATCAAGCAGTATAATGTTTGAGGGTTTCCTCCCCTTATTTCAAGAGAAGTAGATGCTGAGAAGACTTGGGGGTTTCCTAGCTATTGCGAAATGGGTTAGAAGATTAGACAAAATGGGCAATGCTCATTGCACTTTTGTGGGCCAACAAGTTAAGCCAATATCAGGGTCATCTCTATGAGTGTTGTGGTGAAAATTTTACACTCACAGCAACACTCACATTAAGAAGTGAGATCAAAGTCTCAAAGTAATCTATGTAATCACTTGGATTCATGTTGCCCTTGTACACTTAGAAGATCATGAGCTTGAACCCCTGTGGAACGATGGCTGCACATATCTCACTACACCATAAAGAGGGCATTGTAACTCTCTTTAGTGATGATTTTCACAATAAAGGTGCGGTGGTTAAGCAATACTCTCTGTTTTTTAATATCGAACATCAACTCATACAAATATGATATAGAAGATATCGGTGCATCATCATATATGGTTCTCACCTGATATATTGTCCCAAAAGACTTTGGAGTTTAGTAAATTTGATGCAACAGCCAGCAAGTGAATTACTGTGGTTGGTGGTTTGTCGGAATAGTCAGTGTGGCTGTTAAAATGTTGTGGCACACCTCAATAACCTCAATGACCATAAATTAAGGATAGGGTTATAATCCCAGAGTATCATAAGAGGGCTCTCTCAAACTAAATGAGCTTGACTTCTTGGGCCTCTATCTAGCCCCTTTGTTTCACAAGGGCTAAAGCCAAAGTATTGATGTACTCTTACAATTGTTGAGGAAGACTTTCGATGGGTGAATGGCGGAGTTCCAAGGCATATTAGTGGTAGAAGGAACATTTTATTAATCCTTTTACACAATTTCTTTATGAGAAAAACTTTTGTTTCTAGAAATGTCACCAAATTATTTTATACAATGTTAAGCGTTAAATCAAGTGGCATAGTTGGATGTAGCTCAATTTGTAATTAAATGAAGCTTTGTCATCAAAGGAGTGACAAAATTTAAAATGCTTCAATTCAAGAATGAATCTATCACTTAGAGATTTTTTTTTTCTAGTTGCACAAGGTAATTTTATGTCCACTTGGAGATTATTTTCTCTGGTTGTAAAAGGAGTGACAAAAAGGGGCTCTCTTCCAAAGACTACTTTAGTTTCCAAGTAAGATGAAAAAGGAAGAAAGAAAAAAAAAACTTCTCTTCCACCAAAATTGACAAGGGAAAGTTTCAATCTGATGATCGTATCTTTAGGAATAGCTGAGTAGCTTTAGATAAATTACAACATGAACAATTTGTATGAAAAGGAGAAATTAAAGCTAAAAAAGGTAACTTAGGTGGTCATCCAGTTACTAACATGACGGCATGCAATACAAGTTTGTCAGTGCATGATAGCGACTAGTGGTAACTGGAAAGTTTCAGCTGCTCAAGAAACTCAGTCATGAGCTGGAAAGAAACACTTGACCCCAAGTATCTACTAGACAAGAACACTCAGTGATGGCACTTTTGGCTCGACAATACATGTTTCTATAAAGGCATGTAATCAGCGAGTAATAAAAAAACAACTTTCATATAACTGATTAGTAATGGGCACATGATTATTTTGGGCAATAGAGGACATGTGGATGATTCTAGTTTCAAGATAATAACATTTATAACAACTAAAATTTTAGAATATGCTGGCAACAATTAAAGGGACCTTGGTGGGATGGTATCATAGATGCAATTAAAATAATTTTAGTGGTCATTTTGAAAATATCAAAGTAACAATGCTAGATATACAAATACTACTACTAATAATGATTAAAACAATAATAGAAAAGCAGCACTTGTGATGTAATAATAAGGATTGGAGTGATTGTTTTGTGATATTAAAGTCACAGTCTTACACATAAAAAGTAAAGAGTTTTAGATATGTAAATAATGAAGGTTTGAGAGGTACACAAATATATGACATTTCCCAAATAAACAAAAAAATCCGCAAGCTTCTCAAATATAAAACAAATTTAATTTGAATTTGCAAACTAAATGAATCTATCAAAAAGCATAGCATTAACTTTGAACTGTGATACCCTTACTAGTTTCAAAGGAAAAGACCAGCGAAGTTAAGATTATAACCAGTTGACAGAAAATTGGTTAGAAAAACAAGTAGACGAGTTTTAACAACCATAGTTTGATGTTTACAGGAGGGCAACCAAAATCTTTTCACCTCAACACAAATATCACTCACCTTAGGTCAGTCACTCCACAATTATTACAGGTGGTTAGCATATCATACAAAGTAAAATTGTGTGTTGGGTTTATAATAAACGTCACTTATATGGTGTCAGATATCAAACAGCACGATATCCGAGTCGTGCCCATGTTAGAAAACCCCCCTTATAAAAGAAATAGATATGCATATGAACAAAAAAAAAAGAAACATGGATCAGATCACCTTCGATCTTCTTGTAAATGAAATCATTTGGGAACGCAGGTTCTAGAGAGTTGGAAACAATCAATACATGCGTGATGTTTGAACTTCGCAATGCCTCCTTATTGGACGCCACCCCCACTGATCCTAGGAAGAGCCCCTGCATAGAATAAGAACAAAAAAAAAAAAGTGAAATTAGTTAATGGAAACTTAAGGAAAAACAGGATGGAAAAAAAAGGGCGGACTCAGATTAAGACTAAACCTCGTCGATTTGGCAAGCAACGCCATCATCCCGCATATACTTAGCTGCGCAGAGGGCTTGGAGGCATGCTGCGATTCTCGTGCTCTCAACATCGTCCGGCAGAGACATTGTTGCCGCAATTGAAAATACCAGAAACTCTGAAGGTCACGACGGTTTCACCTGATTTTTATATTAAACGCCTTACAGTATGTAGATCTAACAAATAAAAACGGGATTAAGAAAATGAATATGAAACATCTATTTTATGCCAACATTAACTGTACTTTCGCAGCATCCTTTATAAATTTTCAAATAGTGATTTCACTGGAGTAATATATAATTTTTATAATTTATCTATAAAGTATTTATTTTTAATTTATCCATAAAATATGATTTATATGTAAAAAATAAAAATTTTATTGATTCTTAATATTTTTTATATATATTTTTGTGTAATCATATTATTTTTCTTTTATCTTTTCATTATTTTTTAAACTGCATTAAATTGTTTTTATTCTCAGTGTTTGAAATCCTGTTTCATTTAATGTCAAAAATCAAAAGGTGCTTCCGGCTGCGAGATGGAGATGAACGCAAGATCCTTCTACGGTGTTGTACGTGTCGAAGGTAACGTCTTGCGACGACAGTCCAACGGTGAAAGTGAAGAAGCTTCATCTTCTTCTTCGTTTTTTCACTTTCGCACTCTTATGATGGGGTAAACTGTATCTCAACACTTAAACTCCTTTTTGCATGTACTTATTGTCCAACACCATCTCAATGTGATGCAACACTCCATGATTTATACTGTAAAGTTGTTCAAAGTATAACATATTTCTTAAGGGTGCCTAGGGCTTCAAAGGCAAAAAAATCCTTCAATTGCCTTTAGAATAAATTATTGGTATGCATGGAGTGTTGCATCGCCAAGTTGAATTTGATGTGAGAAATTTTGTGTATGATGATTTGTCCGATGAAAGGTATCAATCAATTTAGAGTGATACAAAAGTTCAATCCAAAATCCATCTATTCATTTGAGATCTTAACTTGATTCACATTGTAACCATACAAGTTTAAACTTTCTCTTGCATCTCAATGCTGCACAATATTTCTCACATGTCATTACATTGAAATTGCATGTTTGAACCCTTCTAAGACTTGTTAAAAAGATGGCTATTGTTAGCATCATCTTTGAATTTATTATTAGCCATCCATGTGTTCAGCTTTTGAGACAATCCTTTTATTTATTTTTTCTTTATCATTATTTAACCATCGCATATTTTTATTGTGCATACAATGTACCACTCAATTCACTTAGCTACAATGCAATGTGGAAGTACAAGTCACACAAACTCAATAGTACTTTTGTTAAGTTCTCCAAGTCTTATGCACATAGCGTTGAGTTCTAGGTCATTAATGTTTTTTGGGACCACTCATAAAAGAGCATCCTTTAGTTGTTACAGAATTTTGTCTTGTCAGAGATTCAAAAATGCTATTTGAACTCGATGTTCTTTGGGGAGTCGGCATCCATTATGTGAAAGTTGGGTCACATCATGGATGTACAGAACTGTATATTGATCTCCTACTCCTGAACCTTGAAAACTACTAATAGATTCTAACACAAACTATTAATTGATACATTGTCAATGCTACCAACTATTTTTGTATATAGATACTTCTGATTATAAATGAAATGTTGCCACATCAATAAAATCTAAATGTCTTATCTACCTTTCCATTTCTACAAATATTGCTTCTCTAATGAAAAGGTGTTAATTGAGAGATTAATATGTTCTTCAGGTCAGAAAGTTGACATACTATTTCTTAACATACAATGAAGAAACTTTTCCTCGATCTTCACTCAAAATACCAACATAGACTAGCCAAGACCTAATCCAAAGAGCTAGTGGAAAGGTCGGTTTTCCTTTTTCTATTCTTACATTTATAAACCCAATGGTCAAAATAGATGATATAAATACATAATGAAACCATATAGTTAAAATACATGATATAAACCTACTTTTTATTTTAGGATATCATAGATCTTACAATTAATTTAATGACAATACAAAATAATAAAAGTATTGAACTGATTTTAAAATCGAATGTAAATAGAGTGTACCATACTGACTGAGTTAAACAAACACTTAAAAAGTATTAATCATGCATATATAAACTAAAGTAAAGGGTACTAAAATATGTTTAAGGAAATATATGTTAAGTATGATTTATTATAAACTAAATATATTGAAATTTGAAGCTGAATTATACAGTCACTGAAAATTGTATTACTAAACTAAATTAAATAATAGTAGATTGAAAATAAGTAGTATTAAAAGTAAATAATGTTAAAAGTAAATTGATTGATGTAAGAAATTATAAATAACTGAATGTAATTGTAATTGAAATTAAAACTAAACTACTATTGAAACTGAATATTCACTTAGACTATAACTAAAGTAAAAAATAATAATGTATATAGTGCTAACTAAATTGAATAGCCACTGAATGATATATCTAAATTAAAATACAAATGCAATTATTTATTTTATCTTTTTTTATTGAGTTCTTATACTATAAGCACTATAGAAACAAGTGAGGAGTCAATCATATTTATTTAACATCTGAGATATTGGGTTCTCAAAATAAATACATTAATCATCTTTAAATTATATATAGTCTTCTTATTTCTCTAAAAAGTTTGCCCTAATTATATTGTGCCTATATAGATTAATTGTAACAACCCTAAGTTATTACCCTAGTTTATTTAAACTAAACATAGATATAATATTTGTTCCAATATACTCAAATAATAATTAGAACCTAACCCCAAAAGTTTGGGATCAATCGAATCTCGATTGGATTATTTGGCTAATTTTGTCGATCATTTGATCTAAAAAATTAACTAAATTAAACTGATCATCAAATTAAAATTGATTTAATTTTTAAATTCCTTACCTTCAAATTAGTTAGTGGTGAATTTTTAGAAATTTGTGGAAGTCATTTGAATTTTTCAAATTTTTTAATGTGTTTAATTAATTAGAAAATTAAGATAATTAAATTAACCTCAATTAAAATATGACTTCATTTTTTAGTTCCTCACTCCCAAAATAACTAGAAGTGATTTTTTGAGATTTTTTGAAGCTCGTTTGATAGCTTAATTTTAATTATTAAAAGTGTTATAACTTAAACTACATAATTATTTAATTATTTATCGCTGACGTCACCTTATACTCTTTGATCAAACGGTGCAATCATGCGCCATTCAATCAATCCACCAGTCCATATCGGACAACTGGAGGCCGTCTTCCTCGCGAGTGCTCGCAGGCACGGCGCGAGGCGCACTGCGTGCTCACGCGGCCCATACAGGTCTCATGTGGCATAATGCCACCACCTTAGGCCGCTTTAGAGCCTCATTTTAGCCTCCTTTGACTTCCAAGCCCCGTTTTGCATTATTTGGAGCTAACCTATAGTCAAGAACCCATAACTCTGCATTGCCTCGAGCTCCCATTTTCTTCTGTTGATCAATCAGTGATGTAACCATTTCCCTATGGATTTTAATCCAAATCATCTTTGATGCAATTTGTTTCTCCGTTTCAATGCTTTACGAGTGAAAGTTGAGCTTCAACTAGGCTTAATAAAGCTCGATTGATGCTCAATTTGCTTCAAGTTGAATAGTTATACATAATGCCAATAAGCCCTAATTTAGGGCATCGCAATTTAGAGCAATTTAAGAAGAATTAATTAGAGATTCTGGTTCCAATCGGTATATGGTATGTCGCCTAAGGCCACCAGATTAGGGGGAATTTTGATGCCCTAGGTTTCCCCTTTTGAGTTTTGTCGTGTCGAGCTACAGTGCCGAGCTGGTCAACCTGTAACGACCCAAGTCATTACTAGGATAATTAGGGCTAAACCTAACTAAAAAATCAGAATCCCGAGTGACTTTAAAATTAAGACAAACTAAAAATACTGTTGCATAGAGTATATTTTTGTGATCATAATGCCTAAGTTTCAGAGCAATCTGGATAATGAATACTCATGAATTTATTTTTGAATTATTTAAATTCAATAAATTTGGAAAATTAAATACAAGTCCAAATTCAATGATTTTAATGTCGTTGGATTAAGAATATTATAAAAAAGCTACATAAAAAGTTTTGTCAAATTTAGAACTTCAGATTGACCATAATTAAATTTTGAAGTTTTTATCTTCAGAAATTAATAAAAAATAAAATATTAATTCAAATTGAAAATTTTTTATGTGTGTGTTTTTCTTATCAAAATATACCTCCATATCAAATTTTATTATTTTATAAAAAAGAAATATAAGAGAGAAAGTTGAGAGAGAAAGAAGAGAGAGATAAAAGGGATAAGAAGGAGGAAGAGAAGATCAAATGGAACGAGCCATTATGACAAATTTTTTCTCATCCATCTCATCCAAATAATATATGAGAGAGAAAATAAATACACCCCCACCCCCAACCATTTACTTCATTTCCCCCACCCCCACTTCCTTCTCCTCCCCCACTCCCCTCTCCCACTCCTCTTCTCCCCTCCACTTCCTCTTTCTCTTTCTCGGCCACCACTGTTTCCCCCACTGACATCTAGTAAAGCCTTATCAATGCCAATATAGAGTAAGAAATGAAATATTTTATATTCTTTTCATTTTATCTTCTTCTTTTAATAATAATAATATTATTATTAATATTGATATTATTACTATTATTATTATTGTTTCATTTCTGTTATTTTTATTTTTTTCTATCTATGTATATATTTTTTAATTTTTGTAATTTTTATTTCTGTCATTCTTTTTTTCTATATATGTATATATTTCTTAATTTCTGCAACTTTTATTTCTGTCATTTTCTTTTTTTTATATATATGTATTAATTTCTGCAACTTTCATTTATGTCATTTTCTTTTTTTCTATATATGTATATATTTTTTAATTTCTGTAACTTTTATTTCTATCATTTTCTTTATATATATATATATATTTTTTTTTTTTTAATTTATGCAACTTTTATTTTTATCATTTTTTTCTATATATGTAAAACTTTCTTAATTTCTACAACTTTTATTTCTGTCATTTTTTTTTCTATATATATATATATTTCCTAATTTCTACAACTTTTAGTTTAGTCATTTTCTTTTTTTTTCTATATATGTATATATTTTCTAATTTTTGCAACTTTAATTTCTATTATTATTTTTTTATATATATGTATATATTTCCTAATTTCTACAACTTTTAATTCAGATATTTTTCTTTCATTTAATATATATATATATATATATATTACTTATAATATTAAAAAATTGTTTTTTAATATATAAAGATAAATAATCAATATAATATTAATATTAATATTTTTATTAATATAAAATAAAAGATATTATTCTTTCATTTGTAGCTTTGCATCGCTTTTAAATTTTGACTAACTTTGATATATTTATATGAGATTTTATGCTCAAAACTTAAAATAAATGATAAGAAATCAATATCAATGGTTCATTCAGGTTGATCTCAAGTTTGTAGAAATAATACGTTAGGCCAGGACATACTAATATCTAGAAAAATAAGAAGACTTCACATAGCATTTGAGGGGAAATGTGTAGTTAATCAGGAACTCACATCTCAAATAATTAGATAGACGTATCTAACTTATCAATTATTCTGTAATTTTATCCAACAAAATAAATATTATATATTGCTATTTTTTTTTCAAAATGAGTGCATATCTTAAATATGCATAATACATTTATAATCATAAGCATATCATACTTAAATATCACATTTTATTTATATATGCTTTTCATGTAGAATCATGCCGCTTAAATGCAAATTTTGATATCCTACAAATCTTATTTAGACCTTTGCGTCTAATAAAATATTTTTTTTTCTTTTCTTTTTTTGGATTCGCCCTATCATATACAAACAAATAAATAAATATATATATATATATATATATATATATATATATATATATGTGATAGTTTAGGAATAATCTCTGGATCAAGCCTTTGAGGAGGAGTTGATACATGATAGAGCAACTTAGATACTGATTTTCTTAAAATTTTAAATTTTTGCTTAGTGTGTAACTGATTTTGTAAAATAATTATTATCTTTATAATGAATATATTTCCTTTATTATTCAGGTATTTCTGAATATTGCAATGAATGCAGAAAAGTGTATTTTATATGCTTTTAAATATACTGTTGTACTAAACTCCGATATAATCTTGGAGAGTGAGCACATAATGCTGGATTAGCTATGATGATCCACGGCGGGTCGCCACACAACTGACCTGCACAGCACTGCCATCGGGTCGCGCACATGGCCCGACACACATGCGTGCGGCCGACTACGATCTCGCACGCAAAGCAGTCGTGCGTGTGGGCAGTGCTTATGAATACTAAATGTAGAATTTTGGAATTAATTATTTAATTACAAAATTTTCAAAGCCTCATAACTTCTTAATTACTAATCCAAACATTGTAATATTATATCTCAAAATAATTAGAAAAATACAAAGGATATTAGTATGTTATTAGATTTCCATTTTGTTAATTAATATAATTAATCACATTTTTAATTAATTAAGCAATTAACCCCAATTTAATTAATACTATAACTTGACCAATTCACTTCCAAATTTGATGTTCCAATATACCATTTCAATCAAAAAAATATAAGGAATATTAATCTGTAGAAATATTTAAGTTTCTATAATTAATTTTCCTAATCTTGCCTAATATATCATTCAAATTCTATAATTAGCAAATATTATGCTCGTCAATTAGTCAAATTTCAGTATTTTAAGTCTCTAAATATTCACTAGATAGAGAATAATATGTTTGTAAATTTAGAATTATTTTTCTAAGATTAATTTAACTAATCACTCACTAATTATCTTAAACCTAACTAGCACATAATTAAGGCTTATATTAACCAATTGAAGTCTAAATTAAGCATACTTAGTGTCATTATACTCAGCATGCTATATGAAATCTATAGCCACTAATTTCACATGATTTAAAAATCAATTAGTGAAAATAAGTTTTTAATAATTAAGTTACTATTTTTAAAGTTCTTCCTTAATTAGCTCATAATTAAGTCATTTGACATCTGATTTTAGTAATTTGTGTGTCTATGAACTCCTTAGATAGAGAATAACTTAATTAAATCAGATATTAATTAAGTTTATTAATCACTCATTAATGAGCTTAAACCATAATTAGAGCTCATTAACCTTAAATCTTAACTAAATTGGGTGTTCTTAGTGTTAATCTTTATATTAGAGAGTAAGAAATCATTTATTATTAGAATAATTTAATTTGGAACTATAAAACTATAAGTCTAAGTTTAGACTCGTGATGAGGGGCATTTTGATTATTTTGGTTAAGTGTTGATTTAAGTAAAATTAAAGTATCTCAATCTATCATTAACCTTTTTAAATTAGTAAAGTTAGTAATTTGAATTAGTGTAAAGTCAATTGAACTTTCAATTTTTCTTTAGGAGACTAACCTCAGCTTTGTTCTAAAATAAGCTTAGTAACTTTAAGTTAAGCTTAATATATATTTAGGATCTACATCTTCTTGTTAAGCATTCACTAAATCAATCTTAATCAGTATAGATTCCACCTTAAACTTTAATTATTTCTTTCCCTTAAGGCTTAAAATGTATTCATTAAGTAAGCCTTTATATTAAATCCTTAAGAGGATTCATTAATGAGTAAATTCCTTTAAATTTTTGTTATATTGTAGAAACTATTCAGATCATTATGGAGATGCTAATGGTACTTTGATGAACTCTTGGGAGGTTCTAAGGCAATACCAAACAATTTGGGAAAAGCTTAGTTGCATCAGGTACCACAGCATGCCGTGGTGTGCTATAGCGCCCCTGAAAGCCAACAGACAGAGACCAGGGCACTGTAGTGTGCTATGGTAGGTGGAGTTCAGAGATTGAGGCACTGTAGCATGTTGTAGCGTGCCATAGAGTGCCCTAGCAGGAAGCAGACAAAGGTCGAGGAGCTATAGTACTTCATAGCAATAAATGTTCAAATATTGAGGCACTATGGCATGCCATAGCGTGCTCTAGCGATAGAGTAATAGAGACCAGGGTGCTGCAGTTGTGGCGCCCCACCCCTTAATCCACAAGGATTAAGTTAAGGGATGGTGTGTCACTCTAGCTAACCCTTCATTTATAATTGGATTAGGATGAAATCCACGATCCATCTATTAATAGAAGGAGTAAGCATAGAATCAACATTCAGTCACTATCTAAGTAGACATACAGAGTGCGGAAGTAATTTTTTAATATAAATCATCCAAGCATCACAACATAAATATAAAAAAAAATATCTCAGATCATAAGTATAAAATCTAAATACGTAATCACTAGTACCTGTATTATTACATCATTTTAAAGTTTTAATTAATAAAAGAAAGTGCAAATACACTCATCCTCACATATAAACTAAAAGGGCTAAACAACAGCTTCTTCCACGGGCTCCTCCTCTGGGTATGGCTCCACTCCTAACTCCTGCCCATCTAACTGAAAAGGGTCTGCCATTATCAGTTTCACAATGTAGGGCTCCAGCCAAAAAAAGAAAAATCTGGTTCGACAATTGTGTAAGTACATTTTAAGCTGATAAATTTTATACGTGTTAAGTAATATCACCATTCTATAACTTCTAAGCAATAATGTGTATAAGGGAGAAGCAAGCAATACAAAAGAAAAGGAAAAGCTATAAATCATTATTTATAACTTAAGCAAAAAGGGAGGCTAAGACATGCCTCACATGCGAGCTAAACAAGGTAAGGTATATAAATATACATAATCAAATAAGTGCAGTAAGAAAAATACTACATCCTAAACATGCTGATGATAAAAAAAAACATGCCAATTAAAATAAAACAACTCAGCAGTGGTAAGTATAAATAGCAGCAAGATTCTAACATCCTAAATATATATAAAAGCAGTACAAGGAAATAGCTGACTGAATAAGAATACTGAAAGGTAACCAAACATCAACTGCATATAAATATACATGTACAATCTACCATATAGAAAAGAGCTAATCTAGCCCACCAGGAAGGCTGAATGTTCTTAGCACCAATACGACTAGGGCGGATCCTAGCACCAGTACGGCTAAGGCATCAACAGCATAATTGAAGGATCCTAACACCAATACGGCTAGGGCAGTTCCTAGCACCAGTATAGCTAGGGCACCAATGGGGTACCCCTAGTATCATCAAGGAGACTAGGCAAATAGCACACAACAAAATAGAGGCCTTCCCCTAGTGACATAAGTTGACTAGGCAGTCAGAAAGCAATACTGAGAGGCAGTTCAAACACATCAAATTATTATCTTCTCGTTAATCACTTTAATATTTTTACAAGGAATCTAAGGAGTCTCCATATTTTCCTAAATTTTATTTATGCATCAAAGTAAGCAAGAGACTCTACTAAACATGGTGATATCATTTGTTTTCTACTTAACCATACTAACTATTCCAAGTTACACAAGTTCAAGATTACCATTTTCCTACTATCGAGTGTAACTCAGAAACTCGTCCTTATAAGTTAAAAAGGATTAGAACTGATCAGGTTCTAATCTAGCTCAATCAAATAGATGAGTACGAGTTAAATCAATAAATTATACGTCCTAGTTTTGTGAATTTAGACGTTCTAACTAAGATCTGATCAAGATCTTCTAACCCTATGGATTATGGATTAAATGCTATGAGATTTAGGTTTAATCACATAATCCAAAAAGGATAAGACCTAAGTTATAGGCTTCATTCTATAAGTGATCTACTAGTTAAGGCCAATCCTATTAAGTAATCAAGCTTAATAGGATGAATCTCCTATCTTAAATCGAAGGTTTAAAGACAAAATAATCAGAACAAGTTGTAAAATAAAAGAAAAGTTTATAAACTAATAAAAACAAAGGTTTCACCCATTACTTAACCCAATTTACCTAATGAATGAACTCTAACCTATGATCTAGTCCTAATCTCAAGGAAGGGATCTTAAGGTGTAGTGTTTAAGACTTAGAAGAATCATGGAATTTGACTTAATGGTTGATTTCACTCACTTAAATGTCACTAAGATGATTATAATATTAGTTTTAGTGATTTGGAATGTTAATTAACGGTTAGGGGTACTTAGCCCAATCTTAGGGCAAAATGACCATTTTGCCCTTACTTTAAGGGTCAAAAAGTCAACTTTTGACTTATAGGTTAGAATTGAATTCTCTTAGTTCCAACGGATTCCTTACCGTCTAACTTGAAGATAGACAGTAAGTACGCCTAAATTGGACGAGAAACAGTCAAGTTATGACCAAAATGAGGCCAGGGGTAAATTGGTCATTTACCTAAATTTCTAGGGTTCAAATTATAAATTTTTTTTTTTATTGATGATATTAGAATTCTAAACTAGTTAGTATCTTAAATTTTCCAATTTGGAGTTAATTTGACTAAGTTATAGCTATTTGAAGTTTAGGAGTATTTTGGTCATTTTTCACTAAGAATTATAGGGTTGATTTTTTGTCATGATGTCCAAATGGGAAAACTAATACTATTACAGTGATGGGGCCACTCTCCTGAGTATTTTAAGACCCATATTGACTATGTTCTAATAATTGGGTAAAAAGTTATGAGGCTCTAAAGAGGTCCTAAAATGCTACCTCATTATGTGTACCTTAAAATTAATTTTTACATTACATTATTTGATTCATTACATTTTTCTGAGTATTTTGATACCTATATTGGCTATATTTGGATCCTCCTACAGAAAGTTATTAAGCTTTTAAGATTTACTATTTAAAAATACAATTTGAATTAATTTACTATTCATTTATTCAAATTAAATAATTTTACTGTTCATTCTTAAAGTTTATATACATAGTTTCTGAATTTATTAATCTTTAATTAATCTATGATTAATTAGGTTTAATTATTAATTAATATTAATTATTAATTAATTAATTAATTAAATTATATTTATTTTTATTTTACTGTAGCAAAGTAATTAATTATTAGTTACTGTTTATTTAGTCTTAATTACATGTTAATCTCTAATTAAGAGTAATTAATTATAGTTTACTATTTAATAATAATTAATTATCCTAATTACTGTTAAGGTTTAATTAATATTTAAATAATTTTAATTAATCTCTTAATTACTAATTATAATTAATTAATTATAAAATTACTGCTTAATAATTATTATGATAATCTTAATTAAACACTAATTATTTAACTATAATATAATACTAATTAATTAACAATTAACCTAATAATTCATAATTAATTAGTTAGTTAACTAATGTTAGCTATTTGTTAACAATTCATTAATACTAATCTAATTGTTAATCTAAATTAATTACTAATAAACCTAAATTATTAATAATTAAAATTAAAATAATATTAATATTATTAATTATTTTCTGCGGTAATTATGGCGACGGGACCCACTGCTACGTGGCAAGCCATTACTGGCTGCGGCAGAGGGTGCGGGGCTCGCCACTGCCACGTGGCTGCTCGGTATAAGCCGTGGAGTCACGCGGTGGGACCCACGACCGCTGTCACGGAGGGACAGCGGCGGGCCCCACACACGGCGCGCGGACGACCAGCGAGGCACCGCATGGAAGGCGGACTCCGCTCGGGACACGCGTCCCGCTTTGCGACAGACCCGCGCAAAGCGGGTCGGGCTCGGGTCAACCCGGAGGTGCTTTGCCTCCCCTCCTTTGCATGGCACCCCGAGACGGGCTCTAGGGCACGGCTTTAGCCGTGCCTCCCGGCGGTGAGGGGGCTCGACCCGCATGGCCTTGGGTAGCCTGGGTCGAGGGCGACCCACTGAGGGGTGGAACACTGGCTGAGAGGGGCGGTACCGCCGGCGACCTCGAACCCTAGCCAACCCGACCCGGACGGGATCGGGCTCTAACGGTTTCTACTGTGGACAATGTCCACGCTTCACTCGATCGGGGTCGATCCAACCCGATCGAGTTCGATCAATGGTCAATCGGGATTGCGGGATAGTGTTTCGAAACAAGAATTGCATAATCGACTGGAAATCGGAAGGGATCAGAGCGTACCTTAACCGACGGCAGGGGATCTAGGGTTTGCAACTTCATCGACCAGAGGGATCCCGAGGCTCCAGGTGCGTGTCCAGGCTCACCCGAGGGCTGCTGAGCCTTAATGTGCCCCGGGACGGCGGTGCCGAGGCGAGACGGTGCCGGATTGGGCCAAGTCGCGGCGGTGCGCCGCGTGGCGCGAGCGACGGGGCGGAGTCATCGAGGACAACGACTCGCAGCCGTCGGATCGATCCGATCCGATGGATAGATGGGCACCGTCTAATCAGACGGCGCCGTTTGGGGAAGTGAACGGCGCGGGTACTGTGCGAACGGCGCTGTTAATTTAATTAATTAAATAATAATTTTTTTTTCAAAAATTTTGAACATGTTTTTCCTAGCTAATTGAGGGGCGAGGAACGCAATTGCGAGGTCGGATTTTTGATCCGACAAGTATTTTGATTTCTCGATTTCCGGGGCATTTTTATTATTAAAATATTCGTCGAAATTTCGACGACTCCCGATTGACACGAAAACGTCACCCCTAGCTAATTTGGGGTCAACAAACGCAATGGCGATGTCCATTTTCCAATCCGAGGTCAATTTAAGTAGGTCAAATTTTAGGGTTTCTGAGTTTTTCCAGAAATCAGGATTCGATCCCTTTGACTCCTGATTTGAACTAAGTCTTAGAGGCTGACTCCAATTGACCTTATTAGCAATTCTGATTAGTTTTAAAACTAAGATTAGTCCTAATTGACTAAGATAACAACTTGGGTTGTTACAACAACGCACTTTAGTATTTGGATACTTAAGACCTAGGCACTACCATGTGCCATAGTGCCAAGCGAAGTTATGCTTTGATTTAAGTTACACCCTAAGCTATTTGGGGGTATTTTGGACTATTTGGAGTTCAACTATCAAATAAGTACTTAAGGAAACTTTTTAAAGGAGTTTCCAAGGTTGACACAAGGTTTTTAAGGGCTTTCATTATTATTGGAGAGAACCTTAGGGGAGGTGGCTACTGCTCTCCTTCTTCTTTCTTGAATAAGAGCTGGTACTCCTTATTATAGAAGAAATCGATCGGAAAGTTTTGTAAGTGATAGATCTTTTTTTCTCTTATGATGGTGAATTTCATTGTATCTCTATAATCCTTATTCATATATAGTGGAATTTCTGTCTGGTGTGGCTTCGTAATTTTTTCCATTCTTTGCGAGACTTCAAAATTAAGGCAAACCAAAAATATCATTAGATAGAGTTTATTTTTGTGACCATAATGCCTAAGTTTGTGAGCAATTCGAATAACAGATACTCATAAATTAATTTTTGAATTACTTAAATTTAGTAAATTGGGAAATCTAAATATAAATCTAAATCCAACGATTTTTATGTCGCTAGATTAAGAATATTATAAAAAGAATACATAAAATGTTTTTTTGAAATTGGAGCTCTGATTTGACCGTAATTATTTTATGAGATTTTAAACTTAAAAAATTAATAAAAAATTAAAATATAGCTTTAAATTTAGAAATTTTGATGCAGGTGTGTTTGTCTTATCAAAATACACATTCGAACTAAGTTTCATCAATTTTAAAAATCAAATGATAGAAAAATGCAAAAAATTTAATTAAAAATAATTATTTGAAATTCCCATTCTCTCCTACCCCCTTACTCGTACGCATGCACTATAACACCCCAACCTGTCATCGCGCGCAACCGAGGTATTTTAAGGAATAACAATTGGTGACGAAACGGTGTGTAGCTCCCCGCCCCGTCGCCGCGCGTAAAAGAGGTAATCAATCGGCGGCAGAGCAACGCATTACTCAGGGAGGGATTCTGCGTCTTCCCGAATAGCTAAGAATAAACCACTGAAAGCTTCTGACTCAACATCAAGAAGGGTTGAGAGTTAATATTTAAGATAAGAGTAGCATTTTTATCCAAAGTATTAACCTAATATAGACATTAGATTATGAGTATAAGAAAGAGAAGTCCAATATATGTATAGAAACATCAGCAATTTCAGTATGCTAATCAAATTATAATACTAAATATAAGCAATATAAAAATAGAGTGCGGAAGGTAAAGCAAATATCTAGAAAAATTTATTATAGAAGCTGAATAAAATATTTATCTCAGAAGAGAAAAAAAAATACAATTAGAGTTATTACAAAAAGTTTACTGAAGTACAGAAAAAAATCTAAATACTTAACTAAAAAAATACTAGGCAAAATAGTAAAGGCTGGAGAAGAGTCCACTAGTACTTATAAACTCTTCCTGGATCTTCTGAGTATTCACTGGATCTGGCTCCACTAACTGCTTTGGATCTAGCAAATTATCGGATACCAAAAGTACCACGTGTTAGACAATAAGTCTGACACATTGAAAGTTATTATAAGCATTTATAATTATCTAGATTAATATATAAGTAATTTAAATAAAATTGTAGAAAACTTATAAAATAGCTGAAAATCTGAAAACAATATAAGTAGAAGTAAAGTAATACTGAGCTATAAGCTGAATGCTGAGTATAAGTAAAATAATAAATGATCTGAATCTGAGTAAGAATGCTGTAAAATTGTATTGTATGCCATTGAGATTATGTATCTGAATATGCCACTATACTGTATGTCACTGATATGCAACCAAAATATTACTAAACTACCATGGATATATAGTTTACTGTCTACATACATCCTGTTAGGAAATGCAGTTTACTATGATGCTTGAACATATTGAATTTCCCCTATTGATGTATGCAACATCCTATAATCTATACATATCACTGATACACATACTCATGCTTATGCTTATGCTCTTATTTCTAAGACTACATGTCTTAAATCCAAAAATTCAGAAAAACTACTTTAAAATTGGATTATGAATCTATTGTCTCCATTGTGCAGAATCCATCTAAATGAATTTTGACTCATAGCTCTAGATCATTATGTAATTTTACTTAGTATTTTAGCTAGAATCATCAGCTGAAAATATTGTATACATATAGTTGGTATGTTCCCAAGAAGTGTGATTTAACCCTTAGTTTGTTTTAAAATGTGCTTATCGATGTGCATGACATATGAGGCAGAACTCAGTCACAGTTTATTCTCTCAAACTGAGTTGTTAAATACCATAACTACAAGAATACTGAGTGTTCTAAGAAGGGTGACTTAAAATACTTAGTTTGTTTTAAACTGTGTTTATCGATGCGCATGACGATAGAAGGCAGAACCCGATCATAGTTTATCTCCTCAAACTAAGGATTTAATTTCCCTTAATCACAACACTCTTAAGATTGGAAGATTTACTCTAAGCTAGACTATATTTACTCAATCCCATAAGATAAAACTAATACCGTACAGTCCTACTTAGAGTGACTCAACCAATTCTAAAATTTTGTTAGAGTGAGTCATCACTATAGATATACACTATTATATCCAACTAATAATCTGGGTTCTAATAATTCTATTTAGTAACCAAGAAGTATCAAAACTATGACTCTTTACTCCATTGAAGGGAATCCTACATAAGGTTCTAAGAATGTGACTAAGAGGTCACTCAATATAGGTTACTATCACATGGGAGAAACTCATTCTACATACTATAGGTAATCTTACCACAAGGGTCCAAAACCAAGCATCTAAGGTTAAGAAGGAGCATCTAGGTTCTTATCTCAAGTTTCAATAATAATATCTTTCTACCTCAATATCATATTAATTGTTAAGGCTTAATAATTATTGCATTAATAACTTAAGGCAAGATCATAAAGATCTTACACTTCTTATAAGAAAGGACAGTTAAGTCTTATATTTTCACTAATTCTTATTCTTTTTAAGCTTGAATTGATCAGATAAGATAGGTAAACCCATCTGATCAACACCTATGCTACAATTATGGGATACAATTAAAATTATTATTAGGAATTGATCACATTACTAATCAATATAGTTTTATGGTCTTTATCATGCTAAGATTCTTATATAAGAGAAAATCAGGGATCTTAAGGTACATGTCTAGACACTAAATCACATGAGTTCTTTAATAATCTAAGTACTTCTAATTCAATGGTTTAAGATTAATGTCAAATCAAATGTATTATTAGAATTATGCAAGTTGAATTATCTTTTAATCAAAGTTAATTGATTAAGGTAATTAAGGTTTAGAGTTTAATCAAGACAAGTTAGGGTTTAACTCCTAACTTAACCAAATCAAGATCAATTGTTTAGTTTAAGGATTAATAACAAATTGGTAAATTATTGATGCATTATTGGTATTCACTTCAAATTCAAGATCGAGCATTGATTAATGTCAAATTAATTAAGCCAAGGTGTCTAAACCAAAATTAAATTTCTTAAATGTTGGTAGTACTATCAACCCCCATGTCATATTTAACATAAGTGATTATATTTTATCATTCATATCAGCCTCCCACCTGATAGAATCATCCAGTTGATGCGCCTCTTTAAAGAGTTCTGGCTCACCGCCATCCATTATTAACAGATAAAATAAAGAAGAGTAGTACTTTTGTGGTAGTCTAGTGACTCTTAAGGATCACCACAATATGGGTGTTTGTGGTTCAATCTATCTAACACCCTCTTGAGCATCTTCTTGTACATACTTCTCCAGCTCAAAGCTATCATCAACTTTCATATGATGTGGATCACTATCTGAAGCAACTTTAGAATTAGTCTTGACTCTAAAATTGTCATTATACATCTCACTTTCATTGAAAGTGAAATCTCTACTTATGATAATCTTCTAGTTCTAATTGTCCCCAAACCTATAGTTGAACTTGCTTGTGCCATATCCAACAAATGTGTACTTGATGGTCTTTGCATCAAGTTGGTTCCTAGATCCAGCATCAATATACACATATGATAAATAACCAAATAAATTGATGTGGTTTAGTTTCACCTCATTTTCACTCCAAGCATCATTGGGAATCCTTTTATTTAGGGTTATAGAAGGTCCCTGATTGATCAAGTATATTGCTATATTAACAGCCTTGGCCCATAACTACTTTGAGAGACCTGCATGCAACCTCATGCTCCTGGCTCATTCTATGATTGTCCTATTCATCTATTATGCAACACCATTTAGTTATTGTATTATTGGAACTGTAAATTCGTTCTTGATTATATTCAAGGCACATAATTTCTTGAACTTCTTGTCACAGTACTCACTTACAATATCAGTACGTAAGCTTTTAAGCTTCAACCCTGTCTCATTATCAACTAATGCAAACCATTTCCTAAACATATCAAATACATAATATTTGTACTTTAAAAAATAAACCCATATCTTTCTTGTATAATAATTAATAAAGGTAACAAAGTATGTTGCTTCACCTATAGAAGAAGTAAGAGCTGGCCCCCATACATCAGTATGCATATAATAACCTTAGGTTGTTATACTAATAATTTCAGCATAATCACTTCTTAATTCTCATTCCATTATTTTTATCTAGTCATTAGAACCTAACCCTTAAACTTTGGGGTTGATCAGACATCAATATATTGAATTGTTATTTTGTAATTTAAGGACTCAAAAAATTAGCTAAATAATTTTGATCTCAAAATTAAATTCTGACTTCATTTTGAGTGCCTCCCTCCCAAATTTATTTGGTGTGCACATTTGAGAATTTTTGGAGGTCATTAACTATAAATTAGATTTAAAATTTAATTCAAATTATTAAGTAAATTAAATAATATTAGTTTAATTTTTTTTAAACCCTAACGGTCGGGTTTCGTTGTCAGGACCATGATAGATCCACTGCAAGGCCCTGATAGTGGCTCAGCATTCTGCGCCCACTCACCATGTGGCTCAACTTTCTTTAATGGCTAGAAGCTTGCTATCAACTGTGGATCTTCATTCCCAAATTCTTGAAGCAGCCCTACAGCTCCTCTTGCCACTTCTTGCATAGTAGTATGGGAATCCTTTATGTTCCCCCCTGCCACATCTTTCTGATGGTTTGAGACCTCATGTCCTGGGTTTTCCCTCGGTCCTGAGCCAAGCCCAACCCAAGCTCTTGGGCCAATCATGGGAGATCAGCCTGAGCTTCCATCACCCCTCCTGGGCTATAATAGTTCATAAATTTGAATGGTGAGTTCTTTGCTCACCATAGCTCCCCTTTGAATCTTTTTCAATTGCATGAAGATCCCCCCGCAAGCCCAACTACCCTCCTTTATCAATTCAACTAACTTTGGTGCCTTTTAGTCTCAAGTTCAATAGTCTGAGGGTGCGACTAGGAGTTCACGTCCCCTATTATTCAAGGAAACCTCTAGAACCTTGGCACTGCATCCCATTAACTCCATTTGGGCAAGTCAAACATATCAGGTGCCCCTCTCCCCTATGATAAGCTGGGTCAACTCATCCTCTGCTTATTTAATCTTCTTTTATTGATGTGTGGTTGATCTTGCGATGAGGTTTAGTTATAGTCAAAGTAGGACCCATCTTCAATATGGCGAGGGCTCGAATAGTGCAGAGCACTTCCTGAGCTTGGGTCGCCTACTAGAGATAGTTTGTTTGCCTTTCTATGATAATTAGAGATTAATTGAGTCTCCAATTATCATATGGGATTTTTGGGAATCGATCTTAAATAATCGATATTATGCACCAGTGTAATGTCCCTAATATTGGATTAGTAACCCAATCCCATACTAGGGTGTTACCATAACTACGGAGCCTCGTACTTTCCCGTAGTCACGCTAGTACTGATATTAGCATAATGGCGGGGAGTGCGACTGCTCCACTCCATGGAAAATCCTCAACTCAAGTAGAGTCAAGTAGGATCCAACTCGCCTTCAGCCAAGGACTTGTCACCTAGCTAAACTATAAACATACACCAAAACATATCAAAGTAGCGAAAGTAGAAAATAGAAGGTAATATCCACATGCATAACATAGTATAAAAGAAGAAGAAAAAGTAGTAACTTAGATCAAATACAAAAAAGTAAATACATCTTGAGTTTTATTATTACATACTAAATTAAATGAAAATAAAGATATCTTAATCTCACTGCAAAAAGAGAAATTCTATCTAAGCGGCAGTAGGAAGATCCTTCTCCTGCACCAGCTCCCCTCTTGCAGCACTGCCAACGAACAACTCTGAATTTGACATTTGTCGGTATCACAATTGCCAGGGCCCCAACCAACAAAAGAAAAAAGTTACAGTTAGATAATTGTCTAACTACATTTTAGGATATTTAAGTGAACTGAAGATTAAGATATCATATTTAAATATTTAAACATGCAAGCATTATATGGTGCAACAAGCTACAAAGGACGGGATAGTTATAAACTAATCATCTATAGCTAATCAACAAGTATGTAAGAGTAACATACAGAAATAGCAACTAAATATGGTGAGGCTAAAAGCAAAAGTAACTATAACTACTACAATAAATTTAATCCTAACATGCTTATGATCACATGGAGACATGCTGAGTGTATACAGAACACGTACTGAAATAGACATACAATTTTAGCATCCTAAACATGCCAATATTTTAGTACTAATCAATAAGAGCGTATATACAAGCATGCATATTGACATGTAAAAAGCCACTAAGATAAGTGGCTCATGCTTGAGCAAATATAAAGCCACTGAGACATATGACAAAGTAAGTCAAGCACTAAAAAAAAGACCACTGAAGCATGTGGCAAAATAATACCAATACTAACAACTGAACTAAAATAGTAGTAAGCCTAAGACCTAGTGCTGCCATAATGGAACATGCCATACAGGACCTCTGAATTGAAAGTTCAACATGTATCCATCATAGGCATCCGTAGAGCTAGGTCTGAGTTGAACTTATAGAATAAGATATGTATCCATCCTAGACATTCATCGAGCTAGGTCTGAGTTTATTATATAACAAAATTAGAACTGAAGAGGCAGTCTAAGCTAGGACATACCCTACTGATTGAAAACACTAAAAGAACTAATTGAATGATATGCTTTTCAACACTAGCTTAGGATGTATCTTCCATATCCTAAGTTCTCCTATTATGCTCTAGAAACAAAGCTCAATATTCAAGGTGTGTAAAGCAATCAAAGTCAAGGTAAGCAAGAGACTCAATCTAGACTTATGTGATATCTGTTGTTGTCTACTTTATCCAGCTAACTATTCTGAGAAGATACAAGTTTAGGATCTCCAATATCCAGCTATTGAGTAAGATCTCAGATTTACGACCTTAATATTAATAATATAACTTAACTAGTTCTAATTCATAATCATATGCCAACTATAAGGATTTAAAGTAAACAAATTAATGACTTAATTATTATTATTTTCCTCTCTTAACCGAAATATTAGTTTTGTAAATCAAGACTTAAGGATTTTGGATCCAAACTTCACTTGGTGTTCAAATCCTGAATCCAATGTAGTATCCTAGTGAGGGTCTAGGGTTCACACTTTAAAACCCAAATTAAAGATAAATAATCTTATAAGCTGAAGGATTTAGAAGCTATGATCTTAATGAAAGGTTGTGCTAATGTTATAAGATAAAATAATCATTAAGAACTAAGAATCTAAGATATATATTCAATCTTTAGGATAATTATATCATCCAATAGATTGAATCAATTCTACACCTACATGGAAGGCTTCAAAAGAATGAAATGATAAATCACCTAAGGAATTCCAAATGGAGGTAGTTCAATTCAATTAGAAGATCTAAGATCTAATATTTGATCACTTTAGACTCAAGCTAGGCTTAGACTTGAATTTTTTCTTACCAAAGTATTTATTTTAGAATTCAAGCTTATGGACCAACTCAATTAAGTTATTTATTAAAAATCTAGTACTTAAAGGTAGTAGGCTTAGCTCTTAAGAAAGAGGGTTTTAAGAATACTTAAGGTCTTAATAGGACTAACTTAAGGTCTCTTCAAATAGCCTTAATATTATTAACATAGGAGTTCAAAAAGGTACTAAAAATCTAACTAAAGATATTTTACTGAATCTATAAGTTTAAGGGGTGCTAAAACACATTTTGGTCAAAATGACCAAAATACCCCTCTTAACACTAAAAATGGGATTTTAGGATTTAAATATCCAAATGGATTCAAATCTATTTTAACAGGTTCCAAATTGGTTAATAAAGTAGGATATACACTTATCTTAAGGTTTGATAACCTAATTAGCCTAATTAGTACTAATCACCATTTAAGGCCAAATAAGGTGATTAAGGAAGCTAGGGCATACTAGGGTGATCCATTTGCATTTATAGGTTCCACTATTTGTAATAAGGCATTAGGAACTTAGGTCACCAAAATTATAGGATTAATCATGGTTTAATTCACTAATCCCTAATTAGGGTAATTAAGAGGTAATTAATGAAATTAAGGTTCCTAATTTACTTTTAATGGTCTACATAGGTTTCTTATGATCTCATGAGTAATCAGAGACCTTAATTAACATTTTTGGATATTAATTGAATTTATTACGATTTAATTAAAAACAGAAAAGGATTAGGCAATTATTTAAATTCTAACTATTAGATCTTTGATTTTATTTTATATCGAGGTTCTTTGCATTTTTTTGATTAAAATAGTATATTGGATCATACCATTTGGATAAGTATAGCTAAAATTATTTAAATAATTTAATATGTATTTTCATTTAAATTAAAATCATAGGTTTGATTTTCTGAATTAATTCAGAAATCCTTTAATATTAACAGTCGGCCCGACCCGTGACTTCATCTTCTTCCTCATGACGGGCTCCGCCCTAATGGACCTTAAGCGCTAAAATTCTTAGCACCTTGATGACGGCGGTGGCTCAATTCAATCCTTACACGTTCCTGAAGTCGAGACGCATCGATTGGACTATGAACCCCGTTAGGCAAGCACCAAATTACTGGGGTGCTACTCGACTGAGATGGCTTTTGTGGCAGGCATGTGAGGAGTGAATTCTCCTCACCGAGCCAATGGCATGAGCTAATGCCTATCCCTACACGTTCAGGGATCTAAGGGGAACCAATTAGGTAGGTCGTGAGGTCCTGGGGAGGTCTGGATCAATGGGGTGCTACTCATTGTGGAACGCAGACGGAAGCTTCCAACGGGTCGATCAATTCCCAGTTGAATCGATCGGTTCGATCAAACCCATTCTTCGATATGGGCTTACAATTATTGACAATAGCTCCTAGCATCAATTGGCTAGCTAAACATCTGAGGGAAATGCAGGATTCAGCGAGCCAGAGGCTGACTGGCAGTGCACACTCAGATGGTGAATTCATCGTCTGGTCCACTGCCAGGCCTTGCTAGAGGGTTAGGCGCCTGTGAGGGAGTTAAGGAGGGGTCCTAACGCAACATCAAGGGCTAGATTGGAAACGAGTTGAGCTGAAACCAGCTCGATAGAGAAATTGGGATAGAAGGCTGTACCTGAGCTAGGAAAGTGGCTACGATTGAGATGAAGGGAAGGGCTCTGAGTAGCCCAGACAGTTGCAGAAGCTAGCTGGGGATCTGAATGCCAGACACACACCCACTATTAGTGGTTCGCAGTACTGAAATTGCCGGGAATGCCGAGAGCCTTAGGAACTTCAGCTGGGAATCACAATGAGCAAATCCACTCACTGTGATGACCCAGGGGTATTTATAAGCAAAGGGAAAGTCTGGGGTGGCTGTCGAGGTCGGGAGCCATGGTATAGGCTTGGCCCAAGGGTGCTCCCTAAATTTCCAAAATTGGGATGGGCCCAAGCCTCCGGGTCACCACACTAGGCTCGGCCACAGTCGAATTGATCAGTTTGATCGAACCCATTCTTCGATATGGGCTTACAATTATTGACGATTGCTCCTAGAATCAATTGGCTGGCTAAACACCTGAGGGAAATGCATGATTCAGCGAGCTAGAGGCTGATTGGCAGTGCACACTCAGATGGCGAATTCATCATCTGGTCTACTACCAGGCCTTGATAAAGGGCTAGGCACCTGCTAGGGAGTCAAGGAGGTATCCTAACACAGCATCTAGGGCTAGATTGGAAGTGAGTTGAGCTGAAACTAGCTCGATAGAGAAATTGGGATCAAATGCTGTACTTGAGCTAGGAAAGTGGCTACAATTGAGATGAAGGGAAGGGTTCTGAGTACCATAGATAGTTGCAAAAGCTATCTGGGGGTATGAACGCCGGATACACACCCACTATCAGCAGTTCGCAGTATTGAAATCTCCAAGAATGCCGAGAGCCTTAGGAACTTCAGCTGGGAATCACGGTGATCAAATCGACTCACTGTGATGACCCAGGGGTATTTATAAGCCAAGGGAAAGTCTAGGGTGGCTGCCGAGGTCGAGAGCCATGGTATCTGCTTGGCCCAAGGGTGCTCCCTAAATTTCCAAAATTGGGATGAGCCCAAGCCTCCGGGTCACCACACTAGGCTCGGCCACAACTGGAGGGGTCCTAACATCCTAAGGGGCAAGGAAAGAGGGAGTGGGGGACAGCATTGGCGTGGCATTGTACGAGAAAATTTTCTTTCGGGTGCGTGATCGGGCGAAGACGACGATCAACAGTGGCGGGGCCCGTCTCCGTCATCTGGTCGCGAGATGTTGAGGATAGACGGTTTGATGTGGCTCCCGATTAACAAAACCACGGAGAAAATCTCTAGCGTTGGATGGGATATGTTGATCAAGCGGATAGGATTAGATCATAGCGCGTGTGATACGGACCATTAGATGGAGGCGCTGAGATGCATGCTATCGCATCGGGTGGTTCAAACCTATGCGTCGCTGTCGGGACCCCGCAACGGATCTGCCGCAGTCCCGACAACAAATCACGTGAATTAAATATATATATATATAATTAATTTAATTAATATTAATTTATATAATAATTATTTAAATTCTAATTCCATAATCTAATCTAGGCTTAAATGAGCTCCCAAAAATTCACCCTTAGCTAATTAGGGCATGAGAAATTCAAAAATGTAATCAGATTTTAATTTAGAGATCAATTTAATTTAGGTATTTTCCAGGGTTCAAAAATAGGCAAATTACCAAAATTCTCAATTTAGCTTCAATTTATTTCAAACTTCTAGGGTTAAGTTTAAATAACCCATTGAGTCTAATGGAATCAAAATCAAAGCTTAGATTAGCTTAATAAATCTAAATTTAGCTAGGGTAATAACTAGGGTTGTTACAGACCTCACTTAAGAACGATGTCATCCCCAACACCACTTAGTGAAGAAAGTACTACATGGACTGAAATTTAAATAGGATGGATAATAAAGAAAAAATAGTACCTGGTCCTGCAAAGAGCTGTGGATATTTATTATGCATATCCACTTCTTTCTCCCAAGTAGATTCTTCTAAAGATCGATTCTTCCACTGGACTTTGATCATCGGAATTGAACAGTTTCTTAGCTGTTTCTGATCATGAGCTAAGACCTTGATAGGTTCTTCAGCATAAGAGAGATTAGGTTGGATTTCTACTATTGGAAGTTAGACGAGATGAGAAGGGTCTCTGAGACATCTTCTTAATGACGATATGTGAAACATGTTGTGGATGGTGGCAAAGTCATCAAGAAGGTTTAATCGGTAGGTAAATGATCCTACTTTGGCTAAAACCTCAAAGGGTCCAACATAGCAGGGACTGAGTTTCCCTGATATGCCAAATCTGTAGACACCCTTCATTGGACTGACTTTTAAATAAGAAGAATCTCCCATATTGAATTCTAGGAGATGATGATGAGCATCATGGTACTTGCTCTGACAATCTTGAGCTGAACGAATTCTCTGCTAAATTAAGTGAATCTTCTTGTTAGTTTCTTTAACTAACTCTGTACCAAAAAGTTGAACGCTTCCTATTTCTGAACAGGCTAGCGGAGTACTGCATTTCTACCATACAATGCATCATAAGGAGCCATTTTAATACTGGCTTGGAAACTGTTATTGTAGGTAAACTCCACTAATAGAATATAATCTTCCCAGGAATTGGCAAAATCAAGAACACACAGCTAAGCAAATCTTCTAGAACCTGATTCACTCTTTCAGTCTAACCATCTGTTTAAGGATGAAAAACTATACTCATGGCTAGAGTAGTACCCAGATATTGATGCACAGCTTGCCAAAACTTAGAAGTAAATATGCTATCTCTGTCGGATACGATCAATTTCGGAATCCCATGCAGTCTGATAATTTATTTGATATAGACCTTTGATAACTACTCTATTGAGTAAGTGTGACAGATAGGAAGAAAGTGTGCGAATTTAATTAAGCAATCTATTATAACCCAGATTGCATCAACACCGTATTTAGCACGAGGCAATCCCATAACAAAATCCATAGATATGTCGAACCATTTCCTATTCCAGAATTTCTAATGGGTGCAGAAGACCACCAGGTCTTTGGTGCTCAGCCTTTAATAGATTACAGGCACGACACTTAGTCACAAAATTAGCCACATCCTTTTTCATACCGGACCACCAAAATGATTGCTTTAGATCCTGGTACATCTTAGTACTGCCTGGGTGAATATGATACCCAGAATTATGGCCTTCAACCAACACTTCACGATGCATGGATTTAAGAATCCACAAATGATTATTTTGATAAATTACATTGTTCCGCATTTGCAACTCATGACAACAACCACCTTCAATATCTGCTTTGAATTTTAAATAATTATAATATTTAGTTTCGAGATAAAGACATCTTTGTGGAATGTTGGTTCTACATTGATATTTGCTAGAACAGAACTTAGCATATTTTCACTGACTGGAGAAATCTTTAGCTTTCAAAATTCTTGTTCTAACAAACTGGAGGTGATCATGGAAGATAAAGTATAACAACGACTAAGAGCATCAGCCACTACATTTGCCTTTCCTAGATGATACTGGATACTAAGATCATAATCACTGATGAGTTCCAACCATCTCCTCTGACAATAATTTAGTTCTATTTGAATGAAGATATACTTCAAGCTTTGATGATCAGTATAGATCGAACATTGAACTCCATATAAATAGTGACACCAAATCTTTAAGGCAAAGATTGCAGCGGCAAGTTCAAGATCATGAACTGGATAATTTCTCTCGTGGGGTTTTAACTATCGAGAGGCATAAGCGATTACCTTACCCTCTCGCATTAACACACAACCTAGACCAATTCCGGAGGCATCGGTGTATATCTGATAGTCCAAGCCTTCTTTGGGCAGGACGAGAACTTGAGCGGTAGATAGTGCGTCCTTCAAGGTTTAGAATACTTTCTCGCATTCTGGGCTCCAAATAAATGGAACGACTTTCTGGGTCAACTTAGTCAAAGGTGAAGCGATCTGGGAAAATCCCTTAATGAACTTTCTGTAATATCCAGCTAATCCCAAGAAATTTTTAATATCTGTGACCATTTTAGGTTGAACCCAATCCTGAATAGCACTTTGTTTTGATCTATACGAATACCCTAGGCATCGACTACATGTCCCATAAATGAAATGGATTTAAGCCAGAACTCACACTTGGAGAACTTGGCATATAGCTGATGTTCACACAGAGTTTCCAATACTAATCTCAAGTGTTCTTCATGATCTTTTTAGGTTCTAGAATAAATGAGGACATCGTCGATGAAGATGATCACAAACTTATCTAAGTATGGCTTGAAAACTCGCTGCATCCAATCCATAAAGATCATGGCGCATTAGTGAGTCCAAACGACATCACTAAGAATTCAAAATGGCCATAGCGAGTTTGAAAAGCAGTCTTTCCTACATCATTTTCTTTTACTCGCAATTGGTGATATTTAGACCTTAAGTTAATCTTAGAGAATATGACAGATCTAGATAACTGGTCAAATAAATCATCAATTCTAGGTAATGGGTAGTTATTCTTTATGGTGACTTTATTTAGTTCACGATAATTTATGTACATTCGCATAGATCCATCCTTTTTCTTTATAAATAGAACGAGTGCTCCCCAAGGAGACATACTCGGCCTAATAAAGCCTTTATTCGAGACCTCATGCAGATGTTCATTAAGTTCTTGCAATTATTTAGGTGCCATTCTATATGGTGCTTTAGATATAGGCTGGGTACCTGGAGCTAATTTGATAGAGAACTCAATTTCTCAGGAAGGAGGTACACCAGGCAGATCTTTTGGGAATACGTCAATGAATTCCTTAACTACTTTACAGGTGTACTTTAATTTGGTTTGCCCATCAAGGTGATCAGAAAAGCATCACAACCCTTACTGATCAATTTCTCAGCTTTGATAGCATTTATTAATGATAACTTTGTACTAGTTTTACCTATAAAAGTCTCAGACTTGCCCTGGGAATGGAGAGTGACTTTCTTTTTCAAAGCAATTTATCATGATGTTATTGTCACTGAGCCAGCTCTTTCCAAGGATGATATCAAAGTTTGCTAATGGCAGGATAATCAATTCGGAGTTAAACTACTGACCATTTAATGGAATTTTGATGTTACAAAACTTATTAGCACTTAGTTGGGCTCTAGATGAAAGTTCAATACTTAAGGATTTTGCAAAGTTATACAGTTGTGGTTTAAGGATATTGGCAAATCGTTCAGAAATAAATGAATGACTAGCACCGGTGTCAAACAACACATTGCAGGGCTGGCCATTAAAGCAAAGTGTGCTTAATTTATTCATACGAATTGCATTAACAAATTATAATAATTAAAGTACAGGAATGCAATTAACAAAGGGGAAGTTCATAAATGTGTACCTAAAACCACATTGTTGTCTTCTGCGGCTTCCAGAGGTGTTAAGGCATAAACTCGCGCAGGATCGGCAGAACGGTTGTTTACCTGCCTCCTGGGATTATTCTGGGACTTAGGAGTAGATGGCTGCTCTGGAGCAGCTCTAGGTGCAGGGGCTGGCATTTTGGCCAAATTTGGCTATCTTTTGTTCAGTGGAGTGGCTCTGAGTACCTAGTTCTTTTGATATGGTTTCATTGGAACTCCATCCACTATTTCTGTATGGGTATAGTGATAGAACCTGTGGCCTGGTCATCCACAATTGTAGCACTTATGGCTGAAGTGAAAACACTTGCCATATGGATGAGGCTTGTTATAGCCTTGAATGGGCTCAGTAGTCGGTGCAGCTTCCAATTGATAGACTTTTGTAGAGTTAGGCCTATGCCTCTTGAAGGCTTCATGCTGGTTAGACATTGATTGTGCCTTCTGCTTGAGATCCTTTTCAGATTGATGATGCTCAATCACCTTAGCTATTTCCACTAGCTCAAAGAAGCTAGTTAGGCGGAGTGGCACAATCTGATCTTTCAGTGAATCTCGGAGTCCACTGAGAAAGCAGTGGCACTTAGCCGGTCTAGAATGAGTAACTTCTAGAGCAAAGTGAATCAACCTAAGAAATTCCCTTTCGTAATCAGCAAAATAACGATTCCCTTGAGTCAATCTTATAATTATGTCTGCAATAATGTTTTGTGCAGATGAGGGAATGAATTCAGTTTTGAATGCTTCAACAAACTCATCCCAAGGGATGTCTTCCAACTCATAGTCAATGAACTTGGTATTCCTGACCTCCTCACACCAATATTCTGCTTTCGCATGAAACATGTGTGTACGGAGACGGACGGCTTCAGAGTTTGGGATTTTTAGACTAATAAGATCCTTTTCTACTGCTTTCAGCTAGTCGGCTGTGTCCATTGGCGATAGGTTTTCATTGAAGGTGGAAGGCCTTAGTCTCAATAAATTATGGAGAAAACTATCCATCGAGTGATGGGAAGGGAATGTGGGTTGCGGAACAGGGACCGCAGGAACAACAACAGCGGTTGGAACGGAGCGATCATTCAGCATCTTCTGCAAGTCTATCGTTTGTTGGGCTTGGTTTTCCAGCAAGGTTGCTACCATTGCTCGCAGATGAGCCACTTCATCAGTAGAATTACTGGATGTAACAATATTCTTGATAGGAGTGACAGCAGGTGGTGATCCATGATTAATTCTAATTAAACAATGCAAACCATATTTCAGAATTTTCTTAAAAGAAGACATTCATTTAAAGTTACGATATATATCAAAATTTTCATTACTTGCTGAAATAAGGGATTACATAAGATTTAGAAAATATCAAAAAGCATAACTCTACTAGAATCATGTAAATCAAAAGATGATAATTGTTCTAACTAACACTTAGGCATCCTTAATATACTCAGCCCTAAAGGTCACACAAAAGTCACTTCCTGACGCTTCCTCTTACGCTTCCTTTTGAGTTTCCCAATGGTGTCATACCACCAGACTCCTACATAATCCAGCAGCAGATCTATCACAATGTCCACGTAGAGTGACTTGGGACACTCTATGTGTCTCAGGACTGACTCCACTCGGCTCAACGACTCCTTGGCGTATATAGGAAAGTCAAGCCCTCGGTACACTGCTTGATGTAGAAGTTTGTCCAAGACTAAGGTCCCTCTTGTTGAAACTACTTCAATCTGCCAGTTACTCTCTTGTCTCCATTTGAAACAACAGTTCCAAGCCAACTTGAAGGTATGCAGATAATAGTCCATGCCAGACTCCCCAGAATCCATTTGACTATAAGATGAGAAATTACTAAGTCTTGTTAAACTAGAGATAACTAGATTTTTAGGATATGAGTATATTCATTCTATGATTTCTTCAAAGAGTTACTAATAATACTATGTTATGGATGTTATATATTGATGTTTGCACCTCAGAAGAACGGTCCATTAGGTAGAAAGAAATCATGGATTCCATTCTAACACCTTATGGTGTTCTCTGATACCAACTGTGGGGCCCCGTACTTTCCCGCGATCATGCTAGTACTAATATTAGCATAATCACGGGGAGTGCAGCTGCTCCACTTAGTGGCAAATCCCTAACTCAAGTAGAGTCAGGTAGGACCCAACTTGCCATAAGCCAAGGACTTGTCACCTAGCTAAACTATAAACATACACCAATACATATCAAAGTAGTGGAAGCAAAAAATAGAAAGTAATATCCATAGGCATAACATAGTATAAAAGAAGAAGAGAAAGTAGTAACTCAAATCAAATGCAGAAAAGTAAATACATCAAGAGTTTAATTATTACATACTGAATCAAATGAAAATAAAGATATCTCAATCTCACTACAAAAAGAGAAATTCTATCTAAGCAGCAGTAGGAAGATCCTCCTCCTGCACTGGCTCCCCTCCTGCAGCACTGCTAATGAACAACTCTGAATCTAACATTTGTCAGTATCACAAATGCCAGGGCCCCAGCCAATAAAAGAAAAAGATTACAGTTAGACAATTGTGTAAGTACATTTTAGGATTTTTAAGTGAACTGAAGATTAAGATATCATATTTAAATGTTTTAAACATGCAATCATTATAATATGCAACAAGCTATAAAGAATGGGATAGCTATAAACTAATCATCTATAGCTAATCAATAAGTATGTAAAAATAACATATAGAAATAGCAACTAAACATGGTGAGGCTAAAAGCAAAAGTAACTGCAATTACTATAATAAATCTGATCCTAACATGCTTATGATCATATGGAGACATGCTGTGTGTATAAAGAACACAAGTGCTAAAATAGACATACAATTCTAGCATCCTAAATATGCCAATATTTTAGTACTAATCAATAAGAGCGTATATACTAAGCATGTAGATTGACATGTAAAAAGCCACTAAGACAAGTGGCTCATGCTTGAGCAAATATAAAGCCACTGAGACATATGACAAAGTAATTCAAGCACTAAAAGAAAGGCCACTGAAGCATGTGGAAAAATAAGGCCAATACTAACAACTGAACTAAAGTAGCAGTAAGCCGAAGACCTAGTGCTGCCATAACAGAACAGGCCATACAGGGCCTCTGAATTGAAAGTTCAACATGTATTCATCCTAGGTATCCGCAGAGCTAGGTCCGAGTTAAACTTATAGAATAAGAAATGTATCCATCCTAGACATCCATCGAGCTAGGTCTGAGTTTATTCTATAACAAAACTAGAATTGAAGAGGCAGACTAAGCTAGGACATACCCTACTAACTAAAAACACTGAAAGAACTAATTGAATGCTATGCTTTTCAATACTAGCTTATGATGTATCTTCCATATCCTAAGTTATCCTATTATGCTCAAGAAACAAGGCTGAATATTCAAGGTGTGCAGAGCAATCAAAGTCAAGGTAAGCAAGAGACTCAATCTAGACTTATGTGATATCCATTGTTGTCTACTTTATCCAGCTAACTATTTCTGAGAAGATACAAGTTTAGAATCTCCAATATCTAGCTATCGAGTAAGATCTCAGATTTATGACCTTAATATTAACGATATAACTTAACTAGTTCTAATTCATAATCATATGCTGACTATAAGGATTTAAAGTAAGCAAATAAACAACTTAATTATTATTGTTTTCCTCTCTTAACCCAAATATTAGTTTAGTAAATCAAGACTTAAGGATTCTGGATCTAAACTTAACTTGGTGTTCAAATCCTGAATCCAATGTAGTATCCTAGTAAGGGTCTAGGGTTCACACTTTAAAACCCAAATTAAAGATAAGGAATCTTATAAGCTGAAGGATTCAGAAGCTATGATCTTAATGAAAGGCTGTGCTAATATTATAAGATAAAATAATCATTAAGAACTAAGAATCTAATATATATATTTAATCTTTAGGATAATTATATCATTCTATAGATTGAATCAATCCTACACCTACATGGAAGGCTTCAAAAGAATGAAACAATAAATCACTTAAGGAATTCCAAATGAAGGTAGTTCAATTCAATTAGAAGTTCTAAAGCCTAAGATCTAAGATCTAATATTTGATCACTTTAGACTCAAGCTAGGCATAGACTTAGAATTTTTTTTTACCAAGATATTTCTCTTAGAATTCAAGCTTATAGACCAACTCAATTAAGTTATTCATTAAAGATCTAGTACTTAAAGGTAGTAGGCTTAGCTCTTAAGAAAGATGGTTTTAAGAATACTTAAGGTCTTAAGATCTTAATAGGACTAACTTAAGATCTCTTCAAATAGCCTCAATATTATTAACATAGGAGTTCAAAAAGGTACTAAAAAACTAACTAAAGATATTTTATTGAATCTATAAGTTTAAGGGGTGCTAAAACACATTTTGGTTAAAATGATCAAAATACCCCTCTTAAGACTAAAAATGGGATTTTAGGATTTAAATATCCAAATTGATTCAAATCTATTTTAATGGGTTCTAAATTAGTTAATGAAGTAGGTTACACACTTATCTTAGGTTTTGATAACCTAATTAGCTTAATTAGTACTAATCACTATTTAAGGCCAAATAAGGTGATTAAGGAAGCTAGGGTATACTAAAGTGATCCATTTGCATTTATAGGTTCCACTATCTATAATAAGGTATTAAGAACTTAGGTCACCAAAATTAGAGGATTAATTATGGTTTAATTCACTAATCCTTAATTAGGGTTATTAAGAGATAATTAATGAAATTAAGGTTCCTAATTTACTTTTAATTTCTACATAGGTTTCTTGTGATCTCATGAGTAATCAGAGACCTTAATTAATATTTTTGGATATTAATTGAGTTTATTATGATTTAAATAAAAATAGAAAAGGATTAGGTAATTATTTAAAATCTAACCATTAGATCTTTGATTTTATTTTATATTCAGGTTCCTTACATTTTTTTGATTAAAATAGTATATTGGATCATACCATTTGGATAAGTATAGCTAAAGTTATTTAAATAATTTAATATGGATTTTTATTTAAATTAAAATTATAGGTTTGACTTTCTGAATTAATTTCCTTAAGGAAATTAATTCAGAAATCCTTTAATATTAACAGTCGGCCCAAAATTCAAAAGGTGGGTCACGAGTCGGCCCGACTCGTGACTTCATCTTCTTCCTCACGATGGGCTCCCCCCTAATGGACCTTCAGCGTTGAAATTCTTAGCACCTTGTTGACGGTGGCGGCTCAATTCAATCCCTACACGTTGCTGAAGTCGAGACACATCTATTGGACTATGAACCCCCATCAGGGATGCATTGAATTACTGGGGTGCTACTCGACTGAGACGGCTCTTATAGCAGGCCTGTGAGAATAGACGGTCTAACGTGGCTCCCAATTAATAGAACCGCGGAGAAAATCTCGAGCGTTGGATGGGAGATGCCGATCGAGCGGATAGGATTAGATCACGACGCATGTGATACAGACCGTTAGATGGAGGCGCGGAGATGCGTGCTATCGCATTGGGTAGTTCAAACCTATGCGCCACTATCGGGACACCGCAGCGGATCTGCCGCGATCTCGACAGCAAATCTCATGAATTAAAAATATATATATAATTAATTTAATTAATTAAATTCTAATTAATTCCATAATCCAATTTAGGCTTAAATGAGCTCTAAAAATTTCCAAAAATTCACCTTTAGCTATTAGGGCATGGGGAATTTAAAAATGCAATCAGATTTTAATTTGGAGATAAATTTAATTTAGGTATTTCTAGGGTTCAAAAATAAGCAAAATACCAAAATTCAGAATTTGGCTTTGATTGATTTCAAAATTCTAAGGTTAAGTTTAAATGGCCCATTGAGTCTAATAGAATCAAAATCAAAGCTTGATTTTGCTTAATAAATTTAAATTTAGCTAGGGTAATAACTAGGGTTTTACAATAACACTTAAGATCGAATCAAAAGGAAACCAATTCAATATCAAGTGCTATGTGGCCAAGAATTTTTGTGAGGTAGATAAGTTAAGTGGAGAAAAATAGTCCAGTAGAGAATATGCAACAAATAAATGCATTTAATCCACTATCCAACCCAAGCAGTTAAAATAAAAGTAAATCCAACAAAAAAACTAAAATAAAAATATTGCAGAAATTATGTTTTAAATGAAATTAAAGTAAATTCTTTCATCCTCACTATAGCAATAAAAAGACGAAAGTAGAATCTTCAGTCTACAAATGACCGGTGCTAGGCCCGGCTCCACTATATAGAAGGTGTTGTTGATTTATTGTAATTAGTTTTTAATATGGTAGGACACAGCCAATAAAATAAAAATAAGTGATTAAAATAAAATTCTAAGTATATTTTAAGATTAGACTAAGTTTTAATTTAAGTTTTAGTTGGATATCACATATGCAATTTTATAATTAAAGACTATAAGTGGAGCACTAAGCATCAAATTAAGGGTAAAAACTATGTAAAAGACAATAAATATAGTAAAGAGTAAGAAATCACAAGTAGGTTGATCTAGCTTGCAATAATAACTAAAGGAAAAGTAAGCATCCTAATAAGGCTAGAAACTACTAAAGTGCATATGAAATCATATAATGAATACATGAATATGTTCAATGAATATTATACTAAGTAAAGTAGACTGAAGAAGTGATGCATAAATAAAAGTAAAACAACATGCAATACATCAAGTAAAGACTGTAAAGTAAAGTAAATTGTAGTTCAAAAAGTAAGAACTGATTAATAAATTAAGTATAGTAAAGTAAAGATTAGCCACATGGACTAAGTAAACATAGTCAAATACTATGATAAGTAAGTATAGCCAAAAGACTCTGAAAAGCACTCATAATTAATAAGATTGTGATATATTATGTTTACTTATTCCAGTTATTTTATTTTTTCTATTATGCGGGCATAAATTATAGAATGAAAGAGGAGTTAAGCATGCCTGTCTAACTAAATAAAAAAGTGGGGTCTCAAAATAATTACTCATATTTCCCCTTTAAAATATGTGAGGTCTCCTTATTACTATGTAGCCTGCCCTGACTTGACATCCTATATATGAAACTCCTAAGTTTTATTTATGAATATTTTATTTATGCATAATGTTTTATGAATATTCAAGGTTGTATTCTCAAAGCAAAGCAGTGTTCCAAGGAATTTAAGTAATTATAAATAATGTGATATCTATTGTTGTCTAAGATTTAGATTGTCTAACTTAATGATTGGAGCTGATAAAAGTAATACTATATTGACTTAGACATATCAATTTCTAAGTAAATTGAAAGTAATACTATAAGTAATCTAACTTTGGAAAAAAATAATTTGATTTAGGTTTATGTAAGTGATAAAATAATTTAGACATATCAATTTCCTACACTAATCTTAAGCCACAATATTTATTGGCTGCTAGATTCAAGGCTTAAGGAGAAAATTGGGAAAGGCAAAGGTTAAGAATTTATTATACTTGATTAGGTAAACGTTACAAGTTCATTATTATAATTTAAATAAGGCAACTTATAATTGAAGAATTCTTATTTAATCGACCACTAGACTAGCTAAGAACATCATTATGAGGGTTCTAAGTGTTTGGGTATAGCGCCCCATCCCGTCACCGCGCACAATTAAGTTGTTAAGGAATAACAATTGGCGGTGGAATGGTGTGTTACTCGGGAAGAAAAATAAACTTCCCTGAATAAACCTACTGTGCATAAGAGCTACTGAGACTCAATCTCAAGAGAAAGTGGCTGAGTACTAATTATTAAGATAAGCATAGTATCCTTATATTAAGTATTAGATTTGGGTACCCATGTATATTAGATTATGAATACAGATTAGATCCAAGTTACACAAATACTAGTACTAAGTATAAGTAGAAGTAAATACAGAGTGCGGAAGCTAAAGCAAACATCCATAAATATTCATCACAGAAGCAAGGTAAAGCATTCATCTCAGAAAAAAAAAAGAACATACATCTATAGTTATTATAATAGATTATTAAAATACAAAATAGAGTTTAAGTACTAAATTGAAAATAACTAAACATAAAGTAAAGGCTGGAGGATAGTCCACTAGTGCTTCACAAACTTCTCCTGGATCTTTTGAGTATCCACCTGATTTGGCTCCACAAATTGATCAGGATCTAGCAAATAATCAGATTCTAAAAGTACCACATGCTAGATAATAAGTCTAATACATTGAAAGCTACTATGATAGTTATAGTAATCTATTATTTAGCATTTAAATAGTTTAAATAAAATTGTAGAAAAGATAGCAAAATAATTGAATGCTCAAAAATAGTTCAAATCTAAAAATAAAGTAAACTGAAACTGTAAGTTGAATATTGAATGTAGAGAAAACACTGAATAAATATGAAATTGAAACTTACTGCTAAAACGTAGGTGAAATAGTAAATAATTTGAAATTGAATAAATGATAATTTAAAACTTTACTATATGCCATATAATTCATAATCATGCATTTGAATATAACACAGAACTGTATGACACTGATATGCTGACTCAGTGTCTTATGACAGCCCACAGTGTAATAACCCGAGGTTGTTACTAGAGTGATTAACTCCAAATTCCAGAGGATCAAGTCGAAATCATAATCTCTCTTCATGTCAAATAAAAATTAAATAAAAATACTATCACATAAAGCATATTGAGGGGATCCTTCTACAAAACTTTGAGCGCAATTGGGAACATGGATTGTCCTAAATAAATTTGTGAAGTTTAAACTTCAGGAGATGATAATATATGAAATATATATTGAAATTTATATATTTTGTATATTTAAGCTAAGCATCATATGAGGAGGTGTGATTTAAGTTTCACAATTTTTGAGCTTCGGATTAATCGTATTGAATTTATAAAGTTTTTCACTTAAAAATTAATATAAAATAAAATACTAGTCGAAAGTCAATTATTTTTAGACGTGTGTGTTTGTCTCATCGAGATGCTCAGTTTGATACTTAGTTTGTAATTTTTGAAGTTTAAATGACCATAGATCAGGGCTTGAGATATTTTAGCCATCCAATTTTAATCTAATGGTTGTATTGATTTAGGTTGTAGCTTTAAATAGATTGATAAATAGTTTCTAAACCTAATAAGCTGCCAAAATCTAATTATTTTCCCTTAGTCAAAAGTTTGCTCCCCTCTATTCGGCCAATTCTCCTTCGATCGATGAAGGAGCTCCTCCCTCTTTTCCATGGCCAAAGGCTGGCATGTCCCTGCTAATCCCGGTCCCATCCTCCCTCAATGGAGGAGGTCATCGAGTCTTCTAGGACTTGCAGTCGAGCATCCGATTGGTCCTCCCTACAGGCAGCTGGCTCCTTTCTCTAGGCTAATGGACGGTAGCAGCCATACTCCTTCCCTCTCGGCTGAAGGCCGAGAGCAGGTGCATCCCTCCTCTCAGTCCTTGATGAGAATCAATCCCTCCATTTAATCTAGATTGAATGCGTGAGCTTAAGGTTTATAATCTAAGAGCTATAGAATCTTCAATGCCATCATCAAGGTACCTCCATCATGCATTGATCTTAATTATTTCAATTTGGTTTGATAGATCTCGCATGAAATGCTGTCTTCAATTTTGCAAATCCTGAATTTACTTGTGTGATAGTCTTCTCCTGAAAAAATTCAATATGGATGGAATTTATCTGCTTACATTACTTTTTGATTTAATTCTCACATGTCTCTCTTGCTAACTAGTCAAGCAAAATTTAATGAGTTGTTGTGGATTTCCATGTTTAATTTATAAACAAATCATAGTATTATTAGCTGAAATGAATTCTTATTCTATTTTTGTCGCATAATTTTCTTTATCTGCCATTCATCATCTAAATTGTTTTTAGCAAATGTATCAAGATCTATTGACTGCAGCTAATTAGTTATTATGACAGGATTCATACCCATGCATGCATCCTCTTTGCAATGATGGATCAATCTTATATATTAGGTGCGTGCATGTCTTCTTGAATAATTAACCAATTACCTTGTGCTTGTAGGTTATCATCGTTGTATTATTGCATAAAATTCATATCCTTGGTTATTAGTAAATGGAGGAATTCTAGTAAAACTCTTGATATCGTTTATTTAAGCTCGAATTAACTTTAGTTATGCGATTGATTCAATTTCAGTAAAGATGTAAGAATCCTTATCTAATATTTGAGTATAACTTCTTTGATTGCTCATATAATCATTATGTAATGCTTGTTTAGATTGTTAGTCACTATCCTTGTAAATCCATATGCATGCAGCCTCCCTTGTAATAGTTAATCAATTATGTATCAGTGGCATATGTGGATATAATTCTTGCATGTCTTCTAAATTAAGTAATCAAATCAAAGGGCATATGCTACTTAAAATATCATCTTTAAAATTTTGCATAAATCATAGCTTTCATTATTGAAAATGGTAAGAATTTAAGTTATGCTCATGTTATGGTGATTGATCATTAAGATGAAGCAGCTCTTGTATCATTCACTGTGAGATCTAAAATTAGCGTCTCAATCAAATATCTATGAAGTAGTATTGATATCTTTAATAACGACATAATGATGTTCTTGAGTTTATCCTTCCATCCATATACTAGAGATTTTCTGTGATCAAAGTATTGCAATCTATCTTGTAAATCTTTCTTTCAGCATGTTGCAGTTTAGCATTCTATCTTTAGTATTGGAAAATGAATTTGTAAGAATCCATGCTCATGAAGGGGTAAGCAAAGTTTGGCATAGAAATTATCATTTAGATGTATCTTTTCCCAAATATTGCAGGTGCTGGGATTGTCGTCTCATTTCAATCAATTGTTGAGCTTTGGGTTCAAATTGCTTTAAAGGTACGTAAGTACTTAGAACTTGTATTGAGCTCTAATAAATTAAATCATTTTATTTAGCTCTATGTTAAGTGTGTACATCACTTGCATAGTTCGTATTGTTGTTGTGTGTTGTTATTTTCTTGAATCCTATGTTAACTTGCATTTTATTTTGTAAAAATGTTTTGGAGAAAATATTATAAATTATATGGTAGTATTACCATCTTGTTAAAATATAAAGAGTTTAGGAGGAATTACCTTGGTTATTGTTTCACACTTACATTTATCAATAACGAACAAATCATAGTATGTGATTTATTTCTTAAATTAAATGCTGCATGTTAGATAATTAACTCTTGTAATAGATTAAGGTGTTTTGATTCTATCTTGAATTTAAGCTTACATTTTCTTGATTTTTCTCTTAAATAAGAGAACCAGTAGGTAATGATCTTTAAGTAACTAATAAGAGATATTGAAATATAAAATAACCCCAATCCTAATATTTGTAATGGCTTGTTTCATGAATTCAATTAATTGAGCATTTGATTTGGATAATCAATAACTTACATAAATCCAATAACTCTTGCTGATTTGTCATTGATTTTAGACTAATAAACTGGAAGAATTAAGAGCCATAATAAACTTGTGTGATTTATTATTTGAATCTAAACTTAAGATCCCTAATTTTCTCCCAAGTAAGAATATCAACACAATATGACTTATAAAATGAAATGGATTTGTGAATTAATCAATTCTCGGGAACTCACATGATTTTACCCCATAATTGTAATATTAGAATAGATTATAATGGGTTGAATTTACTCATTTGACTTATATAACTCAACTTAAGTGATTTAAATCAGTAAATCTAAATGAACTATAAACTTAAAATTTGACTTGGAGATTAATTATCTCGTTTAGTATTTAGATCTTTAAATATAAGATAATGTTTAGATCAATGAAATTGTCATTCCTTTTAAATAAGTGAACTATTGAGGTAGGGAAAGCTTATTGTTTACATCTTGAGGTAGGAACTTAGATGCTTCTTATTAACTTTAGATGCTTGCTCTTAGACCCTTGTGGTAGGATCACCTATGAACTTAACATGAGAGTTTCCCTTTTGGTAATAACCTAAAATTGAGTGACCTTTAGGTCACATCCTTAGAACCTTGTGTAAGATCCATTTTAATAGAGTAAAGATTCATTAATTTGATAATTATTATTATTTAAATTGATTTGTGGAAATCAGTAGATTGCCAGTAGAATATGAAAGTGTATATCCATAGTGCTGAATTATTTTAGCAAAAATATGGGATTGGATGTGATGGCCGCCCCTTCTAATCATAAGGCTTAAGGAGTGGTCGTCACTAAGCACATCTTATACTTAACCTTAGGTTGGAATTTAAGACTCCAATCCAATCTTAAGGAAAAGATGTACTTTCATAATAAGGTAAAGATTAACAATCACTTAATGAGTATCAGAGTACGGAAGAAAAGTATCAACTGAAGTAATCATCCATACTATAAAGTAAAGACATCCAGCTCAGAATATATATAATGCAGGAAAGTAAAGTACAATTAGTTCTGTATTATTACAAACATTTAAAGTTTAAAGAATTGTGATGTAAAATGCTCTCATCCTCATAGAGTAAAAGTAAAGTAATCTAGTAAGTAGACTAAGGTCCCTCAGTAGTCTGAACCTCCTCCTGGATCTGCTTCTCTATAGGCTCAATCTCCTCAAAAAGCTTAGAATCTTCCATTATCGGTTTCATAATGGTAGGGCCCCAGCCAACAAAAGAAAAATCTTGTTAGACAAAATGTCTAAGTACATTTTAAGGTAATGAATTTTAATGATATCACAACTGGAATTAAGCATAGCATAGTGGTAAAGCGACAAGAAAGGAAGAACAAGTTATGAGGTCGAAACATACCTCAACTCAGGCTACAATACAAGGTAAGTAAAGTACAAGTGCAAAGCTACTAAGTACAAAGAAAAGTCCTAAAGAATATGATCAAACTTATATGCCAGTTAAAGTATAAGTAAAAGTACTGTACTGAAAATATAAAGACTAGCATCCTAACATGCTCTCAAGTAAGTAAAATGGCTGACATACAGAAAGTTTTGAAATGTAAAGGAACTGCAGAAAATGAAAAATATGAAAGAAAATATGATGAAACAGTAAAGTAAAGTAAGTCTGAAGTGTAAAGGAAACACGTAAAGTAACTGTAAAGATGACTGAAAAGTAAATGTAAGTGATGTAGATTAAAGTACTATACATGTGAGATACTCTTACTTAGTCTACCAAAAAGTAAAGTCCATCTGATAATCTAGGAGAAACATCCCAAATTAAAGTAATATCCACCAAAGAGGCATCTAGGAAAAACATCCCAGATCCTAAAGTAAAATCCACAAAAGTATCTAAAGAGCATATATGAGAAACATCCCAATGCTAAAGTAACTTACCATAGGGGAAATTCCCTAGGCAAAAGCTGTCCTAAAGTAAAGTCATACTAAGTGGCAGGCTAAGTAAAACATAAACCACAAGTATAATGTTGTTTATTAATGTTTCTTTTAAGATTATGCATATGATATGTGAATGAAATTCAAAGTATAAAGTATGTATCAAGTATTTAAGTATGTCCAAAGGTGTAAAAATGCTTAAATAACACGGAAAGCATAGCAATTTCAATTTCAAGGTAATAAATAACACTACACAAACTTTGTGATATCAGCTGTTTTCTAATTTAAATGTCCTCACTACTCTAAGTTACATAAGATTTAGAATCCTCAATTCCTACACTGTATGTAACTTAGAATCACGAACCTATAAGTTAAATATAATTAGGATTGGCCACATCCTAATTATAACTGAATCAAAGTCGCATAAAAGGTTAAAATAATTAAATTAATCATCCTAAGTTATTATTTTATAAATCCCAAATAAGCCTTGATTAGCCAAATTAAGATTTAAAGAATTAAGAATCAAACTCTAAAGAATGAAGTTTAATTCTTAATCATAAGGCTATCCTAAAGGACTAGGTTTTAACCCCATCTCACTGATTAAGTGTTAAGGCAAATCCTATTGAATTAAGTCAAGTTCAATAAGATAGATTTCTAATCCTAATTCTAATGTTAAAATATCAAATAATCAATTAATAAACTATGAAAAATTTAATAAACTAGTAAGACCAAGGTTTCACCTTAATGAGTAACCCACTTTACTCATTAGATAAATTCTAACCTAAGATTTATTACTAATCTTAGGAATTAAGGCTCTTAAGTGCTAAGAGTATCACTCAGACACACATCCTAACTATGGTTATGAGACCTAAAGGATGATTTAAGAAGTTCAAAGGAAAGGGAGATCTCAAATTCACTCAAGTTTTTCCTTAAGAATTAACTTAGGGTTTTCATCAAATTTCTAATTTGAGACTTAGAATTATGTAAATAAGGTCTAAATCACTTTAATTACTATTTGTTATGATTTAGAGATGAAATTAGATCCTAATTTCATTAAACCCTAATTTTGGACAAAAAGACCATTTTGCCCCTCCTTAAGGGTCTAAATTTCACCTTTATGAATTATTACTTAATTCTAGATTTTAATAATGTGGAATGATTACTTACTGTCTAATATGAGTTTAGACAGTAATTTTATTAAATTTGGTTAAGTATTAAGCCTTATAAGATCAAATTAAGGAATTTAACCTATAAGGGTATTTTGGTAATTTTACCCTGATACCTAAATTTTCTATTAGTTTACTGTAGGTTATTCTCTAAGGTTTCCATAAAACCTAAAGTTATTGAATTCTGATGTGTATTGGCTAAGTTATAGCCAATACAAGCTCTAGGGTTTAAAGGGTAATTAAGGATTCTTTATTAAGGGTCAAAAATCCTAACTTTGTTATTTAGTGTCCAAATTAAATAATTTTAGTGGCTATATATCACAATTGATCCACTGATTCTAATGACTAGTGGTAAGTTCAATTTGAACTCTATTTGGCTAAGTTCTAGCCTAATTAAGGTTTAGAATGATTAGTGAGTGATTAGTAAAATTAATTACCAATTTACTAATCAAACTAACTAGTTAGGTTTTAATAGGTTCTAGGGGTTCTCTGAAACTTAAATTGTGCAATTTGAATTATTAGATTTGCTAATATTCACTAATTAATTTTTAAGGTAATTAGGGGTGATTAGCAAATCTAACAGTTGGATCCTAAATATTTTTACAGATTACTGTAAATTAGGTTTTTCTGATCTATATTGATAATTGGATCACCTAATTTGGAGTATAATTAACCAACTTATAGTCAATTGAAGTTCTAGGGTTAATTGACCTAATTAGGGTTAGGTCCTAAAGTCATTAGTCTAAAACTAATCCAAACAACAAAATAGACACTACTAGGTTAATCATTAGGGTGTGCTGAATATTTTGAGACTTATATTGGGTATATTTGGATTATTGGCTTACAAGTTATGAATAATTGAAGTATTGTGATATTTTATGAATATCCAAATATCCTAAAATATCACTATGCAAAATATAATTACAATTGAAAATTTGACTATTCCATATTATTCTTTAATTTTTGTTGATAAATTTAGTATATTTAATTATTGTATTCGGATGTGTATTTTAGGAATTATGATTTTCTAAAATTTGAGATTAAATATAATTAATTAAGTCAATTAATCTTTATGATATTTAATGTTTGATTTAACTTTTTTATCTATTTTTAAATTTAATTGATTTAACACTATAATTTTTAAATTAGTAATTAATTAATTATGATTTAATATTTAATTAATTTGATATATAAGATTTGATATATAATCATATCTGTAATTATATAAACATAAGTTATATATATATATATATATATATATCAGTTTTTTATATAATTATATATAAATAATAATATTAATTCTGCAGGAAGAGATGGCTCGGCAGAGATGGCGGGTCCCACCGCCACGTGGTGCTCGACGATTCGCTGCAGGCTGTCTGGCGGCCCCACACTCTGGCAGAAGTGGCGATAGAGGGTCCCACAGCGACCTCGGTGGCTTTGCGCAACGACGACATGTGGTCTGACGCGATGCGGTTCCCACTAGATACACGACCGCTGGATGCGCGACACGCGTCCTTTTGATGCGCGATCCCGAACACGCGGGTCGGGCTCGGGTCGACTCGGCCCGACCCGATCCCTTCATCTTCTATGCCAGGACACCGAAGGGATCCCTGCCAGGGCTTGAGTTTCCGGCCACCTCCGACGACTACATGACTCGATTTGCCCATAAGTCGATCGGTCATCATGAGACCTACCCGTAGGTGGTCTAAACGTAGCCGGAGATGGACTAGAACGGCCAGTGAATCGAGCCCTATGTCGGCTTATACGACTTTAATGGTTTGTACTGACACTTCTACCATAAATTACTTCGATCCATACACTTAATTGATGATCGGATCCATTAAATTATCAATCAAGGATGTGAAATAAGGGTTCGAAATAATTGATTAAGGATCAAATAAGTGTATGATAGGATAGGAGGTACCTTAAATGGACGGCCAGGAATGTTCAAGCTCTGATTGCCAAGATCTGGTCCTTGAGATTAAAACTGGGCGAAGTCGAAGTTCAGAGGTCTTAAGCTAGTCCTAATGCGGTGTGTAAGCGGTGGGATGAGGTGGTGGATGCCATCTGGCATGCGAAGCTCGCGGCGCTAGCGTAGGGCGACGCGTGCAGCTTCCCTCGACACGCGTCGAGGACGAAAAGGCTCGACCGTTCGATCGAAGATCGAACGGTCCAGAGCTTCCGTCTGATGCTAACTGTAAAGGAGATGACGCCTGCTTCCATCTGACGGAGACCGTTAAGCTAAATAAATATGTTATTATTTAATTCAATTTTTTACATATAATTAATTAATTAAAATTAATTTATTAAGAGTATTCCAAAAATTCCCCATAAATTATCCCTAGCTAATTGAGGGGTGAGGAATGTAACGGTGCATTCAGATTTTCGATCCGACGAGTATTTAATTATTTGAATTTTCAGGTATTTAAATAATATTAAAATATTTGATGAAAATCTAACGGCTTTCAATTGCATCCAAAACTTCACCCTTAGCTAATTTGGGGGTGGAGAACGCAATGGCGAAGTCAAATTTTTGTTTTGAGATTTAAATAAAAAATCAAATTCTAGGGTTTTGGGATTTTTCCAGAAATCCAGATTTGAATTAATTGATTCCAAATTTGACTTAGATCTTTAGAGATGATTCCTAAATGACATCATTATCGTACTAGAACTATAATTAAGACTTATATTAGACTTAAGTAACCCTAGTAACAACCTGGGCTATTACATTGGATGAGTCACTCTAAGTAGGATTGTAGAGTCTCGATCTTATCCTATACGATTAGATAAGTACAGTCCAGCTTAGAGTAACCTTTCTAAACCTAAGTGTTTCATAATTGGGTAAACTTGGATGCTTAGTTGGAGAGAATAAACTATGATAGAGTTTTGCCTCTTATCATCATGCGTTTCAATAAGTGCAGTTAAACAAACTAAATATCTCAAGCTATCTTTTTAGAGCACAATGTATGATTTTAATTAAGGCATTTAACAACTTAGTTTGAGAGAATAAATTGTGATCGGGTTTTGCCTCTTATCGTCATGCATTTTGATAAGTGCAATAAACAAACTAAGTGTTAAATCCCCCTTTTTTAGAAACATACCAACTATATGTATTCAATCCCTTCAGCTAATAGTTATATTGATCTTAATCTAAATAACACAATGAATTAGACTCCAGAGTCAGAATTCTCTTAGATAAATTCTGCACAATGGAGATAAATGGAATCATTACTTGATATTGAATTAATTTCAAGATTTGTCGATGATTTAAAGCATATTGGCATTAAAACCTTGGCATATCATAATGCATATCATGTCAGCATTAGTAGAGTGATTTGGCTCTCCTAAGGACACTGTTAGCGGAGTGTTCGCTCACCTAGGAAATTAGTGGTGTGTCCATGAGACCCAATCAGCATATCAGTGGTATACAATTTTGTTGCATATTCTTATACATAATCATGAACTTAATGGCATACATCACAATTTTACAGTACCATTTGCTCAGATTCAGATTTCATACTATTTTACACATATTTCAGCAGTTAGCTACAGTTTCAAATTTATTTGCTGTTTACTTTATTTCAGTTCAGTATAGCTTTATTTTTAATTATTTCAGTTACAGTTTATTTCAATTGATTTCCTTTTAGTATTGTGGTTAGTTATAGTTTTCTTGCTTTTAATTTCAGTGCTAGATTTATAATTAATTTTTTTTTTTTTCAGTTTTTACAATTTTATTTCTGTTTTACTATTATGTTGAATAACATCTCTAAAAAATGCAAGAATATACTATTTTTAACTTAAGTTATACTTAGACTTTATAAGTTTAACAATATTTTTTTTCTTTATTGACTTGGTCATATCATATATGTACATATGGCAGCATCAGATTATAGATCAGACCCCGTGCTTGAGGGTGAGCTTGTGATAAATGCTCAAGTGAAGTTTGTGGCCTAAAAAAAGGAGAAATTGTTGGTTTAAAATTTTTATTGCCCATATTTAATTTAAATGTAAAAAAATGAGTTTCTCTCTTATTATTCTGCATTTTTTTTAATGTATGTGAATGGATAAATGTGGATAATATCTGGATGCCTTGTTCCTTATCTTTTGTACTACTTTACTTATGTTTCTGTTAAGATCTTGCTCTCCTTAGGATTATTATCATGGATGTCTCATTTATTATTTGTGGTATTAGTGACGGCCATCACTTGATCGTAGTTGAGTTAGTGTTACTCGATGATGGTTAAGGCGACCGTTATAGTTGGTATCAGAGAGATACATAGGGTGTCAGATAGGGGCTATGTTCTTATCTACCCAATGGTTTGTTCTAATATTGAGCATAATTAGGGAAGCATTAGTATAGTAGTATTTGGATCCATAATTTATTCAATATAAAGTTGAAATGTTAGAATTATGAGAATATCATGAAGGAGAACCATAAAAATTATAGAATTTAAAAAAGAGTCAAGTTTAAGATGTGTGGAGAATTAGTTTGTGCATATGTATAGATTTAACTTACAACCATGTCTTATGATTTCCAAGGCTTCAATCTAATATGATTTATTCATCTTAGGTTTTTATGATGATATATGTAGATTTAAAAAAAAATATTTTGCACATTGTGTAGAGCTTAATTTATCGTTGAAATAAGATGAAGAAGCTATAAATTAAGTCTGAAAGTATTTCTAAATCAATGAATACACTGCCAATGATAGAGAAGAAAGTAATAAATACATAATCTGCAGATTCGATTGTAGACGAACTTACAGAAGCTGGGTAGATTTGCAAAACTTAATTGTTGGGATCCCTTATGTACAATTATCTCTTTTAATTTAAATTGAATTAGGGCCTAAATGATCTCCAAAAAGTTTCAAAATTTCACTCCTAGCTAATTTGAGGGTGAGGAATTCAACAGTGAAATTAGATTTTAAATTTGAGATCAAAATGTTTTAAGCTATTAATCAGGGTATTCAGATTAATCAAATGTCTTAATTAACCTAGAGAGGTTTGATTGAACCTAAACTTTAAGGGTAAGCTTAAAATAATGTAATGAATGCTATGAAACTATAATTAAGGCATGGACAAGCTTAGATTTAACTAAGTAATAACCTATAGTTATTACAAACTCTCCCACTTAAGAACGATGTCATCCTCAACATCATCCTAAGAAGGGAAAAGAAAACACATAATTTACGAACATGATTCAAAATTAAAGGTATTTATATTTTCAAAGTGGCTTGGATAATTTCTTTGCATATCGGTCTCTTTTTCTCAAGTTGATTCTTCAAGAGAGCAATTCCTCCACTAAACCTTCACCATATGGATAGAACGATTTCTCAACTACTTTTGGTAGCAAGCTAAGATTTTGATAGGTTCCTCCGCATAAGAAAGGTTTTGCTAGAGAGATACAGCTGGGAGTTGAATTAAATGAATTGGATTACTAAGACATCTATGTAGTGATGAAATATGAAATACATTGGGAACTACAAAGAAATACTCTGGGAGTTTCAATTTGTATGCTACAGAGCCTATCTTCTTTAATGCTTCAAATGGTCCAATGTAATGAGGACTGAGCTTTCCAGCTACACCAAAATGAAATAATTCTTTAATTGGGCTTACTTTGAGATATGCAAAATCTCCAACATTGAATCCCAAAGAATGATGATGGGCATCGTGATATTCACTCTAATGATATTGTGCTTCTTTAATTTGCTATTGGATTGATTGCACTTTCCTATTTATTTCTTCCACTAGGTCCGGCCTATATAACTGAACACTGCCTGTTTCAAACCATGCCAATAGAGTACTGCATTTTCTGCCATATAAGGCTTCATACGGATCCATGCCAATACTTGATTTGAAACTGTTATTTTAAACAAATTCTACTAAGGGAATATGATCTTCCCATAAATCACCAAAATCCATAATACATAGACTCATGAGATATTCTAGTATCTGATTGACTCTCTTAATTTGACCATCAGTTTATGGGTGAAAGGCAGTGCTCATGGCTAGGGTAGTCCCCAAGTCTTGATTCATAGCCTGCCAGAATTTGGAAGTGAATCTGCTATCCTGATCAGATACGATTGATCTTGGAATTCAATGAAGCCTGATAATGTCCTTAATGTACAATTTTGCCAATTTTTCCATAGAATCAGTTTGACATATTATAATTAAATGTGCTAATTTGGACAGTCAATAGATTATGACCCAAATAGAATTAGCACCGGACCTTGACTTGGATAAACCCATTACAAAGTCCATGGATATATCGAGCTATTTTCATTCGGGAATTGGTAGAGGATGAAGTAGACCTCCAGGCCTTTGGTATTCTGCTTTAATCATATTACAAGCATAGCATTTTGTAACAAATTTTGCCACACTATTCTTCATTCCAAGCCACCAAAATGACATCTTCAGATCTTGATACATTTTAGTACTGTGGGGATGGATTTGGTACCCAGAATTGTGTCTTTCAACTAAGATTTCATGATGCATGGATTTGGGAATCCATAAATGATCGCCTTGATATATTACATTTCATCACAAGAGCAGATCCAAATGACGACCACTTTCAATCTCCAGTTTGAACTTCAGATAATCTTCATCTTTTGTCTATGAGATGGAGACATTATGATGAAAAGTTGGTTCCACGATACTCATGGATATTAGCTTGCTTAGTACAGCATCACAAACAGGCTTGATATCGAGCTTACAAAATTCCTCTTCTAAAGAACTTGAAGCTATTATAACAATAGTGTAGCATGGCGGCTAAGTGCATCAGCTGCAACATTTGCTTTGCTGGGATTATACTAGTTACTTAAAAATTATAATCGCTGATTAACTCAAGCCATCTTTGTTGACGATAGTTGAGTTCACGCTGAGTGAAGATATACTTTAGACTCTGATGATCGGTGAAAATAGAGCATTGGATGCCATAAAAATAATGACACCAAATCTTCAAGGCAAAAACTACAGCGACTAATTCAAGATCATGGACATGGTAATTCTTTTCATGTGGTTTTAGTTGATGAGATGCATAAGCAATGACCTTTCCTTCCTGCATTAGTACACACCCCAAGCCTATTCCAAAGGCATTGGTATAGACTCGGTAGCTGAGACCTTCCTTAGATAAGGCAAGTACTAGGGCAAAATAAATAGAATCTTTTAGCTACTAAAATTCATTCTCACATTCAGGACTCCAGATGAACAGTACTATCTTTTGAGTTAACTTTGTTAGAGGTGATGTTATCTGAGAAAAGCTTTTTACAAACTTTTTGTAATAGCCTGCTAGTCCCAAGAAGCTTCTAATATCAATCACAGACTTTGGCTGTGACCAATCTTGGACGACACTGACTTTATTCTGATCTAGTCTAATTCCTTGAGGCATTTACGACATGACCCAATAAAGCAACTAAGTCAAGCCAGAATTCGCACTTGGAATACTTGGCATAGAGTTCATGATTTCAAAGTTCTTATAGTACTACTCTTAAGTGATTTTTATGATCCACTTTACTTTTGGAATAGATCAAAATATCATCAATGAAGATGATGACAAGTTTATCAAAATATGCCTTCAGCACACGCTGCATTAAGTCCATAAAGATGGGGGAAGCATTTGTTAAACCAAAAGACTTTACCAGAAATTCATAGTGTCCATATCGAGTTCTGAATGCTATCTTTTCTATGTTGGAATCCATAACTCTTAGCTGATGATAGCCTGATCGCAGATCAATCCCGAAAACACCTTGGCTCCAGATAGTTGATCGAATAGATCGTTGATTAGAGGCAATGGGTATTTGGTTTCGATGGTCACCTTGTTCAGCTGACGTTAATCGATGCATATGCACATCGATCCATCTTTCTTCTTTACAAACAATAGCATTAATCATCCGGCAAAAAAAATATGGGTGGAAATCGTGGCGTGAAAGGCAAGTGATGGCACTGTTGGCGGGCTCCCATTCCCGAGGGTTTGGGAATTACGGGGCACAGATGCCCTAATGGGCTGCTTGCAGGTCGACCAGCAGTCATGGACCGGGGTTCATATGCCTCAGGAAAATCGTGACCCACCATGGAAGGCGCGAGTTGGATCAGACTTGAGCTTGATCGAGTTTTGATCGATGTGCATATGCAATGGCGAATCGAAGCTCGATTGAGCCTGATCAAGTTTTGATGCTATAATTAGGGTACTAGAATAGCTTTAGAAGAGCAATCAATAGATCAAAAGTAGGTGTGGATGGTACTTGATGGAATTCAAAAGCCTTCGGTTCCATCGACTTTAGTGTTATGATCAAGCACAACTTTGGCGAGCTCAAACAAATCCCGTAGTAGCTCTCAGCTCCAGGAAAAGGCCTCAAGAGAAAGGAGAGAGGGAGGAGAGTGGATTGGGGAGTTTTGATCAGGCTGAAAAGGATGGCCAGTTGGAGAAGGTACACGTCAGTGCGAGCACAGGCTTGAACGGTGGTCCCCCGATAGATGTGTACATATAAGGACCCATTTAAGTAGTAATAAGTGAAACTCTTAGATATCTAGGCACCTTTTCAGATAACAGTAAAGTTTATGATAAGAACTCCAAAGTTAAGTATGCTCAAGTAGGAGCACTCCTTAAATGAGTGAACTGCTTGGAAGTTATCTTCTGAGGGGAAAAATTGTGAGGCCTTTCAGGTCAAATCAGACAATACCTTGATGCTTAAGAATTTGAGCTATTACAAATGGTATCAGAGCAAGTCATAGGGTGTCAAATAATAGCTAAGTGTCATACAGAAAAAAGCACCACTTCATGTTAGCTACCTCTTAAACCCATGATGGTTAAGGTGCTATATAGTTATGGGTACCACTTGAGCCTGTAGGGGCCACATGTAGTCCTATTTACCCATTGGATGGTTCTTAGATCTGTGTGGATACTGATGAGGATGTCAGTCACTTAAGTTAGAGAGATTTTAAGGACCCACTTAAGTAGTAATAAGTAAAACTCTTAAATATCAATGTGCCTTTTCAGATAATAGTGGGGTTCATAATAATAACTCCAAAGTTAAGTGTGCTCAGGTAGGAGCACTCTCAGGATGGGTGACCTACTGAGAAGTTATCTTATGTGGGGTAAAATCATGAGGCCTTTTCGGTCAAAGCGGACAATACCTTGATGCTTAAGATTTTGGGCTCTTACAAATGGTATCAGAGCATATCATAGGGTGTCAAATAGGAGCTAAGTGACATATAGAAAAAACTACCACTTCATGTGATCTACCTCTTGAACCCATAATGGTTAAGGTGCTATATAGTTATGGGTACCTCTTGAGCATGTATGGGCACCTGTAGTCCTATCTACCAAATGGATGATTCTTAGATCTGTGTTGATACTAATGAGGATGTCAATTACTTAAGTTTGGGAGACTGTAAGGACCCACTTAAGTACTAATATGTGAAACTCTTAAATATTGAGGTGATTTTTCAGATAATGGTGGAGTTCTTGATAAGAACTCCAAAGTTAAGTGTGCTCAGGTAGAAGCACTCATAGGATGGGTGACCTACTAAAAAGTTATCTTCTGAGAGGGAAAATCATGAGGCCTTTCAGGCCAAAGTGGACAATACCTTGAGATTAAGAGTTTGGGCTGTAACAGTACAGGAAAGGATTCTGGCTGTCGGATAAGCGGATTGCTCAGGAGCCATTGGACCGAGTTTAGAAGAAGGCACGATGGCCAATATGCACTGATCTTGTTGCTCCCAGTTTGGCCCGCCATAGCGGATCTCCACGGTTTCGAAAATCAGCCGTTAAAATTATTTTAATTAATAAACAAAATTTAATTTAAATATATTTATAATTTAATTAATTAACTCATTTAATTACTCATATTTAAATAATCAAATAGACTTCAAAAAGTTCTAAAAATTCACCCTTAGCTAATGAGGGGTGAGAAACTCAAAAATATATTCAAATTTTCAATCGAAGGTCAATTTAATTATCTTAATTTTTTAAGTAACTATATATTATTAAAATTATCAAGAAAAATTTAATGACTTCCAAACTTTCTCAAAATATCACCCTTATCAAATTTAGGGGTCACCAATGGCAAACTCTGATTTTGATTCTAATGTTAAAATAAAATAGGTACTTTCAGAGTTAACAAAATAACCATGAATATTTGTCGATCGCAAATGATCTCCAAATTGCAACAAAATTGAGGTGAAGGCTCCTAATACAACTATAAGAATACTAGAAGTAAAATTGAGTTAATTAGGCTTCACAATAATATGTAACAATACAAAGTTTGTTGCAAACTAACCTCCTTAAATGAGGTGTCATCCTCGATAGGTTTAATGATGAAAGTTAAGTCAGCTGCAGTTTGACTGCAAGGATCTGAACTTGTTGACTTGGGTCAAGCAAGCACTTTCGCAATGATGAAATGTGAAACACATTATGCATAACTGAAAATTCTTCAGGTAACGCCAACATATATGCAGATGTTCCAACCTTTCAGATCACTTCGAAGGGTCCCATGTATCTTGGACTCAATTTTCTTGACATGCCAAACCACTGCACACCACACATTGGACTAACTTTCAAATAAGCATGTTCTCCAACCTAAAATCCTAATTGATGGTGATGAGCATCATGGTATTTTTTTTATCTATCCAGAGCTACCAACATATTACACTTAATACGAAGAACTTTCTGTTGGTCTCTTTGATCAATTCAAAACCATAAAGCTAAGAATCTATTACCTAAGCCAAGCAATAAAAGTAGTGCACCTCCTACCATAAAGTACTTTGTATGGAGCCATGCCAATACTGGACTGATAACTGTTGTTGTAGGCAAATTCAACTTAAGCAAGGTGATATTCCCATTATCTACTAAAATCTAGAACTCAAATACATAGAAGATCTTCTAAAATCTGGTTAACTCGCTCAGTTTAACCATCAGTGTAGGGATGAAAAGTAGTACTCAAAGATAAGTTGGTCCCCAGGTCTTGCTGAATAGCAAAACAAAATCTAGAAGTAAATCTACTATCTCTATCTGAAATAATGCAGTTCAGTGTACCCTGTAAATGGATGGTCTCCTAGATGTAGATCTTTTCTAGCTTCTCTATTGAATTAATTTGATGAATTGGAAGAAAATGAGATGATTTGGTGAGTCTGTCAACAATCACCTAAATCTCATAAGAACTAGACTTACTATTAGGCAAACCCATGAAAAAGTCCATGGAAATGTCAGACCACTTCCATTCAAGAATATCCATGAGTTTAAGAAGTCCATTAGACTTTTGATGCTCAGCCTTAATTACTTGGAGATAAAAATAACAAGGTCTCTCTTCATGCCAGACCATCAAAATGACTTCTTCAGATCCTGATACATCTTGTTGCTATAAGGATGGATAGCGTAACTATAGTTATAGGCTCCAGATAGAATTTGCAACTGTAGACTTTTGGGAGCCCATAACTTATCTTTCTAAAATATCACACTATTGGTGTTAAGATGCAATTAGGATATCATTCCTCTAGCGATATTAGAAACAATATTGAAATAATTAGCATCTTTTTTTTGAGCTTCGGAAATCCTACATCTTACGGAAGATTCTGACTGAATAGCAGGAAAAATTATGCGCAAATCATAATATCTGATCAGCTCAGGGTTTAACCTTTCAAAATCTTTGATCAAAGATTCATTGCTACAAAGAGAAGACAAAGTCGCTTTAGCGACTAAAGACATCAGTTACTACATTAGCTTTACCCAAATGATTCTGAATTTCCAACTCATAGTCGCAAATTAAATCTAGCCATATACGCTGGTAACAGTTAAGCTCTTTTTGGGTGATGATATACTTCAAGCTTTGGTGATTAGTAAATATCTCACACTTAACTTCGTTTAGGTAATATCTCTAGATTTTGAGGGCAAGGAATACCCTTACAAGTTCAAGATCATGTGCAGAATAGTTTCTCTCATTGGGTTTAAGTTGTCTAGAGGCATAGGCTACCACTTGACGATCTTGCATTAGAACACAACCAAGTTCTACCTTATATGCATCAGTATAAACTTGAAAATCTTTACCCTCTTGAGGTAGTATGAGAATTGGCGTAGAAGTCAACAAATGTTTCAACTTCTATAAATCTTCTTCACAGGTTGTGCTCCAGATGAATGGTACTTCCTTTCTAGTTAACTATGCTAATGGCATGGCGATTTGAGAGAATCCTGGAACAAACCATATGTAATATCCATTGAGTCCCAGAAAATTGTGAATTTTAGTTACAGACTTGGGTTGCACCCACTGCTGAATAGCTTGGTTCTTTTTCTAGTCAACTTGAATGCCTTCAGCATCAATCATGTGACCCATAAATGCTACAAAATTGAGCCAAAATTTGCACTTTGAGAACTTGGCAAACATCTTATGATCTCTCAGCAACTCAAGAACGATCCCTTTGATATATAGTGGAATTTGGGTGGTGTGGCTCTGTGATTTTTTCCATCATTGAGTTTCTTATATAAAATCTTTATTATTTGGATGCTTATGTGTGGATTCATTTGTATGTGTTGTGATATATTTTTGTTGTGCTTGTGATTTTGTTGATTGCTTGGTAATCATCAACGTATTTCAGATTCTCAACAACAAAATCGCTTCTGTGGCGGTGCTCTGAGGTAATTCACAACACTACCTAAGATGATTAAATAAAATAATGCAATAGAAAAGGAAATGAATTGCATTAAATCAAATATGTACCTAACATCACTTTATTATCTTCAGATGTGACTACCGGTGTTAAGGCATAAACTGTTGGCATAGTAGTAGGTTGGTTTGCTGCTCTCCCTTTATATAAATTCCTTGCAGTTGAATTCATAGTTATTTGGGTAGGTTAAAATTCCCTTCTAATATTTGAAGCTGATACCACTATAAGTGGAGGCATTATAGCTAGTAGTAGTGCTTGGGTTATGATAGGCATAGGGTTGTGGGTATTGAAAGGGTAGTTGTTCTTTACCCTGTCCACAGTCCACTTGAATTCCCATAATATATGCCTAGGTCTTCCACATGTGTAACAATTATTTCCCTAGTGGTAACACTTGCCATAAGGATAGGGCCTTTAGAATCTCGGTGCTTGTCCAATCTGTTACTTTTAAGACATTTAATAAATTTTTGGTAGTGGAAATCTATTCCTTTTACTCTCATCAATTCTTACTGGATATGGCAACAACCTATTCCTTTGCTCCTTTTGTTGTCGATGATTCTCTACTAATCAAGACCCCTCTAGTAGTTTATTAAGGCTATCATGATGCAAAGAGACTCAATGATCCTTGATTGGATCGCTAAATCATCTCAAGGATTGACTACACTCTGCTGCCTCCGTTCTAACCAAGTTTGGTGCAAATCTTGACAATCTACTAAATTTCATCTCATAAGTTCGCACTGATTTTTTGCCTTAACTTAGTTGGACTAACTCATCCTCAATGATAATGTAAGCAAAAGGTTGAACAAATTTTTCTCTAAGTACTTCCTCAAACTCTTCCCATGTGATGTCTCCTATTCGATGCCTAGTGAAATGGGAGTTCAGTTCACTTTCTCACCAAAATTTTGTTTCTTCAATTAACAAGTGAGTAATTAGATATACCTTTTCACTGTCAGGGAATTTAAAACTTAATAGGTTCTTCTCAATCATCCTTAACCAATTTACTAGTTCAATGGGAGTAGAAGATCCATTGAATGTTGGAGGATTTAGGCAGATAAAAGCAAGCAAAAATCTATTCACGATAGGTCTAGATGTTGTATCAGAATTAACTTGTGTAACGTGAGGGCTTGATGGGTTTAGAGACCTCTGTGCTACTTGAGTCTAGGTCCCCACAAGGATATTAACTAATTATACTACTGCCCTTATCTCTTCAAAGTTGATGATGACACTAATGTTACTATTATTTTGACTTGAGTGGAAGAAGAGTTTGAGTTGGAATTCATTCTACTAAAGGCAAAAACAAGAAAATAATCTAGAAAAAGAAAAATGATAGCTTCCTTGATTAACTCCTTTGAGTACAAAGTCGAGATATTTAGAAACAAATAAGAGAATACTATAATTCATCTAATATCAAAAGTACGTTCATTTGCAAAATTTGGTAAATAAAAGAAGGTAAGAATATATGAAGATAGGTGGGTGACATCGTCTCCTGCCTTCCTTGGACATTTCTTTGTAAGCATGGATCCAACAGTCTTCCACACTTTCTTCCAAGAAATGATCCAGTATTTGAAAACACGTACGGCGTGGGCCTCTAATGGCATATAAGATGTTAGTCACCCTATGAAGCCATTCTCTTACTAGCAGGGCAAGATTATTGCCTCTATAAATAGGGGACTTAAGTATCTTGTTATGGACACTGACATACAAAAAATACACATATGCACTTGCACGCAAGTGTACGTGGTCTGAAGTAATAATTGGAAGGTAAGTTTCATGATTTATCATCCTCGGGGAATGGTGTGTTTTGATACTAATGTGTATTTACTTTTAATAATGTTTAGACTAAGATGTTTTGAATTTTTAATGGCTCCTAATAAACAATTCAAATATCTTAATGTAAGATACTATTTGATAAAAAAAGAGAGTTTGGTTTTTTATCGTGTTATTATTAAGAGATTGGTGTCAATACTCACACTCAATTAACTTTTAGTGAAATTGTTTTTATGCAATTTAAAATCAAGTAAAGATAGTCTTCCTTAGATTGGTCCTCTAATTCTTAATAACTCATGTCTAGTGCACAAGATGAACACATAAGGGTTTGATTTTAGCACATAGACTCTCATGTGATCGTATTGAGTTAATTAAGATTTCCTACGTCTAGGTTATCAAAATATTCTTTTAATTTGGCGATCACACAAGCTTGATTTCCACCAACTATCATCACACACTGCATGCACTGTTTAGATAAAGAAGTGGATTCACCAGGCCACATGGACTATGTCACATCATTCATGAGCACTTAATGAGTCATCTTCTCCCTATAACATCTGCTGAGCCATGGAGCTTGATTGGTAGCTCTTGGCTCACATGCATCGATTTCTCAACTGAACTCAAGAAATGGTGTAGTTAGGCTCAAGAGCTTGTCACTAAGCTCTAAGAACTAACACACACATACCTAGCTTTACTCCAATTGGTGAGCTATGAGGTACAAGCGAATTAATGTTACTCAATCAACCTTCCATTTCAACCCCAAGGTGTTTTACACCGAGAATCCTCGCACAGCGAACATGTGTTTGTTGCAGGGACCTTTATGTGTATTTCCTCTCGACTTGAAGTGTCAAGTTGACTTATCATTATTTTCATTACAACCATTTTAATGGACACAAGATATTCAATCATTCCACAACATACAAATAAGAACATATCCTAAACATCAATGATAGATATTTTATTCATTAATAGAATTTCATACTAACACCTTTTGTCCCTTTACTCTTTACATGATGAAGACCCAACCCTCCCCAATAAGGGTTTAGCCTTCCATTACAACATAAATAGAAGAAGAATCATATAAGAAACTGAACCCTATCATGGTTCAACTAAAATAAAATAAAAAAGAAAAGTTTGAGGAGAATACTAGGATAGCCCTTTCGTAGCATTCTCTGGATTTTCCTTTGCTTTCCTAACTTCTTCCCTTATAGCTCCTTGGTGATGATCTTCTTTTTTCTTCCTTGGGTGGATCTCTTCTTCCTTCCTTAAAGAGTGTCTCATTTTCTTCTCTTACAACAAGCTTAGATTTTTGATCAGGGAATGCCAAAGAGGGGAACCCTCTCTTGGTCTTGCATGTCCGCTTATATAGAATAGCCCATAGCCCTTTTGAATCAAAATCTGTTTAACTTCTCATGTCCTAGCCATAAATGCTTCTTCATAAATTGATTCAAGTAATTGTTTTGAGAAAGCGAGGAATAATGAATAGAACAGCTAGGGAAGGCAAAAGAATTAAGTTTTCGTGTCATTCCCTATGCTGCATTTATTACTGATTATGACTGAAAAATACGGTGGTCGCTGTAAGCGTGCTGTGGCACGCTGCAATGCCTCTCCTTTTGACTTCAATCCACCTCAGCACGCTATGGCGGATGGATTAAATTTCATTTCATTTTTGTATTCGACCCTTCAATCTTGCTGTGGAGCGCGGTAGCGCTTGAACTTTTGAACTGTACCCGCTGCAGCGCGCGGTGGCGGACCTATTAAAAATTTTGCTGTCAAATCCCACTGTGTGCGATACGCATGAACTTTCAAGTCCAGTTTGCTGCAGTGCATGGTACCGGATCATTAAATATTCATTTGATTTTCACTCCGCTGTGGCGCGCGGTTGTGGTTGAGATTTCAAGTTCAATCCTCTTTGGCGTGTTGTGGCACGCTTAGGCACCCTACAACAGTTCTATTAAATCCTCATTTGCTTTCAAGTTTTATAAATGCTGTTGTGGTGCATCGTAGTAGCCAAACTTTCATATCTGATCCGCTATGGAGGTTGAGGTTTCGAGCTTGACCCTCCTTGGCGCGCTGTAGTGCACTTTGGCACGCTACAGCGGTTTTCCTTCAGAATTTCAATTTTCTTCCAGAATCTCCCCAGCTTGTCTTTTTGGCTTGAAAATATGGGAAAACAAATCAAAGTAGACCATCCTAACATGAAATTGCATGTATTTCTTCTTTTGTTTTGTTATAAATCTTGGACTTATCACACCCCCACACTTAAACAAGATCATCACACGTTTTTCTGATTTTTATTATTTAGGCATTCAATTGTAAAGTGTCAAGCATTTTATCTTTTCATGGATTGCTTAACAATGTGATTTAGAAAATTTTAGCATCTAATAGATTCTAATCTCTTGTTCTTCATCTCAACTATTTTTCAAGTCTCAAATTTTTTTAATCATGATGCCTTCCTCTTAGTTACCGGGGAGGAAATTTATAGGAATTCACCACCATGATAGGTTGGAATTGGTGAAGTAGAGCTTAAGTGCCATATATAATTCTTCTTATAAATTGTAATAATCAATGCTATATTTATGAGAGAGAATATTCTTCATCTGGTTTTTCTTAATTTTTTCATGCCTAGGGAGAGATATTTTTCTTCATCTTGGAAATTCTTATTTTGCATTCATTTTCAAAGGAGGGACATTTTTCTTCATCCCTGTTTAAGCTCATTGCAACCATGAAGTTCTATAGAAGTCTAGCACGGTCTTATGCTCACCTCTTTATGCCCTTCTTAGTAAAGTTCCTTAGGTTCCCCACCCCCATACTTAGATTCTTAGCATCATTTCATTTGAATTTGTTTGGAGACTTAAATTAGCTGGAGATTAACAATTGGTTTGGAAAGTTTTAGGATTGGCCTCTTGTATGATCACAAGTTATTTAAGCATGTTGTCAAGATAAGTTCTTTCACTTACTAAATTAACCTTGAATCCATAACCTTTAAATATTCAGAAAATTATAATGCGAGCAGTTTTCAGTATTTTCACAAGCAAACAGGATAGTGAAATACCAAAATTTATACAAAGAAAGTGAAATATCACAAACAACATACAAACTAAACTAAAGTAACAAAAATAAAAGAAAAGAAAAGATTCAACCTTGTCAGCATGGGTTACCTCCCACCAAGCGCTTGTTTTAATGTCTCTCAGCTTAACGCTTGTATTACCACCTACGTGATTCCTTCCAAAATAAGGTCTTGCAATGTCCACCCCCTTTTTCTTACAGAATTCCTTCTTTTAAGTAAGGTTTCAGATGCTGCCCATTTACCTTGAGTGTGGTTTCTTTTGAAGTGATCTCTATCGCTCTATGGGGGTAAATCTTCTTTATTATAAAAGGATCGGTCCACTTTGATTTTAACTTATCTAGAAACAATCTCAACCTTGAATTAAATAGGAGAACTTTCATCCCAGGTTGAAAATGCTTCAGTTTTATCAACTTATCATGCCATTCTTTTGTCTTCTCTTTATAGATTTTGGCACTTTCATAAGCATTAAGCCTGCATTTGTCAAGTTCAGTTAATTGTAGAATTCTTAGTTTTGCTGCTTGTTTAAAATCAATGTTCAATTTTTTAATGGCCCAAAATGCACGGTGCTCCAGCTCCACTGATAAATGGCAGAATTTTTCATACATTAATTTGTAAGGGGACATTCCTAAGGGAGTTTTAAAAGCAGTCCTGTATTGTAACAACCCTAGGTTGTTACTCTAGCTAAAACTAGATTAATTAAGCTAAACTAAGGTTTGATTTTGATTCCATTGGATTCAATGGGTCATTTAAACCTAAACCTAGAAGTTTGAAATCAATCGGAGCTAAATTAGAAAAATTGGTATTTTTGGCTATTTTTAAGCCCTAAAAAATACCTAAATTATTTTGATCTCCAAATTGAAATCCGATTTCATTTTTGAATTCCTCATACCCTAATTAGCTAAGGGTGAATTTTTGGGAATTTTTGGAGCTCATTTGATCCTAAATTGGATTTGGAAAATTTAAGATAATTATATATTATTTAGTTGGATTTATTTAAATTAAATAAATTAATTCCTGGGATTTGCTGTCGGGACCGTGACAGATCCGCTGCGGGGTCCTGATAGCGATGCACGGCTTTGCGCCCGTAGGATCGCTAGCACGCATCTCAGCGCATTTCGATCTAACGGCTCGCGCCTTCGATCAGATCCGTTAGATCTCGACCGTTCCGCGGTTCTGAGATCTGATCCGACTGCTCTTAATCCATCCACCTAAGTAAACCTGATCGCCCGTTTGATCCCCAGATCAGATCCGACGGTCGATCCAATCCCACGCGCGACCGTTAGATGTCAGGTGATCAGAGTCATCCTGCGTCAACTAACGATCCATCAGACGGCCCTGGCGACCCCCGCTACTGTTCATCTTCGTCCCCAGAGGATCCCGTCCCGACAGGAAAAATTTGCGAAAATTTTCCAAGTAATCCCTGTCTGCCACTCCCCTCGCCAGGTCAGCTTGACCGTTGGCACCTTCCCGTAAGTGGTCGAGCCTAGCCGGCTGAGCCAGGAGGCTTGGACATTCCCAATTTTGGGAATCCTGGGAGGAGCCTCGGGCCGAGCCAATTTCCAGGCCCGATCCCCGACCTCCATGCCTAAGCCCTCCTAGAGCCTATAAATACCTCTAGGACTTCACAGTGAGTCCCTTTGCTCACTGTGAATCCCCAATTCCCCAGCTGAAGGCCTGCTGGAGCTCCCTTTCCCTCGGCAATTTCCCAGTGTTTGCAGAGCTTATAACCGCTGATAGAGGGCCCGTCTAGTGTTCAGACTCCCTGTGCACGTTCGTTTAGTCTCTAGAAAGCTCCAGCGCATGTCAATTTCCCTCGGCAAGGCCTGTAGTCTCGACTCAAGGTACAGTTTCCTCCATGGAAATTTTCTGAAGCTTCTTTCCTTTCCATCTGCTGGAATGAGCTCTGATTATCGTCTAAGCATCCTTAGCCACCTAGGAAACCCACGTGATTGTCGCTTGGGGCTAAGCTAGCTCGAATCGATCGATTGAGCTAGCGGCCGAGCCAATGGCTGTGTCCGACCAAGGACCCAGCAATTGGCTGCAACCTAGGTTAAGATAGGTTGGGGGTTTGATGCGTCTTGACTCCTTGAACGTGTAGGGATAGAGCCCCGGTCGAATCGAGGCCTCAGTGAGGAGAATTTCCCTCTCACAGGTGGCCTGAGACGTCTTAAGGAAGAACGTCTCGGGTGAGCAGCACCCCATCGATCCAGAGGGACCCAGATGGGGGTTCTTGATCCAATCGACGCGTCTTGCCTTAGGGAACGTGTAGGGATCAATTTGAGCCCCTGCCGTCGCCGGAGCACCGAGAATTTCAGCTTTGAAATTCGCAGGGCTCGGGACCCGTCGAGAGGAAGAAGACGAAGTCGTGGGTCCGGGTCGGGTCGGTCTCTGACCCGCGCGGTTTGATTTTGGGCCGCGGTTAATTAAATAATTATCGGATTGAATTTTTAATAGTTATGAATTTAATTAATTAAATCCTATGATTCTGATTTAAATAAAAATACAGATTAAATTATTTGAATAACTTTAGTTATACAAATCCAAATGGTATGATCCAATATACTATTTGAATCAGAAAAATTCAAGGGTCTAAATATAAAATAAAATTTCAGATCCAATAGTTGGATTAAAAATTATTTGCCAAACCTTTTCTGCTCTTAAATAAATTATATAAAATCATCTAAATATCCAATTTATGAGTTTAAGGGCTCTGATTGCTCATTGTACCCTAAGGAATAATTCTAGACCCTTACAATTAATTTTGAATAATTAATTTTTTTAATCAATCCTTAATCACCCTAATCAAGGATTAGTGAATTTAACCCTAATTAAGCCTCTGATTTAGGTGGGGATTATTCCTAACATCATATTAAGTATAGTAGAACCTAAGTGTAAGGTTGGATTGCCCTAGAATGTCCTAATTTCACTAATCATCCTAAGTGACTTAATTAAGTGATTAGTGCTAATTAAGATCATTTAAGTCATCAAAACCTAAATTAAGGGTGTTTCCCACTTCATTAAGTAATATGAAACATATTAAAATAGATAAGAACAAATTTAGGTAATTAAACCCTAAAATCCCAATTTCAGCCTTAAGAGGGGCATTTTGGTCATTTTGACCAAAATGTGATTTAGTGTTCTTTAAAAGATTGAGAATTTCAGTAAACTACTATAAAGAAGATTGGAAATGTTCTCTAAAATCCTAGAATAATAATAGTGTTAATATAATCATTAATCCATAAAATCTCATTAACTCCTTAATTAAGATACTTAGATCTTAAGTTTTACTTATAAAGATCATATGGCATTAAACTTTAAATCTAATAATTGAAATGGTCAATTATCTCATTAATAAGTTCAGTTAAGATAACTTAAGAATTAAGTGTTAAAGAAAAGTAATTGGAAATGTCTAAGTAAAATCTTAGCTTAAGATCTAAAGTGATCAAAACTCAGACCCTTAGATCTTAAGTAACCTAAGAAGGTCAATATGGGTTTAGTGTTAATCTAATACTTGGAATTGTCAATTTTAACCTTAATAAGCTCTTTATAGTTAATTATGAACTTGATTCTAAAGAGAACCACAAATAGAAACTCTTAAGTCAAAACTCTAATTAGAAGTCTAAAGTGATCAAATTTCAGATATTTAGATCTTTAGATCTTAGACTTAGATCTTCAATTTGAATTAAACCACCTTCAATTGAAATTCTTTAATGATTGATTGTTTAAACTTTTGAAACCTTCCATGTGAGTAAAGGATGATTCAATCGATAAGATAATGAAATTATCTTAAAGATTGAATATAGATCTTAGATTCTCAAGTTCTTAGTTGATTATTTTATCTTATAATCAGTAGAATAGCCTTTCACTAAGATCTTAGTTAGTGAATCTTTCAACTTATAGGATTCCTTACCTTTAAATTGGGTAATAAGTGAGAAACCTAGATTCTATTTAAAATGTCACCTTGGATCTGGGATTTGAACTCTACATAGGGTTTAAGTTCTAAATTCTTAAATCTTGATTTATTTAGTCAAGATTTGGGTAAGAGAGTAAAATATTCATGAATTAGGTCGTTGATTTGCTTACTTAAACTATATAGTCATCACATGATTATTGGATTAGAATTTGTTAAGTTCTAATATTAACTTTAAGTACGTAAATCAGAGATTTTACTCGATAGCTGGATATTGGAGATCCTAAACTTGTACCTTCTCCGAGTAGTTAGAATTAGGAAATTAGATAACAATAGATATCACATAAGTCTAAATTGAGTCTCTTGCTTACGTTAATTAGATTTGCTTAGCATACCTTGGATATTGAGCCTTATTCCTTGAGCATAATAGGAAAAACTTAGGATATGGATGTTACATCCTAAGCTAGTATTGAAATTGCATATCATTCAGTTTTGTTTTGTTTGCAGTTAGTAGAATATGTTCTAGCTAGTCTGCCTCTTCAGTAGTAATATTGTATAGACTGGACTCAGACCTAGCATATTTGGATGGCTGGGCTGGGGATTGATTGATGGATATTGGAGGCCCTGTATGGCTTATTGGCTGGTATGGCAGTACTATGTCTTAGGCTTACTGCTACTTTAATTGAATTGTATTGCTTTCTAATTTACTTTGTCACATGCTTTAGTGGCCTTATTTTCAATTTCTGCTCGCTTTGCCACATGCCTCAGTGGCCTTACATCTCATATATTTGCTATGCTTTTGCCACATGTCTCAGTGGCCTTTCTTTTTCATATTAATTTATACATATAAGGCTTAGATATATGTATAAATGGCATGTTTAGGATGCTAGAATTTTATCATATTCAGTACTTGTGTTCTTTTATACTCATCATGTTTTATTTCGATCATAATCATGTTAGGATCATATTTATTTCAGTAGTTGCAATTATTTTTGCTTTCAGCCTCACCTTGCTTATTTGGTATTTTGTATGATATTTCACGTACATGTTGCTTGCTATAAATGGATAGTTTATAGTATTCCACTTCTTGTATAGCTTGTTGCACCCCATAATTGCTTGCACATTAAAAATAGTTTAATGTGATATCTTTCAATATTCAGTTCATTTAAATAGCCTAAAATGTACTTAGACAATTGTCTAACTGCAACTTTTTTTCTCTTTTTGGCTGGGGCCCTGGCATTTGTGATACCGACAAATGTCAGATTCAGACGTGTTCATGGGCAGTGTCATAGAAGAGGAGCAGATTCAGGAGGAGGATCGTGCTGCTGCTGTTTAGTTAGATTTTGCCTTTTTATCCCAGTGAGATTGAGAGTTATTTTATTATCTTTAAACTTCAGTTGTAATAATTAATTGTGGATGTATTTTATTTCTGCATTGTGATGAGTTACTATATTGCATTCTCTTTTCCTACTATGTATGCTTGTGGATGTTACTCTATTTTGTATTGCTTCCGCCACTTTGATATTTGTATTGATGAATGTTATAGCACTTGGTGACAAGTCCTTGGCTTAAGGCAGGTTGGGTTTGCCTAGCTTTACTTAAGTTAGGGATTTGCCACAGTTGGAGCACCGTACTTACTTATTATCAATACGGGGGCCCCACATGTATGCCTATAGGGCATCTTGAAATTTTGATGTCAAATCCTTTCAATTTTGGCTTACTATTTTCTCAAGAATTTGTTTCATTTTCTGATTGGAAACCTCAATTTGACTACTAGTTTGAGGATGATAAATTGTACCCACCTTATGTTACATCCCATAGCTTTTCAATAAATTTTATAGGTTTTTGTTATAGAAATGTTTTTCACCATCACTTATCAGAATTCTAGGCATTCCAAATCTTGCTAACACATGCTCCTTAAGAAATTTAATTACAATTTTTGCATCATTATTCACGCAAGCAATAGCCTCCACCCATTTTGATATATACTCTACAGCCACCAGAATATACATGTTTGATTGGGATGGTAAAAATAAAAATGGGCCCATGAAGTAAATTCCCCATACATCAAAAAGCTCGACTTCAAAGATCCCATTTAAGGGAAGCTCATCTCTTGTACCCAAGTTTTTGGTTTGTTGGCATTTATCATAGCTTTTAACATAATCAGCAACATTCTTAAATAGTTTTGGCCAAAAGAACCCTGATTGCAGCACCTTAACAGCAGTGCGATCAATCTATGATGACCACCATAAGGAGATGTGTGGCAATAATAAAGAATGTTTTTGACTTCAGATTCTAGAACACATCATCTTAAGAGTTGGTCGGCACAACATTTATAAAGAAAAGGATCATACCAAAAGTAGTTTTTTATATCAACGAAATTTTTTTTTCTTTGTTGAAATTTTAAATCTCTTGGTATCACCCCTCCTGCAATGTAATTTACATAGTCGGCAAACCAAGTTAGTGTTATTGAAGCAGTGGCGTAAAATTTTTCATCGGGGAACATTTCACAAATATCATTTCCCTCCTCATGATAAAGGTGGTTCAATATAGACAGATGGTCAGCCACCACATTTTCACTCCACTTTTTGTCCCAGATTTCAAGGTCAAATTCTTATAGAAGCAAAACCTAACATATGATGCATGGTTTTACTTCTTTCTTTTGAAGGAGGTATCTTATGGCAGCATGATCAGTATAAATAATAGTTTTTGACCCAATTAGATATGACCTAAACTTATTGAATGCAAAGATAAAAGCTAGTAATTCCTTTTCAGTTGTGGCATAATTCTATTGGGCATCATCCGTAAGCTTGCTAGCGTAATAAATTGAGTAAAATGTTTTCTGTTTTTGTTGGCCAAGAATAGCGCCTACCGCAAGGTCGCTCGCATCACACATAATCTCAAAAGGAAGATTTCAGTTTAGAGCAAAAATTATGGGAATAGAGATCAATGCAGTTATTATGGTGTTGAAACTTTTCAAATATTCATCATCAAATTTGAACTCAACATCCTTTCCTAGAAGCCGGCATAAGGGTAAGCTTATTTTTAAAAAATCCTTGATGAACCTCCTATAAAAACTAGCATGCTTAAGGAAACTTCTTATTCCCTTCACATTGATGGGAGGAGGGAGTTTTTCAATTACTTCAATTTTTGCTTTGTCAACCTCAATTCCCTTCCTTGAGATCAAACGACCAAGGACAATTTCTTGTTCGACCATAAAATGACATTTTCTCATACTGTTAATTTAGTATAAGACCTAAGCTCTCTAACACTACTCAATCCAAATCCCCAAACTTATAATTTCCCATTACTATAAATCATCATCTATAAACCTTAAGGAAAGAATAATTCTTAACTAAGTTCTTCTAAGTCCATACTATTTCCTAAGCTTTTGATCTATAGAACTGTAATAACCCTAGTATTGTTACCCGTTAATTAGTAGCCAATCGACTACAATCATTTTCCAATACTCATATAATAGTGTTAAAAGTCCCCACCTCGAGTTTCGTCGATTTGGAGATCATTTAAAACTTTCCAACATTTCTTAATTTTCCTAATAATTCTGAGAATGCCTATTTTATTTAGACCTCAGAATAAAAAATGGAGTCTGCCATTGGACTTATCACTCCCAAATTCACTAGGGGCGGTATTTTGGAAGTGGTTGGAAGTCATCAAATGTTTCCTGATTATTTTAATAATATTTACTCATAAAATTAGGATAATTAAATTGACATCCAATCAAAAATCTAATTGTATTTTTGAGTTTCTCACCCATTAATTAGGTAAGGATGAAAAGTCAAAATTTTTTAGAGTTTGTTTAAGTATTTAATTTTGAGTAAATAAATTGCTTAAAATCAATATTTAATTATTACATTTGAATTAAATTATTAAATACATATAATATAATTATCCAATAATATCCAAATGGCCTTTTTTATAAAAGCAAAAATTTGTTGTTTGGATCAAAACACGAAATACAAAAACAAAACATCTGAATCGTTAAATGATTATAGATCCAAATCTAACGGCCGTGATATATTTACTGTACGTCTTCTCTGCATCTCCCGATAGTGCATCTACTGCTATCAGGCATGCATAGAAATAGCGAGCTACCCTTCTCTGCAGCCTTTAGGCCTCGACATACCCCCCTCTACCTCCATTTTTTTTTGCTTCCTTTCTGTTAGAGGAGCTGTGAAGGAAAAATAGAGGAGAACCTACTGTCGATTTGGAGTTGTGATCATGCCCTAACCCTAAGTTTCTGCGGTAATCAAAGGGAGTTCAGGTATTGTCCTCATTCCCTACCAGTTAACTTCTCAATTTTAGATTTTGCGATTTCCTTTTTCTTAGAAACATGAAGATAATTATATAGTAAAATTGATGCGTAGAGTAGTTAGATCTTCCTCTATAGCGTATGCTTTTTTGATGAATTTTATTTATTCAACGAATTCTTAATGTTTGCATTTGATATTATTGTTATTACTCTTTGTATCTAGTTGAGCTAATCGGGCTCGATAGAGCCTGATCAAGCTCACGGACTTGCGAATAAAACTGTGTCGCAGAATTCTGCCTCTTTTCTTTTTCTAATTCAGTGATTTAAGGCGCGTAGTAGCAAAATTATTCATATTAATTTCTTATATCAAACCTTATCATATCCTTCTCCCTTTATTCTGACTTTCACCCTCTGTGTTCTGCTTGCGAACCCTAGAACTTAGGATTCTTCCTGTCGACCCGTTCATTGCGTGACAGGGAAGGGGCCAATATTGTCTTAATGGACCTAAATCTACAACCCATTTACGGCCTATGTTTATTCAATAGAAAATGGCGAGTTTCGGCCCGATAGGCTGCAGAGGGAGTGGAGCTTTGTTAAATTCAACTTAACTGTTCTTATGGATTTTTCTTTAAGTGTTAATGAAGTTTATTATTTCTTATTTGATTAATAATTTCTTTAAAAGCACTTAATCTTGCAAGTGTTATATATTACTATGATTGTTAAATTCATTGAACAATAAGATGATATTAGAATGATATTCTTGATCCTTAAATCAATTGATCATTATTTCAAATGGTTTTAATAATTTAGTCAAATCAATTCTTAATGTAATTTGATTTCCACTCATTAATTAATTAATAACCATAGCATTAAGATGCCAGGTGCAAATATTATTTATTGCCTTGTTTTGTAATATGTCATGGAACAATACTATGCTATTGAACATCTAGTATGTCAATTATTTTGTCCATGTATTTTGCTCTTCTGAATTTACTAAAGTTTGATAATTACACATATTCAAATCTTAAAAATCTTATAACTTGATCAAATAATATTTAAATTTGATGTTTCAATAGTCCATTCCAATCACAAAAATGTGTAGGATGATAATATGAAATCAGACTTAGGTTTTGAACCCTAAGTTTTTTAATGATATTTTAACCCTAATTAAGAGCCCTCCAAACCCTAATTTTCCAAAGTTGTCCAAATTTGACCTACTTAGTGTCATTCTTCCCCTTATGTTATAAGGATTTCATTTATGCTTTCATAATTACATTTGGATAACTTTTGGATGATTTAGGTATTTGGCTCCTTAATACTAGTGTAAATTGCATTTTTCCTAATTTCCTAGAATGCATGTTTTAGGTATTTAAACCATAGGACAACAAATATGTCTTATCTTATTTATTTCTCATATACTTTTAATTAGGACTAAACTAAGTCCTAATTTTTATTTTAACACTCTAAAGAAGTTATTAGGAACTCACCCTGAAATTTTGGTCTAAATTAGGTGTCAAATGGATCAAATCATACTTTTGGGAATTTCAGGAACCCTGGAATTTAACCGATGTAAATTGACCTCAAATCAAAAATCTAACTTTCCTTTGCGCTCAGCACCCCCAAATTAGCTAGGAGTGATGTTTTGGAAGTATTTGAAAGTCGTTGGACTTTCAATGAATATTTTAATATATTTAAAATACCCCAAAAAATAAGAAAATTTCATGGTCATCAAAATTAAAATTTGACTTTGCCGTTGCATTCCTCACCCTTCAATTAGTTAGGAGTGTAATTTTAAAATCTTTTAGAAATCATTTAATAGCTTAATTTTAATTGATAAAATTTCATTAAATTATTAAAGTAATTATTTAATTGAATTTATCCTTAACACCGTCTATTTTCGTGGGTGCCTGCTAGGTGCATGGCAAAGATGACACTGATGGCACTCCCTTTTGAACCCTAGCCTAACTTCTGAGCTCTGATTAAGTCAATTTGGAACTCTAGTTTGCGCTGCATCCTGAAGATCCCGTCACTCGATAAAAATCCTAAACCAAGTACCATCCAAACTTCATTTTTCTCATTAGATCATTGCATGCAGTTCATTTATGTTCTTATGCTAATTGTCGTACCCTTATAATGCATATATCAAACCTTCGACGCTCGATCAAAGTATTCATGTATATTGGATTAAGAATACATATAATATATAAGTTACACGAATACTAACATTTTATGAATATCCAGATGACATCACAATATTAAGTATAAGTGATATATAAACAGAGTGCGGAAGCTAAAGCATACATCCAGCAATATTCATCATAGAAATTGAATAACACATTCATCCCAGCAAAAGAAAAGAGTAAACATCCAGAGTTATGATAATGCTTTTAATAAATACAAAAATGAAGTCTAAGTATTGAACTAAAAAATTAAACAAAAGTAAATGCTGAAGAAGAGTTCACTAAAGCTCCTCAAATTGCTCCTGGATCTCCTGAGTATCCATCGGATCTGGCTCTACGAACTGCTCAGAATCTAGCAAATTGTCTAATCTCAAAAGTACCACATGTTAGACAAAAAGTCTGACACAATGAGAGATATTCTAACAGTTTACAATTATCTACTATTTAACATTTAAATAGTTTAAGCAAAACTGTAGAAAAAGATAATAAAATAGTTGAAAGCTCAATATAGTATAAGTCTGAAATAAAGTAACTGAATTGTAAACTGAAATTGTATGCAAAGAAAACAAAAAATAAATCTAAAACTGCAACTATCTGCTGAAATATGTATAAAATAGTATAAAATCTAAATCTGAGTAAATGATACTGCAAAATAGTGATGTATGCCACTGAATTCATAATTATGCATTTATATATGCCATCGAAGTGTATGCCACTGATATGTTGATTGAGTGTCTCACAAACACACCCCTAATTTCCTAGGTGAGTGAATGCTCTGCTAACCGAGTCCTTAGGTGAGCCAAATCACTCCGCTAATGCTGACATGACTTATGCATTATGATATGCTGAGGTTTTAATGCCCGTATGCTTTAAATCATCGATAAATCCCAGAATCAATTCAATAGCAAGTACTGATTCCATTTATCTCCATTATGCAGAATTCACCTAAGTAAATTCTGACTCCTAAGTTTAATTTACGGAGTTATTTAAATAAAGATCTTATAGAACTATCAGCTGAAGAACTTAAATACACATAGTTGGTATGTTTCCAAAAAAGGTAATTTAACACTTAGTTTGTTTAACTGCACTTATCGAAACCCATGACGATAAGAGGCATGGCCCGGTTACAGTTTATTCACTCAAACTAAGCTGTTAAATGCCTTAATTACAATTATACATTGTGCTCTAAAAGGATGACTTAAGATATTTATTTTGTTTAACTACACTTATCTAATTGCACAATAATAAGAGCCATGACCTTATTATATTTTATTCTCTCAAACTAAGCTCCAAGTTCACCTAATTATGAAATGCTTAGGCTTGGAAAATTTACTCTAAGCTGAACTGTACTTATCCAATCACATAGGATAAGATAGAGACTCTACAATCTTACTTAGAGTGACTCATCAAATCCTAGTTTTACTGAAATGATTCAGCATAATGGATTTACACTTTCACATTCTATTGATAATCTACTTATTTCCACAAGTCTATCTAAATAACAAGGATTATCAAACTAATAAATCTTTACTCCATTAAACTGGTACTACATAAGGGACCAAGAATGTGACCTAAAAGCCACTCAAATTTAGGTTACTACCATATAGAAGAAACTCATACTAAGCTCTTAGGTAATCCTAACATAAGGGTCTAAGATCAAGCTTATAAGGCTAATAAGGAGCATCTAAGTTTCTACCTCAAGATATAGATAATAAGCTCTTCCTACCTCAATAGATCAATCGTTTATGGCTTATAATTATTGATTTATAGATCATAATGATCTTGCACACCTAACTTAAGAGAAAATCAAAGTCCTAAGCTTTGGATTAATTCCACAATTCTTACTTCCTTAATGTTTGATTTGACCAGATTATATGGGTAAATGATGAATCCATAAATTACATCTAAAATAAAGGGGAAAAATTCATTTATTTAAGATATTTTTTTGCTGTTCCTAAATAAAATTTCTCTATTTTTTTCAGGAAATGGAATCCAAAGGAGCTCTAGGGCATTTTTGCAATTTTTCTAAAAATATAACAATGAATTCCGCTACAGCGCGCGGTCGCATGCTGCAGCGGGCTGCAGCGGAAACATTTAAACTATATTAAAATGGGGGCTCAACTAATTGAATAGTGTTTTTTGCAGAAATTACCGCTACAGCGCACGGTCGCGCGCTGCAGTGGTTGTTCGCGAAAACATTTAAGATTGCTAAACAGGCTCCCAACTAATTGAATAGTGCTTTTCGCGGAATTCACCGCTACAGCGTGTGGTCGTACGCTGCAGCGGTCTACCACGGAAATATTTATGATTATTAAATGAGGGCTCAATTAATTGAATAGTGTTTTTCGTGGAATTTACCGCTACAGCACGCGGTCGCGTGCTGCAGTAGTTCATCATGAAAAACTTGGCAATATAAATCGGGCCGCCCAACTAATTGAACAGTGTTTTTTGCGGAATTGACCGCTACAGCGCGCGGTCGCGCGCTGCAGCAGGCAGCCGCGGAAATATTTCTCTATACAATTGGAAAAAAAGAAATAATTGAACAGTGTTTTTCACGGAATTTCCCGCTACATCGCACGGTTGCGCGCTGCAGCGGTCTACAGTGGAGGACTTAGCTAAAATTGCTTGGAACCAAGGTACGCTAAGGCATGCAGCAGGGCGCTACATGCGCTGCAGCAGCCCGCCAATTTTTTTTCCAGTCAGAGCATTTAATGCGGCTGGAGACATGACCTCTATCCTGAATGTTGTCTCCAACTACCATATCTTGCAGCAGCTATTTTTGTAAATCTTTGAGGTGATGTGTGGCTTAAAAAATGGGATTATTGTCACCTCACCCTAAATTAAAAATTAATGCAATGATGAATTCAGTATTTTTAAAGGAGAAATATGGTTGCTTATGAGGAGGAGCATGCAGCCCCCCCTTCCTATAAATACCCCTCCTCTTGACTAGAGGAGGGTTCACAATTTTAGCAAGAGTTGCCTAAGTAAAGAGGAGAGCCAAAGGAAGAGAGAACTCCCCAAGGGTCACAAAGCAAGCTTTTGCAAAGGGAGAAGAGGAAGAAGGCAGCACTAGCATCCTAAGGAGAAGGTAATTAGAAGGAGAAGAAGAATCTCGGAGAACTTCTACGGAGCGTTCCTAGTATCTTCTAAACTCAATCTTGTATTTTCTTTTTAGTGACTATGAAAGGGTCTTTTGCTATGTATGTGTTTTCCTTATTTTCTTGTGTAATGAGTAGCTAAACTCCCCTTGGGGAGGGTTGGGATGAGTCCCATTTTACATGATGTAATATTATTGTGTGAATGTTTTCCCTCAAGCATGATGTAATTGTGATTTAAATACCTTACTAGGAAATTTCTATCAAATTAGTCTTGTTGTGTTTATAAGAAAAGAACTAAAAAATCTAAGATCTAATAGTCTTGTGCTCCTTAGCTCACATTTGGTTGGATGCTAGATTTTGAGTGCATGGATGCTTAGAACCATGTGAGAAAGATCTTGAGCTCAATGCACCTCAATCTAAGCTCAACCAAAGAGTTGATGCAAGTGATGCTAAGACCCACTAATTGAGCTCCTTAGCTCCACATAATTGAGATTGAGAAATGAAGTATTGAGTGCTCATGAACTAAGTGACATAGTCATTCAGCCCAATATGTGATTCTTTCATCTCAACTATATGAGATGCGAAGTGATGCTCGTAGTGGAAAATCAATGCTTGTGAGATCTTGAGATTTAAGAAAATTTAAACTCTCCTAAGGAGAAAATGAATTAACTTTAATTCTCAAGAATCTTACAAGAATCTTTGTGTTAAAGTAGAACCGAATGTGAGTTCATTTTGTGTACGAGATTTGAACTTGTAAGCCTTTGAGCTAGACTAAAGGACAACAATGTGCACTTGATTTCAATTAGACTAAATGATAAAGCTTGAGAAACAAATTCACACAAGAATTATATCATTGCATGTGGGATGGGCCCAACTCTCCTCTTTCTTTAAATCTTGTTATTTACTTAGTGAATATTTGTGCTAATTTTAGACCAACCAACCAATATAAACTATAGCTTAAACATTAGTGAGAATAGATATATTTTAGTGCCAAATCAACCAATTCTCTATGGTTCGATAAATTCCCAGAAAGTCACATTTTCCACTTATTACTTCAGACCACGTACACTTGCGTGCAAGCGCAGACGTGTATTTACAATCTGTCAATAAACCTATCTAATCAACACTTATAAGAAAATATCATAAATTATTAAGGAATGATTGGTTTATAAATCTATTCTATTTTATAAGTTTCATTATACTAGTAGTCTTATTTAAGAGGAAATTAAGGATTTAAGAGTAAGTGTTCAAATTGACCAATCACATAGGTTATTAAGGATCTTAATAGTTCTAAGTTAATAAGTTAAGATCAATATCAAATCAGAGTGTATTATTGGAATTATGCAAATTAATTTATCCTTAAATCAAACTATTTTCCTTAAGGTGATTAAAGATTTTAGACCCTAATCAAGGTAAGCAGGATTTAATCCCCAACTTAACTAAATTAAGATCACTTGTTTAATTTGGAATCACTGACAAATCAGTGAGTTATTGGTGTATTATTGATGTTCAAATTCAGGATTTAAGACTAAGCATTAATTGCTTAATCACATCTTAAGATTCTTAGGTTAAATATTTAATTATGCCAATTTCATTCCATTAAGGTGTTCAAGTTCACTTAATGGTTCTCTAATATTTAATTTATTGATATGAAAGCATAGGAATACAAATTTCCATAAAGCAAAAAGTAATTAAGGCTAATCAAACTTTAAATCAAAAAATATGGATTAGCACTTAATTAAAAATTTAACCATTAAAAGGAGTGACTCATAGGTCAACCTACGCACCTATAGGTTCATGAAACATAATAGGAGTGTTCTAATAAATAATACAAGTAATTAGAGATTATGATTGAAAGTTTTGACTAAGAAAAAATCCTATTTTTCACTAATCATGCTTTTACAAAATTAGGGCATAATTAAGAAAATATTAATCAGAAAATTAATTCACTTAGCACATGCAATCTATATGGCAATAGAAACATAAAGGTACCTAAATCATGCAATTCGGCTAAGCATATATGATGATCAACTCTAATTAGGCTCTATAATAATTAGGCTAAATCAGAAAATCCAACCAATAAAAGTGCAATATTATTTTATATTCTTATTCTTTATGATTTTTTAAATTATTTGATATATAATTTCATAGGGTTTGGACCAGTTGATTAAAAGTTATTTAATTAATTTATTCTACATTTTTCTAATTAATGTTTCCCTATGTATCAATTAATTGGATCATTTTTCTTACAGAAAATAAATCCAATTAATATTATTAATATTACATGGGCTAAACCCATCTCCAAAACACGCAGGTCAACCGGGGCCCGGGAGACCCGGCACTGTCGCACCACGCGAGTCATGGGCTAACCCGACATGCACAGTGCTGTCATCCCCAATCCCTCTTCCCGACCTTAGGACAATTAGGGAAACCCTAATCACAAAATTTTCAAGCATCCAGGCCAAAGCACGACCAACCGAAAGTCTCTACAAGTTCACCATGACTAGATGCACTGATAGATGCCCAAAGCCCCATGTGAGAAGGTTTGGATCTCCCGAACATTACTCACCTGAGAATCTTCACTATGGGGCTACTGTGGGGAGTCAATTCTTCCCACAAAGGGCACGATTTGCCCCGGGTTTGATCTTTACACCTTCATGAAGGTGATACGGATTGAACCCCTAAGGTGCATGGGTCTGTAACTTACTGGATTGTTGGGTGCCTACTCGGACCCAGTCTTTCTACAAGATGCAATCTGGTCGATCGGGACTAATTTAAAGTTTAATTGCATGGGCATTATGTTCGATTATACAATGCCATTCAATTCAAATAAAAAAAGGGAATATATTGAGCCTAACCGGCTCTCCATAGCAATTGGGGAACCTAGTTTGACAGAGGAGCTCAGATTGAACAGACTAGATAATCCAAAGGCTGCTAAGCTTTAAAGGAGAGCTAGGGGTCCTAAACACAATAACTCACCCACTATCAGCGGTACGCAAGCACTGAAACAATTGAAAGAGCTCGAGCAGACCAGAAATGTCTGAGAGGAAGAAGACTCCAATTGAGCTCAAATGATCAGCAAGTTGACCCTAGGAGGGATCCTAAGGCTATATATAGCCTCATAGAGGAGATGGAAAGTTTCTAGAGGCAAGAATTGGGTTGTAAGCATCCCAAGAGATCGAGGCATGGCCAAGCTTTAAAATTCTAATTTGAGTTCGGCCGAGTCACTAGGCCCTAATCAAGGCATCATACCGAGATGGAGGAGGTCTTAATGACCTTACTGAGCTGGAGGTGCGAGTGGGGGACAAGGAGAGATGCTTGCGTACGGGAGATCCCCCTTGTCGGGGACGGGTGCGATTGGGACGAAGGTCCACAGTGTCCAGACCTTCAAATGTTGTCTAATCGATCAATCAAATGGCGTAATGGCTCAGATCCTAGCAATCGATTGCGGGAGCGATCCGAGCCATAGGATCCATGAGCAGATCCAACGGCAGATCCGTGGCTCCGCAGATCTGGATTCTAGCCGTAGGATCTGCGGAAGAGATGATGAGATGGAGTGGGGTTCCACTATCGCGTGACCCGAGCTCCACAGCGGATCACCCGTGGTCCGTACAGTGGATCCCGGATGGGTAAAATAGCTTAGGGTAGATTTGCAAATATTCATTATTGGGATCCCTTATGTGTAATTATCCCATTTTAATTTAAATTGAATTTTGGTCCAAATGACCTCCAAAAATTCCTAAACTTTCATTCCTAGCTAATTTTGGGGTGAAAAATTTAAAAATGTAATTATATTTAAATTTTGAGGTCAAAATATTTTTGCTATTAATTCATATTTTTAGTTGATCAAAAAACCTAATTGACCTAGATATGTCCGATTGACCTCAAACTTTTAGGGTTAGCTTAAAATAGTGTTTTAAATGAAATGGAACTATAATTAAAGCATGATTAAACTTATTAAGCTATGTGGCAACCTATGGCTGTTACATATAAGGTGACTTTACATTCTCAGAGGGTGAATGTGAGTGTTTGTTTTCTATGAGACCCCATTTTTTTTACTAGTTAGGCAGGCGTGCTTAACTCCTCGCTTCATTCTGTATGTGCTCGCAGAATGAGAGTTTCCATAAATTACTTCAATAATTAAAAGATGAGTATTATACATTCTTATTTATTGTAAGATCTCATCATAGCCTTTTAGCTATATTTCATTTGCATAATTCTAGACTATGCATTCTTAGCCAAGAGGCTAAGATCTTCCTTTACTTACTATGCTTTGCATTTTTTATTTTCAGTATTGTGCTTTACTTACAGTTCATTATAGAATGCAGTAAATATTGCTTTAATTTCATTTAAATATTTCACTACTTTTCTTTACTTTACTTAGTATAATTTCTATTGAACATATACATATTTCCATTTCATAATTATATTTAAATGTATATTAGTAGCTTTTAGACTTATTTAGAGTATTTTTCCCTTACTTTTTTGGTTGTAGGCTAGAGTGATTATACTTGTAAGTTCTTTTACTCCTCTTCCTTTTCTACTATCCTTCTTTACAATTACATTTACTTTCTTCCCATACTTGAATGCTTTTTAAATGCTTTGCTGTAGTTTTCAAATTATAAATTAGCTTATGATATTCAATTAAAATTCAAAGAATAATTAGCTAATTTTAAAATGTGCTTATACTATTTAGTCTAACTATATTTTTCTTTTTCTTGGATTTGCTCTATCATATTTTAAATATCAAAAATATGATAGACCAGGAGCAATATCAGACTAGTGGAGCTAGACCTAGTACATGAAGACTATTTAAATCTGCTTCCGCTTTACTTCTATTTACATTTACTTCATGTGTGAGAGAGTGACTTTATTTTCATTTCTTTTTCATTTTCAAAGCTTGTAATAATTAAATTTCTATAATATTTTTCTTTCTTCTGTGATGAGTTTACTTACATTAAATTGTTTGGATTGGATAAGTGGATAATTTTGCATATTCTATTTGCACTTATTTTATATTTTTCCTACTTTTTTTATTGCAATTTTCTTAACTTAACACCCCTCACAAAGATATTTGGTCACTTAGCATTTAATCTTGGGTTAGTTTCCTTCTAACCTAGTGTTAAATGTTATGGTAACACTCTAATGTTGGTTTGAGTTCCTATCCAATATTGGGGTCATTACAAGAAGTAGCATATTAATTGATTAATCTAGGTGATTCTAACTTCCGATCCTATATTTACCATAAATATTCAATATTTGACTTCCTCTACTTCTCTTAACTTCTACACTACAAAACCTAACTCTTCTACCAAACATTAAAGATGAATGTTCTATAATAGTCTAACTTATGTTCTCCTCTATTAATAGTACATGAATAGATAATCCATATCTAATTTCAATCTAACATCCAAACATTTGCACTCAAACCACTTCTTAGATCATCTAGGGAGTCTAAATGATACATAATTAGGTCAAAATCCTAAACTTGAATATAATAATGATATTTGAGAGTCCAAAACTTGATATTTTGATTTGTAAGTATAATCTATATAAATATAGTAAATTATTAATCCTCATAACACATGAATTCCGATGACTGGTAGTATGAAAAAATTAAAGCTCTCGAGGCTCAAATATGTGCTAATCACCCAAATGGTGATTAGGTTTACCATTAGTAAAAATTAATCATCAAAATAGAAGTTTGAAGTCATAAAAGGTTCTACATATTTTTGTGATCATTTTAATATATAATTTCTTTATATTTGGATTTATATTTAAAAAGTTATTTAAGAAATTTAATCTACATTAAATCTAACCTAAGCTTTACTTTAGTCAAAATCTAAATATTCCAAAAAAATATTCTTCTATTAATTGGCTGAACGCACGAGCCGCCTAATCAGGCCACGGGTGCAAACCCAATGACAGTGCCGCGCAGGTTGGGGTCGATCCGCCCAACACTTACTCTAGAGGGAGACATATGGTTTCTAAATACACCACACACAGGTCATTCCAGCAAATGTTCCTTATACCAAATTGAAGCTGAGATCAAGACCTACCAAAAGATTGCAGTATCCTTAACTATCATTAGCTAAAATGTCAAACCCTAACCCTAATTTTTAATTTGCATAGGGTTTACTATGGAGGGACACTATTCCCTCCCACAGTCTATTGAACTGCTAGCTTGAGGTCCCAACGTGTTCCTTGGGTCAAGGCCGATCCAAGGAACACCTATTTGCCATCGAAGATAGCTTGAATGATCGGAATCCATTTAGATCTTGGGCACTATACATTATTGTATAGGCTAATGGCTATCTTCTTCCAATTGGACTCACCCATTTTAAATGAAAATGACAATCAGCGGGTCACCATGGGTATTAGAAAAATGAAATGTATTGAAAGTAATCACAATGTAATTTGGATAGGAAAAATGGAGTACCTGGCATTCATCATTTTTCGAGTCTGATAAGCCAATACATGCGTGTAGAACAGCTCTGAGCTTTGATAACTCCACCAATCATAAGCAATTCACCAAACGAACACAGAGGAGGGGTTTGGCCAAGTCTCGAGGAGATGAAGAAGTAGTTTCGATGATTTTCCCCATCTACCATGGCCTTTCATGGAGAAGACTTGGAAGAGATGATCCAGGGCAGATCATGGCCATCCAATCCCTAAAATGGCCCTGATCAGATATGGCAGCTAATCAGCGGCTGCCGTCTGATCAAGTTTTCAAAAGAGCGACATGACCCATATTCATTGATATGGCTATCCCATATTCACTATGTGATGATAGATCGCCCGTCGTCCAATAGTGGATCCAATGACTAATTTTTTTGAATAATTAATATTTATTTAATTAATTAATTATAATAAATACAATTTAAATTAATTACACTATATTGAACAAATGAGCTCCAAAAATTCTTGAAATCTTACCCTTAGCTAATTTGGGTGTGAGGAATTTAAAAATGAAGTTGAATTTTTGATTGGAGATTAAAATAATTATCTCATTTGTTCTATTTATTTAAATTGATCAAAATATTCCTCTTAATAAAATGACTCCCAAACTGCCCTAAAATTTTGGGGTACGATCTTAAGCCTATTTAAAGACAAATGGAAGGATTTCTAGATAAATTAGGATGTTAATAATTAGGTAGTAGCCATGAGTTGCTACACTCTAACCTTAAACCTCAAAATATATTGTATATTTGAATTTTTAACATCAAAATATGCAAGTATTAAAAATTTCATTATTTTTGGAATTATAAAATTACTAAAATATATACAAAATTAATTTAGAGTTTAATTTAAACTAAATATTATGAATTTAATTTAATAATATGAGTGTTAATCATTATTTATAAAACCACAGAGGCTGGATCTGGTGCAATGAACGTAGGGCCAAAGGCAGAGTTGCATCTTAGATCATAACTGTAGCGCCTTTCTAATAAAGATTATATGGCAAAGATTTCACCTAGAGATTTACTCAAGTTTAAGATAGATCATACAGTCAAATGCGATCAAATGGCAACAATTTAATCATGCTCTGTTCACTTTCTTCCCTAGGCTTTGCCCAGTATGGTAATGTCCCACATAAGCACTATCCTTTTACCTATTAAAAATCTTTTCCCCATGACCCCACCCATTGCCGACTAGTTCCCATTTATGGTAGGAATATTCTTAAGCCAAATTCAAGTCGATTTAGCTTATAGATGTAATAAGGCATGATGTCATTAAATATGGATTGCTTGATAACACTTTTTTATCTTGTGTCTAAAATTTTGATTTACATAAAATCTTTATCTCACACCTCATAATTCTCTTAAGGGCCCCATTCCACTTTAAGAAATATCCCTACAACTAGTGGATAGGCTTCACCATTAATGCTAATGAGTTGAAAAGTCACTAGCTTTATATTATATAAGTTGATGTTTAGCCTCAAAATGGAATACAACCTAAGTATGTTCCTTTTGCTCCCCATGTTCATTAGAGTTTAAGAACTTGTAGGTTTTAATGATGAATTGAACCATTATGATGAAACCTAAAAGATCAACTTCATTGAATAAAATACTTTGAAAACTATTCTTAAGGTTTGTCAATTGAACGATCCCTTTCTATTTTCTCTCTATGCAGGCTCCTGGATATCTTTTCTATTGCGCTAGTATTGTTAAAGACAATCATAAATGACTTGATGGGCTTATTATGGAATTCAAGCATAACACTTATGTGGTATGTTTGCAAAATGTAGTAAAAGTTTTTTATTTCTTCATAATTATAATTGTTAATAATCTAACTCCTCTTATTTCTCTTGCCTTCTCTCAACATTAATTCCATTAAATGATGACAATGGTTGATAAATTTATATAAGAATGCTTCTAAGGCAAAGAAGTTGCAGTGTTTTGCCGTCCATATTATGATAAACAAAAATTTTAGACTTCATGCTCAAGTACTTTCCCCTAATTATGGTATGGGTTATCTTTTAGTTAATCGATAAACTTGAGAGACCATAGAATTATGTTGGTAGCACATACATGTATTGAAGTAAAATATAATCAACTGATTAAATGATTTTGGCCCCCATTTGTCTATGAGTTAGCTTTTTTTATTTATCTAATTATCCTAAATGTTTAGAACCACTTCATAGAATGAAGATCTTAATGATGTTTATTCTCCTATGCATAAATATATTTTGTAGCGCTCGAGAATAATTCAGTTATATATTTACAAAGGATTTTAAGGGATGGATAATTAAAATCGTGACTTCTATTTTTGAAGGATAGATGAATACCATGCTTATCCTTATTTGTCATATAATGCGTTACTTTGGAAAACTTGGCTATATAGTACCTCAGAGACTCGTTTTCTTTATGTCTTATATGGAGTAGGGTGTGGGAAGAATTGGGAGATCTTCTCTCCATTTTGAAGTGAATTATAAAAGATTTTGTTAATTAAATAAAGTCAATGATGTTCTCATGTTGAATTTTTGTATTAAATCTTATATTATATTGGTAATAAAAAACTTACTCTTGACTTTGTGGCCAACACCATATAGTAACACCAATGTCTCAATGTGAACCTCATGATCAATAAAATAATTAGTCTTTTTGTAGGCCTTGAAAGTGAGATAATTAAAGATCTAAAATATGATAGTTTACTTGATTCTTGAGCATTATGAATTTTGTGTATTTTCCAAGTCTAGTTGAGTGACTCTAGTAGGTGCTTCAAAGCTTGGTGGTTCAATGTGACAAGGTGTAACAATCCAGGTTATTACTTAGGCTAATTAGGACTCACCAAGTTTTAATTTTGATTCTATCACTCTAATTAAGTCATAAGGACTTCACCACAAAGACCTAGTCCAAATTAAGAGTCAAATAGATCAAAACTTAATTTTATGAATTCCAGGAACCAGTGAATTTGACCTATTTAAATTGACCTATAATTAAAAATCTGACTTCGCCATTATGCTCATCACCCTCAAATTAGCTTGGGATGGAATTTTGGAGGCATTTTGAAGTCTTTGGATTTTCAGTGAATATTTTAATATATTTTAAATACATCAGAAAATGAGAAAAATAAATCCTTGTCAAAATCAAAATCTATCATTGCTATTGCATTCCTCACCTCTCAATTAACTAGGGGTGATTTATTAAAAATTTTTGGGACACAATTAATCAATTAAATCTAGTTAAGGAAATCAATATAATTAATTTTAATAATATTATTTATTTAAATTCACTTACGACACTTTTACCCTTCCTCATGCCATCTCCCCATTTTCATCGTATCTGATGGCGCATCTCGATCATTCAATATCAGATTGAATGGTTGGCATCTTTTCTTCCTCTTCGCCTCCCACGTGTTGCGGGACGCTCGCATGCGGTGCACCGACCGCCATGTGGAGTCCCTTGCCACATCAGGACTTCTTTAGAGACCATCTAATGCTTAATAATTGCTCCATTCCTCATTAGTGTCCATCAGAGCTATCAGCAGTGGTGAGTCTGAAGAAAGACTGAACAAACATGCCATTGTTAGGTGCAATACTTGTGACATATGCACTAGCTAGATAAATTATTGAATTTACTCTGTGTAAGAATTGCATGTATCAAACATATTTAGAATATTGAGTTAAATATAATTATTGGAATACTTATTAAATTTATAATTCATATTTTAGTTTAATTTGCTATTTTGTGAATTTGGAATATATTCTTTTGCTTTGATTTAATGAAACTTTGAAACCTTTATTGTTCAATCTATGTACTCCAAGGCATTAATTTAACTTAATGTAACATACTTATTATAGATTAAAATTTAATTAATATATCATATTGCTCCTTGTTCATGAGAGAATGTTTAATTGGCTCTAAGATGCATAAGACATTGGATGGCTTTTGTTCATTTAGGGGAAACTAGCATAATAGTAAAGCAAAAAACTTGGATGCGTCATGATAATTTGAGGGATGTTAGTGAGATGAATTGAAAATGTTGAGGTTTTGTTAAATTATCTTAGCATCAATATCTCTTGTACAAATAAATGCTCAATTATAAGATTATGTGATAGCTAAATTGTGGGTAGGTGTGTGAATATATATATATATATATATATATATATATATGATTTTCTTTGCACTTAATTAGATTCATAACTATTATACATACTTTCTCTTAATATAATTGTAGGATCCATTTTAAAATGAAACTCTCCTTAAGTTTTATTATTTTTAAATTTTTAAGAAGTTATAAGAGATACATTATATATATATATATATATATATATATATATATATATATATAATTACATTGAAAGATCATGCAATCTAAGCGATAAGAATTTTTATTTTTTGCAATTATTTGACTCTTGAAAAATAAATCATATGATGCATCTTTTATTATTATAGTTAATAATTTTATTATGGATATAGATGAAAGTGAGGAAGAATAATAAAAGAGAATTGAGAATAATTTCTTAAGATTAACAAAATATTATAAAGATGTTTTTAAATAAAATTTAATATAATTTTACTATAATATCTTGAAATTAAATAATATAAATAAGATTGTATAGAAATATTTAAAATAATTTAATAGTTTATTATCATAATTTTTAGTAAAAATATATTTTTTAATAAATTTAGTTATTTTATCTATAATTGAGTTATTAATTTTAAATTGAGTATTTCTATACTTCACACATTTTTGTTAGCTACACTTGCTTCATATTGAGTTATTATTTTCATATTAAGTATAGCTACATTTTTCTTTCATATTTTATCCTCATGAGTGGCACCACCTGTCTAAAAGGTACAACGCTACACTTGCTTCTCCTTTCCCAATTCGTTGCGTCTGACCTTCTGTTGTCTGCAGTTACCGGACTGAAGCATATCTCAGCTACTCCGGCGCCCGCGCAGATCTCTCTTCGTTACTCGGTAGCTGAAACTATAACTTTCCTTCTCCCAGTCTGAGTACTCCCCCCAACCCCTCTCCCCACCCCCTCCCCCCCCCCCCCCCCCCCCCCCCCCCGTCACCTCCGTCCCCTCCCCTCTCTATTCGAAGTTAAGGAGGGCGGTGATTTATGAAGGTGATGACCATGGTATCCCTCCGAACTCGCTTACTCGATTTCCCAATTATCACAAATTTTGTGCGTTGTTTTGCACACCTTCCTTAAAGTCTTCTTCTTGGGCCAGTGATTTTTTTTCTTAGTTTTCTCTTGTTTCGCTTGCTCAGCTACAATAGTACTAGTTGTTTTTTCTAGGAACTGCTGGTCATTATTGAGGATAGTAAGGAGAACATCTTTTCACTGTCAAGTCTGGACAATTCTGACATTCTGTTCGATGTGGCATAGGGAGTTCTTCGGAGACTTTTTTGTCACATTCAACGCCTTCCTTTAAAACAATTAAGTCGATATGTAGCGAATATGCTGCGCTTTGATTGTCATAATTTAACTTATATAAAATTAAATGACCGGTTAACTATCAAAACTTATATAAAAACTGTCGTAATTGATTTTGCAGCGTCTATAAGCTCTTAAAATTCTAGAAGAAAACTGTTAACTTTATGTTAGATTCATATTCATGTTTTTAACCATGCTTACTTTTCCAAAATTCTTGATCTTCTTTTTAAGAAGAAAATGAATTTGGTAATGTTATATCCGGTCAAAACCTTCAATGTATAAGATAGAAAAGTAGCAATTTTATTTTCTTATTGTAGGTAAGTAAAAGGAATTTTTGGAGATGTGGACATTAAAGTAGCAGGTTGAGTCCATTAAACACCTGTGCTTAATTCAATTAAAGCTCCTATTTATAAAATATTTAGAAGGGCTTATACATTTTTTATTATAGTCCTGCACGCCCTGCTATTCATGTTGATGATAGACATCTCTCATGTAACTCAAACCCATTTTTATAGAAACTAAAATAGAATCTTTGTGTGATTGTGAATGTTCGCAATGCCTTTGCTAAGCTACACAAATCTTGTGTATGTCTTATGTGATTGATTTGTGCCTTTCTATATTGTAATTCATTATTAGAGAAGATAAATTTTCAAGCATTTGGCATTAGACACCTTTATTAGAGAAAAAATTGTCTAGTGATCAAGGATTCGGAGAATGGCATATTTGGTTAGCTAATAAGGACTCTAAGCTTTGAAAACCGGGACAAGTTTAAGAAATCTTTGTTAGGCAAGTGCTAGATGTAATAAAGTATGAGGATTGGGATATGTTATAGTGCAAGTTGTTGGGGTGGTTCATTTGATGTTGGCATGAATCTTTATGCCCGTTATGATCAATAAGAAGACATCTTGAAGACAACCACGTAGATGATTATGTCAGATGTTTACGATTATCATTCAATTCTAATTATGTTTATTTGATGTACCATTTATTTTAATTAAAGAAGGAAGAATGTGCATCCATTACAAAATATATTAATGAGTTCAACTTCTTTACAATTCACTTGAGTTCAATCGAGATAACATTTGCTAATGGATCAATGATTTATTTTACTAATATCCTTATTAGAGAGTTGATTTGCAATGGTGATTCAAGTAAGCAATTCACTTGCCAATGCTAAGTTAAAGTTGAATGATGCTTTGATTTTTAGAAATGACACTCCTAGAAAAGAGTTAAGAGAACATTTATATTTTGTTTGAACTTGCAAGGCATAAGATAAAAGTAATTGAGAGGGTGGAATGAGAGCCATTGTAGATTATATGAAATATAAGGAGCCAATTTATGAGCCCTATAGACATCTTCATTTGGTATTGTGATTAAAGAGAACACGTTAGAATATTCTAACTACCTATTTAATAGTGTCATTAAGATTAGAACCAAGGGTTTGACTAAGTTAAATATATCAAAGATGATAAAAAAATCTTTTTATAAATGAAGATATTAAATATAGATGGATGAATAATTTATTAAGTTTTAATGAAGGTTGTGCTAATACAATTATTATAAGTGAGTTTAGTGATTATAAAAATAATATTAATTGCATTTTCATTTGGAAAGTTAATAAAGCTGATGTTTAGAATGCTTTAAAAATGATGACGAGTTGAAAAGTTGTAGGATCGAATGACATCTCGATTGATGTGAGGGAAAGTTTGGGTGAGGAAGGAATTTCATTGCTTTTAAGTTATTTAATGATATTTCGAAGCTAAAAAGGTGCGGTGAGATAGAATAACCAAGCATTTGATTCAAGTAAAATTTATCAATGACTTGATATAGAAAAACTAAAATGAAGGAGTTTCTTAGCTTACTAAGTTATTTAATACTATTTTAAAGATTTAAAAGATGCTGTGAGATTAAAATTTTAAAACTTGACTCAAGTAAAAAATGCTAAAATGATTATAAAATTTTTTCTAAGGAATAAAGATATTAAATCTTGATGGGTGGATTAATCATTAAGTTTTAATCATGGTTGTATTGTTACAAATAATATGAGTTTAATAGTTAAAAAAATATCATTTGCATTTTCATTTGGTAAGTTAATAAAACCTAGACATAGAATGATTTAAAGAAAATAAATAGTGGAAAGCCATAAGATCATATGATATCCTTGTCGATGTGAGAAAATAGTCTTATTTTTTTGAAGGATAAACATTATGCATTTTCCTTTATAATTATAACTAGTTTTACATTTATTAAATTTGTGGTAGATACTTAAATAATAACTTAGAATCTATTATGATTAAATTGAAGTTCCAATTTACTAATTATTATATCAATCATAATTCATATATTTTTGTTTCAACACACTAAAAGTTGGATTAAATAAAATTGATTAGACTCTTAATTATAATTTAATCACCAATATAGAATTAATTATTCCTAGCACATGATATTTTCAGTCTATTTTATATGTTTGATGATTTTATTAATTTAACAAACTTATTGAAATGATTATACAACAAATAAGGAAAATTTCAATAAAATTTCAATGCTTATGAATACATTATAAAATAAATTTCCAATTATATGTAATGTAGTATGCACATTCATATAAGTATATGTGGTAGAGACATGTATATACTTACTTCCACGATAAATCTTTCTTAGAGATATGATCTTCCCTAAATTTGGAAGGGTTTCTCAACACGTATTTTAAAGGACATGTCATTCAATATTACTATAGACTATAGAGGTGTCTATTTGTAGTTAAGTGAAAAAAAAGTAAATGAATGACATGTTAAAGCTATCTGAAAGCCAATTATGTTTTACACGTAGCTATTTTTCACTTGTATGTTTTTTTTCTAATTTTATGCTAATTATCTTTTATTTTTAGCTTTTAGTCTTTTGCCCCCACAAGCCTTTCTTTAATTTATTATGTTTACTTTGCACTTTAATATTAGGCATCTATATCTATTCTTCTTACTATTAACTATTAAGAAGAAACTATGATAATCCGCTCTAAGTTTCTTTTGTTAACATTTTTCAGTTCAAGATTATATTGCTGATAAATTAGTTGATCTAACCTATACTTGCCATTGTGTTAGGTACACTTTATATTTTAATTTTTTTTTCAATTGTAGTATTTCTTTTTTATCAGTAGTTGTACCCTTTTATTAACCTGATAGTAGCTTTATGATATATAAGATTTTATTATCAATATTATTTAAATAAATATTGGATGATTAGTCGACTTGTCATTGCTCGTTTTGGATTATATGTTTATGCTTGGCGTCTTAATGTTTGAATGCTAAGTTTATATTTTTATCGGCCAACAACCCCCATTTTTCGACATATATCGAGCTAGGTCGTGACAACATTTTATTACAAGGGTTAGTTTCAACTATGCTAAAATCTGAAACATTTGAGTTAGTGTGTATAAAGGCTGAGTGTTTACCCTTGTAAGAGCTCTTGGAGGCTCATATCATTATGCTACCATCATTGTTGGTTGTATCAGAAATTATGCATTTATTTTTTGAAAAATATATGATGAATTTGATGCTTTAAAGTTATAGAAAGTTGATGTAAAAAGTTTATTAGATAGAATATTGTTAGTCTAAAGTGAAATAAATTCAGGAAGTATAACATTATTAATTCAAGGCATTTTGGTAAGTATTTGAATGCTAAAGGCACCTCGAGGTTTGCTCAAGTAAAATGATATTTTATAAAATACAATAAATTTTGAAGAAGCTATCTATGTAGATGTAAACAACACAACAATGTGTCTATCAACTGCAATATTTTTATATCGTTACATCTCAAGATCCCTAAAGAAGAATGAGCAAGATAGGAGCTGAAGTTTTCAAAATTTTTGTTTTGGGTGTTTCAGATGCATATTTTATTGATTCTAATGCCAAGGATATATTGGATATAATTAAATATTATTTATTTGTTACATTTTTAATTTCTTGCTACTGATTTTGGATAATCATAAAATAAAAAACCATGGCATAATAATGTGACATTCAATAAAAATTAAAATATAGATAGATGTATGATTGAATCCAATAATGTATGCATATATAACGAGACGTGTAAAACGACTGTTTATAAATATATATATACATACATATATACAGATATAAATATCTATATATATATATATTTATATATACGCACACTAGATGTTGTCGTAGAACAATTTTGAAGAAGCTAAGCACTATGCCAATTCTTGAATTTGAAACTCTTCTGTTAGGAGAATTAGCACATCATTCAAATTAAACTGCATATTGCTACACAGTTGGTTCATTATTTACTGCTAAATGATATTGGCAAATCAAAATACCATGCAGAAATAGTGCATCTATATGGTTTTGTTGAGTGTGAGCTTTTTGTGTAGAGCCTTAATAGAAGAATAAGATATGCATGTTAGCTCAACTATAAAAAAGAAAAAGGGCTTTGCAAAAAAAAGTGGGCTTCCTAAGTAAAATAATAACTTGTTCACATTAAAAGATACAAGTCAAAATTGACAGTGAAAGACATTTATTTGTTGATAGGTATTGACAATACGAATATACTCTTTTTGTTGGTAAGATTACCACCACTATTACAACAACATTGAGCAATATTGTAGTGAGAATTTGTGTTAATAATGCAAATAAGCATGAAGGAGAAAATTTTCAAAATAGTATCTTTCTTATTTAAAGTTGGTAAATTTAGTCCCAGACTCCTACACATTTAAATTTGCCAAATTTAGTCTTAAACTGCTCTACTTAATCCATTTTAGCCCTTTGTTTTTTTATTTGACCATAATTACATTTTGGGATTATATTGTGATCAAATTCAATAATTAAAGGGCTGAATCATTGCATAAATGGTTTTGGACTAAATTGGTTAAGCTAAAGGGAAAATTATGCGTATGACACAATATTTTTGCATTTACATATCTAACATCTGAGTCTTAATATTTACAAAAATAACATTTAATGAAACATTTATCTCCATTTTGAATGATTAGAAAATTTTAAAGTGCATGATATTTTGTGTAATTAATAGAAATTTAGAACTTAAGTATTGTAAGCTTTAAGATTTTGGTCCTAAATATGTAAATATAAAAGATTTTCTTGGTATGTATAAAAAATTCCCTTAAATTAAAATAATCAAGGGACTCTTTTGATTACTTTCCCAAATGTAAAGATTTTTTCTTGCAATGAGGCATAGAGGAGGATATTTACTTATAATAACCTAAATCTTATTTGTAGATTGTTGTAAGTTTTTCTTAAAATTGGCTCCAAGGATGGTGCATAAAAGGATGATGACATCATGTATAGTAATGGTTTAATAATGTGTGAGTTGGATCATTGTTATTATTTTATAAGATGATGTCATCATTGTTATTATTTTGATATTTGTGGATGATATATAGTTGTAATGACCACCATCAAAGGGTTCAATATATTGAAGTGGTTGTCAAATAATTCAAAAAGGATTTTGGTGCAAAAAAGATTATACTTGAGATGATAACTCAAATTTCTTATGAAGAAACTCTTGTATTGCTCCAAAAGAATTCCATTGTGAATGTACTAAATAAGTTTAATATTTGAGATGTGAGTATAAGAGACACTCATTTGAGCCGTCATCTCAAGCATTCTAAGGAATGAGCTCTAAAGACTAATACTGGTTGAAAGTAGAATTGGATTTGAGCCGAGTTCAAGTGAGTTAGACTGAACTTGAACTCAAAATTTCAATTTTGGCTTAACTTGAATTTAAATTTGATATGAGTCTAGTCAGCTTGACCCAACTGACTTAATTTTAAGTCAACCTGAAAATGATTCGAGTTGACTTCAAAATAGAAGTAAGAATGCAAATGCTATTATGAGGATTTGAACTCGTGATCATGTGCATTTTATTACAGGCGTTGTAGATGATTTTGAATCAATAACACAAAAAATATAATTTTTGTTAATTTTGAGTCAACTTGAATTATAAATCAAGCAACTTATCTTAAAGACAACGGTGATTAAATATTTAGGTTTGATATTTGACTCATAGCTTGACTTAAGAAAATTTTCGAATTGAGTTTTAGTTAAATTAAAATTCGAGTGAGTTTCGAGTTTCAAGCAAATGCGCCAGCCCTAACTAGAAGAAGGTATCTAGAATATCATATGCATTAGCCATGAAAAACTAAATGAATGTTATGGTGTATATTGAATCTTATATACTTCATATTAAGAGAATTGTTTGTCGCTTCATGATAGATCTAACAAGGGTTGAGAAGCTATAAAATGAATATTAAGAGTTGAGAAGCTATAAAATGAATATTAAGATACATGAAGGTTATAAATTGCAATTCTTTACCTCAAAAGGAGCATTGCTATCATATATAATTTCTTAGATGTTGACTTGAGTGATAATTTGAATGACCAAAAGAACACTAGCTAACTCTTACTTTTTAAGCACTAATGTGCTGGATGTGATGAATTAAGAAAATGGGTTCTCTTTTCTTTTTGTCATTGAAGCTGAGTATATTGCTGATGTAGGACAAACAGTTCACAAGAGAAGGCTCGTGACGGGTTATGTTTTATTGTGTTGTGCCTTGTGTAGACCCATCTTATTATGTATTTTTATATTCCTTTATTATATTGTGCCGGGCATGTAAAAGGTCACTCGGGGAGGTGTAATAGGGCATTTTTGGTCTTTTAGCAGTATTATGTAAGATTTAGGGTTTTGGGCTGCTATATATCATTGTTGTAAACCCTTCTTTTATAGTTAATGATAATTGCTTACAGAATTTCAGATTAAGAGCTCTTGAGTTTAGTGTGGACAATCGAAAACCTCCATTGTGTGTTCAATCTATGGGCTTCAGAGTGTGTATAATTCTGAAGGGTTCAAGATGTGCATTATATTGATCAAACCTATCTTTCTTTTTATTGTTCCATCTATTATTTTTCATTTCCATTTTGTTTCGGCAAAAATCCGTTTCCGTTTCGGCCATCAAATACCCATCCAACAAAACCTGGTCAAACCTTTACGCCCTCCCTCTTTGTTGTTCATAATCCCCTCAAATAGCCACCAAAAAATCCTAAAAATATTTACTATATTCTCAATATCTCCATAAATATCCTCCCAAAACTTCAATCAATTTTGATATTGTTTGGCCCACCAAACATGTTCCCGAAGTTAAACAGTCTCTTATGCACACATAACCGGCTTCTTCAACTTCACGCCACCAATAGTTGTCTTCAAAGCAACTTGAGAAATAATTTAGTTGAACTTCTTAAAGTAATGGGCAACAAACAAGGCTGCTCTTTCTTAGTGTTATTCATCTTACAAAGAACCTAATCTTATTGCTAAGACTACACACATTCAATTGAGCTAATTTTTTGTTTATGAGTTGATTGATGATAAAACTTTGTAATTGGGGAAGACTCTTGGACCGGAATCCAATAACATTTACCAATTTCATCATTATGCAGAAATTGAGGTTATGCAGGTCTCAGCGGCTCTTGGTAAATGGAAGTTCTGTTCTATGAGCATTTTGGGTCTCTATTAGGAGAGTTTTGTAAGTCTGATTTACATAAAAATTCATTGTCGGAGAGGAAGATTATCTGACATGAAAACTATTTCATTTGGTGGATTCGATTCAATTGAACGTCTTCTTTGCTGGTCCAACTCTTGATGGATGGAGGTTGTCCCCTAAACATAATTTTTTCTGGAGCATTGTTTGAATTTTACAATGCTACTAGTGTGCCATAAAATGCTGTTTAAAAATATTAGGCAATTTTGTTTTATAAGCCCAACTCCGATTTTGTTGTTGTTAAAAAAAAGATACCCTAGTGAGGTTGTGGCTGTAGGCAGCTTTTCTACTAATTCACATTGATCCTAAATGTTTCTTGTGTGATTGACTCATATTTTTTCCTTATGATCCAGCAAGGGGAAGATCTATTCCCCAATAGGACGTTGGCAACAAAATTCATTACTGTTTAGCTACTTGGTACTCAAAAGGCATGAACACATTGTATTTAAATACTACATTTTCGTGAGTATTTTGTGTTGATCTAGTGTTGATTTTTTAGGTGGATAAAGCATTGCTCAATGAATAATTGACATATATCTTTTCCTTGGTTTATTAAAATCTTTATTTTTCTATTAAAAACTATCTGCGACAAGAAATGCCTAATCTTTTTTTTCTTACTGTAGGTTGTGCTGGACAGTAACACTTTAATATTATTTTCATGTGATGGCATTTAGATTTGTAGAGAAACCTCATTGCGGATATGAAAAAACTGCCATCATTTCCAATGTCAAACATTCTCCAGTAATATCAGAAACTACTGAGATTACTAAAGCCGGTGACAATAAACGGCCAAATGAATGCAAGCATTTTACTATTCGGTAAGCTTTTATATAAAAAAACTGAGTAAATCATGTGTTTTAATGTTAAATTGTTATTGCTTGTTAACCATCTCGGTTGTGTGGCTTGTCTAATTTTCTGAATCCCACAAACTCCGGTTTTATTAATGTTCTTGTTGTTCTGATCAGCTCTTCTAGTGGACAGGGATGAAAAACATTTAACACCTGCGGTACATTATTTCTTCAAATTATGTGTTACTTATAGATATATGACAGTTAAAAGGACAATGCCCATTTTATCTCTTATGGAGAACGTGCATTTATTACTTTTTCTTAGTAATTAGCCATTTCTATCTTTGATGCAGTGGATATGTTGCTGAGGTTCGTAAGAGAAATACAAAAATTTGTTGGCCATTTTTGCTTCATAAAAATGCATCACCTGAAAGTCCCAATGCGTTTCCCCCACTACCTGTTGCTAAATTTAGGTGGTGGGGTTGCCAGCATTGTGTATGCGAGATCATTGCTGCTACAACCCACATAACTACCGGAGGAGCTATGAGCACACAAAATCAAATTCTGAAAAGTACTGCTAGATCATTGCTGAGAAATATTACCAAAACATATGAGCTTGATACAAGACAAATGCTGCCTAAATTCCCTCAAATTTCTTTAATAAACAACCAAAAAGAAATATTTAAGACAAATGATTGTTCTGTTAAGGCTGGAAAGGAAAAAAACGAATGCCTACGAAAGGGTTTAATAAAAGAAGGTAAAACTACTCATGCTGCAACTCTGTTGATACATATTTACGAACTGACTAGCATTTTATTTTTATGCTTCATTTTAGGTTTCCAGAAATGCATGGATGGTTTAGATCATTCAAATGAGATTCAAAATGCTGTAGGTGAAGCTAAATGTGTTCCTATTGGACGCATTACTATCAATAAAGGAAAAAGAAAAGAAAAAAAAAACTCTGTTGGCAGGAAAAAAATAGGGCTTGCCTATCTAAAAGATGTTTTTGACACTGCCTTAGTCAAACATGAGGAAACTAAACTATTTGAGATTGGTCATTCCAAGATGCTTTGTGGTGATGCCATATCAAATAGAATCAAGTTTGCATTATGTAGATCAAATGAAGATAATAAAAATGAAAGAAGAAGGGCTGAAAAGATATCAAGGAATTGTTTTAGTAAAGAACGTGCAAATACAGATTTGTCTGTCAGAAACAACAATGTTTTTGATGCTTATTCGGCTCATACAATGTTTCTTGGTGCCTGTTGTCAGGACAATCTAAACAATGGAGCATCAGTTGGCGGCTCGATGCACATCCGCATGACTGATGGTAATCGTGGAATTGAAAATAAATTTGAAAACACGCACAGTAAAAAGATTAAAAAAGTTCGTCTTTTGGAAGATATTATAAGAAATGAAGTACAGCATTCAACTGGAAATATCTGTAGTCTGGATGGAGATGCAAATATTAGGCAGCATGATTTTTTAAGAAGTGTTATGTGGAAGGAGAAAATACTGCTTTTAAATCACTCAAGCTATGATGTTCATCAGAGTAATGCCTCGAACTTTTTCAGAAGTAATGGCAAGTTCCAAAAGTCTATGGAGAATGAAGAAAACATGGATGATGCAGTTCTCTGTCTAGGTCAGATAAATGATTGTAGTCAACAATTTAATCAACCAAAATCAGTTAAAAGGAAGAACAGACATGAAAACCTCTCTGATCAAGCTGAGCGGCCATTGCTCATGAGCTGGCAAAAGAAAATTCCTAATAGGGCAAATCTTTCTGATAGAGAAACAAAAGCTGATCATATCAGCGGTAGCTTTTGTTTATCCAGAATTTCTTCTGATTTATCACACGGAATGAACTTGGGTGTAAATATCAGAGATAATGCCATAAGAATACACAAACAGAATTCTGTATTTCGTAAGAAAAAAACTTTAGCACCCAAAGATGACTTTCTGGCTTCAAGTTTCATAATTGGTGAAGAAGTAGAGTCTAATAACTTCACTTCCCAAGATGTTAGTTTAAAAAAAGCTGTCACTATTGAGAGAACGAAGCAATGCAGTGTAGAAATTTCTGATGGTTCAGGAAATGCTATTTCACATAGCACCAGAAACAAAAGGCCCCTTGACGGCAGATTGAAAACTAACCGGACAAAGGTAGACTTTTTTGTCTCATTTTTGTGCTTAAGTTTTTTTATCAAGCTCATTTTCTCATACATTTATTTACTAGTGCCTCTGCATTTCCCATCAAATGGCTGGTCCTACATTTTGTTTACATTCTTGGGGCTGTTAGGCTTGTTAGATATTAAAAATAGCTCTTTGATTACATAATAAAATCATTACATTGTAATATGTTTAATAATTATGCTTAGTTGCCTGAAAATTTTTGCAGGAGCTTACATTTTTTAAATTTGGTAGGACATAGGTTACTGGATACTTTTGAAAAGTGAGCTGATAGGATTACCTCTTAGATCTGAAGCTAATTATTTCTTAAGAAAAAAATAAGTTAATAAGTGAGCATTTCATACATACTCTTGGATTTTTATTATTTACATTCATACCACCCACATTTTTTAATTTTCCAAATACTATCCATTTATATGCTAAAGTACAATTTTTACATTTCTACTGCATATTTCTTAAAGGACCCTAAAAATTCTACGAAACATAGAAGTACCTTAAGACCCCATAATTTGAGAATATACCTTAAATGAGGTTCGAATGCTGGATGTATTGTGTAGGCAAATTGGAGGGAACTAATCAGCAGTTGCTATGAGCAAGGCATCAGAAAACATCAAACATTGGATGGGACCCTCACAAGCAATTGGTTGGAAGGTGCAACATCATCTAGCAGGAACCTTGCAAGGTGTCTCCATATTCTATCTTGATGCGAGCAAGTGAGCTTGCATTCATAGAAGGGACTTATGGTTAGGTTTCCATATTGAGTTTTAGAAAAATAATTATCACGCAAGAGGCAATCCAAGTAAAATGATTACATAAATTTAAAATAAACCATTGTGAAATGAAAATTTTATGGTAAAACAAATATCTTAAAGATACATGCAGAGTAAATACATCAGGCCAAACATAGAAATAAGCAAAATTCAGGTAAAACATGTTACCCTCAAAATTCAGCAAATAAAACATTCCCTTTGTTCTTTTCCAAGTTTGATGACATTTTCGTATCGGCATACACAATGATTTATAAAAATTCTGATACCCTATTATGTTATGGTATAAGGTACAACTCAATCAATTAAGTTCAATGAAGGCATGGCTTTATAGTGTATGCACAGCTTCTAGTTCTTATATTTTTCATTCTCAAACTCATGTGCATGTTTGTCATGACATGAGATTTTTAGCAAAATTGCTTGTGCACTCCACTTATCTTGAACATTCTCATAAGCTTTTCAAACTATGAAAATAATAGGTTTTTAATTGTCATGGAAAAAAAATTTAATTCTAATATTAATTACATAAAATAATTAATATTTAGGTCTAGTTTGTGAAAACTGGATGAGGTACTGAATTGCAAGTGATAAGTGTTCAAGATTCAATGAAATAACTAAGATTGAAGCAAAGGTTGCTCTGATGTGATTCAATATTTGTTAAAATTTTGTAATAATTATTGAAATTGAAATCATAAACAATAATTTTAATATCTGATTTGAAATAAAACATAATATAAAATAAGTCCATGCGTTAGATTAACAAATTGTTATCCAAATTCCATCATTATATTATATTTAACATCATGTTTGTGTGTTTTTAATCATTAAGAAGAGATGCACTTCCACAATTATAGGCTGGATTGGGTGTTAAATTTATAAAAGTTAAAATTTAGGTGCTTGTTTTGTGAATAACAATTTTTTGAATGTTATACCTATATTGTTTTTCAAAATGGGGGAGTGAATCAATTTGTAAAGTTGAACTAAGCCTTGTTCAAATTATTTGTTACTTCAACATCGATTTTGGCAATTTTATTTATTGACCTAGTCTGACCATTGATTTACAATTCATTGGCTGAATCAACGGACGTTGTTTTGTTTTCTTAATCATAGTTTAGGATAATAAACCTCAATATATATTAAACTTTTTTAATCAACATTTATTTAAATTATAAAATAAAATTATGCAAATATAATCACTCGTATATAAGTTAAAATTTTTTTCTTAAAATTAAAATAAAGAATAGATAATTAATAAATGATTTGTTTGTTTTATCAAGTAATATTAAGTTGACTCTACGAGTCACTAGGCATAACTGACCTTATTTTGATTATAATAAAATAAAAAATATAATTTTTGATGTACTGATATTTTTTGATTATTAGTTTCAAAGAAAAAATCTTGTATGATTGAACTAAGTTGCAGCCACTAGATGATGCTGATAAACTAAGAAGACTAGGCTACTAGATATTGTGAAAAAAGAATCAAAGAAACATCGGAAGATTGGATAACTAATTGGAACTTCACTGCATAAAGACTGAAACTTTTATGTGTAGTGCTTGTATTTGATGTAACTGTAATTTTAATAAGCCATAGCTTAGACTTAGGCTTTTAAAAAAGCATGAGAGAATAATGAATTTTCAGTGCTCCAAATTATTTAACCCACATTTTTATCCATTAACCCATGCACATAAAGATGCTGTTCTAGGCCAGGAAGATATTGTTTTTTGCAGGCCAATTCATTTGATGGCAGGCTGGCGTTCGATTATCCGCTCAATTTGAGTTCGACCAGGTTTCGATCCATCTCCAAGCAGGCTCACACCCCAAGCATCTTAGCACCCAAAATTTTGACCATACACAATCCGATCTCTCTCCGCACCACCTATAAGTAGGGCGTGCTTTGCAACCATTTTATACATCTCTAAGTAATTACCAAAGCTTTCTTATGCTTAAGACTCTTTTAAAGTGCTCAAAAAATTCTCTCAAAAGTTTGGAAGCTCAAGAATTTTGGGGACTTCACCCTAAGACTAAGTATTTTAATTTTATAAACTTCTTTTAATTTGTTAAACTTAGTCTTGTGGGTCGTGTAAGAGAAAGTTTCAAGCAACTCTACAACCAAAATTTGCTGAAGAAGAGTGTACAAGTCTTCTTCGCCCATTAATGGATAACAAAGGAGAAAATCGATTTCACATGGATTTTTGAAGGGATGAACTTTCCAAGAGTGGACGTAGGGTCTTAGATTGACCCGAACTATTATAATTTCTATTATATATTTTTTATTTTTTGAACACTTTTTGTGTGCACCTATGTAATAATTTAAGTAGTCAAATAATTTTTCTATCTCTCTCCTTAAAAAGTTCTAAGCTTCAATTTTCTAAAAGTTAAATATTCAAATTCATCCTCCCTCTTGAAATAGTGTCAATTTGGTACTTAAAACCCAACAAGTGATATTAAAGTGAACTCTTTGCACTATTATGATCTTAGTTTCAATAGAATAAAGATCTCTATTAAATGACACTATTTGGAAGCAATGAAAGGCCATTTTACACCCAACCACCATTGTTTGTCATGATTGATTATGTTTTTATGTGAAGTTAATCACGTACTTTTAGTGCTTGCTAAAGCAAGAAGATTACATACGTGTGTTAAGAAAAATAGTAAAATTTTTTTTGAACACTTTAATTATTACTTTTGAATGTATTGATTGTATTCATAAGCTTAGCATTAACACACTTACTCACGTGTATAAATTTTTTCAACTGAAATTTGGAAGAGTGTATCGAAGATGTATACTAGATTAATGAAAATCATCACTAGACTTCGTGCACTAGGAAAAATTTATAGTAACCAAGAGAAGGTAAATAAGATTTTAAAAACATACCAAAAAGCTGAGATCTTAAATTTCATACTATTTTGGAAGCCAAAGGTTGACTTTTTTTCTTAATCAATTACTAGGTTTCCTTGTGGCTTATGAGCATGTATTAGCTATATGATAAGATTTATTTGAGAAACCAAAGTAAGAAAAGGGAAGAATATAGTGCTCTGATTATTGAAGAAATTGCTTGCTTTGAAGATAGCCTAGAAGATGATGAGCATATTTCCTTAATAATGAGAAAGTGCAAAATGATGCTAAAAATAAGTAAAATAAAGATCACAAATGGTCAGAGCATAAGCAAAGGAATGAACTTTGCCTCTATAAATAAATTTTACATCTGTTTTAAGTGCAAGAAAATGTGCAGATATAATCAGAATGACTAAAGTTGAAGAGCAAAAAGAGGAAAGAACAAACAATAGAAACAACCCAAAAAGAAGTTAAAAAGAAAATATTTGGGTGAACTCGAAATTGGGGAGTACATCGATGTCAGAAGGTGGAGATATTAAGTTATGCTTAATGGATTGAGAAGAAGAAATTAACAATTCTTCAGAAGAACAATGTTTATGCTACAAAGAGTTAGAATATTTATTAATTTTTTTTTTAATCTTGTAATGTCATAAAATAATTAATAAATATTTAAAAATTAATTTTTTATAATATAAATATTAAGTTGAGTTAATTAAAAGTGAAATTAATTTACTACTGACTATGCTCAATCATTTAGTTAAAAAATGAACAACCTATTGAAATTTTTTATTTTGAAAATTTGAGGCATATTAAGAAAAATACCAAATTCCAATTTATCTATAAGTTCTTAGAAAATAAGTAAATTTGAACATTGACCTTTATTAACTTAAATGACACATATTGATAAGGTTTGACAACCCAATATTTTTTATTAGCAAAATTCAATGCCGAATAAACAATGTTTGTCATATTAAACAAAATAAAAAGCTTGTTTGTGTTTTTAAAAATAGGAATAACATAGTAGAAAATAAAGTTGATTTCAGGCTGGTTCCCGCTAGCAACTGATTTTTGTAATTGTAGGTAGATTTTTATAATAGGAGCAATGAAGATATGTAGTACCTAGATAGCAGATGCTCTAAATATACGACAGGAGATAAAACTGAATTTTCAAAGATGGAATTAAAAAGCAAGAAAATGACTCTCGGATAACACTAAGATGGCAATAAAAGGAGTCAATTAATAGGTACTCCAGAATTTTTTCTTGTTACAGATTATTATTTGTGAATGATTGCAACCTAATCTTCTTATTATTAATTAACTTTATGATAAACTATAGTAGAATTTTATATTCATCAAAATTTTAATTAACAAAAATGATAAAATTTTAATTAAATGCTTTATAGTAGATAATGTGTAACAATTAAGCCTAAGTTCACTTTAAACTTATAAATAAAATATTTCTAAACTGCAAGTGATTATCTTTAGCTACACTTAGATTTTGTTATGCATATTTTCATGCATTTAAAATTAGGTTTAGCATCTAATTTGCCTATATTTATCTTTTCAAAATCTTCCTCTTATGACAGCAACTAGTTTAGCAGACATATATGGCCATGATTTCATTCATCTTATATAGTGAGCAAAACATGATTATTTAAAGTTCTACATGAGTTTATTTGACATTTTTAGCTTAGCTAGCTTAGGAGGTAGTATGTTTGGATTTTTATTTGTAAATGATTTTTCTTGGTTCACATAGGTAAACCAAGAATTTATGGAAAATTTTAGAGGTTTACAAATTGAATTTAGAAACACTTGTATTATTATTTCAATAATCCACTCTAATTATAGAGGTGAATTTGAAAATAAGTTATTTGAATCATGTTGTTTCAAATGGAATTAAACAATTTCCTTACACGATTGACACCAAACAACATGGAGTTGTAGAGCATAAGTAAATAATTTTTGTGAGATAGTTAGATTCGTGATACATGAGTATCATTTACCCAAGCATTTTTTGGTTGAAATGGTAAAATACAGGGTGAATGTTCATAAGTTCATTAAAAACTCCATATAAAATTCTCAAAGGACAAGATTTTAAAATTTCTTACTTTCATATTTTTGAATGTTGATGTTTTGTGCGTAGAGAGAATTTAGACAAATTTTTTTTACACTTAGATAAAGTTATATTTGCTGGTTACTTTGCCTTGAGTATTTAGGATATTTAATATAAGAAAAATGACAATAGTAAAATCCATTAATATTATTTTTGATGAATTAAATTTAACTCTCAATCTAGACGTTTGAATATGAGTTAGTAGGATAGTTTAAAATCTTGAATTTTGTAAGATAAGTTGGATCTAAAATGATTTGCTAAGGGAATGAAAGTATAGGCATAGTCATCATTCAAAAATTGATTATTGGTGATATTTCATAAGGTGTGCTCAAATTAGAAGTTCACTTAGAAATAAAATCAATCATATTGTTTTATATTGTTAGTATAACCCAAGGGCATTAATGAAATACTATTAGATGAAAGTTATATTATAGCAATGTAAGAAGAATTAAATTTGTTTGGATGAAATAATATTTGAGATTTAGTATTATGGCACAAAAGTGTTATTGGAACTAAACGGGTCTTTAAAAAAATGAATTACAAAGGTATAGTAGTTAAAATACATTTTGAGAGAACATACTATTTAGAAAGCTTAATTCAAATTACTTTAGATTTTGTGCGTGGATGTGCGCTTGGGTAGATCTTGTTTTGGTGGGTCGGCTTGTGGGATGGTAGGTTGGCGCTTGATTATCCCCTCTCAATCTGTGCTTGGCCTGGTTCAACCAGTGGTTAAGTAGGCCCGGTATCTTATTAATTGGGCCATGAATTGTCGACCTAGCGCTCATACACATCTTGGCACTTAAAATTTTTGATCCTGCCTAATGTGACCTCTCTTCTCACCACCTAGTCATCTATACATTCCAAAATTTTCTTAAATTATTAAGCATCTTCTAGTTCTCCTTGCTATTTGAAAATGCTCTGGAAGCTCTCTCAAAAGTTAAAAAACTTAACCTTGGGGACTTCACCTTAAGGTTAAGTATTTTATTTTTTAAAACTTTTTATTTTCTAAACCCACTCTTGTGGATTATGCAAGAGAAAGTTTCAGATAACTCTCCCTCGACAAAGTTTAGACAATGATTATCCCATATTTATTGTTAAATAGTTTTAGTCAAAGTTTTGGCCAAATTTTGCTCAATGATGGTGTATCAAGGCTTCTTTGCTTATTTTTATTCTTGAAGGAGATCAACTTTCGAATGGTTGACCTAAATAATTATAAATTCTATTGTATTTTTTTGTGCACTTTTTATTTTCTTTTTGTATGTGCTTAATTAATAATTAAAGTAGCTCAAATAATCATTCTCTCTTTCGCCTTAAAAGTTTCTAAGACTTAATTTTTAAAATTATAAATTCTAATTCACCCTATTTTAGGAATTGCTACTTGTGTTTTCAAAAGCTAACAATTAATTATATACTTTTAATTTAAATGAAAAGATTTAAAATTTTCAAATGCTTAGTAAAATTTTATTTAGCATATTTCATCACACGATTGCAATGCCGCCATTGCTAAGTCCTTAGTCCTCTTGTATGAGAAAGGTGGAACAATGCATTAGGAAAATGACAACTAGCATAAAATTCATTAAAATAATAGAATTGAATCCTCTAAAAATTGGGCTAAAACTAGGGGATTTCCTTAAAGAGATGCATTATATTACATAAATACAGTAAAAAGCTTACAAAGGTCGTTATATTAGTGCTCTAGGGTAGTTTGAGCAAAGGTTCTTGCATTATGAAAAACACATTTAAAGAAGCTAATGGAAGGCACTAAGTTGAGAAAATAATCTTAGAATTTTGGTACGCTGTTAGGCAAGTTTATGAAGTTAGTAAATATTTTAATTAATTAGAAAATTAATATTTTATGCTTTAGGAAACAACATGAGTTGGTGAGAATGCAAAGAAATTGATAGTTCACACTTTAATCTTTGGTACTTGATTAGGATATCCATAAAAATGGCATGGGTGCCTTTTTGGATTAATATCTTAAGGTTAATGCATTGCGAGATGGAATTATGATTTTAAAAATTGTAACCATTAAGATTATTAATATTGTATGTATTTATGTTTCTTAAGTATTATTAAGTGTGATTATAAAAATTTTCTTGGCATGATTTGGAATAGCTGGTCATAGGGTTACCTCTAGATGAATTTTTATTTATTGGAGGAGATCTATAAGAGCACATTTGAAAAGTAGTAGAAGTATTTAATGATATTCATAGGGATTATGGTTTTAATTATACTATTGAAGAAAGAAAAATAATTTAAGAGTTTTCTTTAACTTATTACTTTTTGATTGCTATTATAATGTTCAAGAAAAAACATGTTATGAGATTTTTGTTTTTTGAAATATTGATTATATTTATTAAGAAAAGAGATTTATTTTCTTGAAATGATTGCAAACTTATTCTATGAGAATGTTTGACAACCTAAGATCATTTATTTGTTCTAGATTTAAAAATAAGGTGTTGGAATATAGTAATAAAGTTATGCTTGAATCTTAATGATGAAATCTTAATAATAAAAGTAGAGATATTTTTTAACTATAGCTTTAGAGTAATGTATGACATGCAACTCTCATGAAGAGGACGCCCATGGCTCAGGCATTTTTTTATGGAGCATAGGCGGCGTTGAGCAAGTGCTACATCAGATTGAGTTGTATTTTTTTTTTGAGAGTCAAGTCGCATTATATTTGTTTCGGATCCAGTCATGTTATTTGTTTTATTTCGGGTTGATGTTATATTTATTTTGTTTTGACCAACTATGGTTTTTGGCCGACTTCTATATGTAGACCTTGTATGTCATTTAGGCTGAATGAATGCTATTTTTTGAGAAAAGAAAACTTGAGAGCTCTTGGTGGTGTATATAACCATCGTTCTGTGTGTACAATCGAAGGACTTGAATGTGTGTATAGCCTTCAATAATCCAGAGTGAATAATCTTGGCATCTATTTTGCATCTTTTCTTGCGATTTTCTGTTTGTTTCTATTGCCGTCTAGTACGATTCGTCTCCATTTTGTTTCGTCAAATTCTGCTTCCGTTTCGGTCACCAAACATTCCTCCAACAAAATCTACGCAAACCTCGATGCCCTTTTACTTCACTGCCTGTGACCCTCTCAAACAACCATAAAAAAAAATTCATAGGGTCATAACATCTTCAAATACATCTTTCCAAAATTATAAGTCATTCCTAGTTCATTTGCCCCACCAAACACCTTCTTGGAGTTGAACGACCGCTTATGCTGTAATGCCCCTAGGGTTAGGTTAGGTGTCAACCCAACTACCCTTGGGTACATTCCCGCAGGATCATATTGACAGTTAAGAGAAAAATAGCATTTTGGACATAATTAAATAATAGAGCCATACAACAGAATAAACTTGCCAATCATTTAATTTAAAGAATACAATATCCAGATTATTACAAATTAAATCAATATAAATAAATGTTTTCGTTAACTTTAAGGTTTAAGCAACAAATCAAAACTATGTGCCAATGCCAACACCACCGTACTTTGATATCCTTTATGCTAAATCAACCTCTTCCAATTGCACCTGACCTGATATTATAAGAATAATGCTTTAATACACATATTAAGTACAAAGAGATTAAATGTTACACTTAGTAAAAGCGGGAAGCGGAAAATAGAAGATTTTGCAGGAAATAAAAAGGTTAGCAAAACACATAATCTTACAAATTAAACATTTTGCTTGTCATAATACTGTCACCTGTCATATAATGAGTTTCACACATGTTTGTTTTGTATGTATGTCTTGATTTTATGAAGCAACAATTAGCAGTTCTGTTGAGCAAATTCAGAACTATGAGGCTGGGTTTAATAAGAGCAACTCCTTCACCTGGGCCCCCTCAAAGGCTCCAGATGGCAGCCTTATAACTCCCGATGGATTAGCCCCGTCCCTAACCTAATAAACCACCATTTTGGAACCCTTCCTTACATTCACAAGACATAACATATACATGACATTACTCTGGCATTTATTAAGCATTTCATTTCATCAATAAGGATAAGACTCAAAGTAGTGCTAAGCGGAAATAAAAGCATTTTAAGTGTAAACAGTAAAATCAATGTACCTTGGTATTTGAATTCCTGAAAGGTACTCACAAAGCGGATGCGTCTGCGAACATTAAATTTGTTATATTTATTAATCTTTAAGAACGATGGTTTGTAATAAAATATATACTTTTACTCTTAAATTTTGGACTTTTAGCTTTTTATCTTAGTTTATGAACTTAAATTTCCTATGTCTTCAAATTTAACTAAACTACTCTCATTTCTTTTAGGATGATAATAAGTATAGTTTAATAAAAATAAGATTTCTTTGTACTGCAATGAAATTATTTAGGCTTCATATGACAATGCAATTTCTATCAGATCTTGATGTTCATTTTTAGACTAAATTTCTATATTCCTTTTTCACATATTCCTTAATTGTCGTGTTAGTTAACACTACAATGGATCTTGCTAAAATTTGATTAAGGTGTTGGAAGAAAACATTATTTGACTACTAGTAGAGGTCACTGTGATGAAGATTGATAATATCTCTGCTTCCGGTTTGAACCTATTACGAACTATACTAATGATCTTATTTCAGAAATTTTATTTGTGGATTATAAAATAAGTTGAATTTTCATACTTAGGTAGTTCTAATAATTATAGGAAGGTTTCATTTTGGAATTACGACATTTTTGAATGAAATCTGAATTCCATTACTTCTATTATGGAGATATCATGATATGTTCAGATTTCAACATCTTTCCGATTTTCTGTTGGAAGTTTAGATTCATAGTTATGTTTTCAGAATCATGAACTTCATATATGCAAAATTCAAATTTTGGGTTTGCCAACTAAATATCAAGCTCAGTTCCCTAATTCAACAAATTATTAACTCCGTTGTACATTAATTTAGAAAGGTTTATATTCAGAAATGACCCATAAATTTGCCAAATCTATAGGATATTCTTAGCCAAAAATCAATTTCTAAATAGCCGCTACTTTGAGATTCAAGCTATCATTATTATCACAAATGGTTGTTTAGAACATCCTCGATTGGCAGCTTAGATAATATCCAATGGCAGCCATCGTAACTTGAATAAGTTACCAATAACTTGGATAGTTGCCACTGAAACAATCTTAGATTAACATGACAAGTTTATTAAAGCCTAATCTTAGAGATTTAGCAAAAGTATACACCTTACTACTATTGCAAGTCAACCTAATCATATCAATCATATTCATCTATCCGGATTCTAATATAAGACAGCAGTAATGAACACCTTCCAAACCTAGGATATGATTAGAATCTCTTGCAAGCATTAATGATAATGAAACTAGATATTAGAACATCCTTGGAATTCATCTATTATTGAATTTTAGCTTAATACTCAAAGATAATCTTTCAAATGATCAAAACATGTTTTATCTTAATACCTAAAGGCGTTCAATTTTCATATTACAAACTTTATAAATAATGAAACACTTTACTTCAAATATGCAATTTGCAAAAGTTCTATTTCATAATCTGCAATACATCTTTATTGCGGGCTATATTAACTTGAAATATCATATGAAATTGGGTTCTAGACAGGTTATGAAAATTTTTCAGATTTTCTTGACTAGAACAGAACATTGATAGGTGTAGTTAAGTGCAACAAGTTGTAAGCAAGGATATGCAATAGAAGTTATAAGTAAGATTTAGTATATAAATGGAGACTATAAGAAAATGATAGATGCATTTCATAATATTAACTTCTACATATTTCCATTACTCCCTACTTGAAGGTTATAAGGTCTATCAGCAATTGCTTAGGCTCTTTCACCGAATTAAAGCTTCTGTAATAATGCATCTCAACAGTTGAAATCAGACTTCCATACCTTATAAGGTCGGATTCCTCTCCAGAAAGCGGGACTGGGCGCAGAAATGTCGAGCGGGGCTTCGGTGGATGAAGTCGAGCTGCTTGCCGACGGATGAGACGGCCTCTGTCGGTGAGCTAGGATCGGGCGGGAGTGGTATTGCAGGCGCCAAATGTCTTCGTCGGCTCGGAGAGGTGTCACGGAGTCGTCACGAATCGTAGTGGTTCGAAGGTGTCGAAGACCTTCGGGGCTGCAGCTGCGGCTGCGTCCTTGCGTGAGTTGAAGGCTTCGTTGGCTCGGCTGCGTCGCTGCTTGCGTCGAGGACTGCGGCTTCGTCGGGAACTTCCGAGGGCTCTGGCTGCGACGCTGCTTGCGTCGAAGGCTCTGCCGGCTCGGTCGCTGCGTCTGGAGATGAGAAGAGCGAGGAAGGAGACAGAGCGTAGGCGATTATGGAGGATATTACGGGAGTTGCGATTAGCTAAAATGCGCGGGTGTCATTGGTTATGTCCGCCTATATATGCATTCGGCTCTCCCTCCTTTTCGAAGCGTCACCCCCTTTCGCAAGAGTTCGCGCCTTATGGAGGCGTCGTTACTGGCAAGTGGCGGTAAATTTGGAGGTAACACATGTGACTGTTAACTTTTTTTTTTTTAACTAGATTAATAGCAAGAATAGAAAATCGTTGGCGGTTTATCAAGTCTAAACCAAATTCAGCGGGAAAAACTAACAGAAAATAGAAAATTACGGGTATTGATAGACTATAATGGTATTAACGAACAATTAGGGTCGACGGGGAGCGTTAGCGCCTTAGTAACGACCAAGGATCGTTACATATGCACACATCACTATCTTCTTCATTTTCACGTATCATTTTTGGTATCAGAGCGAGATTTTCACACCTTATTGTAGAAGGAAAATTTGATCTACTCATCAAGAGCTTTCTACTCTAATTTTTCGATTTTTTTTAATTAATTTTATTTTCCATTGTTCCGGCGCACGCCAGTGCACACATGCGAAACCGCATAACGCTTTACGCGAAGCGTTGGCCCGGTTCGACCTGACCGACCCACCCAACCAGAATCGCGTTGACCCAAATAGCCCGGCCCATGGGATGGACCAACCCGATCGACCCGAAGAACAATGTAGAGACGCAGATTTGACCAATGAAATTAAAATTAAAATAGTGTGTTTGATAAGTTGAATCTAAAATTAAAATAATGCAAACCAAAATAGTGTGTTTGTTCTTAATTTTAATTTACAAATATTTGGTTTGCATTATATATCGTTGAATCTAAAATTAAAATAACAACTAATTACATTATTTATGTTAGTGATTGTTGCTCTTCTTTGTTTTTTTTCAATATATTTGGTTTGCGATTTTGTAGTGCGCATTATTTAGATTTTAGCAAATTAAAGGTAGCATGGATAATCAAGAACCGGCTAGGATGGGGTTAAATTAAAGGTTTGATGGCTTAGAGACTTTTATGGCTAGGATAGAATCACAATTTAGGCAAAAATCTTAGAAGCAATGCATTTAAGAAGCAATTAATATCCTCAACCACCACCTAATAATCGAACACCCCACACTAGGTCAAAGGCACATCATGACCTTTCACCTCAAGCTAAAGATGACCACATTTATGAGATAAGGCATAAAATAAATTCTAGTGGAGCTATAATTCATTAGGAAGACTTTGAGAATGAATTTGATGATTTATACCCGAAGAAGGGCCCCCAAAGTTATATGATCGGATGACCCCATTGGGCAATACCAAAGTAGAGGTTCTTACATATTATGGAAATCATGATCATAAAAAGTTCTTAGACTAGATGACCCAGTTGGAAGAACTCTTTGAGTGCAATTATTTTTATGATTATCCACGAGTCACTTTTGCTTGCATGAAATTAATTAGATATGACAATATATTTTGAGATAACTACATCCAAAAGGAAATGAGTGGCCGTAGACGAATCACATGGATAAGAACGCGAGAAATTTTGTGTGATAAGTTTTTCTCATATTATTATCACAAACAATAAAAATACCCAACAAATCTTAAGATACCTCACACAACAAATATTATTACTTTAGGATCATTTCCTGTTTTCATGTCAATTCCTCTCACTTATTTACAAAAGGATTGTGCTGATGCGATACCTATTACATAAAAGTCAAAGAAGGTGGTTAAGCTTTAGTCGATTACAATTGTCACCTCACCTTTGACTTCAGATGCTCCTCTTACAACTATCTTATCTAAGGAGCCTGAGAAACCTATTTATGAACCTACTATATATTCAGTAGGAAACCACATCTTATGTAAAGGATTTGAGAATTTTAAAGGAGTTCATGTCTTGCACTTTAAAAAAGTTGCACCCGATAATGGGGAATTTGCCATTCCTTCACCCATGTGGATCTCCTTAGGAAATATCCAGAGACCTCACTAAAGAATCTCTCTGATGAGTTGCCACCCTTACAAGAAATTTAACTTGTTAATAATTTAGTTATGGGTTCTCAACCTCCCAACTTAACACACTGCCATCTTAACCTTTGGGAGTAAGAAGAGCTTCAAAGGCAAATAGAAGCTTTACTCAAAAAAGGCTTATGGGAAAATTTTAGTTCATGGTTAATGGGCAGTACAATAAATCTTTTATCATCATTACACCCACAAGCGAATGGTCCAATTGAAGTGATAAATAAGTTCTTAAGGAATCTAGAAAAGATTCTATTGGGGGAGAGTTTAGTCACTTGAGATTTACACATTCTTACAGTATAATTACTTGCAAAAGTACTACTTTTAGGTTAATAATGACACATTTTAAATCATTTATGCATACAATCCTAGAAAACCAAATGACTTAGTTAGTATGCCTATCCATGCACATGTAGATACTGCTTTTACTTTTGCTAGGGTTTTCATAAAATGCATTATAAAATTAAAAATTAAATTAAGAAAACAAATGAAGACTATACTATAAAAGTTAACATGATTAGGCCTAGCAGTGATTTTAATGAAAATGAAGGTGACTGCATCAACATTTAAAAAGCTGTGGTAAATTTTATTTTTATGTAGCTCAACATTATTCATCAATTTACTTGGGGATATTTGTTTCAGGTTTAAATTTTGAGATTAAATAGATTACGGATTAACTAAGTTTTCAAGATGTTTGGTTGAGGATTTGATTAAGATGAATAAAGCTAAGTTGAATGAAATAAAGCTATTTTATTCAGGATTAAGATTGCCACAATGAAATATATTAATAATTATATATGTTGCTTCCAAATATTATGGTTAATTAATTAATAAGTATTTTAATTAATAACCATTTTAATACATTAATTATGTTTATTAATAAAAAAAATTATTAAATCAATATTTAATAATTGTATAAGCGGGATAAGCTGGATTTGATTGGTCCTAGCTTCAAGTTGAATAAGCTAAGCTAAGCTAAAACAAAAATGCTTTTATTTGGAATTATCTTAGCTATGCCAAGTTAAGCACGAAATGAATATAGCCTAAAGTTCTATATAATATGACTATAAAGTTTTAATCTTTATGCTAATTTAAAATTTTTTCATTTTAATTTATAATAATTGAATAGGTTATTGCAATCATGAAGTTGATATTGACAAGTGTAGTAAAAAAACTTTTTTATTTGTATGACAACAACAAACCATCATATTTTAAAATGAGTGAGGTTAAAATTTTCTTATGCAAGCATATTAGATCATTACTTCTATATTTGAATATATTCAAATAATTTCTTGTAAAGGAAGACATGAATTTTTCTTAAAATGATCATTAATAAGTTAGAAGTAACTAAAAATTACATTAAATTTTATTAGAGTTATTCTTTCATATTATACATAAAATTTTATTGCATGTGCAAGCAATGTCTGGAAAGTGCATTCTCGTTTATTGTAGAGCAAGACTGACTTGAAAGCCTATTCAACTTTTAAATTTCAGGGCTTTGTGTAGATTTGAAGATGCATTTCTTTCTTTTCCACACAATAATTACGTAGTTCAACAATCATGAAATAGCCTAGGTAGTGAATTGCTGAAGATTCATAAAATAAATTCTGTTCAACCTATAAGGCACTCCATTGATGGGGATGGAATTTGATCCCACATTTAATCCAACATGAAAAATTCCTTGAATCACCGCTAGTTAAAATACAAGAGGTGCTCAAAACCATAATTGATAGAACTAACTACGATGTAGGCTAGAATTGTTACTTGATGGAGGCAAAGAGCTAAAATTATATATGGATTCAAGAAGGCAATCAAAATTTACCTCTTCTTTCATAGAGCAACTGCTCAACTACGTCTTACCAATTCTATGAAAGCCCTTGAAGCATTCTAAGGGAAGTGATTCAAGATGATCATGCCATGCTATGCTGGATTAAAAACTCTCATGTAGATAAATGGAATTTATCAAAGGCTGTCACTCTGTACTTATAACAGAAAAACATGCAACTAAATGCTGTAGATTGCATCTGCTTGGAGATGTAGGAAGAGGATATTTAGCAAGTATGTAGGAAATGCGTGCTAATAGTGCTCCCATAGTTGATGTACTCTCGATATCATTTTGTAAACACTACTATGGTATGATAAAAGAAGGTACTGCAGTGGAACTGAAAATTTTTTGTTGAGTCATGCTACATGTCTACAGAATAGAAAAATACTTCTTGCATTAGTACTATAGAATGAAAATGTGGTCCCATCATCAAGGTTGACACTAATAATAACTCTCTGCACTACAATATACTAGATCTAAAGCTTTAGTTAATAGGCCTAAGAAATGCCCTCCCAAATTCATCTCGTGTGAGAACAAGGAGCATTTTTCTCTTGATGTGATATTAAAGAAAGCAATCTCACAGCTGCGACAAAAGGGAATGGGAGTGTTTGGATCAAGTCTGTTTCTCTTCAAAATGGGCACAACGGTCTCCGTAATGCGTCGAACAACTTAAATATGTATACTAGTCAATCAAAAAGGGATGCAATGGACTAAAGCAAATAGAACTTTTAACCGGTTACCTGCTCTCCCCATACTTGTTCATCTTGTTTGATGGGTTGCTCTCAACAGAGATTTAGATGGTGTAATGAAACATTTTAATTACAATTCAATTTGAAATGGATGGGTCATTATCCACTCCTTTATTGTATGGTGGTGATATCTTATTATTTGCAAGAGCGACTATCGCCAATGCTCGTTGCCTAAGTTTTTGGTTAAAATGTATGAAACCCTATTTGCTAAACATCGACATATTGCACATATGCTTGGTTATGCTTGTGAAATAATAAAGTATCTTGGTACCAACCCTACCGAATTTTTTTTCTTGAAAATTTTTAATGGGAGGAACAACCAAACTCTCTTGGAGAATTGGAGATTCAGAATATTCACAATGGAGAAGCTCGGTAGTGTGATGACATACACTGAATGTTTCTGTAAAAAGAATGTGCTATGGGTTGAATTGATGGAGCCATGATCCGGTACTTGAGCTGGAGTTCTTGCAATGAATCAAAATGATTTGGCAACATGAAAATTGGTTAGATGGCACTATGTAGATACGAAGAAGCACACACGCAGTGAGATTGGTAGTGGGCAAATAAATTATCTTCTGGGAAGACAAATGGCTGGGAAAAGAGTCTTTATCTTGTTACCCTTGCCCATGGATGAAGACCCACCAAAACTACTAAAGAGAATATAGAAGGATGTGTAGTGGTACCATGCAACCCTCCAATATTGGTATGGCCAAATCTTTATCTATATTACTAACAATCACATAATGGAGGCAAATGGCGAGGACAGGGCAGGGTGGAGGCTTACAATTGACATAATCAGATGGTGCCAATAAATCTATGAAATAAAATTGAATGGCCATTTGTCAAACTCTGCATTGTAATTTTGCTATGGATATTTGTCATGTTCTGCTAGGATAAGTAATTGACATTGTTAGTCCCACAACCTGGGAAGATACCACCCAGCTTCTAAAGAGAGGGGAGCAGTGGAAGTTTCTAGTTCAACCTGTATGTTGTGCCCTTTTCTAGGTTTGGTGATGCTGAGTGGAAAGGAAACATCATCAACCACATTTATCACCATCTATATTGCAACTAGCACTATCAATACAGCTCCTTTCAACATTACAAATTATGATGCGAGCCATGCTATGGCTCAAATAAGACCTTGTAATCGCAACTTTTGGTGTTCTGCACCGCATGTTGGATCAAAATAAATTTGATGGGTTTATCATCTGTTTCAATAATTCAGCGTATGGACATATCAGAGTTGAAGGTGGGAGATTATAGCTTGTGGTAAGAAACCAAAATTTATAGCAAGCAACTTCGAGTAAAGATGCCATCCATCATGTATGTGGGAAATGACTATCATTAAATACGACAATATCGACATTCTCAACTTCATCCGCTATGTATGAATTCAACTTCAACGCTGCGCACGTTTCGTCTGAGACATCGATGCCTCTCCGTCTTTATCTCTCCTGTGACGTCGATTCCTCTCCGTCTTCGACTGAGCGTTTAATGTGATGTCGACAGGGAGTCTTGATGCCTCTCTTCTCGTCTCTCCTTCGCTTTGATGTTTTTGCGGAAGATGATCCACACGTTACGGGTTAATATAATTCTTATATACTTTTCTACACTTTTAAAAATAATATTGAAAAAGAATCAATTTTATGAATCATATTCTTAGCGAAATTAGAAAAAAAAAATTTTATGAGTGATATTTTGTCAAAAATTTACAAGAGTTAAGGGGTCCCTTAAGGAAAAATATTATGCATAAATAATTAAACCTTAAATTTAAACCCAAATTTTTGTAATTAAAATTAAACTTGAAAATTTCAATTATTTACACAATTTTTTTTAAGGCTCAGAGATTAAACCCGCAAATACTAAAAAATTTTCTTATATTAAATTTCAGTTATTTATACGCTTAGATGAAAAATAAAATTCTAAAATTTTATTATGAGTAATTTTTTCGGCAGAAATTAACAAAAATTAAGGGACCTTTCAAAAAAAATTTATTACACATAAATAATTAAACTTGTAAATTAAATACGAAATTTTTTTATTTAAAATTAAAACTGAAAATTTCAATTATTTACACATAATTTTTTCTTAAAGACTCGAAAATCAAACCTGCAAAAAAATTGAACCCGCAAATACATAGAAATTTTTTTTCCAATCAAATTTCAGTTATTTATACGCATAAATGAAAAATTAAACCCGAAATTTTTAAATTTCACATTTGCCCTTAGATCAAACGGTGGACTAATCGAAAATTACTGTTTGGGGACAAAAATAAATATTTAAAAAGAATCAATGCACAAGAACAAATGCTTACAAGGGTTAACGATGATTTTGAATATTTTGTAAGAGTTGATGTATCATTTTGATAAATAACTCTATAATTTTATTTCTGCATTAATATATTCTGCAACCAATCCATGGCTTTTTGCACTAAATTCACCAGTGTTTTTATTTATTTAGTTTATTTTATTTTTGGGGAAATAATCTTCCTGCGGATTGTTTTGATATCTGTAAGGAAGATGTGTAGTTTGCAACAACTTAAATATTCTTATTAACGTCATAGGCCACCTTTAGAAAAAAACAAAGAAGAATCTGCAACATTTTACAATATGAAAAATGTGTGTCTAGTTGAGAGTTTATATCTACCTTTATCATTTTATGGCAATGATCAAGCCTTATATAATTGTTGCTTTACACAAAACTCCCTTTGCATAAAGTTCAAAATTTCATGAAACTAAACCAGACTGGTTTCTTAGATTTGTAGTATAGCAAAAGTTACTTGAATGGTTTTAAATTTTTATTCACATTTCCAAGTGGGGAATTCCTCTGAAACCACAAATTTCTTGTTAAAAATATAATATGTATAATTTTATTAGTTTTCCAAGGGCATAGAAGGTACAGTTTAATGTGGCTAATAGGATCATTTGCATAACATTATTCCTCTAGGTTGTAATGGATTTGACATTGATTCAACTATGTTAAAATATTTTCATCATTAGTAATAGCTGGTAATTTACACTACGGAATTCTTCTTCTATGCAGAAGAAAGCTTCTTTGGAGACGAGGGAAAAAGTATCAACGTGCCTAAGTAGCGTGAGAACTACTGAACATGAATCCCATGATGAAATTCCCATGGATATTGTTGAATTCCTAGCTAGAAATCTGCACGACCGATGTCACCTTGTGGCTGGATCCGATGCTATAAACAAAAGTAAGTTTCCTTCAATGACCGAAAGCATTAAAAATATCCGTGATATCAATTCCTCCCAATTAAACAGAGACACTGTAATAAATGCTGATCATGGGAATCTTTCTTGCCAAAAGTTTCAAGTCTACAACAAAAGTTTTGATGTTTTAACTACAATCCAATGTAATAGGGAGATGGAACACGAGATGAAAGCTTGCAGTTGTTCAATCTATGGAAAGAAAAAGCTTCAAATTGACTTGAATAAACAGTATAGTGATTCTCTTCTTGGTGAATCAGGATCTTGTAACTTGGACACTAATGGTAATTGTCATCAGCTGAATTTTTCCTGCTGTAGAAGTAATAATATATTCTCTTCACGGTCATTTCTTGAGGATCAGATGGGTTCAGTGGCTGGGGTCAAAAGCCGTTGTTTTGATAATATAAATTTTTCATCAGTTCTTGCAGGGGATTTACACTTGTCTAATCAGCTGAATGATTATGAGAGGCAAAGAAACCAAGTTGAGAAGCATCACCGTTGGATCTTTTCCCCTGTATCTCCAAATGCTTCATCCTTCCTGAGCTTAACAAATGGCTGTCATTCAAGTATAATGTCTGCAAATCTATACAGTAATGACTCCATATCTGCTCTAAATTTGCTAAGGTTGATGGATCAAGCTGCTGGTAAACCTCTGCATCATTCTCATAATTATTCAGGGTTTATCAAGGAGACTAACAAGCATGTTAATGGTCTGTATAATGAGTCGCAAGAAGAATATGACAACCTAGAATTGGAACGTTGCATATATCCTATGGAAATTGTTAAATCAAGTACGTGCCAACAGCCAAAAAGTTCGTGCTCGGTTTTCCGGCCACTTCCCAGAATTGGAGTTTTAGGACCTTCTCTACAAAATGAAATCCTTAGTTTTTCAAAGTGCAGTCGATTAACATCTAAAAATTCCAATGAATTTAAGACAGATGTGAATGAAAAATTAGAACCTTTAAGCTTGAACCCAAACACTTTGGCCTGGAACTCGTGTAACTCTTTTTTTAGTTGTAAATGTTCCGGAAGGATATGCCCAGACGGAGGGTCTGGTAGGTGCTTCTTCTCAAATACAAGAATAAATTCTGTAGCAAGTAGTGGTGCCCCTCAAGTTGAGTTGAATGACAAGGTTGATATTCTTCTTCCCATTAGAAGCTTTTGTAAGATGGATATTTGTGCTGTTAATAGAAATCCAGCTGATTTTACTGTGCTTGATGAAAACAATGAGTATATGATAGATACCAAGGAACTAAAGCCAGAATCTGCGCAGCCATATGAAAACCTTCAAAATCTTGTACTTGGACAGAAGAAGCAAAGAACTATGAAGCTCGATGATCTGAAAGCATTTCCAATGAGATGAAGTTGTGCATCTAATTAATATTAAACTTTTGTTCTTTGATGAGTTACAGTGACTAGCAAATGAAACTCCATATTGTCAATATGTGCATACTTTTTATATTAGTTTTTTGTAAAGCAGTTTTCATCTAGGTCCAAGCAGCCTTGAAGAAATAGAATAATGGCAGTTTGGGAGTCCAATTATGCAAAAAACAGCTCTGGAACTTTCTTTGTGATGCATAAGTATATAAGTTAGCTGAATGTGTGATATAAAAGTTTGAAATTGCCCGTGAGCAATAAGTACCATTTGTTGGCCTTGCTTAAATTGCAGAATAATAATTTTCTTGGATCTACAAATTTTAAGTACAGAGGTTTGGTGTACAGTGGATAGTCCTTCAGTCATGTACAATGTCAGCAATAATATTGTTTTTGGCCGGCTGCATTCAAGAGTATATGCTTATCAAGGTTATTATGTCAGTGATCTCAGTTTCTCTTGATTTTTTGCTTTAAAAATTTGAAGCTTTTGATCCTGCTGCAACAGTTACGTATCAATGTATTGCTTCATGAATATAAACTCTGTATGAAGCTTTATTCTCATATTTCAATTATGAAGATGAAATAATACAGTAAATTTAGAAGGTATATCGTCTCTCGTATTCCAAGATTTTGCTTGATAATGTTTCTGTAGTTTGATTAATATGCTGTTTCCTTTGAAATAAAATTCTTTCTTTTTCATTCCTCTGAGCACATTTTATAAATGCTAGCCTAAATATGAAACTTCAAACTTTTTTGTGAATTTTGGCATCATAAAACTGTGACTTCAGCCATCTTCAACGTCTGTATGATGAAGTCAGGTCAGTTGCTACTTCTCTTATAATACATCATAATTTCATCTGTACACATTTTCATGGCTGAAGCTAATCTGTGCCCACTGCTATGCAGTTCTCTTATGCAGTTTGTTTAATTGGATTATTTGGGAATACGGCACCTGCTTGTTTCATCCTGCTGCTATGGCTATCCATATAATTCAGGTTATATGCTTGCTGTAATAGTTTTGCAACTTAGTTTCAATTTTTTTCTACTTCTAGCTTTTGAAAAATTTACTTGTATGAATTAATTGAGAAATTTAAATGAGGATGATTTCACTATTTTAGAAATAATAATACTGTACTTGAATATAAGGAAGATTAAAACACTTGGCACCATAATTCAGTATTGTGATGTCAACTTGTGCACACCTATCCATAAAATAACTTATGGGGTGATGTGGTGTCTTCCTCACTTCTTTGAACCCCTTGACCCATTTCCCTGTCATTTCCACCGTACTTACTCCCTCACTTCTAATCTGTCATTTTTTTCTTACCTTTTTAGCCATCATTCCTTCATTTGCATGCTGGTTAGAGTGCTTGGAGAAGAAGTCTTGGAACCTTGTGAGGCTTCGATTTGCTATGGTGATCGTCCCCTTTGATATTTAATATTCATTTTCAACCCAAGTTGCCAAATCTCAAGTTCTTTAATTCCCAAATATACGGGATAGATTTCTATTTAAGTCTAATTTTTTATTTAGCTTTTTAAGCTTTCTCAGAGTAGCATCCACATCTAGGACTTACTCTTGTTGATGATCTAATGATTCAAGTTTATAAGATTAGCTCCTTGTGTACTCTTTTATTCATCTTTTTGATGAAGGGATTTTGCAAGATATTAAAATTTGAGATTTTTCGAGAGGTGTGAGGGAGTCTTTGGATGTTACTAATTTTAGAACTAGGTCAAGAGGGAAACCGGGCTCTTGACCTGCTGATAGTGTTGTCCTAGTGACAGAATAACTTGGTAGCTCTATTGGTCTGCTTTTCAATCTGGTCTACTCAATTTGTGAAATACATCAATGGCAATTAAATTCTCAACTCACAGATTCAAACAGTTGCATGCATTGTATTTTTTCACATAAACAACTTGGTTCCTCAACTTAACCAACTCTTTGTTGTCTACTAATGATAAAGATCTACGCTAACACTTATATTCGCCTAAGATTTGGATTAAAAAACAATAACTACCTCATCATAGTGAAGTGCTTTTATAATTTGTAGATAACCTCATATATCTCTTACTTGAGAATATAATAGTCACTGCACGAGAACCTTTAAGATTACAATCACTTGGTTGCATGTAAGTTGTAAAAATGGTTCTTCTATATTAAATTCTTAAGTTCTAAATGAAGGGATCATGTTTCTATGTAAGGCTATAGTGCAGCCATGAGTAGATTTGGTTTCTATTCGAGTTCGAGCGAGTTAGCTCAGAATCGAACTCAAAATTTTTAAGTTGAGTTCGACTCAAACTCAACTCGAACTCAAATCGAGCTTGAGTTGAGTCAATTTTGAGTCAAAATATTCGAGTTTGAGCTGTCTTGAAATATATAATACCAAAAAACGTTGTACTAATTGAAAACATTTCACGGCTCACTGATAATGCTGGCTTCATTCTATTTCATGGTCATGATTTCGATTCCCGAGAAGGTCAGTATTATGCTTTTTTATAAAAATGTTTTTTTAATAAAACAGTGCGTGTTTGCATATTAGAGGACATGAACCCGAGTCTCGACAAATAATAAGGAGATGTTTACCACCGGTGCGGCTAAGAAATTCTACTATTTCATAGATACTATATATGGGCATTTATTTTATATATTTCGAGTGACTTGAACCCAATTCTATTTGAGTCTAGCTCAGCTTGAACTCGACTCGAATTAAGTTCGAGTCAAACTGTTCAACTCGAGAATCAACTCGAAAATTTTGAGTCGAGTTGATTCGACTTAAAATTCGAGTGAGCTTTGAGCAATTTTCGAGTTTCGGGTTAAGTTGCCAGCTCAAGCCATGAGATAATAACTTATTGATTTCTTGGACAACAAAATTATATCTTCAAGGTTGGATAAATTAAAGCACGGAAAAATAAAATTAATGTGTATTACTGTTATGAGTGTACATGATGTAGTGGGGGAGATTAAGGGAAGTGGGGTAGCTTTTAATGTATATGAAGTCAATTGTTTGCTATTAGTCTGAAAATGACAAGAAAATTTAGTAAGGTGTACATAGGTGGCATCACTTTGGAACATTTTCATAGGTTGCATCTCCACTTCTACATTTATCAAATCCTCAACAGTAACTTTCAAGTTGATTTGCATGTAGGCTGGAAGTTCCAACTTTATGTGCATTGCTTTTGATCCTCTATCACTCGGAAAGGATGAGATTTGATCCTCACAATTTAATCTCTCATTGGAGATATGAACCATACTAGATCATCGATATAAAACCTCACAAGATAATTACCAATTAATTATAAGCAGGCGCAATAAGCTAAAAATTAGTTGTCAGAGTAAAAACTATAATAAATTGAAATGCAATACCATGTAGTACTGAATTGAAGTATGATAATACAGAAACTATCAAATTGTATTGGGCATATATATATAAACAAATAATAACAAATGTAGATTGTAAAATATATTCAATTGGATTAATGCTGAGTGACTGTAAAACTGTAAGTACTAAAACTGTAAACTATAAATTGTAAAAGCTGTAACTGTAAAAGAAATTGGACAGCCGAACTATAAGCTGCAAAGGTAAACTGTAATCTATACGTATGGATGAAGAAGTGAATGAAAGACAAGACAATTCTTCGACAAAACTATAACAGTACAGTATATGATAACTGTAACAGACAAACTGTAAGCTTCAACGGTAAACTATAACAGTAAACTGTATGACAATTTTGTAACCATATAATAAATTGTAACTATGACAGCCAAGATGTAAGCAATAATGGTAACCGCAAAAAGCAAAACAAAACTGTAATTTTTACAATAAAACTGTAAGCTGCAACTATAAATTAAAGTCTTTATACTGTATAAATGCAATGCAGTGTATTTTAGTTGTTTCTCTAATGTAACAATTTATGTACAAACTTTTTGAATGTTCAAATAGATTCAAGTTCAAAAGCAATGCATCAACGATAAGCAAATTAATTAAATGTAATTTTAATATCCTCTATTTTTCTGTATGTTTATCTTGAATTTACTGATCTGTAATTGTATTTATATATTTTTGTCCTGATTTAGTTTTTAGATGTATTTTTCAAATTTAGTATTTATTCAATATTGTATTTTTTTATTCAAATTCAATATTTATTTAGTACTTAATATTATGCTGAGATATTTAAACTGAGTTCTTCTGATTTAGAACACTTTAACACACCAAAGGGTGTCTTATTCAGAAAAGATTGAATTATCAAAATTTACCTTAAGTTATCTCCTAAATTCATGTCTTCTGATATTCTAAGTTTAGTTTATCATAAATTGTCATTTCTAGCTGTTACAGTACTGATCCTATTATGATTCTATCATTCCAATTTTTTGAGTCTTAAGACACTAGATCTTAGACGGAGTCAAACTTAGACATTGTTCTAAATATAGAGTTAAGTATTAAATTTTGCAGTTTCAGTTTAATATTATTCTATTTAATCTGTTCTGAAGTTTCTACTGAGTTTTAGACCTTTTCTGTAAGTACATTTTTTAATTTGACAAATAATATTGTTTTATTGCTTATATTGCAAATTCATTATTTCCTCATCTTAGGATGTTATCTTAGTTAACAATTGTTTCTCATAAGTCTTTTACTAATTTGCATCTATGAATTCTTCCTTGATTTTTCTATAAGATCTGAGTCTCTTAGAACTTAGATTTAAGTCTTGCTTTAGAATCTTATGCTAATCAAAATTCCATTTTATTCACCTTCGGTCTTTAAGCAATTTTAGTTTATTGCCCAAAATCTTAATTGCCTTAAAAAAACACATCCGATGTTGATAAAGCCAAATCTTGGCCCTAATTGGCCTTGTTTAATATTATTTTATTATTTAACTGCTTCTTAACAATTAATTAAACTTTAACTCTACACTTTTACATTTCCTTCATACTAGGGATTCTCCAATTTTAACATAATTATATTTGCTTAAGTACAATTTTAAAGTGCTAAACAAGCTTAATCTCCCCTAATTACTCTTAAATTTGATTACTGAATACTAGCAAACTAATTTTTAAAATCCAAATATTTTCTTACTTTTGATTCCTTTTCTAAGTCTATGGTCTTAATTTCATCAATTTGGATTTAAGTTCATCAAAATATGACATTAATTCATTATGTATTAATTTCCTATAGTTTTAAATAAAATATTTTTAATATTATTAGAATATTCCCTAGGGAATGTTCTTTCAAAACAGCGCGGTCGGTGGCCCGTTAATGCGCTGGCTTGACATTGTGCTCAAAGGTGGGGTCGGGTCAAGATTGACTCGGCTTGGCATTGCCTTAGACAGTGGGTCGGGTCAGGGTTGATCTAACCCAATGGTCCACACCATTACGAGACTTTCCCCGACGAAGGTCCTGACCAAGGGTTAAGTTCCTGCACTAATTAGAGCGCAACAGATCAGGTCAGGGCCCCGAATAACCCTAATACATCCTCATGCTATGCTGCATCTCTTGAACCAAAGTCATGTCCTTTGAATTCTGATAAGCCAGATAGGTATTATAGTAGGTTCTTCTACTTCTTAAATCTAGGGTTTACCATGCTCCCTTAATTAAGGCATTCTTGACAACATCACGACTATACTTTAATCCTGCATGATCTCCATAACTAGGTGCATCGATTGAGCTAAAAAGCCCCTTAGTAGGACTTCACAACACTAGAAGGGACTTAATCTATGGTTAGCATTTTATTTTAGGGTTACACAACTCTTATGAATTACCCCACTATAGAGGATGCCATGGCTCGATTCAAACCTTAGAGCAATCATTATAACAAGACACCTTGATTCCTATAAAAGGCTCTATCGGTGGACTTTCCTATGGTCATAAAAAACCGAGTTTAGGGTTCTGATGTTGTTGTACACTCCCATCTTTTATAACTATCATCTCCTGAGACTATCTAGAGTTTTCTATCGTTAAGATAATTCCATTACCTTCCCAGTAGTTCTCTATGTATGGGGACTTACTTCACATGCAATTGAATTACTACTGGGCACCACCTTCGTTATTTGGACCTTTTTAGTTCAGAAACACTTCTCGCTGACTGAGTTGACTCATCTCTTGACTCTAGGCAGTTCATAACACATTCTTCCCGATAAAACATCACTAGGATCTTTTCAAACGTTCTTAGGTAATTAGATTGTTGGAAACTTAACCTATGAACTGCTAGATTGCTAGCTTGTAGAGAGCTTGAGCTCCACCAAACTATTAGGGATCTTCTTTAGACTCAAATGATGCTCCTGAGTGCTTAGGCAGCTCCACAATGACACTTGAAAGCTGACGGTAGAGCTCTAAAAGCCCGAGTACATAGGGAGGGAGATGGAACGACATAAGGAAATTGGGACTCTCATAGAGTGGTTAAAGGCTTAAGGTTTGATAAATGGAAGCAAAGTGAATGCTGGGAGGGTTTATATAAAAATTCCAATGGGTTCTTGGGTGGTTTACAGGTTTACAATGACCCAACCATCCATGGGTTAAGCAGCTTTCATTCATTGCTAAATCAAATTGAATCGGGCGTGAGAATATTCTCTCAGATTTGGGAAGTTGTTAGAGATGGGAATGGATCATGGGGAGAAAAAAGGATGATTTGTTTCGCGGAATATTCATGTGTTGGACGAGTTGGATGGAACGATGATGAACAACGATTGGATTGATTAGTGTCATTTGCTCTTCAGGTAAATAGGTGCTATGGCTGATGATGCAGATGCATTTCCCCCTCTCAGTTCTACGTTTCCTGAAGCAGATCTCGGTCTCCATGTTTTCAAAATTAATGCTTAAACAGATGATTTAATTAAATTAATTTCTTATAGTTTAATTTAAATAAAATCCCAAATAAACTGTGTATTTCAGCAATCTTAAGTCCATGAATTATGAATTTCATCACTAATATATTTTGATGTGAATAATCTAAATATACTATTAGTTTTTGAGTTTGAGGCCAACAAAATTTTCTTAATTTTCTAAATTATTTAATTAAATTAAATAACATAAAAATATTCAATAATTATTCTCTTTGAATAATTTTATTCTAATTTTTTAGGGATGCATTGTAATGATGATTAAAGACTTTTAATGACTTTTCTTTAGCTCAATTAAGTTCAGTAGGTTGTTACATATTCCTATGTATGATATATATATATATATATATATATATATATAAGTATATATATACCCACATTCTTATATATATATAAATCTATGATTGTGTGTGAGTTGCTTGTGTAAGGAGATAATGGCACTTTAGGGTTTCTGGGTAACGCTGCCGCTGTCGGAGCGAAGTCCGGCGTAAGGAGATGATGGATAGCCTACCTAACCTGCACCTCAAGAGAAATGTTGTATCGTCGGCTCCTAATTCCTTCCTCGAAGCTCTCATAAATGCTTCCCCCTCACGAGGACTAATTGGCAAACCCATCGCTTCATCAAAAGGTGAATTTGATATTCTTCTTTCTAAAAATGAAATAGGAATGTTTGCTAAATCGTTCAAGTTCACACTTGCTGGGAAGTTTTTCAATGGCAACTCTCCATGGCTTCTTTTTGGAAATTTCTCAACAGTTTGGGGATTGTCAGGTTAGTGCCAGATTAATATTCTCATCAAACTCACCAATAATTTGAACTAGACTAGATTCTTTGTGAGAGTTTCCTATTTCATTAAAAATTTTATATGAAATTTTTGAATTAGATCACTTCATTTGATCCAAAATGCAAATCTTTCATTTTTCCGCTGCTTAAGGTCCATTTGATCACATATTCTATACTTTTCTCGTTGGGATCTTATTTTGGAAAGCCTCTCAAAATTGACTATGCGATATAGCTAATCTCCTCCGGCTGTCTGTGGCCCGTGTATTGGTTGAAATCGACCTTATTGAAACCTTTGATTCAATCATTTGGTTTGGGGATGAAGAAGAATAATATTTCCAAGAAGCTTTTTTCAAAAACTTGCCTTCTTACTGCACTCATTGTAGAAAAATTGGTTATGAAAGTTCTACAAGCTACAAACTTCATTTTCACATAGAAGAACAAATTATCTCAATGACACGTCCCTCTCCAAAGCCTATTAAACAAATTTATGTGCCTAAAAGACAAGTCATTGGTTTCCAAAGTCAGGCAAATCTCTCACCGTCGGCTGTTCAGGACATTGTTCTGGGATCTCCGTTGGTGGATCCTGAACCCTTAGATGTGAGGGGCAGTGAGGTTGTAGATGCTGCCGACCGCATATTGGAAACCTTGGAGGAAGCCAGATTGGATAGCAATATTAAGGGCAACGCCACAACTTCTTCTGTAGTAATGGACAGCAATGTCACCGTAGTTGGGGAAGTTTGTGATGCGTTTTTGTAGATAACACTAGTTTTTAAATGCAAAATTTGTACAATCCAAGGATTCATTTAGGGGGCAACTAATACTTATGGAGTACCTTCATCCCACGCTACAATTTCACATTAATATTACACCGTTAAATATCACTTTCCTGTAAAATTTTCTTTTTTTCAGTTGGTTCCTAAAAAATGCTCCTTTAGGTTCTCTTTTAGGTCATTTCCTGATCGATTGTGAGCACCATTCTGACCCCATGATCACCACAATGACCCTAGAATATTTACCCAACCATCCAAGTATGAATTATAAAGCTTTTGATCTCACCTTTCATGGCATGTTGACCAAACCTTGATCCATAATTTATTAGCAAACCCCTCATCATTAGGCCATCCAAAGTGGTTAATTTAACCTCTCAACTCCAGGTTATGACTCCTAATACTCTCATACCCTCTTTACCCCCATTCTTGAAAATTCCAACCCTACCTCTCCTCTCTCTTCTCCTTTCAAAACCAGCCACCCCTCACCATTTCTCATTATGGTCTATTGGCTATAAATTAGGTCACACATATTGATATACGCCTCACAACGTCCCCCTCAACAACTTTCAAGAAGACTTTAAGCTTCCAGATTTCTAGATTTGGTTATAAAAGCCACAACATGAGAGAAAAGCTATTTTGAGAGCTGACACAACGAAGTCTCATAACATTTGATGTGGTGGTCCAATCAAGTTGAACTTAGACTTGTTGGAAAGATCTAGATCTCCTCCACACTTTGGTACCCATTAAATACAGTATGTCTTAGCGTTATGTAAGGTTCTAACCTTTTTTTTTGAAATTTATCTAGAATGTTATTTTCCTTGCAAAGTTTAATTTAGGATTGTAATTGGGATAGCTCAAGCTAGATCTAAGTCAATCCAGGGCTATGTTGAATTTCTAAGAATGAGATGCCTTATCTCTAGCCTCCTTTAATCTAGATCTAGATGATTAAGGGTGTGGAGCTTTAAATTCGACCATTTGCTTAACCATGGCTGCGAGATTCCTTAACTTAATCTTAGAACACCCTAATCTTCTCTAGATCTTAGTAATGATCATTAAAATAATGTTAAACCATGTTTCTTATGATAGTAATTAACCATATGACTCAATCTCCATGCTAAATATTGATTGTTCAAGGATCTCTCCATGGGATCTACTCTTAAGAACCCCTTGAGTTGGGTCAGCCGTTATTTGATGAAGGTTAACCCAACCCATCTATCTAAGGTCAAACCAAAACTTGAGGGTTCTCAATGGACTACCATGTGCTCATCCTCAACTTGGATTTTGGCTTGGATCACCTTATTCCAAGTTGAGGCTTTGCCCCACTTTGATTAGCTTAAGATGCTTAAAGAGCGGGTTAATCCCCTTACATGATAATCATTCATGGCATTTGAAAATAAACTTAAGTATGACAATTCAAGAGATTTGGAAAACCTCTTGAAAATGAATGAGTAGCTTGCTCTTGTATCGAATTTGTCACATGGTTTCTAATTGAAATATAACATTCCTAAGTTGAATGTTACGAACAATTTTATACTAATGTTCAAGTATGAATTGCAATTAAAATACGCACGCAGTTCATTCCTAATACACAATAAGATTGAAACTCTCCATCATGTTTTCATCTCTAATAGTTGCAGCTTAAAGTTTGAAATCACCTCTTAATCAGGATCATGATAACTTTCTTTGCATTTCTAACTTTTTAGGGAGGTGGGACAGTATTAACTCTACTCTTATGAAACTTCATATGGGGAACTTTTTTGATACTTTTACTGTTTGGTATATTTGGAATGCTAGAAACAAGACAAAATATAATATAGCATTAACCATATGAACATCATTAAGCGAGTCCTTCATGAGGTTATTGCCCTCATGAAATATCTGACAATAAATTTAAATAGCCCAACAATCAAAAAGACAATTTTAATAACTTACTAACCAATTATGATGTTAAAAATTGATGATGTCCTGGGTGTGTGGAGTTGGTTCAGGCCTTTTTCTATTCATTGCTTCATTTCTGGTTCTGGTTGTGCCTTTTACTGCGAATTGCCATGTTTTATTTGTTCTATTATACTGTGAATTTGGGCACTGGTAGTATTTTCTGCTATAAGCCTTATTATCTGGATGATTTGTTTCGAGCTTTGTTGTGCTGTTATATTAGGTTCTGCATTTTTTCTATGCAATGGGATCTAATGTGTTGTAATTTTGAGGCTCCGGTGCTTTTGGAATATGCTGGTCCAGTTTCATGATCTTTATTATGAGTGGTTATAATGTAATTTGTTGTATTATTTTCTGGGGTCCCTGATTATCAGATGCTGTGTATGTATTTCTATTGATGCTATCTTTCATACCTGCACTTTGATTGCTAAGGTCTGGATGCGGTTTACTGTTGATCTATGCATTGTTTTTCTGTTGGGGAATTTACACTTTTGTGGATTCTCGGGCCTGGGCATTCGATTAGTATGGCTATTTTTTGTTTGTTTCCAATGGTGGGTCTAGTTTTTTTGTTTTTTGCTGCATTTTCTGCTGTGGCCTTCGGATGGGCGATCAGATCCTCCTGTTGTGGTACCTGAGTTTTGCATTGGCTGTTGGCAAAATTCTGCATTATGTGTCGCTTCTCTCTATTTGAGCATCAAACACTGCTGTTTGTGGAATTGGATCTGCTTCTACACCATTTGTTTGCTTATTCTTTTGATTGCTATGTATGTCCTTAATCTGCTCAGAATTTTAATGGGATTTTTTTTGACCTGTACTTTTTTGTCTACTAGTAGTTTTTATTTTGCTAATTGGAAACTTCTTAAAGACTATACCATAGGATCCTCTTTTTTCGGTTGGTTTTGGATATTTTAGACTTAGGACCCTGATTGTAACCAACCAATCCCTTATATACTACTTTTTTATTATCAATAAGATCCATATTTCCCTAATATATATATAGAGAGAGAGGAAACTTTTGAAAACCAAAACTAGTAATAAAAATGCATTTTTAGCCATGCAAGGGAAACTACGTGGCCGCGGCATGACACCGAGAGGCGGTCAGGAGGCAATCATAGGGCAGCTGTAGGGCGGTTGCCGGGAAATGGCGAGTTGGCTTGTAGGATTATTATGACTGGCGTAAGGCTTATGAAGGCAACATATTCTTTCTAATCGTATAGTGTGGCGGTGTCTTGGTTTTTCTAGTCTTGAGGTTTTTCACATATATCTAAGTATTTGTGCTTATTATCTTTGTGTTTTATTTTTCTCTGATCATTTCTCAATCTCATTTCTCATAGGTGAGATGATTCGAACTCAAAATGGATCGAGTTCCAGATGATTCGAACTTGATTAGAGTTAGACTCAAAATATATAAAAATAAAACGTTTCGACAATTGGTAAAAGATATTTAGTGGGCTGATGGTAGAGTTTTTATTTCATCAAAGGTCCTGGGTTTGAATCTTGCCAATGCCAAATTTGTGATTTATTTTATAAAAATGATTTTTTTCAAAATAGAACACATTTGAATTTCCCAGGCTTCTTGAACCTGGGACCTCACACAAGCGGCATATATACATTTTACATATTTCTAGTGATTTGGACTCAATCTGAGTCGAGTTGAGCCCAATTCGAACTCGACTCAAATTGGGTTCGAGTCAAGCTATTCAACTCAAATTCGACTCAAAATTTGAGTCAAGTTCGATTCGACTTAAAATTTGAGTGAATTTCGAGTTTCGGGTAATATTGCTGACCATATGCAAATATAATTAAAAGTATACTTTGTATTGAAATTGGTTAGAGCATCTATAACTATTTATATATTTTGATTTCTTATATTTTTCTTAATCTTTTGTTAAATGTTTACTAATTTTTTAATGTAATTGTATTAAAAATGAATTTATATTTTTAAATTAAATTCTAATTAAATAAATATTCATTTTATATTTAAAAAAATATAATTTTAAATTTTAAATTCTTGGATCCTTTTAGTAACGTTGGATCTTCAATGGGACATGCGTGATAAATCTATCACAAGCAAACTAATAGATAATAATCATATTAATAATAATAAAATTTTCACTATGCGACTCTTATCTAATAATCTAATTATATGTATAACTAAATAAGAACTATCAAATATCAGATATAAATACAGAGCTTGTGAGATCTAAAAATAGCAAGAAAATGTGTCTTTTTCTTGGTGTTGTAATATCAAAATTGAAAAAGTGTCAAGTCATCCCAAGTCTTTAGGTTTCATTAGAGCCATTAAATTTCACTAGCATGGTTTAATTATCCTAATTTAAGCTCAAAATTTAAATGATAATTTCTCTTAAATTTCAGTAACCCACCAACACTCAGCCATAAATTATGAATTTGGAACATTCCTCGGCTTTTAATGAATAGTTGGGGATCTTAAGAACCCAACTTAGTTGATATTCTCTTCTTAACTATTGAAACTCAAAACCCAACCCCTCCAAATGTGCTAGGTTTGCTATCACCCCCATCTAGTACTTATCAAAGAAAATTAGTGCTTCATCCAAGCTAACAGAATCTTCAAGTAGATGTAAATAAAGCTATAATTAGAAAATTTCATTTCCTTCATTCAATTAAAAGATCTATGCCCTTCTTTGATCTAAATATTTCAATGCTCTTGATACATTCCTAAAAGGTTGATTGCTCCTCTAATGTTAAAAGAATTTGGTTAGAGCTTGGAAGATTTAGCTTTAGCTTCCGCCCTTCTTCTATTAGATCTCAAGCACACCCTGAATCTCTCTTAAGTTCTTAATATAATAAGAATGTTGTGCCCTGCTACATTAATTGTGGTATTAAGATCATCAATGTTAAATTGGCTCCATCATCTTCTTTAAATGGGGTTAATGCTCTTTATTTCTAATTCTTGCAGTTTGACTATAAAAGGAATTAGGAGAACAGTGCTCTTCCTTAGTTCCTCTCTGTACCTTTGAATGAATACAATAATTTCTTAGTTTGATTTCTCTTCACTTGATAAAATTATTTTTGGAGTATAATCATCAGATCATCTTCCAAATAATCAAAAATATGCCAAAAGGGAAATATCTCTTGCAATAGCACTTGCTAAGGCACTTGTGTATATACACATTTTCCAACAACTCTCATCTTCTGCCATAGGAAATTTCATAACATTAAAATTATTAAGCGTCACTTCTTAACCTTACACTCTTATAATTAATTCTCTTCTCTACATATCAATTAAGGTTCTTCCAATAGCAATGAATTGTCTTCTCTACATATCAATTAAGGTTCTTCCATTAGATCAATAGAACTTTTTGGTTTTCCTCCATATCCATCTCAATGAAATCAGCTTAAAAATGAAGTTTTGAACCTTTATTAACATATCCATCACAAAACCCATTGGTTTTTTAATCATTCAATTAGTAACTTGCATAGATACTATACTAAGCTTTAGTTTCTTAATCCCTACTTTTATATAGATAGAGCAAATTCGATTTATTGATGCTTCTATATTACATAATGCCTTAACAAAGATCACTTGGCCAATAATATACATGATTGTGAAATAACTTAGATCATTTTATTTCTTTGATAAACTTCTTCTGCAAAATAGTTACACTTAGGTACTACAATTTTATATTCTTCTTATCATCATTTTTTAAAGAGGATATCCTTCATAAACTTCACATAGATTGACATTTGTTCAAGGGTATCAATAAAAGGGATGTTAATAAGTAGTTTTTCTTTAAGATCTCCATGATCTTTAAAATTATTGATCCAACTTTTGCTTTCAAAATCTCTATGAAAATGAAATATGTGGGTTATATTATGATGGTTTGTTTAGAAATAATTTGAAGTTAGGGATACATTGTTCATCTTTATCTTTCTAACTTGTTTGTACTTTTGATTTTGCTTGGGGTTTAGGGTTAAGCAGGCTGAGCTCCTCCCTACTTTGCAATGTCACTACTTTGATATGCTCCTTATGGCTCACTTCAAAGTTACTAGGTAAATCTACAAGTTTTCCTAATGAAATATGCTGAGGTATTTAACCAATTGAAGTCTTTATAGTTTTTATTGATGTTGTCATTGCATTGATGCCTCAAGGTGACTATGAGTGGCATCAATTTTATTCATAAATTGAGTTGAGGTGATTGTAAACTGAGTCATGGATTTTTCTAAAATCATTTATCCTTTAGGATATTTTTTATTTTAGTTTTATCCATTACATTATGTGGAAATGTGGTTGAGTCTATTGCTTATTAATATGTTGAGCCACTTGAACTTGGACTACACATGAAAATTTTGGATGATTATTCCAGTGAGGGTTGTAAGTGTTTGGATGGAGTTATTTTGAGCTGGGTAAGATGAACAAATGAAAGGTCATTATGTGCAAAATCGTTGGATCCTATTGGGTCATTTAGCTTAATGATGTATTTATAAGTTAATAAATTTCCAAATACATACCATTTAACACGAAAAGAAGAATCTCAGAAAAGTACATATTACATCCATTCATTCAATATAGAGTTTCAACCATATTGCATATTTTTCAAATTGTAATAAAAATTCTAAGCAATAATTTATATTTTAAGTGACAATAGCAGTTGAAAAAAGTTCATCTCTCAAACTTTTTACATCTCCTCATTTAGGTCGTGACTAACATAAGAAAGGTGCAAGGGTTAGAATCCCAGTTAGATTGCTCAAAGTACTATTGGATATTAAAGTGTAGATAAAACATAAGCATTGTGAGAACTAAAAAAGAAAAATTTAAATACATCATATGCAAGGAAAATTAAGAATACATATTTATTGAAAACTAGTGAGACATGTTTGTCACCTATCATAAATATGTATAATGCCACATTATCAATTAGAAGTAATATGTCAAGTGCCGTTTCTTTGTTTAATCATCTTTCATTATTGGCCAGATATTATTCACAAAGACATTTTAGCCATCTTTGATCTTTGTCAATTTAACTGTTACATTCTCAAATAATGGCAAAATGACTAATGTCAAAACATGTATTCCCACAAAAGACAATTTAGCCATCGTTGATCGGTGTCAAATTAATGTCACCTTCTCAAATAATGGAAAATGTCAAAACATAAAGTATTCCACAAAATATGTTTTAGCCATATTTGAAGCATCAAATTAAAGTCACCTATTTAAATAATGGTAATATAACTAATTTCAACACATAACAGATTCCCAAGACATTTTATCCAGTTTTAGTTTGTAACAATATTTGACAGTACATCAAAGTAGCAACATATCAACAATAAAAAATAAGGCTCAATGCAAGACTAAAGAAAATATGTAAAGTTGCATTTAAATGTAAGGGTGATATATTAGTATATCTTTCAATTGAACTCAAAAGTTTATCACTTATCACAGGTATTTGTAAATTAATATTTAATTCTAATTAGTGTTTGATCAAATAATTATTATTTGAAAAGTTATTTATGATATTATTCATTCTCATGCTAAGGTTTAGCTATATGTATCATTTTTGTTGTGTAGATCAAATAGGCATCCCTCCTTGAATTTTAGATAGATATGAGCATTAGTAATGGTTACTTCTTAATGGTTTCTTCTTTTGATAAATGATAACATAGATATATAGATTTATTGTTCATAATATATTTTATTTTATATAAACTTATTTCTATATTTTTTATATTATAATACTATTATAATGCTATATGTATTCATATTATAACTCATAATATTTATTATAGAATATAGTAATGTATGATAGTATTTACAAACACATATATGTATTTATACTTGTTGTTAAAGATGTTTTTTTCATAATATATATTATATGTTAACCTAATTTTTCAATTGTATTGGTGGAAGTATTGAGTCATGTTATTTTTCCCATGTTAAAAGAAGAATAGGAAGGAGCTATTAAGGATGATCTCTCATGGAATTAATGTTGGGGCCTGTTTAATTTATTAAAGTCTGATAATACTAATAGTTTTTATTAAGAATTAGTAAGATTATTGTTTAATTCTCATTAGTAGTTGAACTAATTGTTATTCTTATTATTTACATTATTATTCTTTTTCAAGGAGTTCTATTATATATATATATATATATATATATATATATCCTATTTTGATTATAAAATACATATTTGAATAATGATGATTATTACTTGCGCGGCAAAGTGTAAAATGTATGCATATACATGGTTGAAATTAAGCCTATATGCATTAGCTTATTGTAATTATTTAAGATACGGGATTCAACTCCTTATTGATTAATCTTACTTCAAAAGTCAAGCATGAGGTTTCTCATGTTAGGGTTTAGCTACATGCATCATTTTTGTTGTGCATGATCAAATTAAATTACCTCCTTAATTATTAAATAAAGAAGACCATTTATAATGGTTTCTTCCTTTGATATATGATAACCTAAATATAAAATTTATTATTCACAATATATATTCTATTGTATATAAATCAATTTCTACATTATATATATTCATATCATTTCTCATAATATCTATTTTAATATATAATAATTTATGATAGTATTTATAACTTGATTCCATTTTTTAATATAATTTATGTATCATCATAATTCCTCAAATTTACATGGTGGAAGTGTTGAGTCATCATATTTTACTCATGTGAAAGAAGAAAGAGGAAGGAGCTATTAAGAGTGATCTCTCATGGAATTAATCTTGGCTCCAATTCAATTTATTATGGTCTAACAATTTTAAAATTATTTATACGCATATGTAAAATTATAATTTAATTTTTATTAGTGGTTGATCTAATAATTATTCTTATTATTTATTTTATCATTCTTTTTTAAGGATATATATATATATATATATATATATATATATATATATATATATATATATATATATATATATATATATATATATATATATATATATATCCTCAAAGAATCAATTGATACTTGGAACTTGGGACAACCACCTGTGGATCAAATCTCAAAGCTAAACATTTTCATTAAACCAAAAAGTCTCTTGGGGGTTAAGCCATCTCTAAGAATAGCGAAGGATAAAGAAAAGTTAACGACTACCAACAGGTATCGATCGCTATCCCTTGCTCAGGATTTAGATGATGGTGTGAATAATCAAAAGAAAGAATTGGAAGGAAAAATATATCATAATGTTGAGACCCAGTTGAACCTAAGTGGCTCAACTAATACTTATCCATGAACATTCTTTGCTGGAACATAAGAGGCATTAGCAACGTCTTGTCCAAAAATAGACTTAACAACATCGTCTATGAGAAAAAAATTAATATTGTTGCCTTATTGGAACCAAAGCTTAAATCGAATAACATATATGCAGTTAGTCATTTTATTAAAGCTGAAAATGCTTATGCTTCTTCTTCTAATAAAATTTGGTTAATGTGGAATGATATGTGGAATGTGAAAATTTTGAATGATCACCCTCAAGCTATTCATGTTAGATTTTATGCATGCTAATAATTTGAGAGTTGATAGAATTCCATTATGGAACTTCATGTATGATTGCTCTTCCTCTAATATGCCCTGGGTCGTGGGGGGGGGGGGGTGGGACTTCAATGATATCCTTAAAAATAATGAGTATAAAGGATATTCCCTTGATCATGCTGCCTCTGCTTTGGACTATAATACGACTATATTGGAATGTGGGCTTGAGTACTTTAACTATATTGGCTCTGCATTCACGTGGAATGCGGGGAGGAAATTTGTCAGATTAGATCGCTTTCTCATAAATAACCTCTGGTGCAATACCTACACTAATTTTCTTTCTACGTCAATCAACTCCACGGTCTCAGACCATAAACCGACAATTCTTTCCTCTAGGATCCAAAACACCTTCATTCCAAAATCTTTTCGCTTACAGTTGTTTTGGCTTAACAAGGAGGATTGTTCAATGCTTGTCAACTCAATTTGGAACGAGCCTTGTAATAGCTTTGGGTTGCATCGCCTGGTGGAAAAGTTTAAAAAATTGCGAAAGGCACTTAGTGCTTGGAATAGAAACTCTATTGGAAACATTTTCAAGAATGTCACCAGTCAAGAAAACAAAGTTAACTCTCTTGAAGCTCTTTTTGAATCGGATCCGTCTGACTCAAACAAAATTGAATTATCTAAAGCGAAAGCTATCTTAACTCAAAACCACAACGATGCGGAAACCTTTTGGAAACAAAAATGCAGCCTTAAGTGGGCTATTGAGGGGGAACGAAATACCGCCTTTTATCACAATTTGGTGAACAAAAGAAGACACACAAATAACATTACGAAAATTATCCAACCAAATAACACTAAAATCACCAATAATTCTGAAATTCAAAATTATGCTATATCCTTTTTCTAAGGAATTTTCAAAGACTCCCAATGTTTCCCAAAACTTCCACCTGGAAATTCCTCCCTCTACCCTTAGCTGGGAAGATAATAAATTTCTTAATCTGATGCCGGCTGATGAGGAAATATGGAAAACCATAAGAGACCTTAAACATAACACTTGTCCAGGTTTTGATGAGTTTCCTGGGGATTTCTTCTGTAAATTTTGGGATATCATTAAAATTGACATTTGTAATGGGATTAAAGAATTTTTCAGTTATGTCCCTTTACCACAATTCTTTACCCACACTATGCTCACTTTGATCCCTAAGTCGGAGAAAGTCTCTTGGTGGTCAAACTTTCGGCTAATTAGTCTTTGTACTATCTTGAACAAAATCATATCCAAAATTCTAGCCAAAAGAATTCAAGCCTTTCTCCCCTCTCTTATAGAACCTAACCAATCTACGTTTGTGCCGGGAAGAAAAATTCAAGACAATATTCTTGCTTCTCAAGAGTTTTTTCATAGTCTCAAAAATAAAAGGTGGGGGCACAACCTCATTTTTAAACTAGACCTTGAACAAACTTTTGATAAAATTAATTGGAACTTCCTTCTTCGGATGCTGAAAGCCTATGGGTTCAATGAAAGTTTCATGCTCAAAATAAAAATTCTTACCCTTAACAATTGGTTTTCCATCCTCTTCAAAGGCCAAGTGTGTGGCCTTTACAAATTTGAAAGAGGGCTGCGGCAAGGAGACCCTCTATCCCCGATCCTTCTCATTTTGGCTTTCAATTACTGGTCCTTTAACATAAACCAGCTATTTACAAATGATCCTTCCCTTCATTTTAATATGGGTGGTAAAATTATGGTCTCCCATTTGACCTTGTCTGATGATCTCATTCTTTTTACAAATGGGAGCTCCAATACGATCAAAAAACTAAAAAACCTATTTTCTATACTTGAAAATGATTCTGGATGAACAATCAACCCCCTTAAATCCCAATTTTTCACAAACCAAAACTATCCTATTAGAACCATATCCAAACTCAAAAACTCGTTCCTTTATAAACAAGGTAAATTCCCCTTTTCGTACCTTGGTATCCCTATCTTCAATGGCCACAATAAAAATAGTCAATTTAAGGGTCTTTTGGAGATCATTTTTAAAAAGCTCTGAGGGTGTGAACAAAAATACTTATCCTAGGTAGTGAGACTCACTATCATAAAGTAGTCCTGAACTCTATACCAATCTACTGGCTTGAAGTCACATCCCCGACCAACTATATTTTAAAAACCTTAAAGACTATTTTCTCCAAGTTCCTTTGGTCCCACCCTAAAGGTAGTAAAATATATTGGTGTAAAAGGGATAAAGTTACTTTCCCTTATAAAGAAGGTGGCCTAGATCTTAGAAACCTCACGTCCATCCATGCTGCTCTTTCCCTCAAACTTTGGTGGAAGTTTAGGGCCTTCCACTCTATTTGGGCTGACATTCTGTTAGCTAAATATTGTGCTAAGTCCCACCCATCTAAAACCAAACCAAAAATCAATAACTCGCATACTTGGAAGAGGATGTTAAGCCTTAGAGACCTTGTTGAAGAAACTTTGATTTGGGATATAGTGGATCCCTCCATCTCTTTCTAGTTCGATTATTGGAATCAATCCTCCATTTTAGCAAATCAAAACTTGGAGATATCCACTCCTAATCTTAAGGTCTGTGACTATTTTGATAAGAGTTCTGGATGGAACCTCGATCTTCTGCATAGGATCCTCCCTAGTGGGATTGTTCCTTCCATCAGCTCTTTTGTTCCTACTGTGACCGAGACTAAATTAGCAAAATCTACTCTGTGCTCTAAGAATATCATTCAATTCAAAACTTTTTGGAAATGCTGCAGAACCTACCTTCCTCCTAAATTCCTGATGTGGGCTTGGCACAAATTCATCCCTACCTTGATTAGCCTCTTTCTTTGGTGGGTGTACCATGCTTATCTGAGTATAAATATTGTCATTCAACAAAAAGGGGTTACTTTAGCCTCGAAATGTCAATGCTGCAATAATATTGAATCCTTTGAGCATGTTTTCTTGGAGAATCTTCAAAGTAAAACAACTTGGAATACTATAAATGGGCTAACTAAAGGCAAAAAGCTAATTACGGTGCATGAGATTTTCTTCAGGTGGCTTTCCCAAAATGGCAAAGATCTTTTTGTTGGTCACCTCTGTGATGCATACACTCTTTGGCACATATGGAATGTGCAAAATAAAGCTAAGCACTCATCCATACCCTTTCTCTCCAATTCTATGGTGGATGCTATCAAAAATGATGTTAGTCTAATCATAAAAGCTTTCCCTAGTAAAAATTTTAATTTGAGTAATCTCAATGAGGATTTTATCTAAAAAGAGATCAATTTTTAAGGAACCTATTGACCAATTTTCCCATTCTGGTCGGGTCCGGGTCTTGTGGATGGGCGTCTGGCTGTTTTCTGGAGAGATTCACAATGTTGTTTATTGCACTTCTTTTTTGTTGGCAGTTTCAAATTGGGTTGTGCTTTTCTTTTGGTGGAATGAGGTGATTGAGTTTTGCTTGATTGGTATGATTACTATATTTACGGGTACTGTGGCCAATAATTGTCTCATGTTCGGGCCATTTTGCAATACTAATAATATTTATAACTGTTGTATGTTTTCTGTAATCTGTATGCTGTGGTGGATTGATAACGTGCTGGTCTCATCTTTTGATTATATTACCTATTGGATGCCTCATGGTAATTGTCTCAGTCATCGTAGCTTGGCTGTTTGGATTCTTTGGATCAATGGGATCTTCATGTGCTGGACATGCAGGTCGTATGGTAAATGTGATGACATATATAGTTGCAAGTCCCTGTCAGTTACTAATGTTTTAGTGGCAACAATCGGGTTTGCAAGACCTCTCGATCCTTGATTGTTTCTGGATTCTTTATTAATCTATTTCATTTTCTTTATAACTGTGGCTGCAGCCCCTCTAACTCTGTAAGAATTGAAAAGTTATGCATTTTTGCTCACATGTTTATAATCGGGCTTGAGTCCGAGTTGTTGTTTATTTTTTTGATGAGCATTGCTACAAAGTTTGCAGTAAATGGTATCCTTCTTGGTGTTGGCTACTGTTGGATAGAAGGGACTCAAAGGTTATCTAGGATTTGCATGTGTAATATGGGGTTAAAGTGCAACTGGCACTTCATTTTAATCGTGCGGTTTATGTCTTGCATTCTAATGTGCGGTCCTTGCTTGAAGTTTAAGGTGAACTGGCCGCTTTGGTTTTTGACGCGATTGGCTTAGGCCTTAAGGAATGGTACCTCTTGGTCGTCTGTTATGGTGCTCGGGATTTGCCTAATCTTTAATTTTATTGAGTTTGCCATTGCCAAGCTTTTCAGGTTTGGGGCCTTGGATGGGAGTACTTGCCAAATTGCTTTAAAGGATATCGAGAGGTTGGCTAGGGCGGAGACTGAGTATGGGTTTGGACGTCTCAAGAGTTCAGTCTTTTCCTTCCTAAATAGGTTAGCTATTCTCTTTCATTATATTATATGGCTTATTTTGCAGGTGAAAGTTTGTAAGCAGACAGGGCAGAACTTTTATGTTTTTAATGTTTCATTTTTCCCCATCCACGTGGAGGCTTGTATTTTTATCTTTTGGAGGGACCTCATAGGTTTTACCCTGGTGCCTTCTGTTTTTTAGGTTGGCTTTGGATTTTTAGTGACAGGCTTGAGTGTAACCACCCAACCCATATTGTATCTTCTTTTCGTATTAATAATAAAATTAAATAGGTTTAACTAACATATATATATATATATATATATATATACATATTTCCTATTATGGTTATGAAATACATATTTGAATATTGATTCTTATTGTTGGTGTGGTTAAGTGTAGTGGAATATATGTAGATATATGGTTGAACTTAAGTCTAAATATGTTAAAATTTTTCATGTAATAATTTAAGATAGGGGCTTAAACTCCTTGTTTATTTATATTACTTCAAAAGTCAAGAATGAGGTTTCTCAAGCTAGGGTTTAGCTACATACATCATGCATTATATTTGTTGTGCATGATCAAATAAAAGTACCTCCTTGAATTTTAGATAAAGAAAACCATTTCTTATGGTTTCTTCCTAAAGGGGCCTTCTTTTGGTATAATATAACATACACATAGATTTTTGTTCATAATGTAGGATATGAGTTTAAATTACTATGTAGCATGTGAGTTTGAAAACACTGATAAATTTATTCCAAACCCAATGATGCTTACTTGAAGCCTATGCATTTTATAGATGTGCCAAGCTTGAGAAAGACTAAATTTATCTGTAATAATTAAATCAGAACAAGTTTTCAAACTCCCCACAAATATAATAATAAGGGGAAGATTTAAGAGAGTGTTATTGTGGAGCAGTGGTTCTAATTCCAGTCTCTTTGCACATTAAAGCAAGCATTAACCAAAATCTTAGTATCAATAGGGTAAAAATGGTCTCCAATTATGCCCAGTTAGAACAAGTTGTCAAACGAAAAGGACACAAAATTATCAATTGTATTCAATTTAAGCAGTTTTCCATGGTATTAATGTTTACAATCATTCTTTCTGCATGAGATTTAATCATTCTTTTGAAATAATATTATTAAGTGTTTTGTAGGACAATATTTATCATTTAAAATATGAGCCAAAATGATATTAAAATCTCTAATTTTCCATCAAAGCTATAATGAGAATGCATTATGATTATCTTCAATTTTCTAACCCATAGACAACCCTCTTCTAAAGAAAAGGAGATGCAATCCCAATCAGTTCAAATCATCTTATCCACATCCATGGGCCTAAAGAATTTACTTAAGATTCTCTTGAAATTTTTATAGAACCCGCTAGTAGGGGACAAGACTTTCATCCAATAAATATGAATAATATTCAGAACATGTTTAATTAATATGAGTCAACCACCAAAAGGTAGAAAATTGTTATCTCCTCCCCAAATTCTATTATAGGCCTTATCAATAGAATCTTTATCAATGTTATTCTTGTATAACTAGCATAGATGGGAACACCCAAATAATTAAAAGAAAATTAAACTTTTTGAAAAAAAAAAGTTTATTAGAAATGAAATTATGAGTGTTCAGCGGATTTACTAATAAAGAATTGAGATTTTGGAGCATTGATGTTTATAAACAAGTTTTAAATTGAAGGGATTAGAGAGTTTTCAAAATTTTACCGATGGATTTGTTATATCCATTAGAGAAGAGAATTAGATCATCAACATCAAATCTTAATGAATAATCTTGCAAAAAGAACTTATTTATAATTTTGAACCAAAAGTCCATAACCAATGCAAAAAGAGTAGGGAAAATAAGGCTCCCTTTCTTATACCCCTATAAGATTTAAGGAAACATTAAGAATGATTCAAACCACAACCTTTAAGGATAAAGGAAAGAAAATCCCAATTGACTTTATTATAGGCTTTATCAAAATCAATTTTAAGGATTATGATGTGGCCTCTTTGGCGTTTGTAAATATTATGAAATATTTATTGAATTAGGATGTTATATATGATGTTTATATTTTAAGTAAGCCCACATTAATTGGGATCAATCAAAGAAGGAACATAATTATTCATTCTACTAACCATGATTTTGAAAGTGATTTTGAAAAAAGGGGAGAAAATAATAAATGGTCTAAAGTGGTTCCACCAAGTACGATTATTGCCTTTAGAAATATGATGGTTATATGAGCGAATAATTTTGGCTTAGGGACATGATGAACCCAATAATTATAGGAAATTTAGTATTAGAATTTATGTTTTTCATAGGATTAATTGTATTTTAACATGTGTTTTTGTGGAATTTCAGGACAAAGAGCTCAATATTAAGTTAAAAATATATTTAATAAATTTATCAGGACATGTGCTTGCACGCAAGTGTACGTGGTTTGAAGTAATATGGGATGATGAGATCATAAGAATTATCATCCTCTGATAACTGTGTTTAGACTTGTTACTCGAGTGTACTCAAATTCAATAATGTTCAAGTATCAAATTGGTTTTCAATTTGGTTTAAATTTACAAATTTAGAGTTTATTTAAGTTAAAACTATAGTTGGAGAATTAGGGAGAGTTGGGATTAAACATGCAAATCAATATGTTCTTGCAAGTACTCTTCTTCTCAAATTCATGTCAAGTTAATTGGATTAATTTATTAATTCATAATCAAGAGTTTTAGTTTTCTCTAGTGAACTCGTAAGATGTACTAAATATTATCTAGTGCTTTGAAATGAGAACTTGAAAGTTCTATTTCAGCACATAGACATTCATGTGATCGTAGCTGATGAGTTTGTCCCTTACGTCTAAGTGACAAAAGCTATGTCACATTGCTCATAGCTCTTAGTGCTCTAGTTCTTTGTTTAAATCTAGAGTAAGCTATGGGGCTCAACTAGTGGTTCTTAGCTTACATGCGTCTATTCTTTATTTAGCCAAGGTGATGTGCTACGAAGCTCAAAGTGCTTGTCACAGAGCTCTAAGCTTAACATGCACAATCAACTCACAAAATTGAGAGTGAGCCATAGAGCTCAGAGAATGTTAAAATTCCTCACAGCTCAGATGATCAAGCACTAGTTTAAAATTGTGCATGAGCTGTTTTTGTGTAGCAAATGTTATCATGGACATTCATGGCATTAACGCTCATGCATGCATAGCTTTAGGAAAAAGCGATTATCGAGCTTTACGAGATTTTTATGTTGAAAAGTTTTAGCAATCAAATTTTATATTTAGAATCATGTTCTGCCAATCATTCATTCATGTAGCAATAAACATTCAAGAACTAAATGGCATTTCATTAATATGAAGAGTATATACATTACAACCATGTATTTTTACATGCTCATGCCCAACCCTCCCCAAAGGGGGTTTAGATTGCCAAAAAAAAAAGATACAAGAAGAACTATTATAAATAATGAGCCTTTGCATCGCTCTTACAAGAAAATACGAGAGACGAGGTTTGAATATGATACTTGGAAACAGTTGTCGCGTTATCCTGGCCTTCTTCTCCCCTTGGACTCTTTAGCAGCCTGCTTTCTTTACTTCTCCTTCTCCTAAGACTGCAACCTTCTCCTCCTTTAGGTGTGGGTTCTCCTCAATGCCTCCTACAACAGCCTTCAGGCTTAAGAACTCTAAACTAAAATTGTGAACCCTCTTTAAGTCTTCATTATTCTCTTTTATAACCCTTGCTACGGCCTTCAATCATTAAGGTAGCTAGCCCATTTTTCCTCCTTGAGAATTGCATTTGTATTTATACTTTATCCCTTTATTCCAAGGAGATTTAAATGGATGTAATCACTTTATGCTGTGGGAAGTGGAAAAAAATTAAGTTCATTTTCTTTCCCAATGATGACTAGGTGGCTAATTCATGACAAAATTACAGCGGGCGGTACGACGCACTGTAGCTCCAAGCCTTCTATTTTTCAGACGCTACAACATGATGGAGCGCCTAGATTTATGTTTAACTGGCTTTACGACGTGTTGTAGTGCCTAATTCTACGTCTGATGGGCACTGTGGCATGCTATAGCACCTAACTCTCTGTTTAAAGAGCGCTGCGGCGCATTGTAGTGCCTAACTCTTTGTCTGATGGGCGTTATGGCACGCTGTAGCATCTAACACTATTTGATGGGCGCTATTGTGCACTGTAGCACTGAGTTCTTTGTTTTGGATCTGCTACTGTGTGCTGTAGCGCCCGGTCTTCTATTGCCATGGTGCGCCGTAGCGCACTATAGAGCGCTACAGTGCCATTTTTACCCAAATTCTTTTTTTTTTTAACTTAATATTGAGCTCTTTGTCTTGAAATTCCACAAAAACACATGTCAAAAATACAACTAATCCTATGAAATATATAAATTCTAACACTAAATTTCCTATAATTATTGGGTTCATCATGTCCCTAAGCCAAAATTATTTGCTCATATAACCATCAATGTTATTTCTAAAGGCAATAATCGTACTTGGTGGAACCACTTTAGACCATTTATTATTTTCTTCCCTTTTTTCGAAATCATTTTCAAAATCATGGTTAGTAGAATGAATAATTATGTTCCTTCTTTGATTGATCCCAATCAACGTGGGCTTACTTAAAATATAAACATCATATATAACATCCTTGAAATTCAATAAATATTTCATAATATTTACAAATGCCAAAGAGGCCACATCATAATCCTTAAAATTGATTTTGATAAAGCCTATAATAAAGTCAATTGGGATTTTCTTTCCTTTGTCCTTAAAGGTTGTGGTTTGAATCATTCTTAATGTTTCTTTAAATCTCATAGAGGTATAGGAAAGGGAGCCTTATTTTCCCTACTCTTTTTGCATTGGTTATGGACTATTGGTTCAAAATTATAAATCAGTTCTTTTTGTAAATTATTCATTAAGATTTGATGTTGATGATCTAATTCTCTTCTCTAATGGATATAACAAATCCATTGGTAAAATTTTCAAAACTCTCTAATCCCTTTAATTTAAAACTTGTTTAAACATCAATGCTCCAAAATCTCAATTCTTTATTAGTAAATCCGCTGAACACTCATAATTTCATTTCTAATAAATTTTTTCTTTATTTTCAAAAAGTTTAATTTTCTTTTAATTATTTGGGTGTTCCCATCTATGCTAGTTATACAAGAATAACATTGATAAAGATTCTATTGATAACAATTTTCTACCTTTTGGTGGTTGACTCATATTAATTAAAGATGTTTTGAATATTATTCATATTTATTGGATGAAAGTCTTGACCCCTACTAGCGGGTTCTACAAAAATTTCAAGAGAATCTTAAGTAAATTCTTTAGGCCCATGGATGTGGATAAGATGATTTGGACTGATTGGGATTGCATCTCCTTTTCTTTAGAAGAGGGTCGTCTATGGGTTAGAAAATTGAAGATAATCATAATGCCTTCTCATTATAGCCTTGCTGAAAATTAGAGCTTTTAATACCATTTTGGCTCATATTTTAAATGATAAATATTGTTCTACAAAACACTTAATAATATTATTTCAAAAGAATGATTAAATCTCATGCAGACAGAATGATTGTAAACATGAACACCATGGAAAATCTACTTAAATTGAATGCAAATGATAATTTTGTGTCCTTTTCGTTTGATAACTTGTTCTAATTGGGCATAATTGGAGACCATTTTTACCCTATTGATACTAAGATTTTGGTTAATGACCGCTTTAATGTGCAAAGAGACTGGAACATTCTCTTAAATCCTCCCCTTATTATTATATTTTTGGGGAGTTTGAAAACTTGTTCGGATTTAATTATTACAGATAAATTCAGTCTTTCTCAGGCTTGGCACATCTATAGAATGCATAGGCTTCAAGTAAGCATCAGTGGGTTTGGAAAAAATATATTTAATAAATTTTTCACTGTTTTCAAACTCACATCCTACATAGTAATTTATACACATAATTTTAGTCATTTTCTTAAGTAGTATGTGAGTTTTTAGTAAGTTTAGTTTTATTTTTGTTTGCTTACATGACCTTTCAGCTCTAAGGTGATTGAATTACAAAAAGGAAAGAATTTGGTGAAAAAGGACGCTACAGTGCCTACGGCACACCACAACGACAGGCTGTCAGTGTTAGCCACCACACCCGCCACAACGCTAGACGATTTGTAGTTAACCACAGTAGCACGCCACAGAGCCAAACTAGCTATTATCTTAGGAGCCACAACCCGCTCACAGCGCCCATCTGCATGAGACCAAGGTGCCATAGTGTGCTACAAAACCATAATTTTCCTCAAGCGCTACAGTGTTCCACAGCTTGCCGTAGCTCCAAAGCCATAATTTTCCTCAAGTGATACAGTGTGCCACAACGCCCGCCGCAAGAGACCAAGGTGCTGCAATACCTATCTACCCGAGACCCCGGCACCGCAATGTGCTGTAGCACACACCGGAATTCGGCCTTGAAAATATGCTTTAAGTAACCATTGGGAAGGCCAAAAATATTAATTTCTCTTGTTTACCACACCATAATTAATTGTAAGCAATGAAAACCTTCAGTTCTAAGAAGAATAAAGAGATAAAATTTATTGAACTCCAATTCTCAAGATGAAATTAATGGCTGCTTGAAGGAGAGAAGGCTGGAAAAGAGATTATAAAGAGAAGAAGAAAAGCTTAGAGAGGGTTCTGATTTCATTTTGGAAAAAAATATAATTTCTAAGGGGAAACCCTAACCTTTAAGGAGGACCAAAAGCCTGTTTCATCTTCAAAGGAGAATAGTATGGAGAGCAAGTGAGAAGATGGAGATTGAAGAGAAGAGAAAATGGGGAGAACACATGCAACTATTCATATGTTTGTACTCTTTACTCAATTTTTCAATCATATTTCTTATAAGAGAAATGTATGTGCTCATTATTTTTTGTAGCTTTCTTCTTGCTTTCATTGTAATAGTAGCCTAAACCCTTTTTTTTGGGGAGGGTAGAGTTAGAACATGTAGTAAATCTTAGAAGGTGTGCATATAATATCTTTTCTTTGTAATGAAATATCAATTTGAGCTTCAGCTTATTATGATAATTGAATGGAATGGGTTGTTAAATCATACATATTTTTGAATACTTAATAAACTTGATAACTATAAAGTTATCGAGCTCGATGATCACCATTTCTAGAATCTATGCACTTTTGAGCATCAACACCGTGAATGAATATGACATCATTCGCAAAACGTAAATAGTTTGTGTGTAACTTCTAGGCAATAGCCTGATCATATGGGCCATGAAAAAATTATGAAAATTTTTTGAGCTCCATAGCTCAGTTCATGACACTTGGATGTGCACTTTTGAGCATCAACACCGCGAATGAATATGACATCATTCGTACAAGTGTGATGCATGCCTTTTGTCACACCTGCATAGTAAGAAAACCTTAAATAATCAAAACAATTTTTAATTAAATAATTTTAAATATTATTTGCTTCATAACTTTAGTTATATAATTTCAAATTACACAAAATTATATGTCATTTTGATCAGAAAAATAAGAGGAATAATAATATGAAATTAAATTTTGGATTGGATGATCAATTTTTAATTGCAATTAGAAGTCTCAAAAACTCTAATTTTTCCAATGTTATCCAAATTGGACCTACTTAGTATCATTTTACTACTGGTAATGTGAGGATTCCATATTTGACATCATTCAGAGAAATTGGATTTTTGGCTCCTTTAATCTTCATTAAATGTAAATTTCATGATTTCTATCTTGCATATTATAGGTCTTTTACCCTAGGATAGCAAACATAAATTGATATTGATCTTTTAGATCACATTAGGAAGTGAGATTAGGTCATAGAAATCATACTTAAATGCTTACTAATTAGCTTAGTAAACATGATTTTAAACCTTCAATAATATGAGAAATAGTATATATTGGAAACCCTAGATTTGACTAACCACATATATATATATATATATATATATATATATATATATATATATATGTATATATATATATGTAGTGAACTTATACCTTAGGTGTTGTTAGCTAAGTGATTGCCATTGATATTAGGAAATAATCATATTATGACTAATATATATTAATTTGAATTAGGTTTAGTGAACCATTCTCTTCAAGTGCAAACCTTATCCTAACCCCTATAGTTCTAAACTTAGCACTATTTAGTCCTCTAATAGTGGTACAGCTTAATAAAAAGTCTTAGAATCCTTATGTGCTTAAGCAAATCTAGAACTACTAGATTGTAAACTTTCCCTTGGCTTTATATATAGTACCTCCCAAGTGAGTTCTTAGCTAATTTAGTGAGCCTAAGAGCTATAACCTCCTCAATCTAAGTTACCTTAGGGAGTTTCAAGGTAGTAAGCCTACAACCTTTATCTCCTAATTATAGAACCTTAACCTTAAGTTTAGTAACCAATGAAGATTATAGGCTGAGGATTATCATAGGATTAGAGCCACGTTGCATGTATATACTTATATATTATTTAGCCACATAAGTAAATCCTAATCAAACTACTACTTTCCAAATCTCAATTACTTATAGTATTATCCTTCAATTGACTTAAAGATTGTTATGTCTAAGTCAATTAGAAGCTCAATTAGATCTAACTATTAAGTTAGATAACAAAATTATATAATAATAGATATCACATGATTTATAATTAATAGAAATTCCTTGAATGTTATTTTGCTTTAAGATTACAACCTTGAATATTCATAAAGACATTAAGCATAAATAAATTATTAAAATATTAAAGAGGTTTCATATGGCGGACTACAAGACAGGGCAAGTTGAGGACTAATAAGAAGACCACATACATCTTTGAGGAGGAGTGTATGTGTTTTGGGAGACCCTACTTTACTTGTTTAGTTAGGCAGACATGCTTAACTTTCCTTGGGCATCGACGGCATGCCCAAGAATGCGACATAATTTAACCAGAACTCACACTTGGAATACATTTCATACAACTGATGAGCTTTGAGGGTTTCATGAATAGTTATAGGATGATCCTCATGATTTAAATGTATTTTGGAATAGATAAGGATGTCATCAATAAAAATAATAACAAACTTATTCAGGAATAGCTTATGAATATGCTGCATTAGATCCATGAAGATAGAATGAAGATAGATGGAGCATTAATGAGTCCAAATGACATCATTAAGAATTTGAAGTGACCATAGCGAGTAAAAAAAGCTGTCTTCTCAACATCAGCATCCTTGACTTGCAATTGGTGATAACCAAATCTCAAGTCAATCTTAGTAAAGCTTACGACACCAGAAAGTGGATCGAATAAATCATCAATTCTAGGGAGGGGATATTTATTTTTGATGGTTACTTTATTTAATTCATAGTAGTATTTGCACATCTGCATTGAATCATCATTCTTCTTAACAAAAAGAATGGGCGCTCCCCAAAAAGACATACTCGACCTGTAGTTGTTCATTCAACTCCTACAATTCCTTGGGCACCATTCAATACAGAGCCTTAGATATGGGTTAAATTCTTGGAATTAACTCAATATAAAACTCTTCTTCACAAACAGAAGGTATCCCAGGCATATCTTTGGGAAAGACGTCGGCAAACTCATTGAAAACTTTACTGTCGAAAAGCAAAACATCTTCTTTTGCTTTGCCCATCATAGTGACGAGATAAGCAACACAACCTTTATTTAACCGCTTCTCGACTTTAATTTCATTTATTAGAGATTCTTGGGTACTAAACCTTTCTACAAAAGTTTCAGGAGTACTGAGTGAATTCAAGGCTACATTCCTCTTTAGACAGTTGATAGTGGCATCATGCACACTGACCCAATTCATGCCTAATATGATATTAAAATTTGTTATAGGCAGAATAACCAACTTAACTTGAATGGCTTGATTGTTTAATGAAATTTTATGGTCACAGAATTTAGCTACATTGAGTTGGGCTCTAGAAGGAAATTCAACGCTCAATATTTTGGCTAACTTATAGAAAGGTAAGATAACAAACTTGGTGAATATTTTAGATATAAAGGAATGACTTTCCCCAGTATTGAACAATACTTTACAGGGCTTATCACTTATATATATGGTTCCCATGTTAAGTCATTAATAATTAACGATCACTTACATAATTAAAAATGATTAAGTAGCAATGTGTACTTGACACAACATTATTATCTTCAGTTTTTTTTACTAGAGTTAGAGTATAGACTCAAACAGGTCTAGCAGATTTGCTATTGTAAGCCTACTTTCAAGGAGGATTTGCATTTTGTTCATGTGGTGCAATAAGCTTGTCCTTATTTCGAGTTTGAGCTTCTTCTTGAGGAGGAGGCATGATTGTCAGCCTCTAATCTCTATGATTTACTATGGTAGCATTGAAAACTTGCTTATGATAGGAATGATCAATACGCATGCCATCAACCATTTTCAAGTAGTTGTAGTGTTAGAAAAGGTGACCTAGCTTACTGCAGGTGTAACAACATCGACCATTATGGTAGAACTTTTTATTGGGGTGAGGCCTAGTGTCACACTTAAATTGATCCAGGGAAGCTGCCACTGCCTCAATTTGATAGACCTTAACTGTCGGGGGTCTTGATCTTTTGAACGCATTGTTTTTGTTAGGAGCATCATGGAACTTCTGCTTTAAGTATTTATGGGACTGATGGTGATATACCACCCTTACAGTCTTGACAAATTGAGTGAAGTCAGTGATTCGTAGGGGCACTACATGATCTTTGATCGAATTGAAGATGCCACTTTGGAAGTGATAGCAGCAAGCTACTTCGGTTCTCATTAAATTGAGAGCAAAATGGGTAAGCCATCTAAACTCCACTTTAGAAGTGATAGCAACGAGCTACCTTGGTTCTCACTAAATCAGGAGAAAACTGGGTAAGCCATATAAACTCTATCTCGTATTCCGACATAAGTTGGTTACCATACTTCAACCTTAGGAGGGTATCCTCCAAAAGATTCTAGACTGAGGGAGGACTGAACGCGGCCTTGAACTCTTCTACGAAAGCTTCCCAAGGGATATCTTCAATGTCAAAATCAGCAAAGTGGGAATTTCTTTCGTTATGCCACCAGAATTCTGCTTCTTCTTGGAACATGTGTGTAGTGAGTCAATTGGCTTCACAGTTTGGACATTTAATGATTGTAAGGTTCTTTTTCATAAGCTTCAGCTAACTAGTTGTGTCCATGGCTGATAGATTGTCACTGAACATTGGAGTTCTTAGGCAAAGGAAACTATGCAATATTCCATCATCACTTTGATGATAAGGTTGAGGGGGATAAAAGTGAGTTGGAACTGCAGGGTTAGGAGATGGATTTTGATTGCCTTGAGCTACCAATGATCTTTATATTCTCCCTACTTGCTTCACGTGCGTGTCTACTAAAGTCTTGAAAGTTTCTACCAAACCCTTAATCTCTCCAAAAGAACTGCTTGAAGCTATTGTCATCTTGATAGGTGTAGTAAGAGAGGGAGATCTCAGATTCATTTTGTTGAATTAAAATGATCACTTGTTTTGAAATAAGAGGAGAAGATTCATGTGAAAACATTTAGGACAAAAGTGAATTCTCATTTATGATTCTTTAAATACAATAAATATAGAGAATGAATGCAAATGAAAAGACAAGTGATGATAATCATATAACTAGGAAGACCAAATATGCTGAAGGAAATACTAGACTAACTATAGAAATCATCCAAAGTACTTGATGACTAAAGCTACACAAAAATTGCTATAAGTAGCTAACGACACTCTTTGTGGCATTTCTTCATTATCTTTTAGTTAAAATCATCCTACCCAACACCATCCTAAAGAAGTTGAGGCAAAATCTGCAGATGAATGTTGTATGGACACTAGACGACATCAAAAGCTGAAGTTATGTGGTGTAACCACTCTCAAGCTAAGATCAGAAAGTATAATCATCTAAAGATTGGGTATTTCAGCATTTGATATAGCACTAGTACTCCTCTGGGTAACTCTCCTTGTATAATTCTACCATAGCTCTAATCGTGCTAGAAATCTTCCTCCCATATGGCATTGAAACTCATAAGGAAGTACTTGACTATTGAAAGGTGGAATGCCATCCTACATGATTTACAGCTGCATAAGTTCTTTTTATCAATTGTTTGGAGTTTTCTTTTTCTACATTCATTATCAGAAGCATTAAACATTAGGATTTCTTTTAAGAGTTTGTCATAATTCCTAAGGTATCATTACTCAAACATTTCTTTTTTCAGTTTATTCTACGGTGATAAGAATGTGAATTCATGGGTGTTTTAAGAATTTGCACTGCCAGAGAATAGCCCATAAGGTAGATATGAGCATAGCCACCATCATGCACCTTATGGTACTCATTGATACCAACTATGGTACCCCACCCCATTACTTATGCTAACTAAGTATAAATTAGTGATGGGCAGGTCATCGCTCAAAGATAACCCCTGTATTAGTGCCAAAAAAGTAAATACCTGCTGCGAGACACTTACTTTACCCACACAAGTCCTACTGGAACATCTAAGTAATTAAATACTTATACATATAGTTGTGCTTTAAATTATCATATAATAATAATAATAATTCAGAGTACCAAGCTAATAAGTGCAATATTCAATACAGAGTGTGAAAGCTATATAAGAAAATATATACATCCATCCATCACATTCGAGTAATAAAAATGAAATAATATAAATTATTCATCTCAGATAGTACATTTATAAATAAGAAACATAAAGTGTAGAATTTAATTATATGTACCAAAGTTTAATGAAACTAAAGAGAATAAAAAGCTAAAAATCACTCTCATCCAAATAAAATGACAGCTAAAACTTAGCGGTCGCAATAGGATCATCCTCTTGCTTCTGCTCCTCACATGGTACTGAACCTCAAATAGCTCTAAATCTAATATGTTGGTTTTTACATGCCAGGGCCCCAGCCAAGAAAAAAAATGATCTTATGTTAGGCAAATTATATGGGTATATTTTAGACTGATAAATTATTACAAAACTTTTAGATATCACAAGTCATCATAAGTAGTAAAGGAGCAACAAAGTAAAATAACTGAATAGGAAGCTATAAACAATACATTTGTAACTTAAATAAAATATGAAGTATGTAAACATACCTAAAAATCAAATAACTACAGAAGGGTTAAGCATTTGTATATGTATATAAGCTAATACAGTACAAAAGAAATTCTTAACAAATATGATCAACTATATATGCTGATTTTACTAACAAAAATATAGAAAATGATGAAAAATAGCTGTAAACTGAGCTATACTGAAAATCATCACATTTTAATTAGACGCGTGCCTAGACTAGCTTGCCATTAACTGGATAAACATAGCCACTAAAAAGAAAGTACCACATGTATCATATAGACCACTCATGCCTAGATCCGAGCCAAACTATAGAATCATACATGTATCATTCAAACCCCTAATGGCTAGATCCGAGTCATTCTATCACAACAACAACAATTGAGGAGGCAAACTAACTAAGACACATTCTGTATCAACCCAAGGTTAATACCCATCTTTATTTTAGCTTAATTGTATTGTAATTATCATCCCATTAAGTTCATATAGTCATTAGAACCAAACCCTGAAGGTTTGGAGCAATTCGAAGCTTAATCGATTATTTTGGAATATTTTAATATTTAATTAATTAGAAAATTGAGGTATTTATTTTGACCTCAAAATCGAAATCTAACTTCTCCATTGCGATCGTCACCCCCAAATTAGCTAGGGGTGATGATTTGGTCGCATTTGGAAGTAGCCGGATTTTCATGAATATTTTAATATAATTAAATGCACCGGAAAATAGAATAATTAAATAATCATTATAATCAAAATCTGACTTTACTGTTGAATTCCTCACCCCTAAATTAGCTAGGGGTGAATTCTTGAGAATTTTCGGAGTGCGTTTCAAAAATCTGAATTTTCTTAAGGAAAATAAATAAGTAATTATTCAGTCCATAAATTGCAATTTTCCCTATTTTTCTAATTTCTCCTGACAGCCCCTCCATTCGGTGCCTCTCCCTCCTTTTTGCATGCAAGGATGGTTGAGACCATCCCTCCCATCTCCTCTTAGCCATGCCTCCATCCCATCTTCTTCTCCCATATAAATGGAGCTTATTTTCCTCTCCTCCACCCCTTGCTATCCATCTAGAGTTCCCCACCGTCCCCTCCATTGCCGAGTTGTGCTGAAGAAGAAGTTTAGCTCCTCTCCAAGTTCTTGTAAAAAATAGAGTATCCTCTTCCTCTTCTAAAGGCTAAAGGTACCTATTTGCTTACTCTCCTTATACCCATTTGCCTTCTTCATGTTGCTACAATGCTTGAATATATCCTTAGAAATCCATAAGCATATATGGAAGCCATTAAGGCTCTTAAAAGCATCACAAAAAACTACTCTATTTTTCGTTTATTCTGTACACCCCTGCATTTTCCACCATTTTTTTCGTATAGTTAGGATGCTCCGTTTGAGCCAATTTTGGCATCCATAGAAAGGTATCGGATGAAATGAGGCCTTGACGGGTTTTCGTACTGCAAAAACACCGTCTGGCACTGCAGCGCTCTGCAGTGCCCAAAGTTGTAAACTAGGCTGCTACAGCGCGCCATAGTGCGTTGTAGCGGGCTGCAACGCCATTTCAGAAAAATCATATTAAAATTTGTTAATTACCTAATTGAATAGTAAATTGCAAATGGACCACTGCAGTGCATTATAGCACACTATAAAGGGTTGTAGCAGCATTTTAAGAAAACCTTAGAAAATAAGGAAAATAAATTAATTGAATAGTATATTCGCGAGTTGGACCGCTGTAGCGTGCCATAGCGCACCACAGTAGGCCGCAGCGCCAAAAGCGCTGTAGTGTGCTACAGCGCCAGTAGCACCACAACGCGCTACAACGCCAGAACCGCTGCAGTGTGCTACAACGCACCACAGCGCGCTATAGCGCCAGAAATTGCAAAACTGCCTTGAATTTTCAGAACTTGCCCAGAATTGGATGAAATGGCCATGACTTCTCCGATTTCACATTTTAAGGTCCCCAGGACCCTAGTGGGACTGAATTATATCAAATTTGAACATATTTTAGTTAAAATTGAGCATAGCATAAAATTCTATGTGGAAATCAAGTTTGAAACTTTGTCATTTTAATAAGTGCTCAAAATCTATTTTATATTCTAAATATCTTACACCAAATGCTAAATGGTAGAACCCCTGAATGCTTGTGTTGAATAGGTATATCTTAATAACTAAATGACATGAAACCTAAGTCTTTTTAGATTTGTGATTAAGTGCTAATCCCTTTAGTTTGATTTATAATTGGATTAGCATTAATTACCTTTTGCCCTACGGTATCTTTATATTTATATGCTTTCATGATATCAGGATGTATGTTAGAAAACTCTAAATATTTATTTGGACACCTAATTATGTGTAGTTGACATTAAACTATAATTGAACATAAGAATCTTGATAACTTGATTAAGTAGATGATACTTAGTCTAAACTTGAAATTATAATCAATAGTGCACTAATAATACATTAATTTATCTTTGACCTTTAAATTAACATTTGGTCTTAATGGTAGAAGGGTTAATGATTAAACCCTAACTTATCTTGATTAAGATCTAAACCTTAATTGCGTAACCAATTAACTTGATTGAAAGATAATTTAATTGACATTATTTCAATAATGCATCTGATTTAGTATTGATCTTAAATCATTGAATTAGAAGTGCTAAGGTTAAAATTAAATTTGTGTGATTGAACCATCTGAATCTAAACTTTAGATCTTTGACTTTCTCTTATATAAGACTATTAACATAAATGGATAATAAAATTGTAATGATTTATAAAATGATCTAACTCTAATAATACATTTGATTTCATCATGTGATTGTAGAATAGAGTATGATCAGATGGATTTTATTCATCTGATCTGATCACTTAAATCCAAGTCTAATAAGTAAATCTTGAATGTTAACTTAAGGAGTAGAAAAGTGAGATCTTAATGGTCTTACTTTAGGATCATTCTTGAAATATTTAATGACCTTAATTATTGATACATTGAGATAGGAAGAGCTTTTGTAATCTTTTGAGGTAGAAACTTAGATAATCCTTCATAACTTTAGAAGTTGAACTTGATACCTTATGATAGGAATCTCCCAAAGTACTTAAAATAAGATTTATTCATTGTGGTAGCAACCTACATTGAGTGATCTTTTGATCATACCCTTGGAGCCTTGTGTAGGACTCACCCATTTAGAGTAAGGATTAATAGCTTTGATAAATACTTGTTGATTAAATAGAGTTGTTTGAACTCGGGTTATTAGTTGGTATAATATGGTATACCCATAGTACTAGATTACTTCAGCAGTATTCAAGATTGGTTGATTCACTCTAATGTGGACTTATGACTAGTTGCTATCTTGAAGGATTAGATGAATACAGTCCTGTTGGAGTAAATCTTCTAAGACTAAGAGTGTTATAAATAGGGACTCATTCCTTAGTTTGATTAAAATGCAAATCGCCACCGGGTGATGCCTCCTAACGAAGATCGCTTCAATAGGTGTGGCTTAAACAAACTAAGTAATTTGAGTCACTTTCTTTAGGACACTAAGTGTGATTGTGAGTTGGGCATCTTAATGACTTAGCTTGAGATACCAATCGCCATCGGGTGATGCTTCCTATCGAAGATCACTTCATTAGGGTGGCTTAATCAAACTAAGTGTTAAGAACCACCTTTCTTGCAAACGTGCTAAATATGTATATACAATCATCCCATCTAATGATTTTTAAGTGAACTCTCAATTTTAACCAATTATCGAATTAGAATATAGGAGTCAGAATCCTTTTAGCAGGATTTTGCACAATGGAGACCTTGAATTCATTATCAGATTTCTAAGCATTTTTTTGGATTTGTCTCATATAGACTAGAAGCATGGGCATGAGCATAAGCATGATGTTGAGTATCAATGATGACATATGAGTATCAGTGATGATTTATAGGTTACAGAATGTGGCATACATTGATTGGGGAAATTCAGGATGCATCGGCCTCGCAATTCCCAACTAGATGTATGTATACATTGGATTGTACTACTCATAGCAGTTCAATGATATTTTGGTTGCATATTAGTAGCATACAATATTGTGGCATATTCAGATACACAATTTTAATGACAATATCATAGTTTTATAGATCATTACTCAGTTTCAGATTCATTACTATTTGGATTTATTTTCAGTATTCAGTTTACAGTTCAGTTTTACTTTACTTTACTTCAGTTCCATATAATTTTATTCAATTTTATACTTTCAGTTATTTTTACAGTTTTTTGCAAATTTACTTATATTATGTAAATGTTTAATGAATAACTAGAACTATTTAGATTAGTTTTGATGTGTTAGACTTATTGTCTAACACAAGGTACTTTTAGGATCCAACAATTTGCTAGATCTTGAGCATTATATTGAGCCAGGTCAGGAGGACACCCAGGAGATTCAGGAGGAGCCCGTGGAGCATTAGTGAACTCTTTTTCATTTTTATTTTCTGCTTAGCTTATTTTCAGTTCAGTACTTAGCTTTTATGTATGTTTTAGTTAAATATTTGTAATAATTCTGGATGTATTTTCTTTTCTTTTATGAGATGAATGTCTTAATACAGCTTCTGTGAGGAATGTTTCTAGATGTTTGCTTTAAAGCTTCCGCACACTGTTATATACCACTTATACTTAGTATTGTGAAGTGATCAGTATACTGAAAATGTTGATATCTTATACATATGTTGGATTCCTAGTTAAATGACTACTCAAGTTTATTGGGACCCGCTAGCCCGCACTATTAGATAGTGCAGGTCATGGGTCAGTTTGACCCACACTACAGCACCATTGTCACGACGCAAAGTCAAATAGGGAACAACGGGTCAGGAATTTAGGGTTTTATAGAAAGTTAAATTTTTGATTTTCTAATTCTCTCATGACTAATACTAAGGATCAAAAGACTCATAATCTTAAGCTCTACTTATTGGACAAAAACATTAAGACAGACGCAATAATTTGCTAAGTCCTTAGTGGCATAAATTCAGCCTCTATGGTTTATTATGGATGGGGATTCCTCCTTCCACAGCCAACCCCAAATGATGATCCAACTCTCAATAATATCCTTGGCTCGAGGCCGATCAATGGTTATAGGGATCAAAGGTTGGAGGTGGTCAAGTTGTTAAATGGCTGCTCGACCAGGACCACTGTGCGCTACTATACAGTCCTGGTTTACTTGGTTGCTAGATTGACCTCAATTAAGCTCAATCAGGGTTTGCTGTCATTAAGCATGATATAAAATAGAGTATTGAATGATTTTAGAAGCAATTTGACATTTAATTGGGGAACCTTGGTCCGAGGATTTGTGCTAACTTTGGAAGATCCTATAGATGACTGAATGGCCTAGAAACATCGCCTTTTCGCTCGACCAGTTCCTCTTGATTCCAATGTGAGGCAAGTAAAAGGCAAATATGGCTTAATAGAGGGAAAATTAGAGGATTAGAAGATAGTCGTTGCGTATGGCTATCAGGGTCATTGCAGGAGTGGCCAACTCAAACTAGAGGACAAACCCGGTTCCCTCAGCCTGCTCGACCTGACTTGACCCGCAGCACATATCATATTTGAGCATTAATCTGCAGTGGGAGAACTTAGGATCGTTGGATCTGATTGAGATCCAACGATCAAGATTTGGTTTGGAGTCTGTAATTAACCATCTGTTTGATCTCAACCTAAGAAACCACAGAACAGGACAGATAGCCCAATCTGTCTGTCTCTTATTCGAGAGTGAGCAGGGGATCTCACGCTAAAATAGTTTAATCCATTGGAAGTTAAAATAAAATTAATAAATAATTATTTAAATTAATTTATTAATCTAAATGAAATGAAATCCAATTTATGATTAATTGACCTCCAAAAATTCTCAAAATTCACCCTTAACTAATTTGGGGGTGAGGAATTTAAAAATAAAATCAATTTTGGGTCTGGTGATCAATTTAATTAAACTAATTTTTTAGGTCTAACAATTGGCAAAATAGTCAACTATCTAAATAAGGTTCAATTGACCCCAAAATTTAAGGGTTAAGTCCTAATGAGGCTTAGAACTTAATGGCACTATATTTAAGAGTTGATTAGGCACATATTAAGCAGGTTAAGATGCGTCTGCCCACTAGAGACTATCATCCCGGATCATTCTCTCACAGAGTGGTCCCCTGACAGCCAATGCTAGTTGTACGAGAGAGCCATCCTGTCCTCGACTCCCTCCCTGCACTACAATGGCTTGTTGAAGGAATTTTCCCTAGTCTGCCCATTTACGAGTCAGGCCCAAGATTGGTTCCACAAGACAGCCATTAATGGCTAGTATAAGCTGCTTCCCCATCCATTAGGCTATAAATAACCTTGGGGAACTCTTCAATGAATTATGTGCTCACTAAAATTGATCTCTTGAAACTTAGCCCTTCTACATCTTATTGCAGTCACTTCCCCACCATTCACAGCAATCTCCCAATCAGTTATTGGGTGAGGTTTGGTGTTCAAACCTCCATTAGCATTCTAAGAGCTTGAGGAAGCTTCAGCCATTGGAGCCAACTTCTTAATCTCAGCATAGCCCCACTTGTCATTTGAAGTCGTCCAAGTACTATACCTACCCAATCTCTATTGACCTGTGTAATTTTAATGCTCATCAAATTCATTTTAAAATCAATGCTGTGATGAATTAAATATGCTCTAAGATTAAATAGCTATTGTTAGGACACTGTGTGGGAGACATAATGATCCAGAAGGTGTGAAGTGCTATCTGAATGGGGTTGTTGTCAAGTGAGGGTGATATGACCCCTCACTGGAATCGACACCTCCCTTTGTCATCTAATTTTCAGTGTGAAGCATCTTGTATCGATCACAATTGATCAATACAGTGTAGCTAGTCTGAGCTTAACCAATTGGTAATTTTATGCTTGACGCTGCCATAGTACTGAATAGTACTAGGCCCTAATAAAGACCCTTTAACCCAATGGCCCTCGAGTGAAGCCACCTTAGGGCTTCGCTCTATCTCAACATGGTGAATGTGTCAGGACCAAGAACAGGCCATTTGGTAACCTCAGTGCAGAGAATTAGCTCCCCACAGTATTGTAACAACCCACAGTTATTACCACCTGATTTGACCTAAATTTGATTAAATTAAGATAAAAATTAAGATTCTGATTTAAGTCGAATAAAAATCAAATAAAGCTTATTGAGGGGATCCTCATGCCAAAATTTGAGTACAATTGAGGTCTCAAATTGTTCAAAATTAATTTGCAAAGTTTAAAATTCAAAAAGCAATAATAAATAAAATATAACTCAAAATTTAGAAATTTTTGAATATTTAAGTTAAGCATCAAATGAGGATGCTATATTTTATGTTTTGCTAATTTTTGAATTCTTGATTTAACATAGTGAATTTTTGAAGTATTTCACTAAAAAATTAATATAAAATAAAATACTTGTCCAAATTCAATTATTTTTGAATGGTGTGTTCGTCTCATCAAGATGCTTGATTTAATACTAAGTTTGTAATTTTTGGTGTCCAATTGATGATCAATCAAAGCTTGGAGATTACGGGTGATTTGTAGCCACTTAATCAAGATCAAAAAGCTATTAATCACTTAGATGCCTTATTTAAACACTCTCATTCAACCCTAATTAAGAAAAAAACCTAATTTATTTTCTTCTTGGACGAAATCCACTCCCTCTCCCAAGCCGAGTGACCTAAAGCTGATCTCCCTTCTCCCTTATAACTTCTTCTTCTTCCCTCTCGGCTTGGAGCCGAAAGTGCCCCTCCCTCCTTCATGGATGAGAGCTTCTCATCCCATCAACTGAATTGCTGAGCAGCCACCTCATTCATGGCCGAGAGCTAACATGAGCATCCTTCCTGCCATGGCCAATTCGCTTCTTCCCTCACACAGCAAAGGTCAATCTCCCTTCATCCACTTGCTTTGCTGCTTCCATTTATGGAAATGTGCAACCGCTTCCATGGTCAAGTGCTCCTTCTCCATCATCGACTGAGCTGCAGCTCTTTTCATTGATCGAGCTCCCTCTTCCTTGACCGATTAGTAGCAGTCATTAAACTGACGACTTGATTTCCTCTCGACTGAGTGCTAATCCTCCTTAACCTGATCATTGCTCGCTTCAAGCATCGATGCTCGTTCTTCCAGCCGCAGCAGCCCTCTTGTTCATTGGCAAGTTTTATGGTCGATTGCAACAAGGTATTAAATCACTTTAAATATGAATCATTATTGGTAATTTATCAATTTCATACTTGTGCAGATAGTGGTTCATTATCTCTATGGATCTACCTTTACTTGCATGAATTATGTTGATTCCTGATTTGGTAACCCCCATACTTATCAATAAATTTGATTTTATTTAAGACAAACAAAGATGAATGTATTTCTGTTAGCTAATAAGGAAGATTGTATGTTGATTGTTATTATCAAGTTCTTATTGATTGGATGTATTAATCTTCTTGGTTATTTTGTATGCGCTAAAGAAAATATATATAATTAGATTCCTAAAGATAAAAGCAAGAAAAGAAAAGAGAGATGATAAATAAAAACCATGCAATGCAATTTTAAGAATGACCATGATGTTATTTGGGATTTGCAATCATCTTCATACATACTTTCATTTAAGTCAAATTAATAATTTATATTAGTCAATATCATGTCATATAGGTTTTGATTAAAATAAACTTATTGTTTTGGAAGCAGGTTATAGGAGCACGCATCTAGCTTTTATACATTCAGTTTTGATATCCCAACCTTCCTCTTTTAATGCTCATATCTAAGGTTATACCAAAAACATTGGCATGAATTGTATTTATTTCAATTTATTAGCTAAAAGCATGTTAGCAAGCAATCACTATGATCAGGAACATGTAATTATTTCACTAAGAAAAGCATTTGACTTCCAACATCTTGGGCAATCACTTAGTAATCGTAATGTTTCATTTGAATATTTTTCAATATTCTTAAATAATAATTTGATAAAAATAATGATGAATGCACTAAAATCTTTGCATAATTATTCATCATAATGCATACCCTTATTCATTTGGCATCCATAGAAATTGAAATAGAATGGTAAACTTTGCATGAAAGTAGAATCCTAAGAATATTTTTAATTTCGCTTTATTAAGGGAGGCATTGAATCATCATTTAAAAGTTATACATATGTACCTTCAATTCTAGCCAATCCTAATATTGGAACTAGATTATAGGCCTAGTACTTAAGAAATAAGAATTGTAATTAATCCATTGTTTATTTAATTTCTCATCCAGGGAAAGTTGATTATACTCCATGGAAAGCCTAAGGCTTTAAGTTCCTAAGTCAAGTTGTGTAGAAGCTTTGGTGCTGTGTCAGGTACGTTACGTACTTAGAACTTGCATTGAGTTATAATAAATTAAATCATTTTATTTCGTTGTATGTTAAGTACGTACATCACTTGCATAGTCTTATTACTGCTACTATGTCTTTATTTTCTTAAATCATATGTAAGCTTTCATTTTATTTTGTATAATGTTTTGAAGAAAATATTATAAATTGTGTGTTAGTGTTACCATCCGATTAAAATATGAGAGTTTAAGTAGAATTTCCATGACTATTGTTTCACACTTGCATTTATCAATAATGAATGAATTAATAACATGTGTTTTATTTCTTAAATTAAATTCTACATATTATATTATTAGGTCTTGTAAATGATTAATGTAATTTGATTATTATTTTGAACTTAATCTTACACCTTCTTGATTTTCTCCTAAGTAAGAAAACTAGCATGTAATGATCTTTAATTAACTAATAAGAGATATTTGATTTATCAAATAAGGCAATCCTAAGATTGTAAGGACTTATCTCATGATTTGAATGTTAACTTATAGAGATTTAGTATTAAGTAAATTGCATCCTTGATTTGACTTTTTCAATCAATGATTTAACATGTGACATTGCATAGAACCATACTTATCACGAATCTAGTTTAGTCATTAGAATATGTAAATGGTAGATGGCATGATTACAAACTTTTGATCCTTAAAAGAAACTAAATAATATAATTAACGTGATCAATGTAACTATGGTTAAAATAAATAGTAGTTCACCTTTAATTACTAAAACCTTAAGGTAGGAAGGTCTCTTCTCTCGAGGTAGGACCTTAGATAAGCCTTAACAATCAGAGATGATTGTTCCTAAACCTTGTGGTAAATTAACCTAAAAGACTGGATTGAGATTATCCCTTGACGTAGTATCCTAAGTTGAGTGGCTTTTATGCTACATCCTTAGAGCCTTTGTGTAGGACTCACCACAATGAAGGAAGGATTCATTAGCTTGTTACTCCTTATTCATTAAATAGATCATTAGAATGGATATTATTACCTTGACTATGCAAGTGATTTTTTCAAGTGATTTAAGAAAATATTAATAAGAGCTTAAGTAGAATTACCTTGACTATTATTTTGCACTTGTATTTATCAATAATAAATGAATTAATAACATGTGTTTTATTTCTTGAATTAAATTATTCACTTTAGATTGTTAGGTCTTATAAAGGATTAAGGTGATTTGATTATTATTTCGAACTTAAACTTACAGCTTCTTGATTTTCCTAAGTATGAAAACCAGCATGTAGTGATCTTTAGTTAATTAATAAGAGATATTTGTTTTGTCAAACAACTTAATCCCAAGATTGTAATAACTTAGCTCATAATTTGAATGTTAACTTTTAGAGATTTAGTAACAAATAAATTGCATCCTTGATTTGACTTTTTCACTCTATGATTTAACATGTGACATTGCTTAGAATCATACTTATCATGAATCTACTTTAGTCTTTAGAATTTGTAATTGGTACATGGCATGATTAAGAACTTTTGATCTTTAAGAGAAACTAAATAATAAAACTAAGGTGATCAATGTAACTATGTTTCAGTTTTCTTACTGCTTTTCCTATTTTTAGTAAACACTTTTTAGTTCCTGCTTACATAACTTCTATTTTATGTCATTTTAGACTTTTCAACTATTCTAGTGCTTTTCTATAGTATTATTTAAATTACTTAAATATTAGACATTATATAACTATGAACTGTTAGAGTTATTTTGGATGTGTTAGACTCATTGTCTAACACGTGGTACTTATGGGATCCGGCAATTTGCCGGATCCAAAACAATTTGTGGAGCAAGGTCAGGAGGCTACTCAGGATATCTAAGGGAATTTTGTGGACTCAGCATCAACATCTACCTTTCTGCATTAGTTTATTTTTAGTTGAGTTGAGAGACTATTTTCTGCCTTTTTTCTTAAGTAAACTATTTGTAATAATTAAATTCTGGAAGTATTTTCTTCTATTTTCTGAGATGTATGTCTTACTTAGCTTCTGTGATGAATATTCTGGATGTATGCTTAAGATTTTACACTTACTTAGTATTTTGATATGATCAGCATATATAAAACTCTAATACTCATGTATATTGGATTCTTTTTTTAATACCACCCATAATCCAATGTACTGTAATATTTTAAATAATATTTAAGATAAGGACTTTACACTTATCCTAAGAATTAATTCTCAGCCCTCTTTTGGGGTTTAGTTAAAGTAGTTCAGTTACATCAAATATTCGGGGAGGTTCAGAGCACACTATTTTGCCACCAGTTGTTTAGTAAATTACCTCATTTGCATGCAGTGATGAGAAGGGCATTATAGTTTGTATCAGAGAAGTATTATAAGGTGCCAGATAAGGAGAGTGTTTCTATTTACTTTATAATCTGTTCTCTGGAGTAGATAAGATCACAATCACTAAGTGTAAGAAAAGAAACATTCATAGTTTATCAAGCTAAATCTCAAAAATGAAAACTAAGAATATCTGGAAAATGAAATCTTAGGATCTGAACAAACATTAAAGAAATAGAATGCACTTAAAGCAAAATAAAAATAAGAAATCAAAACTAACATTTAAATAAAATTTTAGATGGAGAGTCAGCAGTATGGGGTCATCCATTACCTTAGCCTCTTCAACAACTACTAGACCTATGATTATAAGGACGGTAAGGTGTATGAAAGAACCATTAGTGGAGTATCCCCCAAGGGAGTAGAGGTGCTCGAAAAGATCTTAGTTCAATCAGCCTTCCAAGGGACTAATCTCCCAATTCTTGCTAGAGACTAGCCAGCTCGAGTGACTACTACATTCAGAGAGAGTGCGTGTCCAGATGAATTTTGTCTTCAGATCTTGGGAGCTATATTTGGTGGACCAACTAAAAGGCGATGGCTCTGGACATATCAAAGGCTTGAGAGGAAGCATTTAGGAGTCATCTATGATGATTTTTGTATTACTTTTATAGCATAATTCTATAGTTGAACTTATTTCTGGATCACTGCATTAGGCCTTTTATATCAATTTATCATTTATGCATACCCTTGCAACTTCTCCTTTGAGAAGTAATGATTGAAAGAAATAGTATTTTTTGCTTTGTTCTCTAAAATTGTATCCTTAGATATTGCAGTCATGAATCTAGGATCCCCTTTCATTCCTACCCCGATTAAGAACACGATCTTATCATCTGGTGGATCAGATGATGTTAACTGCCTTGCAAGTCTGATGAAGATTCTAATAGAAAGCAATACACAACAGGGGCAAAAAACCCATACCCTTATCTTAAACTCACAACAATCACCCGTCATTCAGATGATAGCCCCATATGTACCACACTTTTCTGCAGATGGTTTCCTCCATAGCTTCTTGCATCTTAGAACACCCACCTTCAAGGGGCACTTAACCCCATGGACACAATAAGTTAGTTGAAGTTGGCTGAAAAGAATCTTGTGAGTATAAAGTGCCCAAACTCTGAAGCCATTCATTTGGTCACCCACTTATTCCAATATGAAGCTGGATATTGGTGGGAGAATGAACACAATACCAAGTTTGCTGACTATGAGCTTGAAGATATTCTGTGGGACCTATTCATCAAAGCATTCAGAGCAGCATTTATCACAACATCTTCCCATACCATTTTAGAAGATGAGTTACTCAACCTCTCCCACGATGAGAGATCTATTTCTAATTATGAACATGAGTTTCAGTGATTATTTTCTTTTACCCCAGACCTCATCAAGTTGGAAGATTCAAGATTCAACCGGTTCCTGAAGGGACTAAGAGACTCAATCCAAGCTCACTTGGTCTCCCATGAATTCAAGATCTTCTGAGCTAGTCAAAGCAGCTCGTCTACAAGAACACTTTCAGGGTCAAATGGACTACAAAAGGAAAGCTCATTTCACGCTTTGTAGGAGAGATACCTTTGGTCACCAGAAAGTGCCAAAAGTTTTCAATCTTGGGGCTGATCAACTACAAACTGAGGCCTCAAAATGCCAACACTGTCATCCCTATGGAAATGTTACCATCAAGGTAACGTTTGTTATACTTGTGGTGACCTGGCCATCATTTCTATCATTGCGATGCTAATAAAACTATTGATGGGGTGCTCACCCATTCAAAGTGTGACCAAGTATTTTTCCCTCAGCTGCTAAACAACCGAGATCCTACTTTGGCCATGATTCCACCTTCTGTCTCCTTTGTAACTCCCAAAACTGCATCCATTCCAACTCCGGCCTATAACCGTCAAGGTCGTGGACATGAGAACCATTAACTGACCTCTCCTCCTTGAGCTTATATGTTAACTCTTGCTTCTGTGCCCGAATATAATGATATCGTATCAAGTACATCTTAAATTTATTCTTAATTCATGTTCTATTATTTCTTTATCTCTTGAATGATTCAAGTAGAAATTTTCATTATTGATGTAATTATAGGCACCTTAATAATTAATGGTAAACCATGCAACATCCTTTTCGATACTGGAGCAAGTCACTTTATCTTATCAAAAAATTGGGTTAAAGTCCATAAACTACTTTCTTATCGATTAGCAAGTTTGTTAGGCATACTGTTACCTTTTGGAGCCCATATGCAAGTTCAATAATTTTGTAACATAGCAATACTTATTGGCAAGCAAAATTTTGAAGCTAAGTAAATTGTATTATCGATTGCAAATTTTGATGTAATATTTGGCTAAGCAAGCACGATGCTACTATCAACTGTCAAAAGAAAAAGATCACGTTAGGCAGCAGAAGTCAATCTATAATGTTCGTTGGCAAGTTTAGCACTCCATCTTCATTAATTAATGCCATGAAGATAGAGAAACTAGCTAGAAAGGAAGTGATGCCTACCTAGTGACGATGTTAGGATAGAAGAAAGAAGACGTACCTATCGATGAGAGTCACATCATATGTGAATTCCCCGATGTATTTCTTGAAGACCTACCCGGTCTTCCACCCGTCAGAGAAGTATTATTTGCAATTGAACTTATTCTGGGAATGCAGCCATTGTCTAAAGTTCCTTACGGTATGGCACCTAAGGAGTTGCAAGAATTGAACAAACGGCTTCAAGAGTTGCTCAAGAAGGGTCTTATCAGACCAAGTTCATCTCTTTGGGGAGTACCAGTGTTATTCGTTAAAAGGAAGGATGGTTCGATGCATATGTGTATCAACTATAATGAGCTTAACAAGGTGGAAATTAAGAACAAGTATCTATTACCACGTATTGATGGTCTCTTCAATCAATTATCTAGAGATAAGGTCTTCTCAAAGATTAACTTGCGAACAAGCTCTCATTAATTGCAAATCAAGGAATCAGATGTTGAGAAAATGGCTTTTATGACTTTCTATGGCCACTATGAATTCCTAATAGTGTCATTTAGTATAACGAATGCACCATTTATCATCATGGACCTAATGCAGCACATTCTTAGACCCTACCTAGATAAGTTTGTCATCGTCTTCATCAACAACATCCTAATTTAATCAAAAAGTAAAGTTGAGCATTAGAATTACTTGCGGGAAGTATTAGAAGAACTGCACGATCATCAACTTTATGCCAAGTAATCCAAGTGAAAATTCTAGCTCGACTCGGTCACTTTTATGGGTCATGTCATTGATGCCCAAGGCATAAGAGTAGATCAGAAAAAGATAAGTGTTGTCCAGAAATGGTCACAACCAAAATTTGTGACCAATATCAGAAGTTTTCTCAGTTTAGCTAGTTATTATAAAAACTTTATAAAAAGTCTTTCTCAGATCACCTCTCCTCTAACAAAGTTAACTCAGAAGGTTGTGCCTTTTATGCGAAGCCCTGATTGCGAAAGTGCATTCCAAGCATTGAAAGAGGCGCTATCTTCTACCCCAGTACTTGTGTGGGGCCCCATACCCTCCCTGGTCATGATAATACTGCAATTAACATAATTACGGAGAATACAATCACCAATTGTGGAAAACCTTCCAGCTATAGTCGATTCAGGTATAAACCCAGCCCACCTTAATTAGAAGACTTGTCACATGAAACTAAAGATCATGCATCTAAATATCAAAGTAGTGGAAGCAGGTAAGAGTATAATGACAGACTGTAAATACACATCTGCGCTCGCACGCAAGTGTACGTGGTCTGAAGTAATAAGTGAAAAGTTTGAGTTTCTGGGATTTATCGAACCACAGAGAATTGGATGCTTTGTTACTAAGGTATATCTATTATCACTAATGTTTAAGCTATTAGTAACTTGTTTAATTTGGTTCCAGAATGAGCAAAATAATCACTTAGTAGAAAATAGTCAAATAGAAGGAAGAGGAGAGTTGGGTGTCTCCCACATGACATGATGGATTACTTAGATATGATGCCTCCTCAAGCATTCATCTTTCATTCGCTTTGATTTTAATCAAGTGCACATTGTTTTTTCTTGAGGTTTATCTCAAATATTTTCAAGTTCAAATCTTGTGCTTGAAATGAACACATTGTCAATTCTATTTCAGCACAAAGATCCTTAAAAGATTTTAGGTTTGTAGTTTTTATCTCATCTATTGATCATGGAGATGAGGGTTGTTAATTTTTAAGATCTTATAAGCATTGATTCCACTAAAAGCATCACATGCATCAAACATAGCTGAGATGAGGGGTTGAATTTATTGGGCTCAATAACTATGTCACCTCATTCATGAGCACACAATTATTCCATTCCCTCTCTCAAGTATGTTGAGCAATGGGGCTTCATTAGTGGGTTTTAGCATCACACGCATCATCCCATTAGTTGAGCTTAGATTAAGGTGCACTAAGCTCAAGAACTTTCTCACATAGTTCCAAGTTCTCGTGCACTCATAAATCTAGCATCTAAACCAAGGTGAGCTATGGAGCACAAGACACAGTAGTCTTTTGATTCACATTTCAAGTCCAATAATAAAATTATACATTTCTTAGCAAGGCATTAAGATTACAATCTTTCCTAACACTTGAGGAAAGCTCATACATTTATAGTAACTATCAAAATATGTGGGATTACCCCAACCCTCCCCAAGGGAGATTTAGCTCTTCATTACAAAAGAGAAAAAAAAGAACACATACATGGATAAAGACCCTTTCATGATCAACTAAGAAGGGAAATTCAAAACAAGAGTTTAGAAAATACTAGGAATGTTCCTTGGAAGTTCTCCAGACTTGCTTGAAGTGCCTTTCTTAGGTTGCTAGTGCTGCCTTTCTCCTCCTTCCCCTTAACAAGTTGAGCTTCTCCACCCTTGGGGAGTTTTTCTTCTCTTCTATGCAGCCCCCTTCTTTACTTAGTAAAGTGAGAAAATTTGGGAACCCTCCTCTAATCAAGAAGAGTGATATATATAGATGAGGGGCTGCTTCTTCATTCTTCATTTCAAAATCCAGCAAATGCTTCTTAAAAATCTGAGCAATGATGGCAAAATCCACTTGATGGATGAGGTGACAAATTCTTTCCATTGTTTTAGCCATTACATCACCTCAAAAGATCATTTTCTCAATTAAAAACTAAGCTGCAGCAGGAGGAATAATAGCTAGAGACAAGAGGCTGGTTCGGTGTCTTGTTTTAGTCGCAATTAATGCTTCGGCCAGACAAAATTGCGGCGGGCCGCTGCAGCGCGCTATGACGGAAACAATTTTGCAAAGAGGCTCGCTGCAGCACGCTGTGATGCTAGAACTTTGCAAAGTGCTCCACTACAGCGTGTTGTTGCTCCAGCATTTCGCAAAATTCCCCGCTGCAGCGTGCTATCGCGCCCGCGGTTGCAAACTATTCCGTTGCAGCACATGGTCATGCCAGTGATTCACAAGATGGCCCACTGCAGCATGCGATAGCGCTTACATTTTACAAGATAGCCCGCTGTAGTGCACGATAGCGCTCGCATTTCGCAAGATGGCCCGTTGGAGTGCGCTGCAGCGGGCGGCAGCAGTTTCCCTTAGAAAAAATTAGAAAATTGCTCAAGTGGCTCATAATTCCTTCGATAGGCATTTTTCCTGCAAATATAGACAAAATTTGATTAAGGGAGCAGTTTTGGGATAAGAAATGAATAAAATTTTCCTTTATTTGAGAGATAATATACGGATTCATCATATAACATCCGCATCCCCACATAGTCGAAAATGTAGAAATAATAACTCAGCTCAATATGACAAATGCAGAAAGTAAATGTATCCAGAATATGAATTTATTACAAATTGAATTTAAAAGGAAAAGGAACACTCATCCTCCCAGCTGAAAATAAAATCTAACTAAGCTACAATGGCAGGGAGGTCCTCCTCCTGGCTAAGTTTTTTTTTCCAGAAGCAACCTTAACAAATAGCTTCGAATCTGACATTATCGGTAGCACAAAGCTAGGGCCCCAACCAAGAAAAGAAAAACATATAGTTAGATAATTGTCTAAGCATATTTTAGGCTAATTTAAATAAAATTGAATAAATAAGATATCACATTTATAGAACATTTAAGCAGTCCAGGGGAGCAACAAGTCACAAGGAATAAAATAGTTATAAATTAAGCATCCATAACTAAATAAAGCAAAGTATGTAAATTAATATTCCTCATCTAGAAGCTGCAATAAGGTTAGGCAGTAATTGTATAAATAATTGAAATGTGCTAAAAATAAATTCATCCTAACATGCTTATAATCATATGAATACATGCTGATTTACATAAAAGAAATCAAAACTAATGCATAAGAGAACCGAAGTAGGATTAGCATCCTAAATATTCAAGTACTAAATAAAACTGGACTGAAGCTTCTGTACTAAAAAATACTGAACTGAATGAACTATAAAAGCATGCAGAAAATAGAAAAAACACAGGTAAAGCTTATGGCTAAATAAGCCACTGAATTGAAACTGAATTGAAAAGTATAAGTATGCATAAACTACTGCTGCCATAACAGAAATGTCCCAAAATAGTGCCACTGTACAAAACGGTGAACATGTATGGGGCATCCATAGAGCTAGGTCTGAGTTAAATTAATAGAATCATACATGTATCCCCCTATCCAAGAATAGAGCTAGGTTTAAGTTTAATCTATATCTAAAGAACTGAACTGAAGAGGCAGACTAAGTTAAGACACACCATACTGAACTAAAAACTGAATGAACTGAATGAAGTCAAATCATGTGTATGCAATTTTCAAATTTAACATAAGATACGTATCGTATATCCTATGTCCCACTAATATGTCCAAGGAAAAAGGCTCAAACATAAGGTATGTGAAGCAACAGTATTCAAAATAAGCAAGAGACTCAACTAAACAAATGTGATATCTGTTGTTGTCTAATTTAATTCATTATATCTACTCTAAGCTAATGCAGTCTAAGGATCTCCAATATCTAACTATCCTGTAAGATCTTAAATTTATGATCTTAAAGTTAACAATAGAACTCAATGAGTTCTAATTCATAATTAGAAGTGATGACTAAAAGAGTTAAGTAAATAAATAAATGACATAATTAATGTATATTAATAACTCAAACTCAAGTCTTGATTATGCCAATCATGATTAAGGATCCTGGGTTTAAACTCCAATTTTGGGGTTCAAACCTAAATACAATGTACTAATCTCTAAGGATCTGGGGGTTCGCACTCACACTTAATCTAAAAGTAGACAATCTTAGATGCTGAAGATTAAGAAACTATGATCTTAAAGAAGGGCTAAATTTATAATTATAAGACAAAATAATCAAATTAGAACTTAAGAATCAAATATCTAAACCCAGTTTAAAGAATAATCACATTATTCTATAGTTTGAATCAAGATAAGCCTACAAAAGAATTCAAAAGGATTAAATCAAATAAGAAATTCAAGGATGGAATTCAATTGGATCACTTTGGATAATCACTAAGGATCTAAGATCTAAGTCTTTATGCTTAATCACTTAAGACTTCAGTTTAGGTTTAGACTTGGGATTTTCATTATGATATCTTCTTAGGAATAAATATTATGATTGGTTTTGATAACATAAATAATGCTAATTTTATAAGATTAAATTCCATTAATCAAGATTAAATGAAGGGTCTAAGATCACCTTAAAATATTTATGATTACTTAAGAGAAATTTAAGAAAAATTAAGCTTACACAATTTGGATTAATCAACTAGGTTCAAAAGCATAATGAAAGATCCTAATATATTACATTGCTGATTAAAAACATATTAATGATATTTCTATAGTTTAGGGGCTCTTAAACTAACCTTTGGTCAAAATGACCAAAATACCTCTCTTAAGGCTAAAATTAAGATTTTAAGATTTAAGCATCAAAATTGACTCTAATAAGTTTAATATTATCTAATAAGAGGAATGAGACACTTAAAATTCAAGTTTGAACTTAAGACTAGCTTAATTAGCACTAATCATTTTTCAAGGATAAGAAAAATAATTAAGAGGATTAGGGTTTAATATATGTTCTTAAGTTCATAGGTAGGTTCTAATAGACCTAAGTAAGCAATAAGAACTTAGTTCATAAAAATTAGAGAATTAATTAGACCATTAAACACTAATCAAGATCTAGGATAATTAAGAAGTCATTAATAAATTTATAATCCTTAAATTATTTTTAAATGCATAATTAAGTTCTCCTATTTTATGAATAATAAGAGACTTTAATCATAAAATTTAGTCATTAAATAAATTATTTATTCACTAATTAAGATTATAGAAAGATTAGGTTAAATAAAAAAAATAATAATTGGATCTAAAATTTTATTGCAGACTATTGTTCCTTATGATTTTCTGATTAAATGGAAATTTGGATCATACAATTTGGATAAGTATTGATTAAGTTATTTTAATAATTTAGTTTGAATTTTTACTTAATTAAATCATAGGTTCTGATTTATTCAATAAATTTCCATAAAGAAATTAATTATAACAAATCAGTTGAATTACTTAATCCCAAAATACAAAACACGTGGGTCAGGATAAGCCCGACCTATTACTGTTCGTCTTCTGCACCTTAGGAATACGCCGACAGAAGGTGACCAAGGGTTAGCTCCCATCGACGAATTATCCACCCCCAGACCATGGCACACCTTGATCTCAATGGCTACAGCTTCAGCAAGACTAGGCGCATCAATTAATATAGGAAGCCCTCTCTGGGTCACGCTGGGTCGATGGGCCCTTACTCAACCTAATCGGCCCCAAGGGAGAGTCTGTGATGATTGAATTCTCCTCACAAAGGCGGTACTACGGCCTAGGGTTCAATGCTACGTGTTTAGGAGTTAAAGGTAAAGCAATTGAATGAGTTGACAAGCCTTGAGGATGAATGGATCACTGGGGTGCTACTTATGGAATGAAACAGATGTGAACTAGATTTGATTCAATTGATTTGAGTTGAATCGATCAATCAGATTAACCCTAATTATTGTTATGAATGGTAATCACTCACTAAAGGAAACAAGCATCAATTGGGAACTTGAATGCTTGAGGATTCACAACAATTCAGAGGCTCAATGGTCAACTTCCAGTGCACACTCAAATGGCGACTACATCGTCTGGTCCACAGTTAGCCATATTGTTGCCATAGCTAACTAATGGGGAACTATGGTTAGGTCCTAACACAGCATCTTGGGTAGAGAAATCATGAGTCAAGCTGAAACCTGCTCGATAGTGAGAGGGTCTGAGGTTGCACTTGAAAATGGGGAATGGCTGTGATATGGGGGTAATGGATGGTGCTAGAGCTCTCCAAGTGTTCACTACAGCTCTACAAGGGGTCTGAATGCCAGAGTACACCTTCTATCAGCAGTATGCAGTGGCTGGAGAACTGGGAGATTTGGGATTGCAGATGGAATGGGGAAGGAAAAATTGAAGTTTCTCAGTGAGTAAAACAAAAATCTCACTAAGGATCCAGGGGGGTACTTAAAGGGTCTAAGAAAGATTAAGATGGGAAGCCATGGCTGGGGCTCGAGGCTCAGGCTCGAGCTAAGAGGCATACCGAACCTACCTTAATTAAAAGGATGCTGCCCTCAGTATTTGCCAGGGGAGCTTGACCACTAACTGAATGGACCATAACAGCCTAAGGAATATGGCAGAGGAGAGTGGGGGACAAACGGGCAGTGAGTGGTAAGAAGGATTCTCAGCTATCAGGCGCAAGCTGAGGAGGAAGATGATGAACAGTGACTGGACCACACTAGCCATCCGATCAGAGATACTATTACAAATTAACGACTGATTGCAGAACTTAAGAAACTAAACGAGAAAAAGATGTCAGCCATTTAATCACGGATGCAATTCTAGCAGCTGACGATGAATCCATGCATGACCTATCAACGCTGTTTGATGCATGCACCAAGATATGAGTAAAGGGATCCACAGGTTAAGAACGGCCACCCCACTGTTGGGACCCACAGTGGATCGGCCGCAGTCCCGACAGCGAATTCGATAGATAATAATTCAATTAATTTTTATTTTATTATAATTAAAATTCCATTAATTAATATAATTAAACCTAATAAATTTAAATCCAATTTAGGTCTAAATGAACTCTAAAAATTCACCTTTAAATAATTAAGGTATGTGAAATTTGAAAATGAAATCATATTTTAATTTGGAGATCAAATTAATTTAGCTAATTTTTAGGATCCAAAAATGGGCAAAATAGCTCAAATGTTCAAATTAGCTTCGATTGGTTTCGAACTTCTAGGGTTAAGTTTAAATGACTCAATGAGTCTAATGGAATGAAAATCAATGCTTAGCTTAGCTTAAACTAATTTGGATTAGTTAGGGTAACAATTAGGGTTGTTACAGACTCCCCCACTTAAAAATGATGTCGTCCTCGAGATCACTCTAGTGATAAAAGAATCAATAAAAATGAATTACTGAATAATAATTGAAAAGAAAAAAAAAGGAGAAGAATCTAGATTTGCAAATAGCTGTGGATATTTATGGCGCATATCTACTTCTTTTCCCAAGTAGATTCTTCTAACAATCGATTCTTCCACTGAACTTTAACCATTGTAATTAAACAATTCCTTAGTTGCTTTTAATCATGAGCTAATATTTTAACTGGTTCTTCGGCATATGAAATATCAGGCTGGATCCCTACTACTAGAAGCTGAACAAGATGAAAAGGGTCTCTGAGAGATCTCCTTAATGATGATACATCAAACACATTGTGGACCGCTGCAATATCATCAGGAAGATTCAACTTGTAGGCAGCTGAAACTACTTTGGCCAAGATCTCAAAAGGTCCAACGTAATGGGGATTGAGTTTTCTTGATACGCCAAATATGTTGGCACCTTTCATCAGACTTACTTTCAGATATATAGAATCTCCAACACTTAAGTCTAAAAGATGATGACAAGCATCATGATATTTGCTCTGATGATCTTGAGTAGAATAGATTCTTTGATGAATCAGATGAATCTTCTTGTTAGTTTCCTTAGGCAATTTAGATCCATAAAGTTGAATGCTTCCTATTTCAGACCATGCTAGAAGAGTACTGTATTTTCTACCATATAATGCCTCATAGGGAGTCATTTTAATACTAGCTTGAAAACTATTAATATATGCAAACTTCACTAATGGGATATGATCTTCCCAAAAACTGGTGAAATTGAGAAAGCAGAGCCTAATCAAATCTTCAAGAACTTAATTTACTCTTTCAATCTGACCATCTATTTGAGGATGACAAGTTGTACTCATAGCTAGGATAGTAACCATATCTTTGTGCACTGCTTGCCAGAACTTAGAAATAAACCTACTCTGTCAGACACTATCAACTTAGGGATACCATGCAGCCTGACAATCTCTTTAATGTAAAGCTTTGTGATATTCTTGACAAAGTCAGTCTGACGAATGGTAATGAAATGCACTACTTTAGTTTATCTATTGAAGATAACCCATATTGTAACAGCATCAAATTTCTTGCGAAGCAATCCCATGACGAATTCCATAGATATGTCAAACCATTTCTATTTAGGAATCTATAGAGGGTGCAAAAGAGCACCAGGCCTTTGGTGCTTGGCCTTCATCAGATTGCGAGCATGACATTTAGCCACGAAATCAGCTAGCTCTACTTCCTGCCAGGCCACCAAAAAGACTATCTTAAGTCTTGGTACATTTTAGTACTACCTGGATGAATGTGATACCTAGAATTATGTCCATCGACTATAATTTTTTGATGCATGGATCTACGGATCCATAGGTGATTTCGTTGACAAATTTTCATTCCATGCATTTGCAGAACAAAATGATGACCTCCTTCAATATCAGCATTGAACTTCAAGTAGTCTTTATCCTTAGTATGTGAGATAGAGACATCTCTGTGAAAAGTTGGTTCCACATTGATATTAAACATAAGTAAACTTAGTATATCGCCATGCACTGGAGAAATTTTGAGTTTATGGAATTCTTTTTTTAATGAACTTGGTGCAATTAAAGTAGATAAGGTAGCATGTCGACTAAGAGCTTCGGCCACCATGTTTATTTTACCTGGGAGACTGAATATTCAGATCATAATCACTGATGAGCTCCAACGCCTTCTCTATCAATAGTTCAATTCTCGTTGAGTGAAGATATACTTCAGACTCTGATGATCATTGAAAATGGAACAATAAACTCCAAATAAGTAACGACGCCAGATTTTCAAGGTGAAAATTACAGTAGCAAGTTCAAGATCATGAACGGGGTAATTCTTTTCATGAGGTTTTAATTGATGAGAGGCATATGCAATCACCTTACCCTCTTGCATTAGTACACAACCCAAACTAATTCCAGAGACATCGGTATACATCTGATAGTTCAAACTTTCTTTAGACAGTACAAGCATTGGAGTGGTATAGAGTGCATCTTTTAGGATTTGGAATGCTTTCTCGCATTTAAGACTCTAAATTTCTCAGCTTTGATAGTGTTTAGTAATGACAGCTGAGTACTAATCTTTCCTATGAAAGTTTTTGGCTTTACCTGGGAATGAAGAGTGATATTTTTCTTAAGGCAATTTATCATAGCATTATGACTACTAAGCCAATTCATCCCGAGAATGATTTCAAAATTGGCTAACTGAAGGACAATTAATTTAGAATCAAACATTTGATTATTCAACGAATCTTAATGTCGCAAAACTTATGAGCACTGAGTTGGTCTCCAGATGGAATTCCAACATTTAACGACTTAGCTAGTTTATAAGCAGGCAGGTTAAAAAGGTTGAAAAAATGTTCAGAGATGACCAAATGATTAGCCTTAGTGTCGAATAACACATTGCAAGGTTGGCTATTAAAATAAATGATGCCTAAAAATTTATCATACAAATTGCATCATTTATTTAAATAAATGATGCCTAAAAATTTATCATACAAATTGCATTAACTAATTGAAATATTTAAAGTGCAGGAAGTACAAATTTAATTAGAGAGTTCGAAAATGTGTACCTAAAACCACGTTATATCCTCTGCGGCTTCAAGCTGTGTTAAGGAATATACTCGTGCACGACCAACATAATGATTATTAACCTGCTTTTTGAAATGGTTTTGGAACTTTGGAGTGGTAGGTTGTCCCGTGCTGGTTCAGAAGCAGGGGCTGACATTATTGCCAATCCTAAATCTCTCTTGCTTAGAGGTGTGGTTCTGAAAATCTGGTTCCTTTGTGAATGGTTTATACGGACACCATCCACTATTTCTATGTGTGTATAGTGATATTACAGATGGCCTGGATGACCATAAGTGTAGCATTTATGGCCAAAGTGGTAACACTTGCCATAGGGATGAGTCCGATTACAGCCTTGAATAGGTTCAGTAGGAGGTGTAGCTTAAAGTTGATATACCTTAGTAGATTGAGGTTTGTGCTTCTTGAAGGCTTCGTGATGGTTTGGAACTGCATGAATCTTATGCTTAAGATCCTTTTCTGATTGGTGGTTGTTCACCACTTTTGCTATTTATACAAGCTCAAAGAAACTAGTAAGGCAAAGTGGAACAACGTGATCTTTCAGAGTATCACGCAATCCACTTTGGAACTGATGGTATCTTGCAGATTCAGATCGAACAAGATATGGGGCAAAATGAATCAGCCTTTGGAACTCCATCTCATAGTTCAAGATAGAACGACATCCTTGCTTCAACCTTAAAATACTATATTCAATAATGTTTTGTGTAGACGGAAGGATAAATTCATATTTCAATGCCTCTACAAACTCATCCCATAGAATATCCTCAATGTCATAATCGATGAATCATGTGTTCCAAACATTGTCCCATGAATACTTGGCTTCCTCATGGAACAAATGTGCATTGAGATGGACCGCTTTTGAGTTTGGGCACTTCAAACTAATCAGGTTCTTCTCTACCATATTCATCTAACTAGCTGTATCCATAGGGGAAAGATTCCCACTAAAGGTAGAAGGCCATCAGCTGAACGATGGGAGGAGAGAGATGTATAATAGATAGGAATGGTTGGTGCATGATTATTAGTCACTGCTAGCGAGCGGTGAATGTCAATTAGCTTTTGGATTGCCAAAGCTTGTTGGGTTTCATTTTCCAGCATTGTTGCTACCATTCCTCAAAGATGGGCTACTTCATCAATAGAGCTGTTAGAAGCTATTACAAACTTAATAGGTGTAGTCATTGGGGGTGATCCTAGATTCATCCTACTTTAGCAAGACAAATCTTGATTTCATAACAAGTTTAAAGAAACAAGATCAAGTTTGACATTCCATTAGCAACCACAAAATTTCATTACTTAAGAATGAAAACTTACATATGATTAAAGAAAATGGAAATTCATATAATCACTAAAATCATAAGATGATAAAGGATCACAATCACTCTAATTATACTAACACTAGTGTTCTTTAATGAAATTAGTATAGAATGAGAGACGAAAGTCCTCGAAATCTATAGCATGTCACTTCCTCTTGCACTTCTTCTCGAGCTTCCTACTAGTGACTTTTGAAGTTGATAAGTCATGAGATCAACACGCATAGAATCGGGGCATTCTATAAGATCTAAAACTGACTTCACATGATACAACCATTCTCTTGCTAGAATCGAGAAGTCAAGTCCTCTAAAGATAACTTGTTGAAGAAGTTTGTCCAACACTAGGACTACTTTTGCAAATATGTGGTGTCCGCCCCCTAATTCACATGATTAGGGTAAGGGGATGTGTGCCACTCTGGAAAAACCATCACTTATTATTGGATTAGGTATAATCTACTATCCACTAATAAGAGAAAGATGTGCCCAAACTACATATATATGAATCTATCACTATGTAAATACAAATACAAAGTGTGGAAGCAAGGAAAATTAAAATAATATATCCAAATCACCACAATACAAGTAAGAATCAAAAACATACAGCTCAGAATAGTAAGTACAGTAAGAAAACATAGTTGATGTGCCTGTATTATTACAACATTTTAAATAAGTCTTAATGAAGAAAATAATAATCTCTCATCCTCACAATAAAGTAGTAAAATGTTTAAATGGCTTCAGCTCCACTCTGTTTCTCCGCCTCAAGAAAAGGCTCCTCTTCAGGCACAAGCTCCTCAAAGTGATCCGATTTTGACATTGTCGGTTTCACAATGTCAGGGCCCCGGCCAAGAAAAGAAAAGTCTTATTAGACAATTGTCTAAGTATATTTTAGGCTAATATATTATTTCATGAATTTATTAATTTCACCAATTACTTTAACTAAATAATATAAACTAGCAAGAGATCAACAAGCATACAAATGGAGGTGGCGAGTATAAATAATATCCTTTATAACCAAGCAACATAAGACAAAAGGCATACCTCAATAATAAGCTAAAGCAAGGCTTGGCATACCTATGTAAATACAGTAAGAAGGTACTGAAAGTAAAGATTACTCCTAAATATACTGATGATTATATGACATGCAGGTTATGAAAATAAATAATCTGACTGTGATATATATAGTAAGCAATAATAGAAACTATCATCATATAAGTAAGTAAGCAGATAAAGTAAAGTTAACTAAAGTAAAATACCACAGTAAAATAGTAAACAATAAACCAGTATGTATAGATTACCATATCATAATCATTGGCCAAATCAAGACACAGTAAATCCCCATAGCATTTCTAGGCTAAGGAAGAATATAATAGAACAGTATCACTGAGGATGCAATAATACAAATGCAATAAATTTTAGTAATTTTACTTTTGCTTCTGTGGACACGTCCAAAAGCTGTTGAGGAGTCAAGCACGTCTTCAAGACTATATGGGTTCCATCTTAACAATACACTCCTTAATGTGTAATATTAAGTAATCCTTATTTCTCCTTACCCCTGTCTATTAGGGTAAATGTGCGCCAGAACCTACCAGAAAAAAAAAATAGAACCCAATGCAAATATTATCCTAATTATTCTAACTTTTAGTTTTATGCAACATTGTTGTCTTATATGTCATGTTCAATTATTGGCACAAAATACAAGGAATGCAAAAGCACAAATAAAACAAAGTGAGCAAGGGACTCAAGTACATATGATGACATCAGTTGTTGTCTACTTAAACCATTCTAATTATTCCAAGTTACACAAGTTTAAGATTTCCAAATCCTACTATCAAGTGTGACTGTGATGACCCCAATATTGAGAATCACTTAACTCAACATTGATATGTCACCATAATACCTAATACTAGATTAGAAGAAAACTAATCTAAATCATTAGATATTGTGTTTGGCCAAGAATTTAGAAGAGGGTCTTATGTTAAGATGGAAGGGGAATTATGAATGGTATTAAGTAATTTATAATTGAAAATACATTAAATGGATTTATAAGTGAGAATGAAATAGAATTGAGCATGTGATATATGAAAGAAGACATAAGAATGTAATTTAAATCAATTAAAATGAACACTTATAATCTTAGATATGAAATTTTAAATATTTGTTGAGTATTTAACATGTGAGTTATGAGTACATTTTCCATTAAAATTTCTAAGTCTAAAATTTCTTTAAAATTTTGGCAGAGTCTCCTTTGCAAAAATGGCTAAGGAAACACCTGCAAAGTAAATATACAGGACTCCTATTCCAATGGAAGTTATATCTTGAAAGAAAAGACAACCTAAACTAACATGCAATCAATCCATTTTAACTCCAATTCTAGTATAGAGTTCAATCCATTATATAGGACTGCTCATTTCCAATTCTAAAGTAGAGTTCAATCTATTTTATAAGATTGCTTATTTACAACTCTAAAATAGAGTTCAATCCATTTTATAGGACTGCTCATTTAAAATTCTAAAGGTTTAATGGGAGAAGATCACATATGTAATAATTGTCTACCCTAAGGTTTGCTTCATCATAACATTCAATACTCACATGTATATATAAAAAGATTATTACTTAAATGAGAAACTAATTTCCAATTAACAACCTAGGTAGATATGCAACTAAGGACTTAATTAATATTTATTTTTATACATTTGTAACCATTCATCCATTCAATATATTCATCCATTCATTCATCATAAGTATTTAAATATAATCTAAGCTCCAACAAAGTGTAGTAAAAGTAAAGTAAATAACATTATTACAAATTAACAATAAACTTAAAGAAAAGGAAGAAATAAAAAGCTCACTTGAAATTTATATTAACCTATAATATTTATTATATGATAAGAGGAAGCAATTAATTTTAGCGCTTGGTCCAGCTCCACTAGCCTCCAAGTGCACCTGATCTATTATATTTTGGTATTTAAATGTGATAGGGCAAAGCCAAGAAATGGAAAATCTAGTTAGACTAAATAGTCTAAGTACAATTTAAGATTGGCTAAACATGTTATTGTTATAATTAGATATCACCTACTAGTTACAAAATAAGCACAAGCATACATGTGAGAAAAAGTAAGTAAGAAAAGCAAAGTGAGTTAGAATACTCACTTAAGTATACATCCTAGCCTGCAAATAGAACAAGGGTAAAAGTATCCTAAATAGGCTAGAAATAAACTAATGTGCATATGAAAGTAATGAAATAAAGCATGTATATGTTCAAATGAACTTATGCTAAGTAAGGAAAAGAAACAATATAGCATTTAAATAAAATTTTACAACATTCACTGTAATCTAAGTAAATTATAAACAAGTAAAGTACAGTTCTAAATCATAGAAAATGTATAGTAAGGAAATTAAAGGAAGATCTTAGACTATTAGTCTAAGATTTACATAGTCTAAAACTATAGAAAGTAACATAGCTAAAAGCTATGGTGAGTCTTAACAATCTATAAGATTGAAGATCTCACATGTTTATTAATTGAACTTATTTTAATTTGTGCTCATTCTGTGTGTGTGTATATATATATATATATATATATATATATATAACAATAATGCACAAAAGATCTTTTATATTATTGGCAGTATTAAGTGGTATAAGATGATTCCAAGTGCTTGATTTACTGTTATGCTTTCTAAAATTAAAATTACCTTTTTCTCTTATTGTTTTGGCATTTAATATCTCTTAAAATTGGGGGGTGAATGAGGAAGGATTTTCAACTGGTGATGTTGGTCACATTCACCCTCTGAAAATGTGATGTCTCCTTATTACTCCATTTTCAACCTGCCCTAGACTGATTCACCATATAAAACCCCTAGTAATTTTAATGTAAGAGTTTTATTCATGCACAATATATTATATGAATGATTCAAGTAAATAAGGCTCAAAGCTAAGCAAGCATTCAAGAGAAATTCAATAATTGTAACTAAGTGATATCTAAAGTTATCTAATTTTAATGATCTACTTAATGATTAGAGCTAATTGAGCTCCCAATTAACTTTGAGGTATTGATCTCAAGTTAATTATAAGTATAGTAGTAGTTGGGGTTTTGAAAGTAGTATATTAAATTCAATTAGTATGATATGACAAAATAATTTATAAGTATAATTGATACTATTAGGAACTAGTTCTTATTCACATCCAAGCTATTAGATTCAATTACATAATTAAATCAAGGTTTAGGTGTCTAATAGGAAGAGACTAAGATAAAGAAAATATATAACTTAAGAAATTAGAAGTTAATGTAAATTCACTAAAGTTTATTACTAGGGTTCACTAGCTAGGTTATAGTTTGAAGGATCTAATCAATCAAGTATTAATCTAGCTAAGTTATAAGCAAAAGAAAGGTTTAAGATAAGTAATTGATATGACTTAAGAACTACAAGTTCTAAGTGTTCTAATAATTGATGTTTAAGGAATTCAATAGAATTCTTAAACTAATCAAAGTAACTTAGGAATTCTAACACTAGCTCTTAAAGTAATCAAGTAAAGACTTAACGAGTTAGGGTAAATGAACTAAGTTCTAATCTAGTTACTAAACTAGATCTAGTTGATTCACTAATATACCATTACAAAAGTATTGAATCTATCTACACTCAATGGGTGCAACTAAATAGATTTAAGGATCAACTATAATTCAATTTGCAAATCAATCCTCGGGTTTCTACCTTAGGGTTGAAAGGTGAATTAAGCACTTGGCAATTAATTTAAATAATTAGAAAGTTGAGAACTAAGCTCAATAAATATAATTTAATTAGGTAAGGGAGGTAATAAATGTGATATATTAGCTATCTTAGGGTTTTGTAAAGCCTAAAACATGCTATCTAAGAAAATTTAGGATAATCACAATAACACTAAGTAAGAGCCAAAAACCTAAAATCATAATTTGTTGTCCAATAGAATAGATTTATCTATAAATGAAATCCTTATATCATAAGGAGAAAAATAATACTAAGTAGGTCAATTTTGGACAACGTTTGAATTTTAGTGTTATCGAGACTCCTAATTAGGGTTAAAAAGTGATTAAGAAAATTAGAGTTTAAATATTAAATTTGATTTCACATTATTGTTCCTCACATATTTATGAGTGAAATGCACTATTTGATCATTTAATTCTGATATTAAATGATCAAATTAGGTCACATGAAATGATGAAATTAATTTGTAATTAATTAATTAATCTTAAATATTCACAAATTAAAATATTTATCAAAATTGAAATTAAATTGCATATTATTAATCTACTCATTTTTGTGATCAAAATGGTATAGGAGTATAATTAAAGTTATTAATAAAATAAAAATCAACGTTTAATTACACAAACTAATTTTCCATTAATTATCAAATCCATCAGCAATTAATCACAGCAGAAAATGTAAAAAATATGGCAGCACTGAAAATAAGAAAGACATAGAAAATGGCATAGATTTAACGGCTGGCATGGACTCCCGGAAAAGACGGCGACACAAATTTTGGAGCGCCAAAATCAGTAAATGATTTCTGGTACTCGTGGTGCCTACTGGGATTGACACGCGTCTCCCATTATAATAGAAGACGATGTGTTAAACCGAGATGAACTGATCTCGGTCTGATACCACTACCTGACTCGATGAAATATCGGTCCAAATCGCTTCATCCCGCAAGCTATCGGCGAGTAGAAATTAGGGTTTCGTTTAGGTCGACTCAGATGGCTTCCTCCAGGGTGATTCGTATACCGACGAGGAGGTCTTACCTAGATGAATCATCTTGGACACAAATTAGGGCCAGTGGATAATGGAATCATTGATCCAACCGATGTCCTAATTTTGGACGACTAGACCTAAAAATCCTCTATTGCTAGATCAGACAATATTCGCCTAAATCGAACTTGAATTTGATAGATAACGGGATAAGTAATGCATCTCAATAAGAAATTTAGGTAGATGTGAAGGTAGGTACCTTGCAGAGGTAGAGAAGGAATTAGGGTTTAAAGGAGGATGCTTCAAATAATGGAAGCAGTGCTCCAGCTCTTCCTTAGTAGCTCTCAAATGAAGGTAGAGTGAAATGGGGAAAGAGAGTAGCACATCCGAGCTATGGAGAGGCTGGGCATACACCCGCCTGCAAATGCAGGTGCACGATCGCAAAAATGTAGACAAGACATACAATCTTCTGATCCACACCGTTGGATCAATTTTTCGATCCGACGGTCAGATCCTCAGATTAAACTAGGACCATTAGATTAAGATTCAATTGCGCGCAACGATTCAAATCGGCGGAACTTGCTGCACGCTGTTCAGCCCACAGAAATGGATCCGTGCGTTCTGAAACTTCGACGAATAAATTTTAAATAATTAATTTTATTTATTTATATTATATACTTTATTTAATTTAATTAATTAAACACATTTTATTAATCAAAATTAAATAATCAAACGCACTCCGAAAAATCCCAAAAAATCATCCTTATCTAATTGAGGTGTGGGGAACTCAAAAATATAATTGAATTTTTAATCAGAGGTCAATTTAATTATCTAAAATTTCTAGGTATTTAAAATATTATTAAAATATTCGATGAAAATTCAACGACTTCTAAACACTTCCAAAATACCACCCCTAGCTAATTTGGGTGTGGTGAGTCTAATGGTGGACTCCATTTTTGATTATGAGGTCTAAATAAATTAGGCATCCTCAGAATTATAAAAAAACTAGAAAATGTTGGAAATTTCCAAATGATCATCAAATCGCACGAAAATTAAAATGGAGACTCCTAATACTATTATAAGACTAATGGAAAAGGATTATAGTTAATTAGGTCACTAATTGATGGATAACAACAATAGGGTTATTACAGTGACTTAAAAGCATGGCCTTATAAGTTTAAAAGCAATTAGAACTGATCATGTTCTAATTTAATTCAATCAGAATCGACTATAAATTAAGTAATAAATCATCACATCTTAATTAATTAATTTAGACATTCTAGACTTAAGATTTGATAAAGATCTACTAAACTAGGAATTAGGAATTTAAGCTCCATGAATTGGAGTTAATCACATAATCTAAAGGTAAAGCTTAAGATCTAGGGTTTAAATCTAATTGTGGACTAATGATTAAGACAAATCCTATTAAGCAAAATTAAGCTTAATAGGATGATTCTCTTACTCTTATTCTAAGGTTGAAAGATAAAATTCTAAAAAATCTAGAAACTAATAAAACTAAGGTTTCATTCATTGAATGATTCACTTTATTTAATGAATGAAAACTAATCTAGTATCTATTCCTAACCTTAAGGGAGAGATCCAAAGGTGAAATGTTGAATTTCTAAAGAGCCCTTAATGAGATGACTTAGGGAATATTTTAACAGTTGACATAAATGATTACAATTTATCTTTATCTGTTGTTTTTATTCATCTAAAAGAGTTAAGGATGGATTTCAGCTAAGTAAGGTGCATTATCCTTACTTTGGGATTTTCAAGCCTTAATTGGGATTTTTATCAAATTATCTAAATTATGAGATTTATGACTTAAATTGATTCTAATTTAATTTTATTACTGATTTCACCAAAATGATAATTTAGGGGTTAAGAGCACTTAAACTAAATTTTGAGAAAAATAATTATTTTGCCCCTACTTAAATGTCTAAAATGTAACTTTTTGATTTAGGGTTCCAAATTAGATTTTATTAATACCAACTGATTTCTTACTATCTAACATGAAGATAGGCAGTAAGTTCGCTAGATTTGAACAATAATTAAGCCCTATGGTTCAATTTAAGAATTTTGACGTAGGATGGCGGTTTGGTAATTTTACTTAGTGAAGTCTAAAAATTTGTGTAATTTACTGTTGTTTGTTGTTCAAGGATTCCATATAATCCAAAAACACTGAATTCTAATGTCTATTGGATGAGTTGTGATGATTTCAAGTTCAAGGGTTAAATATGTAATTTTAGGGCTTAAGGATGGGTTCAAAACCTAACTTTTCTAATTGAAATCAAAATTCAGCAAACTCTGTAGCCATAGCTTCTCTATACCACATTGAGTACTTTAACTGGGAGTAGACCGAAATCAAACCTTAATTGGTCAAGTTATGACCTAATTATGGTTAAGAGTAATTAGGGCAAATTTGGGTTTCTAGTGGTCAAAACCCTAATTTTATTTCAGTTTACTATAGGTTATGATTTTTTGATCTAAATGATATATTAGATGACCTAATTTGGAGTCCAATTGACTATGTTATGGTTAAATCGAATTTTAGGCTATTTTAAGGGGTAATTAGGGAAGGGTCCTAAAAGTAATTAGCCAAATCCTACACCAAATAGCAAAATGGATACTACCATAATGATCTAGACATCCTTCCTGACTAAAATGAGACCCATATTAGCAAGGTTTGGGTCCCTAGGTACAAAGTTATGGCTAAGGGAAGTTTTGGTAGAAGTGTGGGGGTCTTGAAATATCATTATGTTGTATATGTGTCCTATAAGAAATTTGACACTATTGTAATATTCCTTCTAATTTTTCTAAGCAAAATAAGACATATATTTAATATATTTTGACTTATGGATTAAAAGTTATGAATGATTAAAGTTCTGTATTTAATTAATTCAATTTATACAAACTAAATTAATTAAACTTTACTGCTTTAATTAATGACAACAGAATAATACAAATAATTAATTTAATTAAACGGCGGGACCCAGTCTAACCTGGAGTCTTCTCCTTCTTAGCACGGGGTCCCAAGGTCAACTAGGGTTTGAGTTTTAGCAACCAAGCTGGCAGTGAAGTGGCTCGGTCTGCACGGCTACGATTAGGGGATGCCGAGGGCTTGCCGCCGAAAGTTGAACCCACGTCGGAGATGGCCTATACCTGCAGTGAGGGCTAACCCTAAGTCCATTTTTTGATTTAACGTCAAAAATAATTAGGTCAATTTCTAGGGTTCATGAAATTCCCAAAATTAGGGTTTGGTCCGTTTGACCCTTGATTTGGACTAGGTTTTGGTGAACTCCTAATGACTTAATTATTGTACTAGAACTAAGATCAGGACTAGGATTAGTTCTGATTGGCTTAGGTAATAACTTGGGTTGTTACAAGATACTCCTGCAATTGATCTCTTACTTTTCAGACCCAAATTGTAAATGAGCTTCTAGATAATATCGAATGTGGTGACATAGTAGTCCAACTCTGATCTTTCACACTCCATTTGTTATATCAGAGGAATTTATAAGTTTCTTTAGTTACTTTGAGAGTGACTTAATTTTCTTAAATGGATATTTTCAATCTACACTTTCATAAAGTTACTGAGAGTATTGTGTTATGGATATTATAATTTGATGATTGTAATTTAGAAGAATGATCCATTATATAGAAAGGAATGCAAATCCCAATCTAACACCTTATGATATCCTCTGATACCCATTGTGGGCCACATACCCTCTGTGGTCATACTAATACTACGATTACAACAATTATGGTGAATACAGTCACCAACTGTGGCAAGTCTCCCAACTATAGCTGAGTCAGGTATAAACCCAACCCACCTTAATTAGAAAACTTATCACCTGAAACTAAAGATCATGCATTAAAATATCAAAGTAGCGAAAGCAAGTAAGAGTATAACATCCACATCACAGCATAGTGGAGAAAGTATAAACAGTAACTTAACTCAATATAAAAAATGCAGAAAGTAAATACATCAAGAATATGAAATTATTACAAACTGAATTTAAAAGAAAAATAAACACTCATCCTCACAGCTAAAATAAAAATCTAACTAAGCTACAAGGGCAATGAGGTCCTCCTCCTAGCCAAGCTCTTCTCTAGAAGAAACCTTAATGAATAGCTCAGAATCTAATATTGTCAGTATAATAATGCTATGGTCCCAACCAAAAAAAGAAAAACTTATAATTAGACAATTATCTAAGCACATTTTAGGCTAATTTAAATGAAACTAAACATTTAAGATATTATATTTATAAAATATTTAAGCAAGAGTTAATTAGGTTCTTGAAGACCTTTTGTGTTTATGTATTTTGGATTTCAGTAGTTTTTGGGAAGATCGCATACCTCTAGTGGAGTTCTTCTATAACAATAGGTATCAAGCAAGCATGGCATGGCACCATATGAAGCATTATATTGCAGAAAATATAGCGCTCCACTAGCATGGTCTGAAACCAGCAGCGTTCAGTTGAATGGATTGAATCTTGTGGATGAGACTAACAGAAAGGTGCAATTAATCCAACAAATAATTAAAGTCACACAAGATTGTCAAAGCACATGTCACAATGCCTATCATCATTCATTAGATTTCTAAGTTGGAGATTTTGCATATCTCAAGGTCAGCCCTATAAAAGGTGTAATCCATTTCCAGGTAGCTAGGAAGCTTTATCCCCGCTATGTCAAATCTTTTGAAGTGATAGCCAAGATAGGCTATGTAGCTTATAGATTAAAGCCTTATGATGATTTCTCTACAGTTCACAATATATATCATATCTCCTCATTACAAAGATGTCTCTGCAATTCATCTCACTTAGTTCAACTTCCAGTGGTATCTCTCCAACCGAATCTTTCATATGTGGAGGAGCTTATCAAGATCTCAGCTCGTGATCAAAAGCAATTGAGAAATTGCTCTATCCTTATGGTGAAGGTTGAGTGGAGCAGTTGCTCTCTTTAAGAATCAAAATGGAAGAAAGAGGTCGATATGCAACGATAATATCCAAGTCTCTTTGAAAATTTAGGTACCTTAAAATTATAAATTATATTCTTAAGTTTTCATGTTTTCTTTCCACGTCTTAGTAATGATGTTGAGGACAACATCATTCTTAAGTGGGGGAGTCTATAACAACCCTAGATTGTTTCTGAGCTTAACCTAAGCTTAACCATGCTCCAAATTTAATCTCATTGCATTCACATAGTCATTAGAAGTTAACCTTGAAAAATTGGGGTCAATCTGGCCTCACAAGATTAAATGGGTATTTTGGTCAATTTAGGTACCCTAACTAAAAGCCAAAATAATTTGATCTCCAATCCAAAATTTGATTGAATTTTTGAATTCCTCACCCTTAAACTAGCTAGGGGTGCAAATTTGAGAATTTTTGGAGGTCATTTAATTCTTAATTGAATTTAATTTAAGTTAGAATAATTACATTAAAGGGTTCCAAACTTTTCTTATTTGCACGTTTAGCCATAATGACTATTACCCGTCTGGGATCCACTATGCGGACCACGGTGATCCGTTGCATAGCCCGTATCATGCGGCAACAAATCTGAAGTAGATCCATTCGTCGAACCACAGATCCCGCGGCTAGGATTTAATCCCTGCACCTTAAAATCTCGAGCGTTGGATCTTATCCATGAATCCTATGGCCTGGATGTAACAACCCTATTTGTTACTCTAGCTAAATCTAGTTTAATTAAGCTAAACTAAGCCTTGATTTTGATTCTATTGGTTTCAATGGGTCATTTAAATCTAACCCTAGAATTTTGAAATCAATCGGAGTTAAATTGGAAATTTTGGTTTTTTGGCTATTTTTAAGCCCTATAAAATACCTAAATTAAATTGATCTCCAAATCAAAATCTGATTTCATTTTTGAATTCCTCATGCCCTAATTGGCTAAGGGTGAATTATTGGGAATTTTTAGAGCTCATTTAAGCCCAATTTGAATTATAAAAATTAGTAGAAATTAAATAATTATTAAATGAATTAAATTAAATTAAATTAATTAATTATATTGTTTTTTTAATTCTGGGATTTGCTGTCGGGACTGCGGCCGATCTGCTGCGGGGTCCCGACAATGGGGCACCATATCTGCCGCATGGATGTTGAGCACGCATCTCGGCGCGCGCCATCGAACGACGGGATCTCCTTCACGGTAGGATCTAATCCTAAGCGTTGGATCCGTCGCTCGCATCCAATGGCTTCCGCCCAACCCGTTTAAGTAATCCATCAGGATCATTCAGAGCTAACGGTCGATCCATCCGACGGCTCTGAGACTCCCAGCCATTGTGCATCATCGTCCACCTCCCGATCTCCCCACGCGTGCTGGTCCCCCCCCCCCACCCCCCGATAGCCGAATCATCCCCGCCCCGTGGCAGTATGGGAAATTAGATCCTAGGGGCTCCCTCGACCTATAAGTACGTCCAGAGTTTCATAGTGAGTCCCTTTGCTCACTGTGAATCCTCAATTCCTTAGCTGAAGGCTTGCTGGAGTTCCCATCTGCTCGGTGATTCCTGGAACTTCTGGAGCTAAGTGCTGCTGATAAAAGGTGCGAGTCTGGTGTTCAGACCCCCTGTGAGCTTGTGGTAGCCTTCTAGAAGCTCCAACTGCCTTCAATTCCTCTCGGACCGGACCTGCAACCCCGTCTCCAAGGTACAACCTTCTCCTATGGATTCCTTTGATCCATTTCTTCATCTGTCTCTGCATTGAGCCCTTGGATGTTGCCTAAGGAGTTGTAGCCACTTAGGAAACTAGTTGTAATTGTCGCCTGGGGCTACGTTAGCTCGAATCGATCATATCGATCGATTGAGCCAGCGGCCAAGCCATGGCTGAGTCTGAGTAAGGACCCAGCGATCAGCAGCACCCCATGTTATGCAACCTTAGTGGTTCGACTCGCCTCACCTCCCTGAAGGTGTAGGTATCAAACCCCGGCCGATTAATGGCCTCTATGAGGAGGACTGTCTCCTCACAGAAAGCCTGAAGCGCCCGCATCGAAGGCGACCCGGGTGAGTAGCACCCCATCGATCCAGAGTGATCCATATAGCGGTTCTAAGTCCAATTGATGCGTCTTGACCCCAGGAACGTGTTGGGATCGATTTGAGCCACCGCCGTCGTCTGAGAGCCGAGAATTTCAGCGCTGAATCTTGCCTGAGACGGACCCGTCGAGAGGAAGAAGATGACCCATTTTGGGCTGAGCCGACCCTGACCCGTACAGTTCTGATTTTGGGCCGCGTCTATTAATTAATTACTGGAAGGCATTTTTAATGGTTATGCATTTAATTAATCAAATCCTTTAGTTTTAATTTAAATAAAATACAAAATAAATTGTTTAAATAACTTTGGCTATACTGATCCAAATAGTATGATCCAATATACTATTTGAATCAGAAAAATGCAAAGAATCTAAATATAAAATAAAATCACAGATCCAATGGTTGGATTTAAAATAATTGATTAAATATTTTCTATTTTTAATTAAATCATAATAAATTTAATTAATAACCAAATTAATTGATTAAGGGCTCTGATTGCTCATTAAACCCTAAAGCATAATTATGGCCTCTTAAAAATAATTTTGGACATTTAATTTTCTTAACCACCCTTAATTACCCTAATTAAGGATTAGTAAATTAAACCCTACATTAACCTCTGATTTTGGGTAAGTTAGTTCCTAATGTCATATTAAGTCTATTAGAACTTAAATGTAAGGTTGGATTGCCCTAAAGTGCCCTAATCTCAATAATCACCTTAATTGGCTCAACTAAGTAATTAGTGCTAATTAAACTTAATTAGGTTATCAAAACTTGAAATAAGTATGTTTCCCACTTCAGTAATCAATAGGAAACACATTAAAATAGATTAGATCTAATTTGGATAACTAAACACAAAAATCCCAAAGTTTAGCCTTAAGAGGGGTATTTTGGTCATTTTGACCAAATGTGCTTAAATGCCCTTTAAACCTTGGAAATTTCAGTAAACTGCCCTAAGATAAATTAGAAATGTTCTCTGAACTCTTAGACTAATAATAATGCTAATGTGGTCCTTAATTTAAGAAATCTTCAATTAAGCCCTAAGGAAGTCACTTGAGTTTAATGCTTAGTTCTAATAATTTCAATTATTAAATATCACTTTAATAAGTTCAATTTAGTTAAATTATGAACTTAAATACCAAAAGAAATGCACTTGGTAAAGTCCAAGTTAAAAACCTAGTTTAAGTCTAAAGTGATCAAAAATCAGATCTTAGATCTTAGACTTTAGATCTTCTACTTGAATTAAACCATCTCCTTTGGAATTTCCTTAAATGATTGATTGTTTAATCCCTTGAAATCTTCCATGTGGGTATAGGATGATTCAATCTATAAGATAATAAGATTATCTTAAAGACTGAATATAGATCTTAGATTCTCAAGTTCTTAATTGATTATTTTATCTTATAATCAGTAGAATAACCCATCATTAAGTTTTTAGTTCCTGGATCCTTTAGCTTCTATGACTCCTCACCTTCAAATGGGTATTCAGTGTGAACCCTAGATCCTTAGTAGGACTTAACCTTGAGTTTAGGATTTGAACACCAAGGTGGAGTTTAAACCCAAAGCTCTTGTATCTTGATTTATTCTGTCAAGATTTGGGTAAGAGAGCAAAATGTTAATAAATTAGGTCGTTGATTTAATTATTTAAACCTTATAGTCATCACATGATTTTGGATTAGAACTTGTTAGGTTCTAATACTAACTTTAAGGTCGTAACTCTAAGATTTTACTTGATAGCTGGATATTGGAGATCCTAAACTTATATATTCTCATAATAGTTAGATTTGGTAATTAGATAACCATGGATATCACATAAGTTTAGATTGAGTCTCTTGCTTACTTTGACTAGATTGCTTGGCATACCTTAGATATGGAGCCTTATTCCTTGAGCATAATAGGAGAACTTCGGATAAGGATGATACATCCTAAGTCAGTATTGGAATTGCATACCATTCAGTTATTACAGTAATTGTAGTTAGTAGAATATGTCCTAGCTTAGTCTGCCTCTTCAATAGTAGTATTGTATATAATGGACTCAGACCTAGCAGATTTGGATGGCTAGGCTGAGGATTGATTGATTGATCTCATATTATGGCCTATTGGTTGGTATGACAGTACTATGTCTTAGGCTTATTTCTACTTTAGTTGGATTGTTCAATATCATTTTCTTTTTGCTTTGCCATATTGCTCAGTGGCCTATTTTCAATACTTGCTCACTTTTGCCACATGTCTCAGTGGTTTTACATAGATTGCTTTGTTTTTGCCACATGTCTCAGTGGCTTTCTTTTCTTTTTCGTTCGTAAATTAGCATGTTGTATGTATACCCTTATGGCTTACTTACGTACATTGGCAGGTTTAGGATGCTATAATTGCATGTTTGTTTTTGGCATTTGTGTTCCTTATATACTCAGCATGTGTTAACACAATCATAAGCATGTTAGGTTCAAAATTGTATTTGCTGTTTCTTTTAGCTTTTAGCCTCACCTTATTTATTTCATATTGTATGTGACTTTTCATACTAGTTGCTGGCTATAAATGGATAATTTATAGTTACCCGTCTCTTCATAGCTTGTTGCTCCCATTACTGCTTGCATGTTTAGTTAAATTGAAATGTGATATCTTAAAATATTCAATTCATTAAAATAGCCTAAAATGTACTTAGACAATTGTCTAACTGTAACCTTTTTGTTTTGTTGGCTGGAGCCCTAGCATTTGTAATACCGACAAATGTCAGATTCAGACCTGTTCGTGGGTGAAGTTGCGGGAGAGGAGCAGACTCCGGAGGAGGATCGTGCTGCTGCTGCTTAGTTAGATTCTGCTTTTCCTTTTTAGTGAGATTGAGAGACATTTGTATTTTCTATTAAATTTCAATCTGTAATAATTAATTCTGGATGTATTTTATTTCTATATTGTGATGAGTTACTATATTGTTTTCTATCTTTCTACTATGCATGCTTGTGGATGTTACCTTACTGTTTGTTGCTTCAGCCACTTTGATACTTGTATATTGATGAATGTTATAGTGCTTGGTGGCAAGTCCTTGGATTAAGGCAGCTTGGGTTTACCTAACTTTACTTAAGTTGGAGATTTGCCACAGTTGGAGCACCGTACTTCCTTGTTATCAGTACGGGGGCCCCACACTGGATCACTCCTGCAATTGACCATTATGATCCAAAATATCGGAGCTGTTGCGCCTTTCCTTCGATCAATCAAATAGCTTTGGACCCCTCCACGATTATGGATCTTCGTCCCCGCCTCGCTCACATCCCTAACAGCAAAATTCGACGTACACAGACCGCAAATCTTGTCCCCCACTCCTCAAGCTGCATAAGCAAGGCCGTTAGCTGATTCCTCGAATCAGTTAAGCACTATGGATAGGCCCTTAAGCCCATTACCCCCTCAACCGGAAACTCGACAAGCTCCTTTTTGACCTGAGCCCTCAGGTTGAGCCAAGCCTGCCAACCTCACCCAATTAATTCCTTAAGGCTATAAATAGCCTCAGGAAGTGTTCAGTGATACGTTTGCTCACTGAATTGCCCTGAATTTCTTCTTCCCCCCAATTCCCAGTTCTCAGATTTTTGCAGCTTCTCGACGATCCCCCGCTCCAGTCCCAAAAAATCCAAGGGCGCACACTCAAAGTTTGAGTCCCCTAGTGTCTGTCTGCAGCTCAGTCAAGTCCTAGGATTGAATTTAGCAACCTCAATGAGCTATCCCATCTGTCCAAGTGCTTCTTTTTTTTTTGTACTGAGTTGAGTAGGCTCAATACTTAGCCAATTCTCTTTGTAATTGTAGCATTAGGTCGAATGAACTTACTGTGCTCATTCCCAAGGTCTGGGTTAGCCCCAATCCATTGTATTGATCAATCAGGCTAACACCTCATGCATGGCCTGAGTTCAAGTAAGGACCCATTGATTAGGCCACTCCTGAACCCAATTGATGGAGGGCTTTGCTTCTCCATCACCTGGGGATGGTGTAAGGATTGAGAAGGGCCAAAATCGTGGCCTATAAAGGGAGAATTGTCCTTCCACAATGAGCCCCAAGGCCAAAGAAATCAATGTAGGGTTCCAGTGATCGAGTCGATCCCTAGATGGGGATTTAGGGTTTAATCGAAGTGTCTCATCTTGGCGATGGAGTGGCGATCACTTGGAGGCCGCGGCATGGTCATGAGGCCACAGATTTACGCTAATCAGTTTGTATTGGGGAAAAGGCGGAGGAGGACAAAGACAGTGCGGGTCGAGCCGACCCATGACCCTCACGGTTCAATAGTGCTGGGTCCTCGGGTTGAGCTAACCTGCACCTTTTGTTAAATGGGCCAAACCGGTGTTATGAAATATAAATGGATTTAGGAATTTAAATCCCTTAAGTAAATTCATTTGATTAATGGAAATGTAATTAGGAAAAGGCAGAATAAATTAATTTTATAACTTTTAATATACTTATTCAAGCCCTAAGAAATTATATACCATTTTGTTCAAACAAATGCAAGAAATAATAATATACTAAATTATTTAGGTTTCTATAATGCATTTCTTAATTTTGTCTAATTACTCTATTACCTTAATTAGGGAAGATTAGCATGTACAGTTAGCCAAATTGCTTGATTTTAATTTCATATGACTCCTTATATTTTGTAGAATGCATGTGCCAGATAGATTATTTTTTGACTTATATTCTGCTAATTATGCCATAATCCTTAATTTGTATGATTAGTAAAAATTAGTGTTTATAGTTAACCAAATTGCAATTTTAATGTCACTGATTGTTTGTATGATTAATTAGAACTTAATGGCCAAGTTTTATGGAATTTAGAATATTAAATTTGCAATTATGTGCTAATCCATTTTGGACTTGCTTAGGGTTTGATTAAGCCTTAATTACCCACTATTTTGATTAATGTGATATTTATATGTTTCAATAATAGTAGTATGCATGTTAGAGAACTTAAACTCTGATTTGAACATTTAGCTCTTTAATTGGTATTAAATAAGATTTAAACCCTAAAAATCTTAAGAAAATGCTTAAGGAATTCTCTAATGAATTAATATTGATTTGAACATCAATAATGGACAAGTAACTTACTAATTTACTTATAGACTAACCTCTATGTAAATAAGAATTATTATGTCAAGTTTGGGATCAAACCCTAACTTTATTGATTATTTCTTCAAATCAAATTAACTTGAAGTAATTGAACCCTTGATTTGGATAGTTAACAATTAGCATAATTTAATCAATACTTGCTAATTTGTCAGTAATCATAGACCAGTAAAATAGAATAATAAGGATTTATAGTAAACTCATGTGATTTATCATTTGAATCTAAGCTTAAGATCCCTCATTTTTTTCTTAAGTAAGATCATTAGCATAATTAAATCTATAAAATAAAATTGATTAATACAACAAACAATTTCAAGGAACTTATATGATTGCATCCCATGATTAATATAGTTGATTAAATTACAAATACTAAATTTGCACACTTAATGCAAGAATCTAAATTATGTGATTAAAAATATAAGTCTAAGTGAACTTTAAATATCTTAGATTATAACCTGAGTTTATATGAATCTTTTCATGCTTACACCTTTGAACCAAAAGATAATGTTAAGATCAATTAAATTAATAGGCCCTATAAATAGGTAATCTATCGAGGTAGGATGAGCTTATTGTATAATTTTGAAGTAGAAGCTTAGATGGACCTTATAACCTTAGAGAATTTGATCTTATGTCTTTGTGGTAGAAAATTCCAATGATTCTATATTTAAAATTAACCCTTGTGGTAGTATCTTAAATTGAGTGACTTTCACATCACATCCTTGGAACCTTGTGTATGACTCACCACAATGGAGTGTGGATTCATTAGTATGTATTCTTTGATTTATAAATAGATTTGTCAGCATGATAATTAGTAGTATTATCCAATGGAGATGATGGTACATATCCATAGAGCCGAACTATTTAGCATTAGATGGAATTTGATGATTTTCCCTAATTAGAATTGTAGAGTCACAGTCTTATCCTAAGTAACTGGATAAGTACAGTTCAGTTCAGTATAAATACTCCAAATCCAAAGTGTGTTATAGTTGGGAGTTTAATAACTTTGCTTGAGAGAATAAACTGTAAAACGATTTTTTTTGTCCTTTATCTTTGTGCGCATCGAAAAGTGTACCTGACAACTAAGCATTAAAGTTACCCCATTCTAGGACAAGCCAAATCATGTATATACAACCTCTTCATGTGATGATTTAGAGTATAATTATAGTGAGAATCATAAAAACTCAGTAGAATTGTGTCAAAAGTCAGAATTCAATTGGATGAATTATGCACAATGGAGATAAATGGATTTATTATTTTGTTTTTAATCGATTTATGGTTTTAGCAATTTGAAGCATACATTTATTAAAGCCTTAGCATATCATAAATGCATAAGTTATATCAGCATTAGTGAAGCAATGTGCTCACCTATGATCTATTAGCGGGGCAATGCTGTCACTTAGGATCTGTTAGTGGAGCATTTGCTCACCTACGATTCTGTGAGATTTCATGTGACATCTAGTTAGGCATACTTGTGGCTTAAAGTTATGTGGCATATTTTGATATATTTATATATATTCAGTGGCATATATCACAGTTTTATTTTAATATTTATTCAATTTCAATTTTCTTACTATTTTTTATATTTTATGTACTCAGTTTTTAGCTCCTGCTTACTTTACTTCGGTTTTATGCTATTTTAAACTTTTCAACTATTTTAGTACTTTCTTACAGTATTGTTTAAATTACCTAAATGTTAGAATTTAGATAATTATGAGCTATTAGAGTAGCTTTGGATGTGTTAGACTTATTGCCTGATATGTAGTACATTTGAAATTCGATAATTTGCCAGATCCAGAGCAGCTTGTAAAGTAAGGTTACGAGGCTACTCAGATGGTTTAAGAGGAGTTCGTGGAACACTAGTGGATTCAGCATCAGCATCTACCTTTCTGCATTAGTTTATTTTCAGTTGAGTCGAGAGACTATTTTCTGCCTTTTTATTTAAGTAAACTATTTGTAATAATTAAATTCTAAATGTTTTGTTTTTCTGAGATGAATGGTCTAGATGTATGCTTAAGCTTGCGCACTCTATATTTAATACTACTTATACTTAGTATTGTGATGTGATCAGCATATACAAAATTCTAATACTCATGTATATTGGATTCTTATTTCAATACCACCTATAATCCAATGTATGTAAGTATTTTAACTAATACTTAAGATAAGGACTTTACACTTACCCTAAGGATTAGTTCTCAGCCTTATTTTGGGTTGAGTCTCAACAGTTCAATTACAGCAGATATTCAGGGAGGTTCAACAGTCCTTCACGAGTAGTGCACAGTTCCACCGCCAATTGTTTAATAAATTACCTCATTTGCACACGGCGACAGGATGGGTCGTTACAATATTTGAATTCATATTTAAGAGTTAAATGATGTAAATTATGGGGTCTTAATGCATATTTTCCCAAGTTGCTGCGGAAGTTAATATGAGTTGATAAATGTTATAAAAATTTCATTGTAGGGTTCTATAGGTGATAAGCCTTACAAAATTTAAAACTTCATTGAATACTCAATTGCTTACTAAAGCTCCCAATGCATTTCTTTTATTATTAATTGCTTTATTGAGTATGACTTGGATCTATGGATTGTTGTAGAACAAGATCTTTATAAATCTCCTAAGCCTTTGAGGATCGAGGAATGCGTTTACGGTTACCAAGCAAGCCTATAAATCACAAAATCACAAGACAAAGATCGCAGCACATACAATCATCCAACCACAAAGATATACATGGAAAACTCAAGAATCGAAAAATCCATGGAGCCACGCCAACAAGAAAATCCACTAGAAAATAACTTAAAGTTTACAGAGTTACATGAGTTATATCACCTCAGCACAAAAGTTGTAGCTCTACTCTTAGAATGGAAAAAGGAAGAAGCAGCTACCTTCTAGAGTTTCTCCTTTAACCTGCAAGATCTTTCTTGCACAGTAGCTCCCTAGGGCTTAGCATAGGTTTCCTCACCTTTCAAGCAACCTTAGCTTCCAAATCTGATATGCCAACAACTTGGGTTTTTTTTCAACACTTGGGCTTATGTAGTTAGCTTTATTTTGGACCCCAAAAGTCCAAAATACTCCCAAATCTGCTTAAAACAAAACTTGAAATGAAAGCAGAATTCAGCCAGGCACCGTGGCGTGCCGCCGTGCTAGGCTTTCGAGTTGGCACCCGCTGCGGTGTGCGGTAGCGCCGAGCTTTCAATATGACACCCGCTACGGTGCGTGGTAGAACCGATATCTCAGGAGGATACCCACCATTGCACGCTGTAGCGTCCGCCTTTGATTCTGCTGCAGCGCGCTGTAGCGCCAATTTCTGCTGCGGCACGCTGCAGCAATGAGTTTTGCTAAGGCGCGCTGCATTCCTGCCTTCTCTATTTTTGACTGCTGAGGCACGCGACAGTGCATTCGCCTCAGGTTTGGGACTGCCAGGGGGCACAGCATCGCCTGGGCTATTCTTGAGCACTAAAGTCTTCACAATATAACAATCTCCCACTTAGAGAACTTTAGAAAAACTTCTCTCCTTTCCTCCATCGACCCTTCATTATCTTCTTCTATGTCCATCAAGGACTATGGTGTGGCTCACCACCGCACTCTCTTCATGTACCGAGACCAACTGAAGCTGCACATAGCTTTAGTTTCTCCACTGTTATTGCTTTGGTAAGCATATTAGCTGGACTCTTAGAAGTATGGATCTTCTCTAATCTAAGCTGTCTGATGAATCCATAAAATATATCTAAAATAATGGAAAATTTCATTCAAATCTGATCTTTAAACTATTCCTAAATCATATTTTGTCTATCTTTTCAGGAAAATAACCTCTCCAATGAAATTCTGAGACATTTTTACAAAATTCCAAGATTTTTCAAATGAAACCGTTGTCTCGCGCTGCAGCGGGTCTTTTTGCAAATTAGGGTGCGGTAGCGCGCTGCAGCGGGTCCTGTTTCGAATCACGGGCGTGGTAACACGCTGCAGCAGCTTCTTTTGTGAACCGCGGATGTGGTAGCGCGCTCCAGCGGGTCGTGTTTCGAACCGCGGGGGCAGTAGCGCGCTGCAACGGGTCCTGTTTCGAACTGCGGGCGCGGTAGCACTGCAGCGGGTTTATTTGCTACCGTTGGCGCGGTAGCGCGCTGCAGCAGAGCATTTTGGCAAAATGCTCCCACCACAGCGCACTGCAGTGGTGCAATTTGCAAATGGAACCGCTACCGCGCGCTGCAGCGGATAATTTTGCAAAGTGTGGATGCGGTAGCGCACGGCAGCGGAAGACAGCTGATTTTGCTTGCACCTTTGTGCGCTACAGCATTCTCTAAGTCGTACAATTTTGCTGCCGCAACTTTTTCCAGTCAGAAGCATTTATTGCGACTGGGACAAGACCCCCAACCTACATCTTGTCCCCAGCCATCATTCTCTGCAGCAGCTCTAATTTTTAAGAGAAACTAGCCTCTTGATGTGATAAGAAGGATAAACAAAGAAGGATATTGGTCACTGCATCCTTAATTTGGGATTTGCCATCATGACTTCAGATTTTTTTTTGTCAAATGCTGGTTATGGAGAGGATGAAGGAGGATGCAGCCCCTCTCCTATAAATATACCTCCTCTTGACTAGAGGAGGGTTCATAATTTTGCTCAATTCACTAAGTAAGGAGGAGGGGTGCATAAGTGGAAGTGAGGAACTCCCCAAGGGTGGCAAAGTAATTTCTTGCTAAGGAAGAGAAGAAAGAAGGCAGCACTAGCGACCTAATAGAGGAGCTTGAAGAAGGAGAAGAAGAAATATAGAGAACTTCCAAGGAATGTTCCTAGTATCTTCTAAACTTTGCTTTTGTAGTTTCTTTTCTTAGTTGATCATGAAAGGGTCTTTATCCATGTATGTGTTTTTCTTTATTTCCTTTGTAATGAGTAGCTAAATCTCTCTTAGGGAGGGTTAGGAAAACCCTCATGTGTATGAGTTAAATTTAATGTATGAAGTTTGTTTTCTCAAGCACAAATAAAATGTGAGAACTCTATGCTTTGTTAAGAAATGCCTTTTATTATTTAGTCTTGAATATGGATGAAAGGAAAATGAACTCATAATCTCAAGAACTAACTTATCTTATGCTCCATAGCTCACCTTAGGTTGGATGTTAGGTTTATGAGTGCATGAAAGCTTAGAACTATGTGACAAAGTTCTTGAGCTTAATGCACCTTAATCTAAGCTCAACCAAAGTGTTGATGCATGTGATGTTAAGACCCACTAAATGAGCTCCTTAGCTCAACATAACTGAGGTAGAGGAAGAAATAGTTGAGTGCTCATGAACTAAGTGACATAGTCATTGAGCCCAACATATTAATCCCTAATCTCAACTATGTGTGATGCGAATGATGCTCGTGGTGAAATCAATGCTTATAAGATTCAAAAGACTAAAAAATTGAATGTCTCCTTGATCAAGAGCTAAGATAAAAATACTAAAATCTTATAGGAATCTTTGTGCCAAAATAGAATCAAATGTGTGTTCATTTTGAGCACAAGATTTGAACTTGAGAAACCTTGAGGTAAAACTCAAGGAAACACAATGTGCACTTGATTAAATCAAAAAGACTGAAAGAAAAAGCTTGAGAATTCAACATGCATTAATAAACTTCTCATCGCATGCGGGATGAACCCAACTCTCCTCTCTCTTTTATCTAACTTATCTTCACATAGTGATTATTGTGTTAAATCTAGGGCCAACTCAACCAATCAATTGTAGCTTAAACATTAATGAGAATCGATAGATCTTAGTGTCAAAACAACCAATTCTCTGTGGTTCGATAAATCCCATAAATTAACACTTTCCACTTATTACTTCAGACCATGTACACTTGCGTGTTATCGCAGACATGTATTCACAGTCTGTCAAGTTTTTGGCGCCTTTGCCGGGGAATTGGTATTTGTTTTGTATTAAGGATAATCTATAAGTAGCTAGTGATTTAAGTATTTCATTGCATATATGTTTAGTTTTTGGTTTTTGTATTTATAGAAACTAACGATTTACTTTTCTGTTTCTTTATTTTTTGGTCACCTTTTGAACACTATTGCTAAAATTATTCTTGATAGCCTCATTGTTAGTTGCATGAGTAAAAGAGTTTGTACTGAATATCTTTTTGATCCTGAAATTGAGAGAACTTACTTATAGGCTAGGAGAGAACAAAACCTTTCAAATCAACAAACTATTATGGAACAAACCATTATGGGAAACTGTAATGAAAATGAAGGGGATCCAGTAGGAGAGCCTAGGGGAAGAGCACTAAGAGACTATGCACTACCCACTGTTAGGGGAATCCCCCATGCAATTGTAAGGCCAAATATTAAAGCCCATAATTTTGAAATCAAACCTTCCACACTGAGCATGATTCAAAATAATCAGTTTGAGGGATTGGCTACTGAAGATCCAAACTCATATATTTCAACATTCCTTGATATATGTGACACCTTCAGGTTTAATGGCGTCTCTGAAGACGAAGTTAAATTGCGGCTTTTCCCATTCTCTTTAAGAGATAGAGCCAAGAGTTGGCTCAGCTCTCTACCTAGCGATTCCATCCAGATATGGGATGATTTGGCTAAGAAATTCTTAGCCAAATATTTCCCTCCAGCGAAAATTGCCAGGTTGAGGATTGAGATCACCAACTTCACTCAGCTGGAAGGCAAGACTCTTTATGATGGGTGGGACCGAATTAAGGAATGCGTTAGGCATTGCCCACATCATGGGTTCCCTCTATGGATACAAGTGCAAACTATTTACAATGGTTTGAATGCTCCTACGAGGACACTCATTGATGCAGCCACTGGTGGTTCTATTAACGGAAAACCCAAGAGGAGGCTTATGATCTCTTGGAAGAAATAGCAAATAATGCTTACCAATGTCTCTCCATAGGAATGATCACCATGATAGAAAAGAATGTAACTCACTAGGAAATTCACAGTAAATCCTTGTACTGTAAAATCAAATCTCCCAACTCAATAAGAAGTTAGAATGTGAGTATGTAAATTCATGTCAGGAGAATGATGGAGGATCGTGATGTTAATATGATCGTGAATCATGGAAGGAATAGAGAGAGATTTGAAAATTCGCTTATTGAATTTAGAACTTCCACTACTTAATTCATGAATAAAACTGATGCCATTTTAAACAGGAATGAGCATACTCTTCTAAGACAAGAGGAGACGATTAAAAGAATTGAACAAAAACTAAAAGACATAATGAAGCAGTTAGAGCAACCTTCTTTAGTCATAGTGATCAGTGAGTATGGAAAGGAGTCGAGAAACGCAATAACCTTGAGAAGTGGGAAGGCTACACAGGAGATTGTGAGAAAAGAGAATAGCGAAAATATAGCAAAAACAAGAGAGGAAAAGAAGGAGGAAGGAGAAACAATCAGGGCAGAAAGAAGTATTGCAAGAGATTTAGAAAAGGAAGAACCTAAAGATCAACCTAAGGAAATCCCTCATATACCTTATCCTCAGCGATTGGCTAAGGAGAAACTTGATGTCCAATATCAAAAATTCCTAAAAACCTTTAAAACACTTCATATCAATATCTCTTTCGCTGAAGCTCTAGAGCAAATGCCTAGTTATGCTAAGTTCATGAAAGACGTCCTCTCCAAGAAAAGGAAGATTGATGAAAGGGAGACCGTTGCACTAACAGAAGAATGTAGTGCAATCCTTCAAAGAAAGATTTCCACCAAAAAGAAGGACCCAGGAAATTTCACTATCCCTTGCAGATTGGATGCCAATCTTTCCAAAATGCCCTTTGTGATCTTGGTGCATTTGTTAATTTGATGCCTTTCTACATATTCAAGAAACTAGAAATTGATCATTTAAAACCCACCTCTATTATACTCCAATTTGTCGATAGATAAGTAAAATTCCCTTTAGGAATTGTGGAAAATATTCTTGTAAAGGTTGATAAGTTCATCTTCCCTTCGGATTTCATAATCTTGGATATGGAAGATGAAAATCAAGAAATTCCTATTATACTAGGTAGACCTTTCTTAGCCACAGGACGAACCTTAATTGATGTAGATAAGGGGAATTGAAGTTGCGTTATGGGGAGGAGGAGATTAAGTTTCAGGTAAATGATTCTATGAGACACCCTTCTAAACCAAATGAGGATTGTTGAAAGATCTATTTAATAGAAGAAGCTTGGTTAATGGAAGATGTGGAAGAAGAGGAAATGTTAGCAAGTGAGGAAGATGAAGATCCCATTAACACGGAAGTTATTGAAGAATTGATTAAGAAAAGAAAGATGATTCAACCTTCGATAATTTGTCATCCTAAAACTGAATTAAAACCTCTTCCCTCACAATTAAAATACACTTACTTAGGGGAAGATGAATCACTTCCTGTAATAATCTCCTCATTGTTAACTCAACATCAAGATAATCTTTTATGTAAGGTTTTAAAAGAACATAAGAGAGCAATGGGATGGAGTATTGCGGATCTGAAGGGGGTTAGTCCAACTCTGTGTGTGCATCGTATCCTATTGGAGGATAACTCCAAACCTTCTATTGAGCCTCAACAGCGATTAAACCCAAATATCAAAGAAGTAGTTCACAAAGAAATCATCAATCTCTTAGATGCTGGAATCATCTTCCCCATTTTTGATAACCCTTGGGTGAGCCCTATACATGTGGTTCCCAAAAAGAGTGGGATGATTATTCTCAACAACAACAATGAGTTGATCCCCATGAGAACTGTGACTGGATGAAGAGTGTGCATTGATTATAGAAGATTAAATAAAGCCACTCGAAAAGACCATTATCCGCTTCCCTTTATTGACCAAATGCTTGATAGATTGGCAGAAAATCCTTATTTCAGTTTTCTTGATGGGTATTCAGGATATAATCAAATCCTAATTGCGCCTAAAGACCAAGAGAAAACAATATTCACCTACCCCTTTGGAACATTTTCCTTTAGAAGAATGCCTTTCGGATTGTGCAATGCTCTAGCTACTTTTCAATGCTGTATGATGATAATTTTCTCTGACATGATAGGAGAGTTCTTGGAAATTTTTATGGATGATTTTTCTGTTGTCGGAACCTCTTTCGATCATTGCTTAACTAATATGGGAAAGGTTTTAAAAAGATGTGAAGAGTCAAATCTAATCTTGAATTGGGAAAAATGTCACTCATGGTTGAAGAGAGTATTGTTCTTGGTCATTTAATTTTTAGGAGAGGGATAGAAGTAGATAAAGCAAAGATTGAAGTAATTGAAAAACTTCCCCCTCCCATCAATGTAAAAGGAATTAGAAGCTTCCTTGGGCATGCTGATTTTTATCGAAGATTTATCAAAGATTTCTCAAATATAAGTATACCGCTTTGTAGATTGCTAGGAAAGGATGTCAAGTTCAACTTTGATTAAAATTGTTTAAAAGGATTTAATGCTATAAAATCTATCTTAATCTCTGCTCCAATAATTTCTACTCCAATTTGGGATTCACCTTTTGAAATTATATGTGATGAGAGTGACCTTGCAGTAGGTGTTGTCCATGGGAAGCGAATGGAGCGAACCTTCTATTCAATCTACTATGCTAGTAAACTCTTAGATGATGCTCAAAGAAATTACGCTACCACAGAAAAAGAGCTTCTTGCTGTCATTTTTGCCTTCATTAAATTTAGGTCGTATCTCATTGGGTCTAAGACTATCGCTTACACTGATCATGCTGCTATCAAGTATCTCCTTCAAAAGAAGGAGGCAAAACCACGCTTGATACGTTGGGTGTTGCTCTTGCAAGAATTTGATCTTGAAATTTGGGATAAGAAGGGGAGTGAAAATGTGCTAGCTGATCATTTATCTAGATTGACCCACCTTGATCATGATAAGTTGACCGAAATTAGTGAATCTTTCCCCAATGATAAGCTTTATGGGGTGGCTACAAATGATCCTCCCTAGTTTGTTGACATTACAAACTACCTTGCAGGAGGAATTATACCAAAAGATATGAGTTACTAACAAAGAAAGAAATTTTTTGTTGATATAAAAAATTACTTTTGGTATGATCCCTTTTTGTATAAATGTTACAATGATCAACTCCTAAGGAAATGTGTTCCGGACTCTGACACCAGAAATATTCTCTTTTATTGTCACACATCTTCTTATGGAGGGCACCATGGGATTGAGCGAACGGCTACAAAGGTGCTTCAATCTGGATTTGTTTGGCCCCATTTATTCAAAGATGCCGTCGACTTTGTCAAAAGTTGTGACAAGTGCCAAAGAACCAGGAATTTAAGCAAAATGAATGAGCTCCCTTTAAATGGAATTTTTGAAGTAGAACTATTCGATGTGTGGGAAATCAACTTCATGGGACTTTTTCCCTCATCTCAAGCCAATCTGTATATCCTTGTGGCTGTTGAATATGTCTCAAAATGGGTTGAGGCAGTGGCATGTGTAAACAATGATGCTAAAACTGTGATTAAATTTCTCAAGGAACACGTGCTAGCTAGATTTGGGATGCCCAGATTCTTAATCAGTGATGGGGGAAAACACTTCTGCAATAGGCAATTAGAGAATGTATTAAGAAGTTATGGGGTGAGACATAAGATGGGTACTCCCTACCACCCCAAACTAGTGGGCAAGTTGAAGTCTCCAACGGAGAACTTAAGCAAATCTTAGAGAAAACTGTGAACCAAAATAGAAAGGACTAGACTTCAAAACTTCAGGATGCCATGTGGGCTTATAGAACTGCCTTCAAAATCCCTTTAGGAATGTCCCCTTATAAACTCATTTATGAAAAATCATGCCACCTTCCGGTAGAACTTGAGCACCGAGCCTTTTGGGCAATAAAAATTTTAAATTTTGATCCCCTAAAAGCAGGTGCACGAAGAATGATGCAACTAAATGAACTTGACAATTTTAGGTTAAACGCCTATGAAAGTGCCAAGTTGTATAAAGAGAAAACAAAAAAATGGCACGATAAGCTGATAAAGCCAAAACATTTTCAACCTGGAATGAAAGTACTGCTTTTTAACTCTAGATTAAGACTATTTCCAGGAAAACTGAAGTCAAGATGGACAGGACCATTTACTATCATTAAGGTTTTTCCTCATGGAGCAGTTGAGGTCGCCTCCAAAGATGGCAATTTAAGGTAAATGGAAATCGTCTAAAGCTCTACTTGGAGGAAGGAATCTCTTAAGAAAAGGGGGGATGGACCCTTCAGGACCTCCCGGATGAAGGTATCATATGAGGATCTTTCTCATGTCATGCTAAAACACTAAAACAAGCATTTATTGGGAGGCAACCCAGAAATAAATAGATTGTATTTTTTTCTTTGTCTTTTTCTATGATTTTCCTTTGTATTTTTTATTTTTGTGTCTTATTTTGAGATTTTATTTTATGAATCTTCAAATTTCCCTCATTTTATGGTATTTTCAATGACATACTTTTTCTGAATTTTTCAAGAAAATGAAAATCACAAAAATGTCAAGTTGGAATTTGATATAAGTAAAAGGAAGCTTATCAAAAATGACCAAATGCATTATAAGCACTAATGTTTTAATTAAGGAGTGAATTGAGGATAATCTAATCTCCAAAAATTCAACTTAATGCCTTGAACTAAGTGTGGGGGAAGGCATTAGACTTAGACTAGAAAATTTGGTGAGTACTCTAAAAAGAGTGTGCTAGGCTCCCGTAGGACTTCATGATCACAAAGTTGCATATTGGGGATGAAGAAAAGTGTCTCTCCCTAAGAATGAAAAGAACAAAATATATATTTAAAAATGGATAATGAAAAATATCTCTCCCAAATGATCAAAATGTGAAAGGATGAAGAAAAATATCTCTTCTTTAATCTCTTTATCTTTGTGATTCATAAGAAGGAGCACATATGGCAAAACTATTGGAGTCTTAGACCACCTCTCTAGTCTAGGGTCCACAATGAACTTTACCCATCCACTAGTGTCAAGCATGAAAAAACAAATATTTGGAGATGAATTGATTAACCCACTTATTGCCATGATTAAAACATTAATATTGCTAAATGATTCATTTCATTATTGCTATACTCACACCTTGACTTATATTTATTCTAATTACATTGTTGTGACTATCATCCCTACAAAATAGAAAAAAATATCATTTTGAGCTTACTTGAGGACGAACAAGAATTTAAGTGTGGGGTGTGATGAATCCATAAAATATATCTAAAATAAAGGAAAACTTCATTCAATTCTAATCTTTAAAACTGCTCCTAAATCAAATTTTGTCTATCTTTTCAAGAAAATAGCCTCTCCAATTAAGTTCTGAGACATTTTTACAAAATTCCAAAATTTTTCAAAGGAAACTGCTGCCGCGTGCTGCAGCGTCTCTTTTTGCAAATTAGGGGCGCGGTAGCGCGCTGCAACGGGTCCTGTTTCGAACCACGAGCGCGGTAGCGTACTGCAGTGGGTTCATTTGCCAACCGCGGGTGCGGTACCGCGCTGGCAGCAGGTCCTTTTTCGAACCGCGGGCGTGGTAGCGCATTGCAGCGGGTCCTGTTTTGAACTGCGGGCGTGGTAGCGTGCTGCAATGGGTTTATTTGCTATCGTTGGCGCGGTAGCGCACTGCAGCGGAGCAATTTTGTGAAATGCTCCTGCCACAAGCGCATTGCAGTAGTACAATTTGCAAATGGAACCGCTACCGCGCGCTGCAGTGGGTAATTTTGTAAAGCGTGGATGCGGTAGCGCGCGGTAGTGGGAGACTTAACAGAATTTGCTTGCACCTTTGCCCGCTCCAGTGTGCCGCAGCGCACTACAGCGGCCATCGCAATTTTTGCCAGTCAGGAGTATTTATTGCAGCTGGGACAAGACCCCCAACCTGCATCTTGTCCCCAGCCATCATTCTCTATAGCAGCTCCAATTTTTAAAGGAAAGTAGCCTCTTGATGTGATAAGAAGGATAAACAAAGAAGGATATTGGTCACTTCACCCTTAATTTGGGATTTGCCATCATGACTTCAGATTTTTTTTTGTCAAATGCTAGTTATGGAGAGGATGAAGGAGGATGCAGCCCCTCTCCTATAAATATACCTCCTCTTGACTAGAGGGTTCACAATTTTGCTCAATTCACTAAGTAAGGAGGAGGGGTGCATAAGTGGAAGTGAGGAACTCCCCAAGGGTGGCAAAGCAAGTTCTTAATAAGGAAGAGAAGAAAGAAGGCAGCACTAGCGACCTAAGAGAGGAGCTTGAAGAAGGAGAAGAAGAAATCTGGAGAACTTCCAAGGAACATTCCTAGTATCTTCTAAACCTTGCTTTTGTAGTTTCTTTTCTTAGTTGATCATGAAAGAGTCTTTATCTATGTATGTGTTTTTCTTCATTTCCTTTGTAATGAGTAGCTAAATCTCCCTTGGGGAGGGTTGGGAAAACCCTCATGTGTATGAGTTAAATTTAATGTATGAAGTTTGTTTTCTCAAGTACAAATAAAATGTGAGAACTCTATGCCTTGTTAAGAAATGCCTTTTTATATATAGTCTTGAATGTGGATGAAAGGAAAATGAACTCATAATCTCAAGAACGAACTTATCTTGTGCTACATAGCTCACCTTAGGTTGGATGCTAGGTTTATGATTGCATGAAAGCTTAGAACTATGTGACAAAATTCTTGAGCTTAATGCACCTTAATCTAAGCTCAATCAAAGTGTTGATGCATGTGATGCTAAGACCCACTAAATGAACTCGTTAGCTCAATATTATTGAGGTAGAGGAAGAAATAGTTGAGTTCTCATGAACTAAGTGACATAGTCATTGAGCCCAACATATTAATCCCTAATCTCAACTATGGGTGATGCGAGTGATGCTCATGGTAAAATTAATGCTTATAAGATTCAAAAGACTTAAAAATTGAATGTTTACTTGATCAAGAGATAAGATAAAAATACTAAAATCTTATAAGAATCTTTATGCCAAAATAGAATCAAATGTGTGTTCATTTTGAGCACAAGATTTGAACTTGTGAAACCTTGAGGTAAAACTCAAGGAAACACAATGTGCACTTGATTAAATCAAAAAGAATAAAATAAAAAGCTTGAGAATTCAACATGCATTAATAAACTTCTCATCGCATGCGGGATGAACTCAACTCTCCTCTCTCTTTTATCTAACTTATCTTCACATAATGATTATTGTGCTAAATCTAGGGCTAACTCAACCACTCAATTGTAGCTTAAACATTAGTGAGAATAGATAGACCTTAGTATCAAAATAACTAATTATTTGTGGTTCGATAAATCCTAGAAATTAACACTTTTCACTTATTACTTCAGACCATGTATACTTGCGTGTGAGCGCAGACATGTATTTACAGTCTATCACTGTCCTTCTTCCAATAGTGTCCAGATGAAATGATAACAGAGTTGAATGTGCTTTGTCCTGGCATAAAAGTTGCATTCTTAGCTAGGTGAATTGTGCTCATACTATCATTGTAGAGCCTCACATCTTTTTGCTCCTTGCCCAATTTTGCCATGAACACCTTTAACCAAATCATTTTCTTGCTTTCCTCTGTGATGGAAACATATTTTGCCTCCCTGGTAGATAGCAACACGATGTTTTATAGCCTAGAGATCCAGCTCACTGTCACACTTTCTAATGTTTAGACATAGCCTGTAGTGCTTCTCCTGCTATCAAAATCTCCTGTAAGATATGAATCTACATATCCTTATAAAATAATGTCAGATCTTCCAAAAAATAATGCTTTGCCTACTATACCTTTTAGATACCTTAGGATCCACTTGATCACATCCCGATGGTGCTTTCACAGGTTTTCCATGAACCTGCTGACCACTCCCACTGCATGAGCAATGTCTGATCTCATGCAGATCATCATGTACATTAAGCTCCCAACTGCTGAAGCATAAGAAACCTTCATCATATGCTCCTTCTCCTTTTCAGTCTTTGGCATATGTTCTTTTGATAAGCTGAAGTGACTTGCTGGAGAGTGCTCACAGGTTTTGATTCATTCATTTTGAATCTTTTCAGCACCTTTTCAATATATTCCCTTCTGTGATAGCTTCAGAATTCTTGCACTTCTCTCCTTATTAATTCTCATTCAAAGAATCTGCTTAGTCAGCCCCAAGTCCTTCACATCAGACTCCTTTGACATAAGCTCTTTCAGCATCTTTATCTCCTCCATGTTTGATCTTATGATCAATATATCATCTATATACAACAACAGGATGATATAGGAGATCTTACACTACTTTATGTAATAGCAGTGATCCACTTGACATCTCTTGTACCCTAATTTTGACATGAACCTATTAAATCTTTTATACCACTGCCTTAACACATGCTTCAAGCCATAAAGGCTCTTCTTGAGCTTGCACACTAGCTCAGACTTTCCTTTCTCTTAATCTTTGTACCCTTTTGGCTGTTTCATGTAAAGCTCATCTTCTAGTTCTCCATGAAGCAATGTAGTTTTGTCATCTTTTTACTCCAGATGCAAATCTTCAACTGCAACTAAGTTCAGTACAACCCTAATGGTTGTCATATTTACAACTAGGGCGAAGATCTCACTGTAATCGACCCCATGCTTTTATTGAAAACCCTTTACTACAAGTCTTGCCTTGTAATGCTTGCTTCCAATCACTTCTTCCTTCACATAGCAAACCCACTTGTTCTGAAGGGCTTTCTTCCCAGCTGGTAAGGGTGCCAACTCCCATGTCCCATTTAACATAAATGATGCCATTTTATCATTCATGGCAGCCTCCCACTTGCTTGAATCTTTTACTTGAAGTGCCTCTTATAAACTTTCTAGTTCACCACTGTCCATTAGCAACAAATAGTACAAAGAAGGAGAGTACCTCTGGGGCAGTCTAGACACTATTATGGGTCTTCTTAACATGGGTATTTATGGTTCAATATTGACACCCTCCTGAGCTTCTTCATGTTCTCCAACATCTAGCTCAACGATGTCATCAATCTATATGTGCCAGCATTCACCATCTGAAGAATCCTTGGAGTCATTCTTGACTTCCATGCAATCCTTATACATCTCACTTTCACTAAGAGTAACATCCTTGCTTATGATGACTTTCTGGTTCTGATTGTCCCATAATCTATAACTGAACTCGCCCGTGCCATACCCAATAAATGTGCACTTGATTGCATTAGCATCAAGTTTGCTCATGGATCTTGCATCAATATGTATATAAAATGAGGAGCCAAATACCTTAAGGTGATTCACTTTCTCCTCCTTTTCGCTCCAAGCTTCTTCGGGGATCCCTTCATTCAAGGGTACAGAAGGTCCCCTATTGATTAAATATACAGCCGTGTTAACGGCTTTAGTTCAGAACTGCTTCAAAAGACCTGCATGTAATCTCATGCTCTTGGCTCTCTTTGTGATTGTCCTGTTCATCCATTCTGCAACACTATTTTGCTGTGGTATTCTAGGGACTGTAAACTCCTTCTTGATCCCTCTCAAAGCACAGAACTCCTTGAACTCCCTATCACAGTACTCAACGCCATTGTCAGACCTTAAGCATTTCAGCTTTAATCCAGTCTTGTTCTCCACCAAAGCTAACCACTTTCCAAATACATCAAATACATCAGATTTATGTTTGAGAGAGTAAGCTCATACCTTCCTTGTATGATCATCGATGAAGGTGATGAAGTATGTTGCTCCACCTATGAAAGATTTAGGAGCTGGCCCCCATACATCTGTATGCACCAACTCCAATTTCTTGCTTTTCAGCTCCCTTTCAACTTTATAGAAAGAAACTTTCTGCAATTTTCCCAGCACACATTCTTCACAGAAATCTAGGTCAACTAACTTCAGCCCTTGGAGCTTTCCTTTTGACTGTTGAGATTTTAGCCACCTCTCACTCATATGGCTAAGCCTCTGGTGCCATAAATCTGCATCTATCTCCTTTGTAGCTGCAATAGTATCAGATGATTTATTGATCAAGTAAAGTGTACCTTCTATACTTCCTTGTGCAATGATAAGTGCACCCTTGATGACCTTCCATGAGTCTCCTGTGAAATAAGTGATGTAGCATTTTCTAAGTAACTGGCTCACAGAGATCAAGTTTCTTCTTAGACATGGCACAAGTATAACATCCTTCAGCTTCCAAATAGCGTCACTTGGTAGCTTCACATCCACATCACCTCTGCCTATTATGTCACACATCTTATCATCTTCAAGATACACTTTCCCCAAGTCACCCTTAATGTAGTTTTTGAAGACACTCCTCGATGGAGTCGCATGAAAAGATACACCCGAGTTTACAACCCAGGACTCAGTGTTGACAAGTGAGATGATCAAAGCATCTTGATCCTCCTCAGCTGAAGCATTCACAGTGGGGTTCATCATTTTAACACTACCATTTGACTTTTTTAGGGTAAGGCAGTCCTCCTTAAAGTGACCTACTTTCCCACATTTCCAACAATCTGGCTTGGCTTTTCTAGGTCCTGATTTACCTCATCAAGAAATTGAGCTATTTCTAGTATGTCTCTTCTCAGCATTCAGTGCTGATGTAGATGCCTCTCCATGAGAGTTTTTTTGCACCTCCTCATTCAACACTTGTCCAATGATGTCATCGAACTTTAACAATGCATTTCCAGATGAATTGCTGATGGCTATAACCAGCCCATCCCAAATATCCGGCAACAAAGAGAGGAACAACAGAGCTCGGACTTCGTCATTCAACTGGCTCATTACAATGTTGAACCCATTGAGGTGTTCAGCACTGAATACCCATCCATCACCTTCATATTGAACAATCTCTTCATCAAGAAAACTTATTCGAAGCCGAGGGCTTCTCATAGAACCTCGTTAGGGAATTCATCAGATCTACAGTATTTTCTCATTAACAATGTTAAAAGCAACAGAAGAAGATAGTGATAAGAAAATCAAACCCAAAGCGTTTCTATTAAGAACCTCCCATTCTTCATCAATCATCGATGTAGGTTTCTTATCGACTCCTTTCAATGGTAGATACAACTTCTTCTGGTATAATAGATCCTCCATCTGCATTTTCCATAACCTAAAGTTTGTTCCACTGAACTTCTCAATCTTATACCTCATTTCTTTGGTCATTTCTCCTACTCAAACAAGCAAGCCCTCCTTAGCAATAAGGAAAAGAACTAACTCTCTGATACCACTTGTTGTAGAACAAGATCTTTATAAATCTCCTAAGACTTTAAGGATTTGGGAATGCGTTGACGATTACAAAGCAAGTCTAGAAATCACAAAATCACAAGATAAAGATCGCAGCACATACAATCATCCAAACACAAAGATATACGTGGAAAACCAAAGAATGGGAAAAACCACGGAGCCACATCAACGAAAAAATCCAATAGAAAAAAACTTGAAGTTTATAGAGTTGCAAGAGCTATATCACCTCAGCACAAAAACTGTAGCTATACTCTTAGAATGGAGAAAGGAAGAAGCAGCTACATCCTGGAGTTTCTCCTCCAACCTGTAAGATCCTTCTTGCACAGCAGCTCCCTAGGGTTTAGCTTAGGGTTCTTCACATTTCAAGCAGCCTTAGCTTCCAAATCTGATATGCCAACAACTTAGGTTTTCTTCCAACACTTAGGCTTAAGTAGTCAACTCAATTTTGAACCCCAAAAGTTCAAAATGCCCCCAGATCTGCTTAAAGCAAAACCTGGAACGAAAGCAGAATTTCGTCAAGCGCTATAGCGCGCCGCAGCGCCAGGCTCTCGGGTTGACACCCGCTGTGGCGCGCGGTAGCGCCGATATCTCGGGATGAGACCCGCTGCGGTGGGCGGTAGCGCTGAGCTCTCGGTATAAGACCTGCTACGGCGCGCGGTAGCTCTGAGCTCTCGGGATGAGACCCGCTGCGGCTCACGGTGGTGCCGAACTCTCTGGATGAGATTCGTTGCTTCCACAGCAGTGCGCTGCAGCCCTGTCTTCTCTGTTTCGGACCGCTGAGGCATGCGACAGCGCCTCCGCCTCAGGGTTGGGATCGCTTGGGCGCGCTACAGCGCCTGTGTTGCTCTTGGGCACTAAAGTCTCCACAACACAACATGGATTATGTTCATGCAAATAAAGTATTTCATACATCATTATTTATGACATTTGATGAGCAAGACTTGTTCATGCTTCCCATTAATTTTGTTGATTTAATAATAAATTTTCAACATGACATGAACCTTGCTGTTGTTTACAAATTTGTTTATATCGTTGTCGTCATAACTTTATTTTGAACCTGTCTACCTTGCGTTTATGAGAGTTTGTATGTTCCTGGAGCAAAATAGCAGCAACTAGATTTGCCTTGACCATGTTGCAACTGTTGTTGATAGTTGGGTTTGTTTCATAATTTTTTAGAGTAGTTTACAAAAGTATTCATGATTTGTGTAAAGCAAGATGACTATGAAAAGTAAGTAGTTTCGTCCCCATAGATTTTTCTTCCGAAATAAGTCTCAAACAGTTCCCTCAATTCATAAGAACATTATAACAGTTCCCTCAATTCTACTTGATTTTTAGGTTGCTGCTAACTTGCTGAAATCTATACAACCCAACCATATTCCGCTTTTCTATGCAATTTTGTGATTTGCATTATATTTATTTAAGGATACATAATAGAAAATAATCACAGTAATTTATTTTGCTTCAAGAAAATATGAGTATCCTTATTTTGTCCCATTTCATGAAAGCTTCCCAAGGGAACTGTCTGTATTCATGTTTCAACAGTGGATTCTTTTGTTTTTTATGTTTGCAGTCCGAGCGTAGTTCAAATAATTCTGTTTCTATGCAAGACTGATTTTTTTTGTTTGATTTTCCTTCATTTTATTATTGCATGATGGTAAGCAATAAGAACCCTAATTTATAAGATTACTTTTTGTTTGATAAGATATGTGCCAATTCTTCTTGATGTTTGTTTCTTCTCTAAGTCTAGCACAGTGATAGCTCAATTGAGCGGTTAGTAGCGCTTGTTGCTGGTTTGTTTACCTAATTATTAGAGGAAAATGCAGTGGTAGCATACCCTACTTCGTCGCTCAACCCAGTTGCTGGTGCTAAACTCTCCAACCATTCTTCAGAACTATCCCTCTCTTTCAAATACCTTATTCCATAAGCTCAAACTTGCAAATTTAGCATTGATCTTGAAAGAAAACATTATTCCGATCAAGACAAATTTCATATGCTAGTAATCTCATAGTTATCGAGCATAGTATCCTTATTCTAAGATTAATTTTGGAACCATATCAATAGTGCGTGGTGATTGTTAAATCTATTATGTATGATCAATTATTATATGTCAAACTCTTTAAAATAAAGTAAGCAGGTTAGAAACATTTTTAGGTCAGTTGTCAATATCAAATTCAATTCTCACCCGCATCATTTAAGAAGTGATATCGATGACAACATCGTTCTTAAGTTGGGGAATATGTAACAACCCACGATTGTTACCCAACCGATTTGATCTAAATTTGATCAAATTAAGATGAAAATCAATACTCTAATTTAAGCCGAATAAAAAACATAAAATTTCCTCAAATAAAACTAATTTAGGGGATTCTCCTGCCAAAATTTGAGCACAATTGGGGTTCCGGATCGTCCTAAATTAATTCGCGACATTTAAACTTCAAAAATTGATAATAAATAAAATATAATCAGAATTTATAAATTTTTGTATATTTAAGTTAAGCATCAAATGAGGATGATGCTATGTTTTAAATTAATTCACCAATTTTCGAATTCCTGATTTATCGTATTGAATTTGTAAAGTTTTTCACTTAAAAATTTATATAAAATAAAATAATTGTTTTTTTAGACGAATGCGTTCGTCTCATTGAGACGCTTTATTCGATACTAAATTTGTATTTTTTGAAGTTCAATCGGTGATCGATCAAAGCATGGTGATTACGAGTGATTTGTAGCCATTTGATCTTGATCAAAAGGCAATTAATCACTTAGATGCTTTATTTAAACACTCTCATTCAGCCCTAATTAGGAAAAAAACCTAATTTATTTTTCTCTTGGCCGAAATCCTCTCTCTCTCCCTAGCCGAGCGACCTAAAGCCGATCTCACTTCTCCCCTGTGACTTCTTCTTCATCCCTCTCGGCTTGGAGGCGAGAGCGCCCCTCCCTCCTTCATTGCCGAGAGCTTCTCATCCCGCCAGCCGAACTGCCGAGAAGCCACCTCCATCATGGCCGAGAGCTCGCATCAGCCTCCTTCCTGCCATGGCCGATTGGCCTCTTCCCTCACGCAGCAAGGGTCGATCTCCCTTCGTCCACTCTCTTGGCTGCTTCCATTTCTGGTTGTGTGCAGCAGCTTCCATGGTCGAGCGCTCCTTCTCCATCGTCGACCAAGCTGCAGCTTTCTTCATCGATCAAGCTCCCTCTTCCTTGACCGATTAGTAGCAGTTGCTGAACCGACGACTTGATTTCCTCTTGACTGAGTGCCGATCCTCCTTAGCCCGATCGTTGCTCGCTACAAGCATCGATGCTCCTTCTTCCAGCACCAGCAGCCCTTTCGTTCATTGGAAAATTTTAAGGTCGATTCCGGCAAGGTATTAAATCACATTGAATCCTATGGATCAAATCATTGCTGGTGCAATTAGTGGTTAATTAGCTCTATGGATCTACCTTTACTTGCATGAATTATGTTGATTCCTGATTTGTTAACCCCCATACTTATCAATAAATTTGATTTTATTTATTATTTATGTTGAGTTAAGACAAACAAAGATAAATGTATTATGGTTAGCTAGTAAGGAAGATTATATGTTGATTGTTATTAGCAAAACCTTATTGATTGGATGTATTAATCTTCTTGGTTATTTTGTATGCACTAAAGTAAATATATATATTTAGATTCTTAAAGATAAAAGCAAGAAAAGAAAAGAAAGATGATAAATAAAAACCATGCAATGCAATGTTAAGAATGATTATGATGTTATTTGGGAATTATAATCATCTTCATACATACTTTCATTTAAGTCAAATTAATAATTTATATTAGTCAATATCATGTTATATAGGTTTTGAGTAAAATAAACCTATTGTTTTGGAAGCAAGTTATAGGAGCATGCATCTAGCTTTTATACATTCAGTTTTGATTTCCCAGGCTTTCTCTTTTAATGCTCATATCTAAGGTTATACCAAAAACATTGGCATGAATTGTATTTATTTCATATTTATTGGCTAAAAGCATGTTAGCAAGCAAGCACTACAATCAGGAACATATAATTATTTCACAAAGAAAAACATTTGACTTCCAACATCTTGTACAGTCACTTAGTAACCATAATGTTTCATTTGAATATTTCTCAATGTTCATAAATAATAATTTGATATAAATAATGATATTTAGAATGCACTTAAATCTTTGCATATATATTCATCATAATGAATACCTTTATTCATTTGGCATCCATAGAAATTGAAATAGAATGGTTAAATTAGCATGAAAGTAGAATCCTAAGCATATATTTAATTTGGCTTTATTAAGGGAGGCATTGAATCAACATTTAAAAGTTATACATATGTACCTTCAATTATGGCCAATCCTAATATTGAAACTAGATTATAGGCCTAGTACTTAAGGAATAAGAATTGTAATCAATCCATTATTTATTTTATTTCTCAGCTAGGGAAACTTAATTATACTCCATGGAAAGCCTAAGGCTTAAAGTTCCTAAGTCGAGTGTTATTGAAACTTTGGTACCGTGTCAGGTACGTTAAGTAATTAGAACTTTTATTAAGTTCTAATAAATCAACTTATTTTATTTAGTTCTATATTAAGTGCGTACATCACTTGCATAGTTCTTATTACTGCTACTGTGTTTTTATTTTCATGAATCCTATGTTAACTTTCATTTTATTTTGTATAATATTTTAAAGAAAATATTATAAATTGCGTGTTAGTGTTACCATCCGATTAAAATATGAGAGTTTAAGTAGAATTTTCATGACTATTATTTCACACTTGCATTTATCAATAATGAATGAATTAATAACATGTGTTTTATTTCTTAAATTAAATTCTACATATTAGATTATTAGTTCTTGTAAATGATTAACGTGATTTGATCATTATTTTGAACTTAATCTTACACCTTCTTGATTTTCTCCTAAGTAAGAAAACTAAAATGTAATGATCTTTAATTAAATAATAAGAGATATTTGATTTATCAAATAAGGCGATCCTAAGATTGTAATGACTTATCTCATTATTTGAATGTTAACTTCTAGAGATTTAGTATTAAGTAAATTGCATCCTTGATTTGACTTTTTTAATCAATGATTTAACATGTGACATTGCATAGAATCATACTTATCACAAATCTAATTTAGTCATTAGAATATGTAAATGGTAGATGGCATGATTATAAACTTTTGATCTTTAAAAGAAACTAAATAATATAGTTAAGGTGATCAATGTAACTATGGTTAAAATAAAATAGTAGTTCACCTTTAATTACTAAAACCTTGAGGTAGGAAGGTCTTAATTGTCTTCCCTTGAGGTAGGACCTTAGATAAGCCTTAATAATCGAAGATGATTATTCCTAAACCTTGTGGTAAATTAACCTAAAGAGAGTGGACTGAGATTATCCCTTGAGGTAGTATCCTAAGTTAAGTGGCTTTTATGCTACATCCTTGGAGCCTTTGTGTAAGACTCACCACAATGAAGGAAGGATTCATTAGCTTATTACACATTTTTCATTAAATAGATCATTAGAATGGGAACCTTAGTCTTATCATATGGAGATTGTAATGCATATCCATAAAATTGATTTATTCAATAAAATATGGAATTGGTTGACTTACCCTAAATAAAATTGTAAAGTTTCAGTATTATCTCAGGTAATTAGATAAGTACAGTTCTGTTCAGGATAAATATCCCAAGTCCAAAGTATTTTATAAGTTGGGGATTGAACAACTTAGTTTGAGAGAATAAACTGTAAAAAGGATTATGTCCCTTATCCTTGTGCGCATCGATAAATACCATTAAACAAACTAAGTGTTGAAGTCGCCTTTCCTAGGACATGCTCATCATGTATATTCACTCTCCCCATATGATGATTTAGAATGTAGTTATGGAATAAATAATGAATTCAGTGAAATTAGAATAGAAGTAAGTAATCATTTAGATAAATTTTGAACCATGGAAATAAATTGATTACTTGCTTGCTTTTGATCATTTTCTAGTTTTAATATTTTAAAGCATATTGTTAATAAACTCTTGGCATATCATAAATTGAATAAGTCATATCACAGCACTAGCGGAGCGTTGTGCTTACCTTGAATTTTGTTAGCGGAGCGTTGTGCTCTCCTAGGATTTGTTAGCAAAGCAACTGCTCACTTAAGATTCTATGGGATATCATATGATATCAAGTTATGCATACTTGTGATATACAGTTATGTGGCATTTATATATATATATTCAGTGACATGTAGCACAATTTTTTCCCATTTTTTCAGTACCTTGCTTTTCAATTACTATTTTAATTCCCTTTAGTTGTGTATAGTTTATATTTCAGTTATTTCAGTTACAATTTCATTTCGGTTGATTTCCTTTCAGTACTTTTATCTTAGTAATAATTTTTCTTGCTTTCAGTTTCAGTATTAGAATTATAGTTCAGTTTCATTTCAATTTCTGCACTTTGGTTCATGTTTTACTGTTATGTTTAATAATATCCCATAAATGCAAGAACGTACTAATTTTAGCTTAGATAGAACTTAGACTTTTTTTAAGTCTAACAATCTTTTTTCTTTCTTGGCTTTTCCCTGTCATATGTGTACATATGCCAGAATTAGGTTATAGATCAGACCCGGCGCTTGAGATATGAGCTTGTGATAGAAGACTAAAGTAAAGTATAAGGAAATAGCAAATTTAAATTTCTTTTTGCCCGTATTAAATTTCAATGTAATAAATGAGTTCCTATCTTATTATTCTGCATTATGTGTATTATATGTGAATGGGTAAATATGGAAAAATGTCTGAATATTCTCTTATTTTCTGATGGCACTACTATACTGCTTATGGTCCTGACATGATCTTGCTCAACTCATGATTAGTAACATGGATATCTTGATTATTATTTGTAATACTAATGATGACCCCCACTTAATTGTAGTTGAGTTAGTGTTAACTCGACGACAGTTAAGAGGTGGCCGTTACAAGTACACCCTTATTTATGTGATTAGGGTTGACTAGGGAATCATTTAATTTGATAATTCAGACACCCTTTCTCATAGATTTGATGTGCGAACAGTGTGTTCAGTGGTATGTAGGATCTTACAATCAGAATCAGGTCGTGAGGTAACCTGAGTGTCCCTGATCTAGACTTTGAGGCTAGCTCTAACCTTCATCTCTCGAAAAGAAGTTGCACGAAAGAAGTGCAGTAGCGGGCTGGGTCGAACCTTGACCCGCGTGATTTAATATTAGGTTATTAATTCATTCCGGTTAATTGAATTAATTTTCCTTCTTTTTAATCATTTGAAAAATCAAATGCCTATGATTCCTTGAATGAAAACATTCCAAATAAATAAATTGAATATATCGGTCAATTCAAATCTAAATTATATGATCTAATATATTATTTTGATCAGAAAAATATATAGAATAATAAATTATAAAATATTCAAGTTCTTATAATTTATTATCTTAAGTTTGCATAATTTCCTTAGAAAATGGATTAGTGATTATTAAGCTCAATCCTTAGCCAAAATTCATGATTAAGATTTATAAACCTTCATTAGGTAGAGAAGATCAAGTTTGGAAAGATAAAAATATTTTTTGTGATTCATTCCACTAATCACTCACTAATCACCTTAAATATTAAATAGCAAATATTCAAGCTAATTGAGCTTTAATCTTGGTGATTTTAGAGTCTATGAACTCCTTAATCATAATGGAACCTAATTATAACTTTAAAATTCAATTCCCATAAGTTATTTTGCTAATCATTTCCTAATAAGCTCAAACCCTAATTAGAGCTCATTAACTCTAATTGTTAATCAAATTAAATGATTAAGGTTTCGATCCTTTCCATAGACATAAGAAATCTTTTGGCATTAGTAGAATTCAATTTGGAACCCTAGAACTTAAAGTCTCAATTTAGACCATTAATGTGGCAACCCTCCGATGAGTCAACATAGATAATCCATCATCAGGTGCTCACTTTTCAGGATCATATCGGGGTTTAATATAACAGTGCATTTAGATGCGTATAAAATACACACACTTCCACATTCATTGTAACATTCAAAAATATCAGAATAATAAAAGAAATATATTCATTACAAAGATAATAATTGTTTTACAAACTTTGTTACACACTAAGCAAAAATTTTAAAACTTAAAGAAAATCAGCATCTAAGTTGCTCCATCATGTACCAGCTCCTCTTCAAAGGCTTGATCCAGAGATTGATCATGAACTGTCATATATATATATCTATATATATATATATATATATATATATATATATATATATTATATCTGTGTGTGTATGTGTGTGTGTGTGTATGACATGGCAAACCAAAAAAAAAAACAAAGAAAAGAAAAGATTTAATTAGACACAAAAGTCTAAGTAAGGTTTGTATGATATCAAAAATTGCACTTAAGCGGCATAATTCTGCATGAGAAAATAAATGTAATACTTAAGTATGATATGCTTATGATTATTAATGAAATATACATATTTAAGATATGTGCTCATTCTGAAAGAAAATATAATATTTATTATGTTGGACAAAGTTATAGAATGATCGAGAAGTTAGATACGTCTATCTAACCATCTGAGATGCGGGTTTCTGATTAACTGCACATTCCCCCTCAAAGTCTATGTGCAGTTTCCTTATTTCTCCATATATTAGCCTGTCCTGGCCTAACATATTGTCTGTACAGATCTGAGATCAACATGAATGAACTCATGATATTGATTTCTGATCATTTATTTCAAGTTTTGAGCACAAAATCTCATATAAATATATCAAAGTATGTCAAAGCTTAATAGTGATGCAAATGCTGCAAATGAAATAATTAAATGAAAAGAATAATACTCTTCATTTTATTTTAAAAATATCAATATTAATATTATCTAGATTATTTATCTTTATATGTTAAAAATAATAATTTTTATTATTATAAGTAATATATATATATATATATATATATATATACATATACATATATATATATAAAGAGAAAATAACAAAAATGAAAATTGCAAAAATTAGGAAATATATACATATACAGAAAAAAAAATGACATAAATAAAAGTTAGCAGAAATTAAGAAATATATACATATATAAGAAAAAAATAAAATGAAAGAAATAAAAATTACCGAAATTAGGAAATATATATATATATATATATATATATATATAAATGACAGAAATGAAAGTTATAAAAATTAAGAAATATATACATATATAGAAAAAAAAATGATAGAAATGAAAGTTGTAGAAATTAGGAAATATATACATATATAGAAAAAAAAGAAAATGACAGAAATGAAAGTTGCAGAAATTAGGAAATATATATATATATATATAAAGAAAATGACAGAAATAAAAATTGCAAAAATTAGGAAATATATACATATATAGAAACAAAATGACAGAAATGAAAGTTACAGAAATTAGGAAATATATACATATATAGAAGAAAAAGAAAATGACTAAAAATTAAAGTTGCAGAAATTAAGAAATATATACTTATATAGAAAAAAAAAATGACAGAAATAAAAGTTGCAGAAATTAAGAAATATATATATATACATATAAAAGAAAATGACAGAAATGAAAGTATAATAATAATAGTAATAATATTAACATTAATAATAATAATAACATTATTATTATTATTCAAAGAAGAAGAAGAAATGAAAGAATAGAAAATATCTCATTTCTTTCTCATTTCTTACACATTTCTTACCTTATATTGGCGTTTAATGAAATTTTACTGGAGGTTGACGGGGGGAACCGATGGTGGATGAGGAAGAAGAGGGGGAGATGGGAGGAGAAGAGAGGTGGGGGGAATAGAGGGAGTGGGGAAGGGAATGGGGGGAGGAGAAGAGGAATGGGGGTGTATTTATAAACTTTTTTCTAAAAATTAATTAATTATTTATTTATTTATTTTCTCTCTCATCCATTATTTGGATGAGATGAATGAGAGAAAATTTATCATGACTGTTAGAGTATTCAATTTGATTTTTACTTCCTCCTTCTTATCTCCTCTTTCTCTCTCCTCTTTCTCTTTTCTCTTTTTCTCTCCTCTTTCTCTCTACTTTCTCTCTCTTACTTTTCTTTTCCAGAAAATAACAAAACTTAACATGACGGTGTATCTGGATGAGTAAAACACATTTGCGCAAAAAATTTTCAATTTGGAGCAGTATTTTATTTTTTATTAATTTCTGAAGATAAGAACTTTAAAAAATTAATTCTAGTCAATCCGGAGCTCTAAATTTAACAAAACTTTTTCTGTAATCTTTTTATAATATTTTTAATCCAACGACACTAAAATCGCTAAATTTGGACTTGTATTTAATTTTCTCAATTTACTGAATTTAGATAATTCAAAAATTAATTCAAGAGTATTCATTTTCCAGATTGCTCCCAAACGTGGGCATTACAATCACAAAAATATACTCTATCCAAGGTACTTTTAGTTTTCTCTAATTTTAAAGTCACTCAGGATCTTAATTTTTGAGTTGGATTTAGTCCTAATTATCCTAGTAATGACTTGGGTCGTTATAATTAATGAGGAGTATTTTGCTCATTTTAGCCAAGTGTTATTTAAGGTATAATTAAGGCTTCTTAATCTATCCCTTGCCTATAATATAAGTATCTAAGAGTTAGAAGTCATTTTGAGGTCAATTTGAACCTTTGATCTAGTCTTAATGATCAAACCTTAATTTCATCCTAAATTAATCATAAGATGCTTAAGTATGAATGAAGAATTCACATTTTCCTTTCTTTCATGCTTACCCACACTTATCAAATCATATATAGTTGAATTAGATTTAACCTTAGACTTCAATATTTCTTAAATAGACCCTTAAGTAAGCTTTTAAGTGATTTCATTAAGGATCAACCTTCTAAATCTTAACCTTTAGACCTTCATTCTTAATTCCTTAGCTTAATTATATGGAGTAATAGAATTACACATAAATTGAACCTTGATTAGTTTATTCTTATAGTTAAGAGTGAAACTTATTTCTTTAATTATGATTATTTTGCCTTTTGGTTTTACTTGAATTAGTCTATCTTATAAGAATAGAGGTGTCATCTTATTGAGTTTGATTATACTCAATAATATCTCCTTAACTTGTAGTTCTTGAGAGCATAATCGAGAAAGCTTAGATCTTAGATGCTAATACCGTGAGTTAAGAGGTTAAACCCCATATTTTAGAGTTTTATCTCTTAATAATTGAATCTTGATTTGTTTTATCAAGAATGGTTTTGGCATAATAAATATAACAATTAGGATGATTGATTTATTTTAACTTTTATAGGTGATATTATCTGATTTTGAACTAGAACTTGATTAGTTCTAATATTTTAGACATATGACCATGTCTCTAAGTTTATACCAGATAGTATGATATTGGAGATTTTGAGCTTGTATAATCTCAATATAGTTAAAATAGATAAATTTAAAAATAAAATATTTCACAAACTTTTGATAAGTTATTGCTTTATGTCCTTGATTTATATGCTATGTTTACCTTGTTACTTGAGCCTTTTTTCCTTGGCATACTTGGTTGAGATGTGGAATATTAGATGAATAATCCATATTAATTTTGAAAAGCATAATACATTTGCATAAATTAATAGTAAATTCAGTAAATCAAATAATAGTTCAGAGGAGTGTGTCCTAGTTAGTTTGCCTTATTAGTTCTTGTTGTTATGATATAATCGACTCGGATCTAGCCATGAGTGATTTAGATGATACATGTGGGACTTTCTATTCAGTGACTATGTTTACTAGTTACTGCTATGGCAGGCTAGTATAAGCACATGTACAATTAAAATACAATAATTTTTAGTATACTTTGTTTATAGTTCAGTACAGCTTACTACAGTTCAATTTATAGTTATTTTTTAGCATTTTTTATGTTAGATGTTTTCCAGCAAATTTTCTAGTTTGGGATATATGCATGTTAGGATGCTAGTTTTCAGTTCTATTATACATATTCTATAAAATAAGTATATATAGCTGATTATATTTGTTAGGAATTCTATTGTACTATTTTAGTTTTATACGTATACAAATGCTTAACCTTATCTACAGTTATTATATTTTGAGGTATATTTACTTTACCTTTTGTTTTGACTTATAAATATATTATTTATAGCTTCTTTTTCATTTAATTTTCTTTGTTTCTCCTTTACTACTTAGAATAATTTGTGATATCTAAAATTTCAGTAATAATTTATCAGCCTAAAATATACTTAGATAATTTTGTCTAACATAAGGCTTGTAAGAACCAACATGTCAGATGTAGAGCTATTTGAGGATTCAACACCATGCGATGAGATGGAGCAGGACGATGATCCTAATATGAGTGCTTATTTTAAGTTTTTATTTCTTTTGGAAAAGAGTGATTTTCAGCTTTTCATTCTCTTTACTTTTATTAAACTTTAGTATATAATAATTAAATTTTGCATTTTATATTTCTTATTTTAGTATTATACTATCTGAGATGAATGCTTTATATTATTTCATTTTATATTACTTGAATATAATGGATGGATGTCTATATATACTTCATATAACTTCTGCACTCTTTATAATATATTACACTTATTAGTTTATACTCTGAATTATTATTATCATTACATGATGATTCGAGGCACAACTATATGTTTAAGTATTTAAGCATTTAGACATTCCAGTAGGACTAGTGTGCGCAAAGCTAGTTTCTCATAATAGGTATTTACTTTGTTGGCACTAATCCAATGGCTATCATTTTGAGTAATGACCCATCCTATCGCTAATTTATACTTAGTTTGTGCAAGTGATGGGGTGGGGAACCATAGTAGGTGTAACAGCCAAAACTCTTAAGAAATAAGGTATTATCCGCTTTGGCTTGAAATGCCTCACAATTTTACCCTCAGAAGATAACTCCCAGCAGGTCACCCATCCTAGGAGTGCTCCCACCTGAGCACGCTTAGCTTTTGAGTTCTTATCAAGAACTCCACCATTATCTGAAAAGGCACCTCGATATTTAAGAGTTTCACTTATTACTACTTAAGTGAGTCTTTACAATCTCCCCAACTTAAGTAACTAACATCCTTGACAGTATCTACACACAGATCCAAAAACTATCCATTGGGGTAAATAGGACTAGAGATGACCCCTACAGGCTGAAGAGGTACATGTAGTACCTTAACCATTATGGGTTCAAAAGGCTGCTCATATGAAGTGGTACTTTGCCCTGTATGATACATATCTCCTATCTGACACCCTATGGCCTTCTCTGATACCATTTGTAACAGCCCAAACTCTTAAGCACCAAGGTATTGTCCTCTTTGGCTTGAAATGCTTCACAGTTTTGCCCTCAGAAGATAACTTCCCAGCATGTTACCCATCCTAAGAGTGCTCCCACTTGAGCATGCTGAACTTTAGAGTTCTTATCATGAACTCCACCATTATCTAAAAAGGTGCCTCGATATTAAGAGTTTCGCTTATTACTACTTAAGTGGGTCTTTACAATAGAACCCTATTAGAGTTTGGTCATTGTACCTCACTATACAGGCTCAAGCCAATTGCTGCTTGATCGGGTTTGATTGAACCTGATCGATAATAAAAATCACTCTAGGCTAGCCAACAATCATTGGGTGCACAACCAAATAAAAGCATAAAGGGTTTTAGTACCCCAGTAAGGAGGTGCCTGAACTGGAGAGGAAATTTAAAATTTACATGCAGTTGGGGGTAATTAAGGATTGAGTTTGTGGTACCCCACTCCTTAATCCACAAGACTAAGCTAAGGGGTAGTATGTCACTCTAACTAACTCTTCACTTATTATTGGATTATGATGAAATCCACACTCTACCTAATAAGGGAAGGAATAGCACATAATCAAATATCAGTCACTATCTAAGAAAAATAATACAGAGTGCGGAAGCAATTTATAATAAGAAATATCTAAGCATCATGGTATAAATAGCAGGAAATATAACTCAGAATAATTAGCATAGAAATCCAAACACACAGTCAAGGGTACATGTATTATTACATCAATTTTAAGTTTAAGTAATAAAATTAAAAAAATGCTCATCCTCACTTATAAATAACTATGCAACTTCTTCTAATGGCTCATCCTCTGGATAAGGCTCCACTCCTAGCTCCTGATCATCTAACTAAAGAGGATCTGCCATTGTCGGTTTCATAATGTAGGGCCTCAGCCAAAAATAAGAAAAATCTTGTGTTAGACAATTGTATAAGTATATTTTAAGCTAATGAATTCTTATGTGTTTTAAAATACCATCATTTTACATTTTCAAGCAGCAATTATCTCAAAAATAGGAGCAGCTAGCAATACAATAAGAAAGAAAAAGGCTATAAACAGCATTTATAACTTTAAGTAAAAAGGAGGCTAAAACATACCTCAAGTATAAGCTAAATAAGGAAGGGCATATGTAAATAACTAAACAAGTACTAAAAGAAAATATTGCATCATAAATATGCTGGTGATCAAAAGAAATATACAAATTAAATAACTTAAACTCAGCAATGATACATATAAATAGCAGCAAAGTTCTAACATCCTAAAATATATATATAAGTAGAATAAAGGAATAGCTGACTGAATAAAAATATTGAAAAGTAAACAAAACATCAAAATTGTATATACATGAACATCTGTGTACTAACTGCCATACAGAAAAGAGCTCATCTAGCCCACTGAATATCAAGAGGATCTTAGTGTCAATAAGGAGACTAAGCGTAAAACTATATACTCCTAGCATCATCAAGGAGATTAGGCAGGATATTGGGTTTTCTCCTAGTGTCATCAAGGAGCCTAGGCAAGAAAACACAACAAATCTTCTCTTTGTCAACATGGAGACTAAGCAAGAAGATATAAGCAAGGTCTTCTCCTGGTGTCAACAAGGAGCCTAGGCAAGAAGATATAACAGAGAAGCAGCTCTAACACATATAATTATTATATTTAAATCAATCACTTTAATATTTTCACAAGGAATCTAAGGAGTCTCCATATTTTCCTAATATTTTATTTATGCATCAAATGTCTTATATGATATGTTCAAGGAAATATGGCACAAAAATCAAGGAATGCGTAGCACAAAATATCAAAAGTAAATAAGGGACTCTACTAATATGGTGATATTATTTGTTTTCTAATTTAACCATTCTAACTATTCCAAGTTACACAAGTTTAGGATCTCCAATTCCTACTATCGAGTGTAACTTAATAGCTTATCCTTATCAGTTAAAAGGATTAGAACTGATCAGGTTCTAATCTAGTTCAATCAAATGATAACTATAGTACTCAAATAAGCAATTCAAGCAACCTAATTTGAAATTTTATCACAATCCCAACCCATCTTGATTAATCAAATCAAGATAAAAGGATTTAGGATTTAACTCCAAATGATAAGGTTTAATCACTCGATCTAAAGGTATATCTAAGGTCTAAGGTATAGAACCCAATTCTCACAAAATTAAATTAAGGGCAAATCCTAATGAGTAAATTATACTCAATAAGATAGATTTCTATTCTTAGTTTTTGGATTGAAAGATCAAATAATCATTAACAAACTAAGAAAATCTATAAAACTATCAAAACTAAGGCTTCACCTATTGAGTAACCCAATTTACTCAATAAATAAATTCTAACCTATGATCTATTATTAATCCTAAGAAAATAGCTCTTAGTCACTAAGATTAACACTCGGGCACAATTCCTAACTAATGTTAAAAGGAAGGTTGAGAATGAAATAGAGAGGATTAGAGGAGTTTAAAAGGGCATGATATGAGATTGATATCATATTATAAAGCTTAAACTTGAATATCTTGCAAAAGAAGAAAAATTGCAATTGAGTATACAAGCTATGATACTAATCTCTTTACAATACTATTTCCTATTCAACTCACAACTAACATTATCTATTTTGTATTGTCGTTTAAGATTTATAATTTTGACACAACTTCTATTATAGTTAACATGAGTAAATTAAATTTTACTTTAGTTTGATATGGTAAATCAGCAGAAAGGTTTGAGATGCAATCACAATAATTGCCTACTCGTAGGCCATCCAACTTGTAATTATGGCATTATAAAAATATTTATGTATAATTGTATTAAAATGTAAGAGAGACTTGATACAAGTGTAGATATCTCTTACGAGAGAATTGAATTATTTACAAGTGCTTGTGTTATAATTCTTTTTAAAGAAACATATTGTAGATATTTTAAAAGAATAATAGAAATCTCTAATTCCCAAAACATCAAATACATTTCATAATTGTTTCAAACTTTGTGAAATTAGTTATATAATGATTAAGAGAAATGAGTATATTGGCTTATCATATTTTCGAAATTTAGCCAATATATATATATATATATATATATATATATATATATATGTAATTTTCCTTTGGTATGGCTAAGACCAAATCAATTTACTTTTATATGAAATGGGCAAAGACCTTGCACATTAGATCACAAATGAAATGCATTCAACATAACATCAGCATTTATTCAAGTTATAAGGTTTAAAGTTAAAAATCAACAATAGTAACAAGATTTAGAGAAATGCAAACCATAAAATTTTAATTTAAGTCTGCGTAAGAAGATTCTCTCTCCGTCATCTATCATCACAAAATTTTTTTGTCTATGAGAAGTACGTAGTTTCCTATCTTTACATGAATTTTTTTTTTATTACTATAAATTTAGCCAAATTTTTTCAAAAAGAATAATATAGATAAACTTCACTTTATTTTCTAAGAAGATATGATTTTCTCTCTAAAAAATATGACTTTTGTATGTATTCATGGATTAGTGATACTTTTCCTGCATTAAGAGTTTGAGATCATCAAAATTATTAAGCTTGGGATATATATATATATATATATATCTTAAATATCAGTTGATGCAGGAGTTATTCATTTAGGTTCATTTTTAATTACAATTGTTTTCCTTTCTTTTATATTTGAAGACTAATAAATTGTGAGATGTTATTATGTCTTGAGCATGGAATTTAACTGTTAATTTGTACAAATGATAAATTTTTTTAGAGTTTTTTTTTTATTTGTGTACGTGTTGATGCTACTTGTATAATCTGAAAAGCTTTTCTTCATCATATTATGATAAGAAATAGCGTATTAAGTGGCTGAGTTTTGCATAATTTTGCTTCATGTCCTCACAAACGGCATTTCTTCATCTTATCTTCTCACTCTTCTACTTCAAACAAGATTACTGATATTGCTTATGTTTCATTTATTATTGAATCACTTAACCTTCACTATAACTATGCTTGAAAAGTTAATATTCTGGCAATATAAAAAGCGATGAATTATGGTTTGTTCTAATGTTACTATATATTTAATATTGGTTGCAATCATTGATGAATATAACTCATTTTCCATTGATAGTGCACAAACTCTTTGGGAGTGATAATATTGGGATACCATAGTTGCAAATCTAGTATCTCATGTGAGAACAAAACACATAAGAATGCATTGCTGTTGGTCAATCTACACTTACAGGTCATTAAAAGATCAAATCTCTGATATTTACAAAGCTGTTCTCTAAATGATGATGAATGAATACCTGCAACATATGCTGAGATTGTCGGTGGATATAATAAAGTATATTATTAAATGTAACTAAGTGTTTTCTAGTGCTTTTTTTTTTTGTTAGATTTTCTAATAAAGTGTAGAGTATTCTAAGAGGTTGCTTAATATTCCCAAGATATTATGTGACATTAAAAGTTTGTAGTGCTTAGTATTTCTAGTCAACTATTGTAAGTTGATTCTATAGCGATAATCAAAATATGTAAGACTGCAATGTAAAGAAAGTGAAGCTATTTTGTAATAAAATCATATTAAAGATAAAAGTGGTATGCTATTGTCTAAAGGAAAAGAGGTGCGGCTAAATGAAGAAAGAAAATTTTATTATTTAAAGGGTCTCACAAACATAGCAGAACGACTTATTTTTCACGAAATAAAAGATGCACAATGAAGTTTAATTGCCAAACAAAGCTACAGAAGTGATCATTAATGGCAACAGCAACTTCATTTTTAATGAATGATGTATTGCTTATGATATTTAATGTTGCCTTCTAAATTATAATTCTTCTGACAATAAAATTTTAACATTATCGTGGGTCTACAGACAATTGCAAAGAAAATTACATTACATGGTATAAAATCCTTAGATCTTTAACTTGATAAAGAAAAGATAAAATTTCAAATTAACAAATTAATAATAAGAACTAATGAATCAAAAAGAACATTATAATACACAACCATTGAGAGAAGAATTTGAATGAAGTGGGTACTTAGATTAGGTTGAGACAAGAAGAAGTTGGGAAGTGGGGTACCTTGCCGGCGCTTAAGGAGATCGGCTAGGGAAAGCGTCGCTCGACACCACACGTGCTGGAAGGAGGAGGAGAGGCGAGGTTCTACCGAGAGGAGCAAAAGCGCGGAGCTTGGGAGGGGTTCGGCCGAGTGGAGAGGAGAGGTAGGGCGACCAAGCGGGATCGAGGGAGGGGAGGCGGATCGCTCCATAGCCCGCGAGTCATCCCCTTGCGCTAATAAGGAGACGAGGCGGAGTCGACGAGGGAGCTAGCTGCAATCGCTCCACGCGTTGGGCGCAGATGGGGCGAAGCGTGCGGCCGAGAGGGAGGGAAGGGATCGGCCGAAGTGCTTTGAGTCAGCTGTTCGTGCGAATGGCTTTTAGGGCAATTGGGGCGGAGGAATTTAGGAGAGAAAGAATAATAAAAAAAAAATGAAATTTATTTAATAATTGATTTTCTTAGTTTTATTAATTAATTTTAATCAATTGAATGATTTTCAAAAATCACCAAATATTCACCCCTTGCAAATTGAGGGGTGAGGAACGCAACGGCAAAGTCGGATTTTGATTCCGACGAGTATTTTAATTTCCTAATTTTTGGGGCATTTAAATATTATTAAAATATTCGTCGAAATTTCGACGACTTCCATTTGACACGAAAACTTCACCCCTAGCTAATTTGGGGGCAGTGAGCGTAATGACAGAGTCCATTTTTCGATCCGGGGTTGTTTTAAATAGGTAAAATTTTAGGTTTCTGAATTTTCCAGAAATTAGGATTCAATCATTTTGACTCCTGATTTGGACTAGGTCTTAGAGGTTGACTCCTAATGACTTAATTAGCAATTAGGATTAGAATAAGACTAAAATTAGTCCTAATTGACTAAGATAGCAACTTGGGTTGTTACAAGGTTTGATCATGGAAGCTTGCTCAAGCTCCTAGCAGTTAGTTGGGGGCTTGAACACAAAGCCTCACCCACATAATCGCCAAGAGGAGGTGTTGGAATCTCCAAGGTCTGTTGCAATAGGAGGGAGGGATTGAGCTAGTTTGGAATGTTTGAGAAGCAATTGGGATCTTTAGATAGTACAAAGGGACTCTCTGAGGATCCCACAAGGTTTAAATATGCCTGGAAGCTCATGGAAGCCCAGGAGGGGTTGGGCTATTGGCCACTAGTACAGGCCTGATAGTCAGCTTCCATTTAGCCATTATGGGAGATTTTGGGTCGAGATGACTCTCCATGAAGTTTATGCCATATTATGGAATTTTTTATGGACTGTTGGAGGTAGTGGGAGAAAGGCCTGACACAGTTGGGTATGCAAAATCCTTTTTATTGGGGCTAGCTCAAGGGGGGCAAAGGTGAATAGAACCTAGAGTGAAGAGAGTCGTCTGATGGATAGTACAAAACCACAAAATGGTCATGATTCGTCAGCCCATAATGGTCAAACACGGGGAAGATTTGGGCCATTTGATCCACACGAATGGATGGCTCGATCGTATTTTATATGGCTGCAGCACGAACAAGGCTCTACAAAGGATTTCCCATGGTCTGCACATCGGATCCGGGCGATCAGTCGACAGTTGGAGGGTTCATAATCCAAATATTTAAATTATGGATCTTGATTTTGCAATTTCTCCCATTTAATTTTAATTGAATTAAGACCTAAATGACATCCAAAAATTCCCAAAATTTCACCTTTAATTAATTTGGGTGGAGGAATTCAAAAATGCAATTAGAATTTAATTTGGAGATCAATTTAATTTAGCTAATTTTTTAGATCATTGAATTGACTAATTGATCAATTGATTCAAACGGATTCAGATGGATCCCATATTTTCATAGTTTGGTCCAAATAATGATTAGAACTTGGTGGCATAAGGTTTAAGGCCTAACTATGCATAAACTAGGTATAGTAACAACCTTAGTTTATTATAAACTCCCCCAATTAAGAATGATGTCATAATTGATATCATAGTTAAGAAGGGTAAGAATTTGCATAATTAAGGATAAAAAGCAAACAGAAAGGTACCTGGATTCTCAAACAGCCTGGGATATTTCAGATGCATATATGCCTCTTTTTACCAAGTAGATTCTTCAAGACTATGATTCTTCCATTATACTTTTATCATAGGAATAGAGCGACTTCTTAGTTGCCTTTGATTGCATGCTAAGATTTTAATTGGTTCTTGAACGTAAAAGAGATCACGCTAAAGAGCAACTTCAAGAAGCTAGATGAAGTGAAAAGGATTTTGAAGACACCTTCTTAACGATGATACATGAAATACATTGTTAACCACTGAGAAGTTTTTTGGAAGTTTTAACTTCTAAAGTGTATATTCTACTTTAGATGTAACCTCAAATGGTCCGACATAACTAGAGCTGAGTTTCCTAGCTACACCAAATCTAAGCACATCCTTCATTGGGCTAACCTTCAAATATGCATAATCACCAACTATGAATTCTGGATGACAATGCTTGGCATCGTGGTATTTGCTTTAATGATCTTGCACTGCATGGATCCTCTGTTGAATGAGTTGCACTTTCTTGTTAGTTTCTTCGATTAACTCTTACCCAAAAAGTTGGACACTTCCAATTTTTGGCCATGCAAGAGGAGTGTCGCATCTTATTTCATACAAAGCTTCATACATGGCCATACTGATGCATGCTTGATGGTTATTATAATAAGCAAACTCCACAAGCAGAATATGGTCTTCCTAGAAACTACCAAAATCTAAAATACAAAGATGCAGGAGATCCTCAAGCATCTGATTAACACTTTCTATTTAACCATTAGTCTTAGGATGGAAATTAGTGCTCATAGCCAAGGTAGTTCCCATATTTTGATGCACAACTTGCCAGAATTTGGATGTGAACATACTATATCTATCTAATATGATTAATTTAGAATTTTGTGGAGTTTGACGAGCTCTTTGATGTATACTGTGACGACCCCAATATTGAGAATCACTTAACTCAATATTGAAGCATCACTACAATAACTAATACTAGATTAGAAGAAAACTAATCTAAATCATTAGATATTGTGTTTGGCCAAGGATTTAAAAGAGGGTCTTAAGTTAAGATGGAAGGGAAATTATGAATGGTATTAATTAACTTATAATTAAAAATACAACACACGAATTTATAAGTGAGAATGAAATACAATTAAGCATGTGATATGTGTAAGGAGACATGAGAATGTAATTCAAAATAATTAAAGTGAATACTTGCAATCTTAAATATGAAATTCTAGATATTTAATGAGTATTTGATATGTGAGTCCACATTTTTCAATAAAATTTCTAAGTCCTAAAATTCTTAGAAATTTCGATAGAGTCTCCTTTGTAAATGGCTAAGGAAACGCCTGCAAAGTAGAGATGCAAGACTTCCATTCCAATGGAAATTATAATTTGAAAGGAAAACATCCTAAACAAACATGTAATCAATCCATTTTAGTCCCAATTCTAGTATGGAGTTCAATCCATTATATAGGATTACTCATTTTTAATTCTTAAATAAAGTTTAATTCATTTCACATAATTCTAAAATAGAGTTCAATCAATTACATAGGATTGCTCATTTTCGATTCTATAAATTTAAAAGGGAGAAAATCATATGTGTAGCAATTATTTATCTTATGGTATACTTAATTCACAAGCATTCATTATATACATGTAGATAAAGAAAAGCTTCTCAACTTAAATAGGAAACTAATTTCCAATTCTATAAGTTAAGTAATATATAACTAATTTCAATTAACATCCTAGGTAGATCTACAACTAATGACTTAATTAATATTCATTTTTATACATTTATAACCATTCATCCATTCAATACATTCATCCATTGATTCATCACAAGCATTTAAATATAATCTAAGCTCCAACAAAGTATAGAAAAAGTAAAATAAATAATATTTATTACAAACCAATAGTAAACTGAAAGGAAAGAAAGAAATTGATAGCTCACTTGCAATTTATATTAAGCTATATAGTTTAGTATATGATAGGCGGAAGTAATTAATTTTTAATGCTTAGTCCAGCTCCACTAGCCTCCAAATTCACCTAATCTATCATATTTTGGCATTTAAATGTGAAAGGGTAAAGCCAAGAAATAAAAAATCTGGTTAGACTAATCAGTCTAAGTACAATTTAAGATTGGCTAAGCATATTATTATTATAATTGGATATCACTTACTAGTTACAAAATAAGCACAAGCATGGGTGCAATATAGTAAGCATACAAGAGGGGAAAAGTAAGTAAGAAAAGCAAAGTGAGTTAGAATACTTACTTAAGTATACATCCTAGCCTGCAAATAGAATAAGGGTAAAAGCATCCTAAATAGGCTAAAAATAAACTAATGTGCATTTGAAAGTAAATGAAGTAAAGCATGTTATGTTCAAATAAACTTATGCTAAGTAATGAAAAGAAACAATGAAGCATTTAAATGTAATTTTACAACATTCATTATAAACTAAGTAAATTATAAACAAGTAAATTATAATTCTAAATCATAGAAAATGGATAGTAAGGAAATTGAAGTAATATCTTAGAATATTAGTCTAAGATTCACATAGTCTAGAACTATGGAAAGTAACATAGCTAAAAGCTATGGTGAGTCTTAACAATCTATAAGTTTGAAAAAGATCTCACTTGTTAATTAATTAAAGTTATTTTAATCTGTGCTCATTCTGTGGGCATATTCAGAATGAAATGAGGAATTAAACACGTCTGTTTAACAACTAAAGAAAAGCAGGATCAAATCCTAAAACACTCACATTCACCCTCTAATAATGTGAGGTCTCCTTATTACTCCCTTTTCAGTTTGCCCTAGACTAATCCACCATATAGACTTCTAGTAATTTTAATGTGAAAGTTTTATTCATGCACAATGCATTATATAAATGATTCAAATGAATAAGGCTCAAAGTTAAGCAAGCATTCAAGGGAGATTTAATAATTAAAACTAAGTGATATCCAAAATTATCTAATTTTAATGATCCACTTAATAATTGAGCTCCCAATTAACTTTGAAATATTTATCTCAAGTTATTTGTAAGTATAGTAGTAGTTAGGGTTTTAAAAGTAGTGATTTCAATTTAATTAATATGATGTGACAAAATAATTTATAAGTATCATTGGTACAATTATGAACTAGTTCTTATTTACATTCAAAACTATAAGATTCAATTGTATAATTAAATCAAGGTTTAGGTGTTTAGTAGGAAGGAATTAAGATAAAGAAAAAATTTAACTTAAGAAATTAGAAGTTAATGTAGGTTCACTAAAATTTACTAGAGTTCACTAGCTAGGTTATCGTTTGAAGGGTCTAATGTGATAAAGAAAATTAGGGTTCAAATGTTAAATTTGATTTCATATTATTGTTCCTCACATTTTTGTGAGTAAAATAGACTATATAATCTTTTAATTTTGATCTTAAATAATCAAATTAGGTCACATGAAATGATGAAATTAATTTATAACTAATTAATTAATCCTAAATATTGACTAACTAAAATAATTATAAAAACTGAAATTAAATTGAATATTTTTAATTTACTCATTTTTCTAATCAAAATGATATACAATTTTGTGTTATTTGGATTTGTATTTTTAAAATAATAATTAGATGAAATTTAAAATTTGAATTAATGAAATTATAATAAATCAGCATACAATCATTAAATGGGAAGACATAAATAATTAAAATCTTCAATTTTGGTGTAGCACTGAATTCGACATCCCAGAAAACGACAAGTAATGGGATTCCGTGTGGCACAGATTTTCCCAAGAGGCGACTGGCATGGATTTTGAGTGCGCCGTTTAGACACGCGTCTGCTCTATAGAGTGACGCATGTCGCCTCGGAGTCCTGGCAGGTATCGCGTCTCTACGCAGTTCGAAACTAATGAACGACCTGGTCCATTAGACGTACTCAGACCGCGACAGCACCGGTTCAGACCGTTTTGTCCCGAAAGAGAAACGGATGAGTGCAGCTAGGGTTTTAGGATACGGCCGATTCAAAGGGTCTCCCAAGACGGACCGCATACCGTCGTGAAGAAAACACCGAGGTGGACCTAAAGAGATTTGAATCAACTTACGGCATCACTAGAATAACTTACCCAATGATACCCTAGAGTCCTAATGGCGAACCCGATAGAAACCCTAAAATTAAAATTGGTAATTTCGTCATTCTAAACAAATTGGATCGCAATGAGATGGAAAATTAATTGACTAAGAGGTCGCACTTCTTAATAATTGATATACTGAGTAAAATGGGAATGAGGGTTGGTACCTTGCACCTTGAAAGTCCTAATTAAGGTTTGGGAGGTTAACAAATGGGATCCCTCCTTCGCAAATAGCACACAGCTCTTAGCTTCTTTCAGCAGCTCCACCAAGCAGGAAAACAGCCAAATGAGGAGATAGAGGATGCCTAGAGGGATAATGCGAGTCGGCAGTCCAGCTGGAGCTTCCAGACGGTCCTCACCTGACTCCATCAATCGTGCATGAAGGAGACGTATTGTGGGAGGACCCGAGCTGCCCATTTGATAAACTGATCGAACGGCCAAATCGAGCTCCGCAGCCTAGGTTAATAGAGGCTGTCTAATCAAAACCAAAGGAGACGCGATGGTCACGATCCAATCTCGCGGCTGTCCCATGAGTTAGATTTGTGCATGAGATCCACGTGGTCCTGATTTATTTACCGCTCGATTAATATTTTATTTATAATTATATTAATTAATTTAATTGCATTATTTAATAAATTAATTAAACACATTTAATTAATCAAAATTAATCAACCAACGTACTCCAAAAAATCCCAAAAATTCACCCTTACTTAATTGAGGTGTGGTGAACTCAAAATCGCAATCAGATTTTTGATCATATGTCAATTTAATTATCTTAATTTCCTGAGTATTTAAAATATTATTAAAATATTCGGGGAAAATTCGACGACTTCCAAACACTTTCAAAATGCCATCCCTAGCTAATTTGGGTGTGGTGAGTCCAATGGTGGACTCTATTTTTAATTCAGAGGTCTAAATAAATTAGGCATTCTCAGAATTATCAGAAAATCAGGAAATATTGGAAATTGCTAAACGATCTCCAAATAGCACAAAAAGTTAAATGGGGACTCCTAATATTATTATAAGACTAATGGAAAATGATTATAGTCAATTAGGTCACTAATTGATGAGTAACAATACTAGGGTTGTTACAAACTCCCCTTCTAAAAAAGAGTGTCGCCCACAACACACAACAAACAAAAACAAGGAAATTGAAAATACAAAGGAAGTATGTAGAAACGATAACAAAACTAAAGAACTAAATCTACCTGATTAAGAAAAGAATTATGGGAACTTCTTTAGCATATCCTCTTCTTTCTCCCATGTGACTTCACTAGCTAGTTAATTATGCCAGTGGACTTTGATTATAGGAATGGTGCGGTTTCTTAACTGCTTAAGATCTTGCCCCAGAATCGCAACAGGTTTAAATACGAAAGTCAGATTGTGTTGTAGTTCCATTATAGGTATCTGAACTTGTTGACTTGGATCTAGCAAACACCTTCTTAGTAATGAAATGTGAAACACATTATGTACAACCGAGAAGTCTTCTGGCAACTCTAATCTGTAAGCAGATGTTCCAATTCTCTCAATCACTTCAAAGGGTCCTAAATACCTTGGGCTTAGCTTTCTAGACACACCGAATCTCTGTACACCATGCATTAGACTAACTTTAAGATAAGCTCTATTGCCTACTTGGAACTCCAATTGATGATGACAAGCATCATGATATTTCTTCTATCTATCCTGAGCTGCAGTCATATTGTGCTTGATCACTTGAACTTTCATAGTAGTTTCTTCTACTAATTCGGAACCATAAACTTGAGAGTCTGTTACTTCAATCCAAGCAACTGGGGTTGTACACCTCCTTCCATAAAAAGCTTTATAAGGAGCCATACCAATACTAGAGTTATAATTGTTGTTGTAGGCAAACTCAACTAAAGCTAAATGATCATCCCATGATCCACCAAAGTCTAGAACACAAAGACGCAAGAGATATTCTAAGATCTGATTAACATGCTTAGTATGACCATCTGTCTGGGGGTGGAAAGCAGTACTCAATGCTAAACTCATCCCCAAGTTTTGCTAAACAGCTGACCAAAATCTAGAAGTGAATTTGTTGTCTCTGTCAGAAACCATACAGTTCGGTGTACCATGTAGATGAACAATCTCTTTAAGATAAAGCTTAGCTAACTTCTCAACTGGATCTGTCTGACGAATAGCTAGAAAATGAGTTGACTTGGTGAATCTATCGACTATCACCCAAATAGAATTAGAACTAGATCTACTCTTAAGCAAACCTACAATGAAGTCCATGGAGATATTGGACCACTTCCATTCAGGAATATCTAAGGGCTTAAGAACTCCACCATGCTTCTGGTGTTCGGCCTTGACCAAGGAATAGGGATGGCACTTGGAAATGAAAATGATTATATCTCACTTCATGTCGAACCACCAAAATGATTGCTTGAGATCCTGATACTTCTTACAACTACCAGGGTGCACTACATAACTAGAATTATGAGCTTCGGACAATATTTGTAACTGCACGCTTTTAGGAATCCATAATCTGGACTTCTGAAATACCACACCTTCATCATCAAGACGTAATTCAAATCTTTTGCCACTAATGAATTCAAAAACTAATGCAAAATAACTTGAAACTTTCTTCTGAGCTTCAACAATCTTTGATCTTAGGGAATCATCTGATTGAATAGCAAATAGTAGAGTGCTTAAATCAGCTGAACTGATAGGTTCAAGATTCAATCTGACAAAATCTTCGAACAAAGATTCATTGCAACAAAGGGAAGATAAAGTCGCTTTACGACTTAGGGCATCTGCTACAATGTTAGCTTTACCCAGTTGGTATTGGATTTCCAAAACATAGTCACAAAGTAACTCTAGCCACCTATGCTGATGGCAGTTAAGTTCTTTTTGGGTGAAGATGTACTTTAAACTTTGGTGATCAATAAATATCTCATACTTAACTCCTTATAGGTAGTGTCTCCAGATCTTTAGAGTAAAAACTATTCTTGCATGTTCAAGGTCATGTACAAGATAGTTCTTCTCATTGGGCTTAAGCTGTCTAGAGGCATAGGCTATTACATGGCGATCTTGCATCAGAACACAACCAAGTCCTACCTTAGAGGCATCAGTTTAAACCTAAAAATCCATACCCTCATAAGGTAGCACTAGAATAGGAGCAGAAGTCAATAGATGTTTCAACTTCTGAATAATTCTTCACATGCGGTGCTCCAGATGAACGGAACATCTTTCCTAATTAACTGAGTTAACGATGAAGCAATTAGAGAGAATCCAGGAACAAACCTTCTGTAATAACCAGTGAATCCTAAGAAACTATAGATCTCAATTACATATTTAGGTTAAATCCACTATTAAACAACTTGGATTTTATTTTGATCTACTCTAATGCCTTCAGCATCAATCACGTGACCCAGAAATGCCATAGACTTGAGCCAAAACTCGCACTTAGAAAACTTAGCAAAAAGTTTGTTCTCTCATAACAATTCTAGAACGATATGAAGATGTTCTTCATGCTCAGCAGCTAACTTCAAGTAGATTATGATGGTATCGATGAAAATGATGACAAACTCGTCGAGATATGGCTTAAGGATATGCTGTATCAGATCCATGAAGATGGAAGGACCATTTGTCAGTCCAAAAGACATGACTAGAAATTCCAAATGCTCATAACAGGTCTTGAATGCAGTCTTGGAAACATCTTCTTCCTTAACTCTAATCTGGTAGTAACCTGATCTTAAGTCAATCCTGGAGAAGATCTTCGCTCCGGCAAGTTGATCAAGCAAATCATCGATCATAAGGAGAGGATACTTATTCTTCACAGTCACTTTATTAAGCTCATGGTAGTCTATACATATTTGCATTGAACCATCCTTCTTCTTGATGAATAGGATAGGAGCTCCCTAAGGTGACATGCTAGGGCAAACAAATCCTTTCTCTAACAACTCTTGCAACTGCTCTCTATGCTCTTACAGTATTTTTGGAGCCATTCTATAAGGAGCCTTAGACTTAGGTTGAGTTTCAGGGATAAGTTCAATAGAAAACCCTACCTCATGCAAAGGAGGTAGTCCATGCAAGTCTTCAGGGAACACATCCAGGAACTCTCTAATGATGATAGTCTCTTCTGGACTACTTACTTGCTTCTCTTGGCCGATTAAAGTTACTAGGATTGCATAGCAACCTTTACTAACGAGGCGCTTGGCTTCAATTGCATTGATTAATGATGAAGTCAAGCCAACTTTTCTTGCAAACACCTCAGATTTCTTTCCAACCTTAAGTGAAACTCGCTTGCAAAATCAATCTATTACAACATTAAATTTACCTAACCAATCCATTCCTAAAATTATGTCAAAATTTGCGATGGACATAACAATAAGTTTGGATTGGAAGAATTGGTTACTGATTGGGATGTCTACCAAATAGAACTCATTAGCACACATCTCAGCACTAGATGGAAATTGAACTACTAAGGGACTGCCTAGGCTAAAATGTTGAAGATTTAAGAAAGAGGCACAACTCACTGACATGAAAGAGTGATTAGCACCAGTGTCAAAGAGAGTGTCACAGAACTAGTTTTTAATAATTAGAGTTCCTATAGCAAGGAAAGCAAACTCTAATTACACTAATGAAAATTAAAGCAGGAAAATGCTAAAGTTAAAATTGCAAAAGAAAATAAAAATAGAAAGTAGGAAATTAAATTTAGAACGTACCAGTAACCACGCTATTGTCATCAGGGGCAGCTGAAGAAGACAGAGCATATACCATTGGTATTGTAGGTGGTTGAGCAATGGACTTGCCCTTATATTTTTTACTGTAGCAGCCTTGCTTGGTGGAAGATGGAGGTACACCCTTTTGATGCTGACCACTTCCACTAGTATGACGAGGCATCAAGGCAAGCGTTAGTTTGGTTGACCCAGACCTATTGAAGCGATCTTCTCTAGGAGGCATTGCCCGTTGGCAAATTGTATTTCAATCAAACTAAGGAATGAATTCCCATTTAATACACTCTTAGGTTTGAATGATTTATTCTAACGGGACTGTATTCGTCTAATCCCTCAGGTTAGCACCTGCTTATAAGTCCCTATTAGAGTGAATCAATCAATCCTGAATACTACTGGGAACCAGTAGTATGGGTATACTGCATTACACCACCCAATAATCAAGGTTCAATCAAGTCTACTTAATAAAGCAAGGAACTATCAAGACTACTAAGGCCTAAGCTAATGGGTAAGTCCTATACAAGGTTTCATAAAATGGTGATCAAAGACCACTTAATATGGATTCTACCACAAGGAGAAGTATCTTTCTAATGTCTTAAGTGATTTTTACCACAAGGGGATAACATCAATCTCTAAGGTTATGGGATCTTCTAATCTTCTACCTCAAAGAGTCATACATGGTCTTCTACCTCAAAGTACATGAATTTAGGTCTTTTAATATTTCAGGATGATCTTATGAAGAGATGCTTAAGACTCCCCATTCTAACTTCTGATATTAATATATTGGGTTCCATTTCATAATTAGGTTTAGAATGATCAGATCAGATGATCAAGTCACCTGATCACAACTTAATCTAAGATTATGGGATTTAAATCAGAAGATATTATTAAGATTTTAGATCAATTATTTAATAAGATGATTTTATTAACCTCTTATGCTAATCCTCTTACTTAAGAGAAAATCAAGGATCTTAAGGTCTTGATTTAGATTAAGAAATCACATAGAGTTATTGTCAACCTTATCATGTCTAAGTTGAATGTATAGAGTTAATATCAAATCAGATGCATTATTGGAAAATGTCAAATTCATTTTCTTATAATCAAATCAATTAAGTTAAGTTTTAAGTATTTGGATCTTTCTTAAGTAGGTTAGGGTTTGACCCCTTCTCATGCCTTAAGTAAAATCAAGTGGGTGTTTAAAGATCAATGTCAAATCAGTGGATTAATCATGTATTATTGGTGGCAACCTCAGACTTAGGTCAAGTCTTAAAAGCTTGATCCAAGTCTTAAGATTTCTTAAGTTAATTAAGGAAGTTAAGATCTCAAATTTTGTTTTATCCAAATTATATATTATGGATTAATATCTAAAGTTTCTAGTACATTTATCCTACTATTATGAAGCATAAAAATAGAAAAGTTTATAAAAATAGAAAGTAATTAGTGCTAATCAAACCCTAAATCCATTCAAATGGATTAGCACTTAATTACAAATCCAACCATTAAAACTAGTTGCAACTTGGCACACAAGTTCTACTTAATAATTTAATTAATCAAAGCCTAAGTTTACTAAAATCCAATGAGTATAAACCCTAATTTTTACTAATCATACTTTAACAAAATTATGGCATAACTAAAATTACAAAGCTCAGAAAAATAATCCACCTAGTATATGCATTCTACTCATTATAAGAGAACTAATGGCACCCTAATCATGCAATTTGGTAAAGTAAAACTACTAAAATACCCTAATTAAAGATCACTGTAATTAAGCAATAATTACAGATCTAACCATCATATGTCAATTTTTATTTTATATTCTGGCCCCTGATATTTTGCTGATCATTTTTATATATAATATTATAGGGTTTGGACAAGTGGATTAAAAGTTATTCAATTAATACATTCTGTATTTCTCTAATTAAATTTTCATATGATTTGATTAATTGGATTATTTTCCTTAAGGAAAATAATTCCAATTAATCGGATATTAAATAAATGGGCTCGGCCCATTAACCAAACCGCGTGGGGTGACTGGGGCCCAAAGACCCGCAAATGTCGCACCGCGCGGGTCACGAGCTGACCCAACCCGCACAAGATCTTCGTCCTCGTGCCTTCATCCCGACGGAGAGGCCGATTAGGGGAACCCTAATCTCCAAATTCCGGTGCCTACTGACCACGGTAGGACCAGTATTTGATTGCAACACAATCACTATGATCATACGCACCGAACGGAACCAGAAGCCCTCTGTAAGACGGTCCGGATTGGCCGAACCTTACTCACCTGATGGCTCTTCCATTGGAGCTGCTGTGGGGAGGCAATTCTCCCCTCAGAGGCCACGCCAGACCCCGGGCTTGATCCCTACACCATCAGGGAGGTGAGGCGGATCAAAGCCCTCTGGTCTGAGGGTCTGGGATGGTCTGGATCACCGAGTCCCTACTCGATCGAGGTGATCCTTAAGGAGCTTTAACCCGATCGATCGATTCGATACCATTGGGTTCGGGACGACAATACAAATGAATACGCATCAAAAGGAAGAAGGTTCGAGCCTTATTGGCTCGAAACCAGCAAACGGGAGTACTTGGATTCTCGGGCGAGCTCGGAGTGACTGTTTGAGGGCTCGGCTGGCCTTGGCTGCACTTCCAGATGCTACAAAGGATCCTGAACACCAGAAGAGCCTACTATCAGCAGAAGCTACTGGATTGCCTTCTCGAGCTCTGGAGTTCAACAATGGCGAGAGGGAAGGCAGTGGCAATTCGAGGGAATTTGAGCAGCAAAGGGACAGAGGAGGCATTCCTGAGGCTATTTATAACCTCAGGCGAGCTTAGAGAAGCTTCTGGAGGGCTGGAGAGGACCCGAAAAGTCGAGCCATGGCCAAGCTCTTGAATTTCCAATTTGAGCTCGGGTGGGTCATGAGGCCCGATCGGGGCTTCAATCCATTACGGGAGGGATCCAAACGGTATGCTGATGTGTATGCGGGAGTGGGGGACAGGACATGGCTGCCTGGAATCCTCCAGATTCCTTCTGTCGGGCGCGAGCAAGAGGAAGACTAAGGTCCACAGTCATGGGACCATCGGATGCCATCTGATCTATCGATCAGATGGCAGAATGGCTCGGATCGCTCAGATCCTAACAGCTGATTGCGGGAGCGATCCGGGCCGTAGGATCTGTCTGGTAGATCCAATGGTCAATCCGTGGTTCTGCGGGATCACATCTCGACCGTTAGATAAAAAGGCGGAACGGGTAGATGTGCAGGACTCCGCTGTCGCGTGCCCGAGCTCCGCAGCGGATCGCCCGTGGTCCGCACAGCGGATCCGGCCGTTTAATCGGGTAAAAAGGTATAATTGCAAATTTGAAATGTTAGGAACCCTTTTATGCAATTAGATCATTTTAAATTAAATTGAATTATGGCCTAAATGATCTCCAAATTGTACTAAATTTTCACTTTTAGCTAATTTGGGGGTGAGGAATTCAAAAATGCAATTATAATTTAATTCTAAGATCAAAATATTTAGGTCTAATCTATGGTATCTAGACTGATCAAAATATTATTTTAGACTTAGAGAAGTCCTATGGACTTCAAATTTTTAGGATAGGATTTATCTGGTATTCTAAAAGCAATGGAATCAAAATAATTGCTCAATTATGCTAGAACTTAACAGGGTAACAACCTAGGGTTGTTATAAATGGCCTTCTGCCAATCAATGGCCTCGAAAAGGGAAATTGAACCATTGAAGGTTGGAGGGTTCAGACAAAGAAAGGTGAGAAGTTAGGATCCACAATAGGGCCTGAGGATGGCTGTGGAGCCAAGGAAAGTTCAGGCACAATAGGAGAAGAAGCTTGAGGAGGAGTTTGGCAGATTTGGGATGGAACTGGAGAAAGTTGGGAAATGTTGCAGGATGAAGCCATCCTTTCTGCTGCACATGTTTGTGCCTCTACCATAACCTTCATTATGTCCAACAAATTCTGTATTTGGTCAGTTTGAGAAGTTGTAGTGGAAGTAGGTTTTTCTACTATTGGTTCAGTAGGAATGTTAGGATTTGGATCCATTCTAAAGAAAGGAAAAGAAAATAAAATTCAAAAATTGGAGAAGATAAGAAAAGAAAATTCTCACTAATTTGAAGCTTTTAAGAGATTACAATTTTGGAAGGAAAGAAAAAAACTTAAGTAAAGTAGAAGCTTATTTACAAAGCTACTAAAGGGAAAGAAGATAGAGCAAAAAGAAGACTAGTATTACTAGTTACAGAATAATGCATAAACTATATTTTTAAAGTCTTCATAAGTGGGGGCATAATGAAGATGCCTACATCCACGAATGAGAACTAGATAAGCGTGACACCACCAGTCCATGGCATAGTCACTAAAACATTCATCTAAAATTTTAAGGCGTAAGTGATCAGGGCATTTTATGGCTTCAAACACCGTAATAACGTGGGTGAGCCATTCCCTAGCTAATTGAGGGAAGTAGTCGCCTCTAAATACACAAAACCTTAGAATTTTATTTAGAATGTCACCTCCTGTAGCAGATACTCCTAAGTAAACTCTACCAAACATTGACCCATACTAATGATCATACTCCTAATATTGGAAGAACAATTTGGTATAAAGTCTTATTTCAGTACAAGGATCTGCCATCTGAAAGTTAAATTAAAGTTTGAGTTAGAAATTTAAATCACTTATTTAATTGAAAATGCATTTACTGTCATTTATTTATATTTACTATACTGTGTTGTTTGCTTTTGGATGAATGGATGTGTTTGTCTTAACTTAAAGTTCTCAACTTGGCTCTGATACCAACTGTGATGACCCCAATATTGAGAATCACTTAACTCAATATTGATGCGTCACCACAATACCTAATACTAGATTAGAAGAAAACTAATCCAAATCATTAGATATTGTGTTTGGCCAAGGATTTAGAAGAGGGTCTTAAGTTAAGATAAAAGGGAAATTATGAATGCTATTAAGTAATTTATAATTGAAAATATAACGCATGGATTTATAAGTGAGAATAAAATACAATTAAGCATGCGATATGTATAAGGAGACATGAGAATGTAATTCAAAACAATTGAAGTGAATACTTGCAATCTTAAACATAAAATTCTAGATATTTAATGAGTATTCGACATGTGAGTCTACATTTTTCAATAAAATTTATAAGTCTTAAAATTCTTAAAAATTTCGGTAGAGTCTCTTTTGTAAATGGCAAAGGAAACACCTGAAAAGTAGACATGCAAGACATCCATTCCAATGGAAGTTATAATTTGTAAGGCAAACAACCTGAACTAACATGTAATCAATCTATTTTAGTTTCAATTCTAGTATAGAGTTTAATCCATTACATAGGATTGCTCATTTCCAATTTTGAAATTGAGTTCAATCCATTTCATAGGATTGCTCATTTACAATTCTAAAATAGAGTTCAATCCATTATATAGGATTGCTAATTTCCAATTCTACAAGTTTAAAAGGGAGAAAATTATATGTGCCGCAATTATCTATCCTATGGTATACTTAATTCACAAGCATTCATTACATGTAGATAAAGAAAAGCTTCTCAACTTAAATAAGAAACTAATTTCCAATTCTAAAAGTAAGTAATATACAACTAATTCCAATTAACATCCTAGGCAGATATGCAGCTAATGACTTAATTAATATTCATTTTTATACATTTATAACCATTCATCCATTCAATATATTCATCCATTCATTCATCACAAGCATTTAAATATAATCTAAGCTCCAATAAAGTATAGAAAAAGTAAAGTAAATAACATTTATTGCAAACCAACAGTAAACTGAAAGGAAAGAAAGAAATTGATAGCTCACGTGCAATTTATATTAAGATATATAGTTTACTATATGATAGGCAGAAGCAATTAATTTTTAGCGCATGGTCCAGCTCCACTAGCCTATAAATGCACCTGATCTATCATATTTTGGCATTTAAATGTGATAGGGCAAAGCTAAGAAATAGAAAATTTGGTTAGACTAATCAGTCTAAGTACAATTTAAGATTGGCTAAGTATATTATTATTATAATTGGATATCACTTACTAGTTATAAAATAAGCACAAGCATGGGTGCAGTATAGTAAGCATACAAGTGAGGAAAAGTAAGTAAGCAAAGCAAAGTGAGTTAGAATACTCAGTTAAGTATATATCCTAGCCTGCAAATAGAACAAGGGTAAAAGCATCCTAAATAGACTAGAAATAAACTAATATGCATATGAAAGTAAATGAAAGTTTTAATATGAACCCCTAGTAATTTTAATATGAAAGTTTTATTCATGCACAATGTATTATATGAATGATTCAAATGAATAAGGCTCAAATCTAAGCAAGCATTCAAGGGAAATTCAATAATTAAAACTTAGTGATATCCAAAGTTATATAATTTTAATAATCCACTTAATAATTGGAGCTAATTGAGCTCCTAATTAAATTTGAGATATTGATCTCAAGCTAATTATAAGTATAGTAGTAGCTGTGGTTTTGAAAGTAGTAGTTTCAATTCAATTAATATGATGAGACAAAATAATTTATAAGTATAATTGGTATAATTAGGAACTAATTCTTATTCACATCATAAGCTATAAGATTCAATTGTATAATTAAATCAAGGTTTAGGTGTTTAGTATGAAGGAATTAAGATAAAGAAAATATTTAACTTAAGAAATTAGAAGTTAATGTAGGTTCACTAAAATTTACTAGAGTTCACTAGCTATGTTATAGTTTGAAAGATCTAATCAATCAAGTATTAATCTAGTTAAGTTATAAGCAATTGTAAGATTTAGGGTAAGTAATTAATAGGACTTAAGAACTACAAGTTTTAAGTATTCTAATAGTTGATGTTTAAGGAACTCAATAGGATTCCTAAATTACCTTAAGTGACTTAAGATTTCTAATACTAGCTCTTAAAATAGTCAAGAGGAGGCTTTAAGGGTTAGGGTAAATGAACTAAGTTTTAATCTTGTCATTAAACTAGATCTAGTTGATTCACTAATCTACCATTACAAAGGCATTGAATCTATCTACACTCAATGGGTGTAATTAAATAGATCTAGGGATCAACTATAATTCAATTTGCAAATCAATCCTAGGGTTTCCACTTTATGGTTAAAAGGTGAATTAAGCACTTGGTAATTAATTCACATAGATAGAGACTTGAGTATTAAGCATATATAAATGTAATCTAAGTTGATAAGGGAGATAATAAATGTGACATGTTAGCTATCCTAGGGTTTTATAAAACTTAAAATATGCTATCTAGTAATTTAGAATAATCACAATAACACTAAGTAAGAATCAAAAACCTAAAATCATAAATTGTTGTCCAATGGAAGTGATTCATATATAAATGAAATCCTTATATCATAAGGATAAAAATGACACTAAGTAGGTTAAATTTGGGCAATGTTGGAAAATTAGGGTTTTAATGACTCCTAATTAGGGTTAAAAAGTGATTAAAAAATTTATGGTTGAAATATTAAATTTGATTTCATATTATTGTTCCTCACATTTTTGTGAGTGAAATGGACTATTTGATCTTTTAATTTGGATCTTAAATAATCAAATTAAGTCATATGAAATGATGAAATTAATTGGTAATTAATTAATTAATCCTAAATATTGACTAATTAAAATAATTATAAAAACTAAAATTAAATTACATATTATTAATCTACTCATTTTTTAATTAACATGATATATTATTTTGTGTTATTTGGATTTGTATTTTTTTAATTATAATTAGATGAAATTTAAAATTTGAATTAACGAAAGAATAATAAATCAGCATACAATCATTAAATGGGAAGACATAAATAATTAAAATCTTCAATTTCAGTGCAGCACTGAATTTGACATCCAAGAAAACAATAACCAATGGGATTCCGTGTGGCACGAATTTTCCCAAGAGGCGGCTGGCACGGATTGTGAGTGCGCCGTTTAGACACGCGTCTGCTCCACAGAGCGACGCGTGTCGCCTCGGAGTCCTGGCAAGTACCGCGTCTCTACGCGGTTCAAAACTAATGAACTGGCCCGGCCCAATAAACATACTCAGACTACGACAGCACTGGTTCAGACTATTTTATCCCAAAGGATAAACAGATGAGTGCAGCTAGGGTCTTAGGATACGGCCGATTCAGAGGGTCTCACAAGACGGACCACATACCGGCGTGAAGAAAAAATAGAGGCGGACCTAAAGAGATTTTAATCAACTTACAGCATCACTAGAATAACTTTCTCGATGATGCCCTAGAGTCCTAATGGCGAACCCGACGGAAACATTAAAATTAAAATGGAAATTTCGTCACTCTAAACGAATTGGATCGTAATGAGATAGCAAATTTATTGAATAAGAGGTCGCACTTTTTAATAATTGACATACTGAGTAAAATGGGAATGAGGGTCGGTATCTTGCATCGTGAAAGCCCTAATTAGGGTCCGGGAGGTTGCCAAACAGGATCCCTCCTTCGCAAACAGCACGCAGCTCCTTAGCTTCCTTCAGTTGCTCCGCGAAGTAGGAAAACAGCCTAATGAGAAGATAGAGGATGCCTAGAGGGATAATGCGAGTAGGCAGTCCAGCTGAAGCTTTCGGATGGTCCTCACCTAATGCCATCAATTGTGCATGAAGGAGACGTTCTATGGGAGGATCCGAGCTGCCCATTCGATAGACTAATCGAACGGCCAGATTGAGCTCCACAGCCTGGGTTAATAGAGGTCGTCTGATCAAAACAAACGGAGATGTGACGGTCACGATCCAACTGCACGACTGTCCCGTACGTTGGATTTGCGCACGGGATCCACGCGGTCCCGATTTATTTATCGTTGGATTAATATTTAATTTATAATTATATTAATTAATTTAATTGCATTATTTAATAAATTAATTAAACACATTTAATTAATCAAAATTAATCAACCAACGCAGTCCAAAAAATCCCAAAAATTCACCCTTACCTAATTGAGGTGTGGTGAACTTAAAAATGTAATTGGGTTTTTGATCGGAGGTCAATTTAATTATCTTAATTTTCTGAGTATTTAAAATATTATTAAAATATTCGGAGAAAATTCGATGACTTCCAAATACTTTCAAAATACTACCCCTAGCTAATTTGGGTGTGGTGAGTTCAATGGTGGTCTCTATTTTTTATTCTAAGGTCTAAATAAATCACGCTTTAAATAAATTTATCAAAAAACTAGGAAATGTTGGAAATTGTCAAATGATCTCCAAATCGTATGAAAATTAAAATGAGGACTCCTAATACTATTATAAGACTAATGGAAAAGGATTAGAGTCAATTAGGTTACTAATTGATGGGTAACAAAACTAGGGTTGTCACATATACTTTCACAAAAATATCCATTGCATCAGTATGGAAGATTGGGATAAGGTGAGCTAACTTTGTCAAATGATCGATTATAACCCAGATCACATCTGCTCCATATCTTGCTTTTGACAATTCCATAATTAAGGCCATAGATATATCAAACCACTTTTATTCTAGAATTTCTAATGGATACAATAATCTGTTAGGTTTTTGATATTCAATCTTGACTAGATTGCATGCATGACTCTTTGCTACAAATTCTACCACACTCTTCTTTATTCCTAGTCACCGAAAATATGGTTTCAAATTATTATACATCCTGGCACTACCAGGATGAATTTTGTGACCACAATTTTGACCTTCAACGAGAATCTATTAGTGTATAAATTTAGGAATCCAAAGTTGATTCCCTTGGTAAATGATGTTTCCTCGTAATTTTAGGCATATGTGACACCACTTTCAATATTGGTTCTAAATTTAAAGTATACTTCATCCTTTGTTTGCATGATGGAGATGTGTAATAACCTCAATATTAAATCAAGAACTGAATCCAATATTAGGTGTTATTATAGTACATAAGACTAGGTTAGTGGGCCTTAACTCACTAATAAGCACTACGGTGAGCCAAGGGTCTCTAAAAAGAAAAACTAGATGAATAATACTTAGTAAATATAAACTATTCTAACCATCCTAAAATAAAGAAAAATACATCATAGAACAGTAAAATAAGATATCCAAAATTAATTAAAGTTACACAAACAATAGACGTAATGACACTTGTCCTCGTGGGATGCAAAAGTAAAAGAAAAAATTGTGAAAGTACGGGCAGTCAATCATTAGCTACTAGATCCTATGTACCTCAGGTTCAAGATCCTCTCCAAGCTCCAGATATACTATATTTGGTATTTAATATGGTAGGGCATAGCCAATATAATAAAAAAAATGATTAACTTAAAACGTCTAAGTACATTTTAGGGCAACTAATTTATTTAAGTTCTAAGGGTATATCACATTAGCCATTTTAATTCATTAAGCAAAGCACAAAGTAATATAAAAAGAAAGTAAATTATAATAAAGTAAATGACTGTAAGCAATAATCAAAAAAGTAAAAGTAATAAAAAAGAGGAAAAGCTGGTACTCAACCTGCATCAAGTATGTAAGTAAGGAAAGTAAGTACAACTATAAATAAGTGTGTAATAAATAATGTGAATGTGTACAAAGTACATATGCTAAGTAACATAAGAGGAAACAGTGTATGCATAATGAAAGTAAGTAATAATATACACTGCAAGTAAGTAAGTAAAAGAATTGTAAATATAGGTGAAATTGTAATACATGCAAGTAAGAAAATCTTAGTCTCAATGATTGAATAGATAGTAAAAATAGTCATAAATAACTGAGTAAACAAAGTCAAAAGTCTATGATAAATCATTCATAATTAAGAAGATTGTAAAAAATGTATGAGCAATTATAAATGACTATAAAATGTAAATTTATATATCTTATTTAAGGTCTTGTTATGCAGGAAATTATATAATAAAATAAGGGATCAAACATATTTGCTTAATCAAGTACAGGGTTTTCTAAAACACATTCACTCCCCCTCTTGGATATATATGATTTCTTTATTGCACCACGGCCTGCTCCGGCATAGTCCAACATATGAAACCCCAAAGTAAATGTAATAATTTAATGTATGCACAATGTTCTTGAGAATGTTCTTAAGGATTTAGCCTTAATGCATTACAGTATTCAAGGATGTTCAAATTTAATTATAAGTTATGTGATATCCATTGTTATCTACTTTAGTTATTTATCCTATAATTAGGGCTATTCAAGCCCCTCAATTGACTTAGACAATCATCAAATGTCTCAATCAATTAATATATAATAATACATAATTTAAATGAGGTTTTAAAAATAATGATTTGATTAAGGTCTTATTTATGTGACAAAATAATTAATAACTATAGTTGAAATTTTATTAACAAACATCCTATCATGTCGCTAACTCTAAAATTAACTAAACTTTCTAATAACACTTCTCCTCTAATGGAACATTCTAACTTATGAACTAAGGTTACACTACTTGGGTTACCTAATTCTTATGACTTAGTATACTTGAAGGTCTAGCTAAGAGGATTCCGTAACTTCCAAACTAGCATCTCATTTCTTAGATTGAAGGGTTTCTAAAACTACCACAATTAGGCATCTAAATTTTCATTATTCTCTACTTAACTTATCTCACTGACAACTTAATATTCTATACTTGAGAAGGTTGTTAATCTAACCACTTAGGCTATCTTATTTTTGAGTATACCAAAATGGGACATTTCTAGTCTATCCTTAGACTTAGTGGTATTATAAGATCTCTAATCTAGTATGGTAAGGCTAAGGTTTAATAATGCTTAAGTTATTATTGTCTAATTTATCTTACATAAGTTTACTACTTTAGGCATTAAGTTGCTTGTCATAATCCTAAGGTTCCAAGCCTTAGCATTATTATCACTAAGCTCATAAGTACAACTTCAATACTTAGCACAAAGGATTTCTAAGCCTTTTAATACCTTAAAATAACATCTAGCCTTAGCCCAAATCCCTTAGTCATTCAAAGGGAATCTAATAATTAATAATATTTCAACCTAAGTAAGTACAAGTTATACAGTTATCATTCTATGGTCACTCATACAATCCTAAGTAGGTTGTATTTAGTCACTTAAGTTATTTACTAAGTTCAAATGGAAGGCACTAATCTTCCTAAGATGTCTCCATACTAAGCATCTTACAAGTTCTCTCTTAGACACAAGCGCTACATTAAGAAATTACTCTTCACTACTCTAGTAATTCACTAGATCTATGTATGATCTATAACACACTATCCTAAAAGTTTGGATTCACTTTAAGTTATCTATATGACAATTGATGGGTAATTATTGGTCTAAGTTGAGTTAAGAGTCTAACTTACAATTAACCTTCCTATTGTTATTAAGTTACTAGACTTAGACTAGTTCTATTAATATTTAGCTAGAAGGTTAGCATGGAGGCTTCCTAGCCTTAAGCTCACTAAGGAATGTTAGGGTTGGAAGATCTTAGTCAATAATTATACAAATTGGCTAACTATGATATAATATAATATAAAGGTGCTTACATGGAAATTCTCTAACTATTAGCTTCTAGACTCATATAATGGCACTAGGAGTCCTAAAGACTAGCTAAGAGGTTGATCTGCGTAACCTTTACTAAGTACATAATAGGATGATAAGATTCAAACCTACACTCAAGGGGTGTGAAGAACTAAGTTAAGCTCTAGCTATCCTCTTAAGAGTTCTACTAATGAATCTCCTAATCATGGGGAACTGACTAAACCATTTTCATCTTAGGGTTTAGGATTTACTACAATCCTAAAGTACTAAATCAAGCATTATGGATCTACAAAATCAATTCATTCCTATGTTGAGGCTCTTTCCTAGGCTTACTAGTGTTAAGCTAAAATTAGGCAATACTAGTTATTTTCTTACTCAAAGCATCTCCTATTGTAGAAATATGTCATAAGGTATGTTATCTAAGGTGTCCTGATGTTTAAGAGACCTAAATATGCAAAACCATAATTTTGGGAATTTTAATATTATTTTATTTAAGGGTCAAAAACTCACATTTTTTATTTGATATCAAAATCATGTAAATATAGTGGTTATAACTTTCTTATAGCATCACAAGTAAAATGACTCTAAGTAGGGTCAAATTGGACATCAAATGGTCAATTTAAGCACTAATGACTCATAATAACACATAAAAGGTCATTTGAAAGATTAGTTATCAAAATAAAAAATTAATATTATATTAATATCCTACACATTTTTGTGATCAAAATAGTTTATTAGAACATCAAATTTGAATGAGAATTGACTAAGTTATAGCACTTACAAAATTAGGTTAAATATTTAATTAATTAAACTGGTGATTAGTAAAATTAGTCATCAAATTAAAAATTTAAGAGTATATTAATGATCCTTGATTTTTTCTAGTTACTTTGAGATATAACATCAATATATTTGGGTTTGTATTTTTAAAGTTACAAGACTTTTAAGATTTGGGAAATAAATAAATAATTATTTTATTCTGCACTTTATTGTTCACTAGAACAGGCGCACGCACGCAATTGGCCGTGTGTGCACACGAGCCTAGCCGCACTAACACAAGTTGAGTCGACCCTGCAAATCAGGCCGAGCTGACTCGTGTCTGGTCTGACTCGGCGTGAACCGCACACCATGAGATATGGCATCAAAATTGCCCTAGCTTCGGCAATCATTGGTGGCTGGTCTGCACACCAACTGAAAGGTCTTTGAGAGACTTTTTTATTTGTACCTGACTAAAAGATACCCCTGCTAGCCCCTGAGGGGTGATGCTTTAGGTATGTAGGTTCGGACGCATGCGACATTCCTATTTGCTACTGTTTGAGACAGTTGGATTGAGCTCAATCGAACTTGATCCATCCGTCCTAACTATATTGAAATAGCAGTTAAAAATTAGAGGGAGGTAAATACATAACAAACAAATTGAAGTTTGAGGGTACCTTGCAATCGCCAGTCCCGATTAGGGTTAGGTAAATTTCCTTGCACTCAGCCTCTTTTATTCACTTTCTAGCCTCACCTATATCCCACAATCTTTGAGAGGATCTAGATGCAATATAGAGGAGAGTCACCTTAACTTAATTGCTTGGGTGAAGTGGCCGTACAGTACGGCCACTGCGCCGAGCCTCCACACTGGAATGGAAGAGGTATAGTAGTGCCTTCCACAGGAGTCGCAGCCGTCCAATCAAAATGGCTCAAGGGCGTGATGGGCCCGCCGCTTGATCATACGACAAGCCAATGCCATCAACCCAAAATAAATAGAAATATTATTTAAAAATAAGATAAACAGATTTCTTTTTAATTAGTCAAAATCGGAGTTCAATTGTGGTGCCCCGCCCCCAATTCACATCAAGATTAGAACAAGGGCGGTGTGCCATGCTGGCAAATCTATCACTTATTATTAGATTAAGGTGTAATTCTCAATCCACTAATAAGGGAAGGATGTGCCCTGAATAATGCTATAGAATCATTCACTAAATATATACATTCATCATAGTGCAGAAGCAAAGAATAATAAAGTATGCTGCATCCAATCCACCATAATACAAGTAAGAAGTAAACATACAGCTCAGAGTAAATAAGTACAGTAAGAAAACAATAATATGTAACTATATTATTAAAAACTTAACTAAGTCTTAAAATAAATAACTCATCCACATAAGCAGAATAAAATAACAGCTAATCTATTAATCTTTTGGCCCAACTTGATGCTCCTCCAAGAAAGGCTCCTCTTCAGGTAAAAGGTCCTCAAATTGCTCAGAACCTGCCATTATCGGTTTCACAATAACAGGGCCCTAGCTAAAGAAAAGAAAATATGGTTAGACATATTATCTAAGTACATTTTAAGTTGTTTATATTCATGAATTTTATGATATCACCAATTACTTAAACTATAAAATAATCAAAGCATATGGGTGTAACAAGCATACAAAGGAGTGTGAAGAAGTTATAAATAAAGGCATTTATAACTAAGCAACATATAAGGTGAATGAACATACTTCAACACCAAAGTTGTAACAATGTTAGGCATATAAGTATAAGTAAAGTAATGAAAATACTAAAAGAAAATACTCATCCTAAATATGCTTATGATTATATGAATTATGCATATTTAAGAGAAAGTAATCTAATTATAGTACATATAAGTAACCAAAAAGAAATCAAGCATCCTATAAGTATATAAGTAAGTAAGTAAGGTGTAATAACTCAAGTTGCTATCCTAGTTAATTAGGACTAATTTAAGTCCTGGTTCTAATCTTGGTGCTCTAATTAGGTCCTTATGAGTCTTCCACTAAGATCTAGTCCAAATCAAGAGTCAAATGGATCAAATCTTAATTTTTGGGTAAATCCAGAAAACCCTGGAAATTGACCTATGTAAATTGACCTCAGATAAAAAATTGGACTTTGCCATTGCTCTCATTACCCCTAAATTAGCTAGGAATGATGATTTGGAGGCAATCAGAAGTCGTCAAATTTTCATCGAATATTTTAATAAATTTAAAAATCCCAAAAATTGGGAAAATAAAATACTCTTCGAATCAAAAATTCCACCTCACCCTTGCATTCCTCAGCTCTCAATTAATTAGGGATGAATATATGAAAATTTTTAGAATGCATTTAAGTGATTAATTTTAATTAATAAAATCTATTTAAAGTGCTTTAAATAATATTATATCTTTAAATACATTAACAGTGCCATCCCGTGCCTTCTATCGGCAGCGCCTTTTCTATCAGCCTCCGTCTGATCAAACGGAAAGCACGATTTGTTCGATCATTGGATCGAACGGCCGCTGCTCCTTCTTCCTTGTGGGCGTCGCCCGCGCCACGTGGCAGTCTTGCCAAGCCCACCGACCACTCTTTGTTCTCTTCCACTTTGAGAGCTTCGTCCCTACCTCCATATCACCTACTAGAGGCCTTGGATTTGAGTTTACACAGTGGGGGTAGTCGCTGGTTTGTCTTTGACGAACCCTAGCCTCGCAGCCGTCCATTAGGTATGCCTGAATCCCCGATTTCAATTGTTTAAATTACGCGATTCCATTTTGTTTATCGATTGCATGTCATGGATTAAGGATCAACCGATCCAATCGAGCTTGATCGGACAATTGTAGCCGTCCATCTTCATTGTCATGGCAGTTTAGGTTAAGCCCGATACCCTAATATCTAAGGTTGCACTTTGCTATTACCTCGGGATATCTCCATCCTTGGTTCACCTATTAGTAGTTAGGTCTCGTCCCGCTCCATCAAAATTTGGGCAAGCCGAACCTCGTCGCCGCCCGGAGGGCCGTGAAATTGGATGCCCTAGCCCCATCGAACCAGAACCCTTAGAGGCGATGCCTTCTTCCCTCGGGTCAGGTCGGGCTTGACCTGACCCGTGTCTACATGTAGTTGCATCCGCGGTTGGTGTGCAGGTCCCACTGTCTTCTCAACCTATGCTGGGTGGAACCCCAGCGTACCCTCAACCAATCCAGTAGCGCCAGGAGTGCAATGTGGTCCTCGCTCTACAGTCCAATGGCCAATCCTACTCTGCCACGTAGTAGTGTGGGTCCCGCTGTAGTTAAATCCTGCAGAGCTAATTAATAAAATAAATAAATATAATATATATATATATATATACATATATATAAATAAAAACTATAAATATATATAATTATAATTATATATATATATATATATTTAATATTATTATATTAATTAAAGTCATTAATTGAATTAATCAATAATTAATTTGTTAATAGTATGGTTAGTAGTTAATTAAGAATAATTAAGTAAATTAATTAATTTGAATAGTAGATAAATTTATTTTAATTTAGTTATTAATTTATTAAAAATAGTTAATTGGTTTAATTTACATATTTAAATAGTAAAATCATTTGATTCAAATTTAATGTAATTGATTTATGAAACTTTAAACCCTGATAACTTTAAAAACAATGATCCAAACATATCAAATATATGTCTCATTTTATTCAGAAAAATAAAAGGGATCAATTGGCGCTATTTAAAAATTTGATTCGTGGTGTATTTAACATATTGACATTTTAGGTCGTAAACAAACCCCATAACTATAAATCTATTTATTCAAACATAAGCAATATGGGTCTCAAAATACTCATGAGGACATCCCCATCACTGTGGTAGTATTAGTTTACTCATTTGGAACTTAGTTTGCAAAGTGACATTTAAGACCTTCATCCAAAAATAACTAAAATGCCCCTAGTTTTCAATTGACCATAACTTGGTCAATTCAACTCTAAATCAAGAAATTCAAAGTGTTAACTAACTTAGAATTTTAGTGCCAGCAATAAGTTGAAACAATATTTAGGTTTTGAACCCTAAAAATGCAAAAATTTTAAAAATACTCCTAACCCTAGTTAGGTCATAACTTGACTAACTGAAGTCCAAATTAGGTCTACTCCCAGTTAAAGCACTTAGTGTGTTACAAGGAAGCTATAGAAACTAAATTTGCTAAATTTGGGCCTTAAACAGAAAAGTTCAATTCTTGCCCCCTTTGACCTTTAGAAAATTATCGAATTGCCCTTGAATCTTTGAACCTCTATAACTTAGCCATTATACCTCAAAATTTAGTGTTCTTGAATTCTATGGAATCCTTGAACACAACCAACAATAAACTACATAAAAATTTAGATTCTATTAAGTGTAAATTACTAAAATATCCCTTAGGTCAAAAACTCTAATTTAGACCTATAAGAGCCATTTCTTATCTAAATTTAGTGTACTTACTATCTATTTTCATGTTAGATAAAAAGGAATCATTTGATAGTAAGAAATTCAAATTTGGAGCCTTAAATCAAAAAGTTATCTTTTGGATCTATAATAGGGGTAAAATGACCATTTTAAACCTTAAATTTAGGTTCAGTACCCTTAAACCTTAAAAATCTCTTTATATCATTAAAAACAATAATATAATTAATTTAGGATCAATTTAAGTCTTAAAATTGCTTAAATGGTTAACTGTCAAAAATTCCCCCAATTTAGGCTTAAAAATCTTTACGTAAGAAAAAGAATCCCTACTTAGCTAAAATCCATCCCTAACCTCCCTAATTAAATAAAATTAGCAAGTGTAAGGAAATTTAATCAATTCCTAGAAATTCTTTGTCTTATCATTAGGAATCCTCACTTTACCTTAGTATCTATTCCTTAGGATTAAGGATAGATCTTAGGTTTGATTTTATATATTGAATACCAAGGTTATTCAATGAATGAATCCTAAATTTTATTAATTTTTAGATTTTTTTTCATAATTTTATTTTGATTATTATGTCTTTCAACTTTAGATTTAGGTTAGAAGAATCATCTTATTAAGTTTAACTTTACTTAATAGGATTTACCTTAATTATTAGTACACTTAGAACAAAAACCTTAGATCCTTAGACTCTTACCTTTGGGATTATGTGATTAAGCTCAAGCTCATGGTGTTTAATCCATAATCTCTAACTCAGTATATTTTGGTCAGCTTTTAGTCTAGAACGACTAAATATATTAATTAGGTCATATTTATTTATTATTTAACCTACATAGTCGATATTGATTTAATTATATTATGACCTAGCTAGTCTTAATATTTTGTAACCTATAAGGTCGTATTTCTAAGTTACACTCGATAGTAGGAATCGGAGATCTTGAACTTGTGTAACTTAGAATAGTTAGAATTATTTAATTAAATAATAATAGTGTCACCATGTGTAGAAGAGTCCCTTGCTTACTTGATTTATTTGTGCTACGCATTCCATATATTTAGTGCTTAATTCCTTGGACATGTCATGTAAGAAAACTTTGTGAATGAAATGAAAACATAGAATAATTAGGATAACAGTTGCCTTGGGTTCAGTAAATTCTTGTAGGTTTTAGTGCACATTTACCCTAATGGACAGGGGTAGTAATAAGGATGCTTAACATTACTCATTGAGGAATGTGTGTTAAGCTTAGAATCCATATAATTTTGTAGATGTGCTTGACTCCTCAGCTATTTCTGGATGTGTCCATAGAAACAAAAGTAAAATAGATAAAATATTTTATATTTGTATTTACTATCTCCTCAGTTTTTATGTTCTGTTATGTCTGCCATAGCCTAGAAAGTCTTTGAGAATTTCTGTCTAGGCATGATTGGCCAATTTTTTAATATAGAAGTTTTACATACCTATTTCAGTTTCAATTTACTATTTCCTGTATTATTGATGCATGTTATTTCAGTCAGCTGTATTTTGCTTACCTGCTCACTTGTACATATTTATAAGATGCTAGATTTTACTACTTACTGTATATACAACTTTTGAGACTCACTATTTTTAATCAGCATATGTTATATGATCATCAGCGTGTTTAGGATTAGATTTTTTTTTTAGTACATTTACTTACTTTATTATATATGTATGCCTATTCCTTCCTTAGTTTGCTTGAGGTGTGCCTTTTGCCTCAATTCTTGCTTAGTTATAAATGCTTTATTTATAACTTACCATGTTCCTTGTTTGCTTATTACTCCTATGCTATACAGTTCATTTATTTGTGTTTAAGTATAAATGGTGAAATTAATAATTTATGTATAATATTCAGCCTAAAATGTACTTAGACAATCGTCTAATAAGATTTTTCTTTTGTTGGCTGGGGCCCTAGCATTGTGAAATTGATAATATCAGAATCTAAGCAGTTTGGACATCCAATACCTACAGTAGAGCCACTTCAGAAGGAGCTTCAGTCCAGAGTTGAAGAGCCTTAGTTTTGTCTTTTCTTTAAGTAAGGATGAGCAATATTATTCTTTCATTTAAGTTCATTTAAAATTGATATAATAATTCATATATTGAATTTCTTTTACTATATTATTTTATTCTGAGTTGTATGTCATATATATATTATGATGGAACTGGATGTACTATTTTACCTTTCTTGCTTCTGCACTCTGAGATGTTATTTACTTAGTGATTGACTTTCTTTGCTTATATCCTGAGCATATCCTTCCCTTATTAGTGGATTAGGGATTATACCTAATCCAATGATAAAGTGAGTGATCTGCCAGAGTGGTACACCACCCTTAGTCTAATGATTGTGGACCTGGGGCGGGGCGCCACATAAGGTAAAGGCTAACTGCAGTAAAAGTAATAGTAAAATAGAAAGGTAAGTATATAAAGACTGTCATATCATAAGGGTTGTCCAATCGGGCCACGGTATTATAAATTCCCATAGTATTTCTAGGCTAGGGCAAGATTCTCAAAGCCTCTCTGGGCTAGAGCAGGATTCCCATATCATTTCTGGGAAAGGTAGGGATTGTACTGAGGAGGCAAAAAATACACATGCTGTAATATTTTAATTATCTTACTTTACTTGTATGGACACATCCAGAAGTAGCTGAGGAGTCAAGCACATCTGAAAGACTATTTGGGTTCCAACTTAACATAATGCTCCTCAATGAGTAATGTTAAGTGTTCCTTATTTCTCATTACCCCATGTCCAATAGGGGTAAAATATGCAAGATCAACTAGAAACTGAACCCTATGCAGAATGTTGTCCTAATATTTCTATGTTTTCATTTCATGCATCAATATTATCTTATATAACATGTTCAAGGTAAAAAGGCACAAAGTACAAGGAATGCAAAAAGCAACAAGCAATTCAATAGTAAGCAAGAGACTTTACTACACACATATGATATCTATTGTTATCTACTTAATCCATTCTAGCTATTCTAAATTATATAAGTTCAGGATTTTTAATTCCTACTATCAAGTATAACTTAGATCCACTCTTTATGAGTTGAAAAATAATAATTGAATTTGATCAGGCCCTAATTTAATTCAATCAATGATGCTTATAAGTTAAGAAATAAATCCATATGTCATATTTGATTAAGGATTAAACACCAAGAATTTGGTTTAACCATATAATCCAAAGGTAAATCTTAAGTACTGAGGTTTATGTCTAAATGTGGACTAAAGATTAAGGGAAATCTTATTAAACATATTCAAAGCTTAATAGAATGATCTCCTAGTCTTAATCAAAAGTTAAAAGATAAAATAATTATAATTAAAATATGAGAATCTAAAAACTAATAAAGCTAAGGTTTCATTCATTGAATGATCCATTTACTCAGTGAATGAAATCTAACCTAGTATCCATCCCTAATCTTAAGGAAAGAATCATAAGGTGAAGGTGCACATCCTAAGAAAACTCCTAAGGAATGACTTAAGAAGTTTAGGAATTGATAATAATTAAGTAATTTATCTTTATTTGCTATTCTAAATTACTTAAGTGAGTTGGGATGTAAAATTAGAACTAAGAGAGAGGTTCGTTATCTTTACTTTTGAGTTTAAGAGTCTAAATTGATTACAAATCAGTTTTATTACTGATTTTAATGATTTAATTGATATTCTATAGGTTAAAGGCACTTAACCTAAATTTTGCATAAAATGACTATTTTTTCGATCCAAAATGCTATTTTTTGATTAAAAGCTCCAAATTGAATTTTATTGATGGCAAATGATTCCCTGCTGTTCAACATGAAAATATATAGTATGTACTTCCAATTTGGACATGAATTAGGTCCTGCGAGTTAAAATTAAGAATTTTAACATATAAGGGAAAATCAGTAATTTTACCTAGTGGTGTCAAAAAGTTTAGTCAATTTATTGTTGTTTGCTGCCCAAGTATTTCATATAGTTCAAGAATACTAAATTATGATGTCTAATGATTAAGTTATGATTATTTTAATATTAGAGTTCAATTATGTAAATTTAGGGTTTTATAAAAGAGGTTAAGAATCTAATTTTTCTATTTGATGTCCAAATTCTATAAATTCAGTGGCTATAGCTTTCCTATAACACATTGAATAATTTAAGTGGGAGTAAACTAAATTAAATTTCAATTGGCCAAGTTATGACCTAATCAAGTTCAAGAGTAATTACGGTAAATTATGGTTTATAGTTGTCAAAACCTAAATTTTATTTCAGTTTATTGTTAATTATGTATTTAGGATCTAAATGGTATAATGAATGATATAATTTGGAGTTCAATTGACTAAGTTATGGCTAATTGAATTTTTAGGTTATTTAGGATAATTAAGGAAAATTCCTAAAAGTTATTAGTTAAATCATTGACCTAATAGCAAAACTAATATTATCAAATTAATCTAGACATTCTCTTGATTAAAATGAGACCCATATTGACTATGTTTTGATAAATGGGTATAAATTTATGAAAGTTTGAAGTTTTTTAGGATTTAGCGTTAAGTGAGGAGGTCCTAAAATGTCACTATGTTAAATATGCATCCTACAGGCAAATTAATACTACCAAAATATTCCTCTCATTTTTTGAGCAAAATGAGATATATATTTAATATATTCGGATTATTGGATTAAAAATTATGAGTGTTTAAAGATTTTGTATTTCAATTAATTTAATTTATTCAAATTAAATTAATTTAAACTTCACTATTTAAATTAATCAACAGATTTAATTAAATAATCTATTTATTTAAACTGCGAGACCCACAGAAGACTGCAGGCAATCCCATCTTAACAGCTGGGCAAGGCAGGCCCCTGTTGTCTCTATCGGGAGAGGCAGCGGCGGGCCCCGTACAGACGCGTGGCAAAACGGAAGAGGGCACGGGACACACGCGGGCCCCCCGAGCTGACATGGATGGACTGTGGGCCCCATGGGTCCAGCCATGCTGATGAGGGCGATTCCACAGTGCAGACGCACGACACTAGTCGGCTTGCTCAGACTCTACGCGAGTCAGGTCTAACCCAACCCGACCCAGAACGGGCCAGAAGGTTCCCTGACAGCACGCGACAGCCGAACCTAGGGTTCAAGCTTTACTGGCCTTCCCGGCAATGATAGGGGTCGACCTGCATGGCTATGAGTAGGCTGGAATGAGACCTACTCAAGGATGGTCGAACTGACAGATAGGGTGAATTGTTCCGCCGGACAGGCCTAAGCCTAGGTGCGAGCGATCGGTGAGAAAAATCCACTGTATACCATGCGCTAGTATGCTTTGATCGGGTTCGATCGAACCCAATCAAAGCTGATGGATTTTCAATTACTAGTAGGAAATTACTACTCGAGCAATGATCGAAGGAATTGAAGGACAGAGGAGGAAGATTGGGTACCTATGATCCGAAGGCTCCAGGCTAGTGTTCGCAACAAGATGTAGACCGTCTAGACAGGTCCCACTTCACGCAAAGGTCGGGTGTGACCATGGCCCTGTAGCTTATGGAGGGACCGATGAACTCACTGAGGGAGCTCCCCGTGCGGTGAATGGGCGACCGCGGTGGTGCCCTCCCGCAGCATGCCACGCGGGGAGCAACCGCGAGATGAAACGCGGTAGTCGTTCGATCAATTGATCGAACGGCTGTGATTCGCCATTGGATCGAACGACAAGGAAGGGGATAATGGCGCGCGGGAGCGGACGGCAAGCAACGGTGTCGTTAAGTAATTAAATAAATTATTAATATTTATTAAAATTTGATTGATTTTCTAAATTAAAATTAAATGATTAATTATATTCAAAAAAATTCCAAATATTCACTCATAGCTAATTAAGGGGTAAGGAACGCAATGGTAAGGTCAGATTTTGATTTTGATAAGTATTCATGTTTTCTAATTTTTGGGGTATTTAAAATATATTAAAATATTTGATAAAATTTTGACAACTTCCGATTGCCTCCAAAATATCTGTAACAACCCTAGTTGTTACCATAGCTAAGTTTAGATTTATTAAGCTAAACCAAGTGCTAATTTTGATTCTATTAGACTCAATGGGTTATTTAAACCTAACTATAGAAGTTTGAAATTAATGAGAGCTAAATTATTGAGCTCTAGAAAATATCTAAATTAAATTAAACTCCAAATTAAAATCTGATTTCATATTTAAATTTTTGATGCCCTAATTAGCTAAGGGTGAATTTTTGGGAATTTTTAGAGCTCATATAGTCCTAAATTAGAATTAAAATTTTTAAGATTCTTATTTAAATAAATTAAATGAATTATTTTAATTAAATTTATAATATTTGAATTTTAATAATTTTGGAATTTGTTGTCGGGACCGCGGCAGATCCGATGCGGGGTCCCGATAGTGGAGCACCATTCCCTTCCAATGAATGCTCTAGCATCCTAATAGTGGTCCCGATAGTGGTCCCGATAGTGATTCATTCGACAGCGCGATCCACCCCACGCCGTGATCAAATCCAAGCCACTCAATCAGCATCCTAATCCAACGGCCCTCTGCATCCCATCTTAAGTAAGTCAAATCGATCGTTGGATCGCTTCGATTCAATACGATGGACGATCTGCTTCCCCGATCGGTCGTTACTGATCGAAGGATTTGAACCGCTCCATCCCAACTGACGAGCCATCGAATGGCTACGCCCCCGCCAGTTGCTGTTCATCTTCGTCCCCAAATTTCTAAGTAAGGCCCCGAAAGCTCTCCCACTCCTGCTGCCATGGCAGTACGGGGGAGATCTTGTCCCCCACTCCCTCCCAAATCGCAACGGCTAGGGGAATGATGTTCCGGGTCTACCCCTCGCGGGTCATGGCCCGATGCCTAATTATCCTTGGGTCGGCCATTGGAGGCTATCCAGAAACTCCCACACTGTATCTCAGGCTATAAATACCCCAAGACTTCCACAGATAGTTCCTTTGCTCTCTATGGATAGGCTGCTTGACCCTCTCCCTCCCGATCTGCGTCCTCTTACGATTTGAGCTCTCTGACATATGAACCTGCTGTGTATAGCTGATAGTGGGTGTGTGTCTGGCGTTTAGACTCCCAGCCAGCTTCTGCAACTATCTGGAGTACTTAGAGCCCTTCCCTTCATATCAATCGCAGCCATCCCTAGCTCAAGGTACAGCCTCTGATCCCATTCCTCTATCGAGCTGATTTCAGCTTGACTTGCACTCAATTAACCCTAGATACTGTGATAGGACCTTATCTTAGCTCCCTAGTAAGCGTCTAAGTCCTCTGGTAGGGACTGGCAGTGGACCAAATGGCGTAATCCTATCTGAGTGTACACTGACAACCGATCCTTAAGATGCTAAAACATCATCATTTTCCCGAGGCTTCGAGCCCTATCTTGCACCTCTAAAGCCTCCTAAAGTGATCAAAAACTAATTGCAATCATTGGGCTCGATCTGATCGATTGATACGATTGGGATTGATCGACTCGGAGAGAGCCTACGTCCGTGAAATGCCACGAGTATCACCCCATTGATTCCTCCATGCTTGGGACTAAGTTAGATGCCCAATTGATGCCCCTTCGATCCCTGAAAGTGTAGGCATATATCTTAGCTTGTATCGTCAGCTGTGTGAGGAGAATTCAATCCTCACAGGTGCGCCTTAAGAGGACGTCTCGGCCGAGTAGCACCCGGCAATCCGGCGCACCCTCGATGGGGATTTTGGGTTCAGTCGACGCATCTCGCTCTCCTGAAGGTGTAACAATCGAGTTCAAGGTGAGGCATAGTCTGTGCACGGCGAATTGATCGAAGCAAGCTAACCCTAATCCTCCCCTCTATCGGGTATCCCCCTGCGAGAAGACGAATAGTGTCGGGTTCGGCCGGATCCCGACCCACGCATTTTTATTTTGGGCCGCGACTTATTTAAATAATATTGGATTTAATTTTCTTAGGTTAGATAAGCGAATAATATTAAACCTATAGTTCATATTTAAATAAAAATACAGAATGAATTATTTAAATAACTTTAGCTATACTTATCCAAATTGTATCATCCAATATACCATTTTAATCAAAAAATGCAAGGAATAATAATATAAAATAAAATCAAAGATTCAATAATTAGATTTTAAATAATTGTCTAATCCTTTTCTATTTTTATTTAAATCATAATAAATTTATTTGATATCCAAAAATATTGATTAAGGTCTCTGATTGTTCATGAGACCATAAATAACATATATATACTCTTAAGAGTAATTTAAGATCTTTAATTTTGTTAATCATTCCTTAATTACCCTAAAATGAGATTAGTGAATTAAGCCTTGGATTAGTCTCTGATTTTGATGAATTTAGTTCCTAATGCCTTTTTAAGTATGTTAGCACTTATAATTGAGCTTGGATCATCATAATATGTCCTAATTTCCTTACACCTTAATTAGCCTAAAGTTGAGATTAGTTTTAATTAGATTATCAAACCCTAAGATGAGTGTTTTATTCTACTTCATTAATCAATATGAAGTTCATTAAAATAGAATTGAATCAGTTTAGATGATTAAATCTTAAAATGTCATTTTTAGCTTTGAGAATGGTATTTAGGTCATTTTGACCAAAATAGGTTTAAGCACCCCTTAAGCCTTGAAATTTCAATAAAGTATCCCTAGTTAACATGTTAAACATCTTTCTGAATTCCTATGTTAATAATATTGAGTTAAGTGAAGAAATCTCAAATTAACTATTTTTAAGATCTTAAGACCTTAAATATTCTTAAAACCACCTTGTCTTAAGAGTTAAGTCTAACTATCTCAAAGTGCTAGACCCTTAGTTTAATAGCTTAATTAAGTTGGTCCTTAAGCTTGAATCCTAAAAGAAATTCCCTTGTAAAACCCTAAGTCTAAATCTTAGTTTAAGTCTAAAAGTGATCAAATCCTAGATCTTAGACTTTAGATCCTTCAATTGAATTGAACTACCTTCATTTGGAATTCCTTACTTGATTTACTGTATAATCCTTTTGAAACCTTCCTTGTGCATATAGGAATGATTTAATCTATAAGATAATGTGATTATTTTAAAGACTGAATATAGATCTTAGATTCTTAATTCTTAATGATTATTTTTTCTTATAATATTAGAACAACCTTTCATTAAGATCATAGTTCCTAAATCCTTCAACTTATAAGGTATTGCTCATTTAGATTATGTTTGAGTGTGAACCCTAAATCCTTATTAGGATACTACCTTGGATTCAGGATTTGAATACCAAAATGAAGTTTAAGTCTAGAATCCTTAATCTTGATTTACTTAGTCAAAATTTGGGTTAAGAGAGGAAAATAATAATAATTAAGTCATTGATTTATTTACTTTAATCCTTTATGGTCATCATATGATTATGAATTAGAACTTGTTGAGTTCTAAAGTTAACATTAAGGTCGTGAATCTAGATTTATATTCGATAGTTGGATATTGGAGATTCTAAACTTGTATTTTTTAGAATAGTTAGTTGGATAAATTAGACAATAATAAATATCACATAAGTTTAGATTGAGTCTCTTACTTACTTAACTTGATTGCTTTGCACACCTTGAATATTGAGCCTTATTCCTTGAGCATAATAGGAGAACTTAGGATATGGAAGATACATCCTAAGTTGGTATTTAAAAAGCATAACATTCATTCAATTCTTTTAGTGCTTTTAGTTAGTAGAGTATGCTATAGCTTAGTCTGCCTTTTCAGTTCTAGTTTAATTATAGAATAGACTTGGACCTAGCTCTGTGGATGTCTAGGATGGATACATAGTCTTAGCTTATAAGTTCAACTCGGACCTAGCTCTGTGGATGCCTAGGATGGACACATGTTGAACTTTCAGTTCAGAGGCCTTGTATAGCTTGATTTTGTTATGACAGTACTATATCTTAGGCTTACTTCTACTTCAGTTCAATTTTCAATATTTGTTTTACTTAGCCACATGCTTCAGTGGCCTTATGTTAGTGCTTGACTTGCTTTGCTACATATCTCAATGGCTTTACTTTTGCTCATTCATGTACTTAGTTTACTTTTGCCACATGCCTCAGTGGCCTTTTTCATATTAATTTGCATGCTTGTATAAATACTCTTATTGATTAGTATTAAATATTAGCATATTTGGGATGCTAGAATTGTATGTTATTTTAGCAATTGTGTTCTTTATATACTCAGCATGTATTCATGTGATCATAAGCACGTTAGGATCAGATTTATTTCAGTAGTTATAGTTATTTTGCTCTTAGCCTCACCATGTTTAGTTGCTACTTTGTATATTATTTTTACATACTTATTGATTAGCTAGAAATGATTAGTTTATGGCTATCCCATTCTTTATAGCTTGTAGCACCTTATAATGATTGTATGTTTAAAACTTTTAAATGTGATATCTTAAATATTCTGTTCACTTAAATAGCCTAAAATGTACATAGACAGTTGTCTAACTGTAACCTTTTTCTTTTGTTGGTCATGGGCCCTGGCATTTGTGATACCGGCAAATGTCAGATTTGCAGCTGTTCGTAGGCAGTGCTGCAGGAGAGGAGCTGGTGCAGGAGGAGAATCTTTCTACTGTCGTTTAATAGATTCTCATTTTTCTTCTAGTGAGATTGAGAGATCTTTACTTTCATTTAATTTAGTTTGTAATAATTAAATTCTAGATATATTTACTTTTCTGCATTTGATATGAGTTACTATTTCTTTTACTCTCTTATAGTATGTTGTGCTGTGGATGTTATATTATAATGTTTCTTGCTTTCGCCACTTAGATTTGTATTACCATATGTTTACCAGTTCCAGGTGACAAGTCCTTGGCTTAAGGCAGGTTGGGTCCTACCTAACTTTACTTAAGTTGGGTATTTGTCACAACTGGAGCACCGTACTCCCCACGATTATGCTAATATCAGTATTAGCATCACCGCGGGAATGTACGGGGTCTCACAACATCACCCCTAGCTAATTTGGGAGCAATGAATATAATGGAAAAGTCTGATTTTTGATTTGAGGTCTAAATAATTTGATAACATTTCGGATTTTTGGAATCCCTAAAATTAGAGTTTGATCTATTTGACCCTTGACTTGGACTAGATCTTTGCGATTAACTCTTAATGACTTACTTAGAGTACTAGAACCAAAATCAGGACTTAGTTTAGCCATACTAGACTAGATTAACAACTTGGGTTGCTACAGACTCTGCCACTTAAAAATGATGGCGTCCTCAACATCACTCAAGTGGGAAGAACAATGCAGAATTTAAGATAATGAATTGAAATGAAAAGGAGGTAAGGAAGTACCCGGGTTAAAGAGATTTGGATATTTATGCCACATGTTCGCCTCTTTTTCCAAGTAGATTTGCCTCGTGAATGATTCCTCCATTAAATCTTAACAATAGGGATAGAGCGGTTCCTCAACTATTTTTAGATCGCGGGCCAAGATTCGAATCGATTCTTCAGCATAAGATAAGTAGGGTTGGATTTCTATTTCTAGGAACTGAACCAAATGAGAGGGGTCCCTGAGGCACCTTTTGTAAAATACCAAAATTTTATTTCCAATTGTTTATTAATATTTAAATAAATTTGACCTCAGATTGGAAATCTGACCTCATCATTACGTTCACCACCCCCAAATTAGCTAGGGGTGAGATTTTGAGCGCATTTGGAAGTCGTTAATTTTTAGACGAATATTTTAATATTATTTAAATACCTGAAAATTCGAGAAATTAAATACTAGTCGGATCAAAAATTCGAGTGCACCGTTGCATTCAGAAGCCCTTAATTAGCTAAGAAAGATATTTTAAAAAATTTTGGAAAATATTTGTTAAGTTAGGTTTAATTAATTAAATTAATTCAAATAAATTTAATAATATTATTAAATTCAAATTTTTTTAAACCGCCTCCGCCTTTTTTCTTAGCTGACTGGTTCAACCTGAATCGGTATTGCCCGGTTCGATTCAACCACGGGTCCGAACCATTCAATCCGGTTCGTTGATCTTTCGATCAAATCAAATGGCCCGGGGTTCTCCTCCGTCGGCATTAGGGCGCGCGTCTTCCAAACGCGACACGCGGCCGCAAGAAGCCCCGCACCTGACATGCGTCCTCCTCAATGGAAGCCGTGTGGGTAACGGGTGTCGGCCAACGCTCCTTCGCGAGCTCCGAAAGTCACCCGCGTAACTTCCCACCGTTTTAACTGACTATCCACAAAACTCCTTTTATTCCATCAATAACATCGATCTTCGATAGATTTCAATCACTCGAAGCAATTTCTAGAAGCTAGAACCCTCGACGCTTGATCTAGGGTACGATCCTAATATTGAATCCTTTATTTCATTTCCATTTTTATTAGCACCCTGATTCTTCACCATAAATTGGATTATACTCTATGTTCAATCTAGGAAGACTCTGCATTCGATCGAACCTCCGAGATGACATTAGGGTTGCGATTAGTGAAACCCTAAAACTCCCCATTAGCGCCAGTCGTCTCGAACGGGAAGACGAAGAGACGACCGGTTCAGCTTGAACCGGGTTACGCAGATCGGTTCTTTTCAAAAAATGAACCGGTCATAATCCTGGATGCCACGTAAGCCGACAACGGGGTCTACCCGTCTTGTTGTCGGAATCAAGTTTTGCCACAGTGTCTTTACATGGCGACATGAATCCACACAGCAGTACCTATGGGACCCACTGGTCAGCAAGCAGCCAACCATATCACGCCACGTTGCGCATACGGGCCCCATTCCTGCCGCCGAGAAGACTTCGAGTCCCACTTGCTGCAGAAGTAATAATTAGATAAATATATTTAAATCTGTGAAAATTTTATATATAAATATATGTAAATTTAATAATATATATACATATATCTATATATTATTAATACAGAAAATTAAATAGGATAAGAAATTTATCATAAAACAAACAAAATAATTTGAAATATAGATTAATAGTTATATTAGGAATACTCATATAAATTAAAATAATTTAATTTGCAGGACTTTGAAGATCCTTAAATTACAAAATATAAGTCCAAATATAACAAATAAAATAATTAAATGAAATAAAAACAGTAAAATAAAGTAATAGATTAATATAAGATAAATATAAACATAAAAATAAATATGATAATATTTAATAAATATATTTAAAAAAAATTAAATAAAATAATATATTAATTTAAATATAATAATTAAACAGATAATAAAAGAAATACATAGATGAACAGATATATATTTATACGTATAGATTAACTGAACAGAAAAGTAATATTATTAATATAAAATAATAAATAAATTGATAATAAAAACAGATAAAATAAAATAAATAATTAAACAGAAAACATAAATATAATAATATCTATATAAATAAATGCAGAATATCTTTATAGTTTTAAATAGATTAGAACAGTAAATTTGTTAAGGGGTATATGTTTTTAAAACAGAAATATTAGACACTAAATATTAGTGTAATATAATTAAATCACTTAATTAGCAAATTTTATAAATTCATAACTCCTAAAATATTTAACCAAATTATACAAATAAATATATCAAATTTATCAGAAAAATATAAGAAATTTATTAGAAGTATTAAATTCCCATTTAGAATAATGTTTAACATAGTGATATTTAAGATCCCTAAATTGAACCTTAAAAATTATAAAATTTAATTTAGTATAACTTATAAACTACTAATCCAAATATACTAAATATAGGTCTTAAAATATTCAGAAAAATTTAAGGAATAATTTAGAAGTATTAATTTTTCTATTTGGATTAAAATTAGACAAATCACTCACTAATCACATTTAATCCTAATTATTAACCTTAGAAATTAGATTAGCTATAACTTGGCCAACTCACATCAGAATTGAATAATTTTAGACTCTATAGAAACTTTAGGATATAATCTATAATAAACTAATATAAATTTTATATTTTATTAAGGGTAAAATTACTAAAATGCCCTCATAAGGTCAAATTCCTAATTTGACCTTATAAAGCATAAATAATCATAAATAACTTAATAAAAATAAATTCAAATAAATCAAAATAAACATAATATTACAAATCATGATAATATTAAATTAATAAATTTCATTATTTTGGCAGATCAAAGAAATTAAATTTGGTTAATTTTATCAAAACAGTCAGGTACGCAAATTTACTTATAAGTCTTATTTCAGTATTCTTATTTGAGCCATTTTCTATTTGAGTATTATTTGCACTGCTTACCACATTTTAATATGTAAAAGAATTCTATCAAAAATCATGTAATAAAAAGAATTTATATATATTTTGTGGTGTTTGTTTTTGGAGGGTGGAAAGCAAAATTGGAATCTGTACAGATTGAGCTAGCAAGCAAACCCCTGGGAGTTATATAGAGGGATTTAGCCTCTTGTATGAAGTAGGCAAATTCAGAGGAAAGACACACCATCAGTTCCTAATTTGAGTAAGCTACCGACGGGTGGCGAGACAAGCTTCCTACAGATTTATGCCTATGGGTTTACCCATTTCGGCTTATGGGTCTCCGGACTCAACTTATTGTTACAAATGCTTTTGATAAAATTTATTTCATATATGTTGATTTTCACAGCTATTTTGCAGGGCAGAAATTGCATTTGGAAATTGCTTACTTTGCACTCTTTCTGTTATTTTCATATGTGATTCATATCTATTATAGGATGCTAGATTTATTCTTATAAGAATAATTTGCATACTCCTACCTAACTGGTAAACTGAATTTTTCAGGTTTTGATAATTAAAAAGCTTAGAAGATCTGCCAAATTAAACGAGGAAGAATTTAAAGAAGCAGAAGAATGTAGATATTTTATTTCATATTTTGTAAAATTCAAACTATTGTAACTTTTCACATATGTTTTGGCTCTATGTATAAAAGGACTGTGGATTTTATTATTTTATTTTATTATGTCCTTTTTGAAATATAAAAATGTATATATTTTCAATTAAGATGAATTATTCTTTAAAGACTCTCAAACTTCGATCCCCGGTCGCCACAGAAATTGGTATCAGAGCGAAATTTGAGACTATTTAAAGAATAATTAATTAGAAGAGCCAACTATATGAATACAGTTACTAACTTATTAGAAGTTAGATTTTAAGTTGGAGAGCCAACTAAGTATAGTTTATTATTTCCCAGATTATGGATAGTCAAAACAACAACAATAATAACAATCAATCACAGGAGGAAAATATTCTTCAAAACACTCATAGTCACAATGAGACTATCTCACCTAATGTTGAAGCAATCTATCCCTTTATTCATAGTGGAGCAAATTAGATGCTCCAATTCATGAATATGACGAGTCAATTCATGAACAATCAACAAATCCAGAACCCTCATCCTATTCAGAGAAAAGCAGTAAATGAAGATATGCATATTTTCCTTAAACTTCAGCCTCCCAGATTTAATGGCAAAGCAACTCCCTACCAAGCTGAGGAGTGGATTCAAAGAATATAAAAGGAGTTTCAATGTGCTAAGAGCTCAGAAGACCAGAAGGTATCTCTAGCTACTTATCTACTGACAGAAGCTGCTGAGAAGTGGTGGAAGACAACCAAGAACACCACATTCCAGAATAGATTAAAAGAAGAGATCTATTGGGAAGAATTTGACAAAATATTCTTAGGCAAATATGTGCCTCAATCTGCTAGGCAGACGATGAGAAAAGAGTTATTGAACTTAAAGCAAGGAAGTCATACAATGACAGAATATGAGGAACAGTTCACTTGTCTAGCCAGCTTTGCCCCAAAAATGGTTACTACTGAAGGAGTCAGATGCCATTTATTCCTAAATGTATTAAGGAATAACTTTCAACATATTTTGACACCTCTTCAGATCTTAAACTTTGCTCAATTGGTAGAAAAAGCTAAACTTATGGAAGCCCAAGAAGAGCAGTACTCTTCAAGAATGAAAAGGCTAGTATTCTCCCCTCATTTTCAATCTAAGAGGCAACACTTCTCCAGACCTCAAGGAAAAGTGTATAATATTCAAGGTAATTCAAGTAGACCTGCTCCAGGCACACCAAACACTGCAGATTTTGTGGAAGAAGTCATAATACAGATAAATGCTTTACCGGTGAAGGTCAATGCCGCCGATGTGGAAGGACGAACCATTCCATAAAATTCTGTCATGCCATTTATACAGTTAATGGGCATCAAATTCCAAATCAAGGCAAAGTAGTTATAAGAAATTAGGGAAGACCACCAGTTAACCAAGGAAACAATGTTGCATCTTCCAATAATCTAAGAAATAATCAAGCCCAGGCCAGAATATTCAACCTATCTCAAAAAGAGGCAAAAGAAGAACCTGACGTGGTCACTAGTACCATTTTATTATTTCAGTACCCATGTTCAGTCCTTTTTTATTCTGGAGCTACGCATTCTTTTATTGCGTCAAAAATAGTTCAACAATATTCATTACCAGTAGAACAACTTTCATCAGCCCTTAAAGTTAATCTACCATCAGGAGAGTTTTTAGAAACAAACATCTTCTGTAATTGTAAGTTAAATATAAATGGAAATTCTTGGGAAGCTAAACTCACAGTCATCCCTATAACTAGTTTTGATATTATCCTTGGGATGGACTGGATGAGTCAGAGTAAGGCATTGATTGATTGTGCAAAGAAGAGGGTATATATTTATAATGAAGATAAGAGAGTAACCTTTATTGGTCAAAGAAGTACAATTATTAGTCTTATCCCAGCAAACAAGATTGAGAAATTCATCAGAAAGAAGTATCCCATATTCCTAACCCTACTCTCAAGTGCTGAAGTTAAAACTACAACTTTAGAAAAGACTCCTGTAGTAAAAGAATATGCAGATGTATTTCTAAATGAACTTCCAGGTCTGCCACCTCAAAGAGAAGTGGAGATCAGCATTGACTTGAGTCAAGGAACGAATCTTTTATCTAAAGCTCCATACAAAATGGCACCGAAAGAGTTAGAAGAACTTAAGAATTAACTTCAAGAGTTGACTAAAAAAGGATTTATAAGACCAAGTAATTCTTCTTGGGGAGCCCCAGTTTTATTTGTTAAGAAGAAAGATGGAAGTATGCGATTATGTATCGATTACCGAGAATTGAATAAGGTTACTATTAAGAACAAATACCCATTACCTAGAATAGATGATTTATTTGACCAGTTAGTTGGTGCTTCCATATTTTCAAAAATTGATCTGAGATCTGGCTATCACCAACTCCGTATCAAAGATGAAGATATCCCTAAGTCTGCATTCAGAACGAGATATGGGCATTATGAATTCTTGGTGATGCCTTTTGGGTTAACAAATGCCCCATCTTACTTTATGGATCTGATGCAGCGAATAATGAAACCCTACTTGGATTCTTTTATCATCATCTTTATTGATGATATATTGATTTATTCTAAGAATGCTAAGGAACATGATGAGCATCTTAGAATCACCTTGAACTTGCTAAGGCAACATCAACTGTACACCAAATTCTTAAAATGTGAATTTTGGCTTCACTCAGTCGCCTTCTTAGGCCATATAATTAGCAAGGAAGGAATATTAGTTGATCCCAGTAAGATAAGTGCAATTCAGGATTGGCCCCAGCCTACTTCAATAACTGAGATAAGAAGTTTCTTGGGATTAGCTGGGTACTATCGCAAGTTTATTAAGAACTTCTCTCAGATTGCAGTCCCTCTTACTCGTCTCACTCAAAAAGATGTACCTTATATTTGGGACTCATCTTGTGAATCAGCATTTAAGAAATTAAAAGAATGTCTAACCTCAACTCCTATTCTAGTCCTGCCAATTGAAGAAAAGAATATCAGATATATTGTGATGCTTCTGGTATTGGATTAGGCTGTGTTCTCATGCAAGAAGGAAAAGTGATAGCTTTTATATCTAGACAGCTTAAAATCCATGAGAAGAATTATCTAGTTCATGACCTGGAGTTAGCTGCAATAGTCTTTGCACTAAAGATATGGAGACATTATTTGTATGGAGTAAAATGTGAAGTCTTCACAGATCACCAAAATCTAAAGTATATCTTTATTCAGAAAGAGATCAATTTAAGACAGCGAAGATGGTTAGAGCTAATCAAAGATTATGATTTATCAATTCAGTATCATCCTAGTAAGGCAAATGTAGTAGCAGATGCACTAAGTTGAAAGGCAGTTTCACATTTGCATATTTTGACTTCTAATCCTATATTACTCAAGGAAATAGAAGATCTTCAATTAGAAGTCTTACTGCCATCAAATGCTAAGCTATTTCAGATGACTGTAGAATGTTCATTAATGGATGAGATTAAAGAAGCTCAACATCTTGATAAAGAATATAGCTCCTTATCTGCATCCATTCAATCCGGAAAGCACTTAAAACTGAATTTAGATTCAAATAAGAATATTTGGTGTGGATCCAGAATATAAATACCAAATAAAGATGAGCTAAGATCTAAAGTATTGAAAGAAGCTCACTAGTCTAGATACTCAATTCATCCTAGAAATAATAAGATGTATCAAGACTTGAAATCACATTTTTGGTGGCCAGGAATGAAAAGAAGTATAGCTGAGTTCATATCAAAGTGTGAAGCCTGTAACCTGGTAAAAGCAGAACATCAGAAACCAGGTGGATTACTTCAACCTCTAGCCATACCTCAATGGAAATGGGAAGATATTTCCATGGATTTCATAACTGGATTTCCTCGTTCAAAATCCAATAATTATTCTATTTGGGTAATTGTGGATAGGCTTACAAAATCAGCACACTTTTTACCCATTAAGCAAACAGATTCAGTAGACAAATTGGCAAGGATCTATCTAAAAGAGATAGTAAGGTTACATGGTATTCCAAAAACCATCGTTTTTGATAGAGATAGTAGATTCACTTCAAAGTTCTGGAAAGCAGTTCATCAAGATCTTTGTTCACAACTCTGTATGAGTACAGCTTTTCATCTACAGACTGATGGACAAATTGAGAGAGTGAATCAAACTCTAGAAGATCTTCTTCGCCTTTGTGTCTTAGATTTTGGATGAAGTTGGGATGATCACCTTCCATTAATTGAATTCTCTTATAACAATAGTTTTCAAGCAACTATTGGAATGGCTCCTTATGAAGCCCTTTATGGAAGAAAATGTATCACTCCCTTATCTTGGAATAGTGTTGGAGAAAATAGGATATTAAAATCAGATTTGATTCTTCAGGCAACAGAAAAGATAAAAATAATTCAGCATCGAATGAAAGCATCTCAAGACAGGCAAAAGCAGTATTTTGATGCTCATCATCGTCATGTGGAATTTTCTGTTGGAGACTTTGTGTATTTGAAAGTGAACCCATTCAGAGGAGTTTCCAGATTTGGAGTTTCTGGGAAATTAAGTCCAAGATTTATTGGACCTTTTAAAGTTTTGAGAAGAGTGGGCCAAGTGGCACATCAGATTAAACTTCCAGCACATCTGAGTCTGATGCACGATATGTTTCATATCTCTTCACTAAGAAAGTGCTTATCTGAACCTTCAATGAGAATAGAAGTAGAAGATATCAACTTACAACCAAATCTCAGCTATGCGATAGAACCAGAAGAGATTCTAGATCGAGATAAGAGAAAATTAAGAAGTAAATACATTCCTATGATAAAGGTCAAATGGAAGAATTATCGTAAAGAAGAAGCCACATGGGAAGAAGAATCAAGCATGAAGAAATCCTATCCTCATTTATTCCACTAGTAAGTGATTCTAAATCTTGTAAATCTTCTTAAAATTTAGAATGATATCGGGGCGACATCTCTTCTAAGTTGGAGAGAGTGTAAAATACCAAAATTTCATTTCTAATTATTTATTAATATTTAAATAAATTTGACCTCAGATTGGAAACTTGACCTCACCATTGTGTTAACCACCCCCAAATTAGCTAGGGGTGAAGTTTTGAGCGCATTTGGAAGTCGTTAATTTTTAGACGAATATTTTAATATTATTTAAATACCTAAAAATTCGAGAAATTAAATACTCGTCGGATCGAAAATCCGATTGCACCGTTGCTTTCAGAAGCCCTTAATTAGCTAAGAAAGATAAAAATTTTTGGAAAATATTTGTGTAAGTTAGGTTTAATTAATTAAATTAATTCAAATAAATTTAATAATATTATTAAATTCAAATTTCTTTAAATCGCCTCCGCCTTTTTTCTTAGCTGATCGGTTCAACCTGAACTGGTATTGCCCAGTTCGATTAAACCACGGGTCCGAACCATTCAATCCGGGCCGTTGATCTTTCGATCAAATCAAATGGCACGGGGTTCTCCTCCGTCGGTATTAGGGCACGCGTCTTCCAAACGCGACACGCGGCCGCAAGAAGCCCCGCACCTGACATGCATCCTCCTCAATGGAAGCCGCGTGGGTAACGCGTGTCGGCCGGCGCTCCATCGCGAGCTCCGAAAGTCACGCGCGTAACTTCCCACCGTCTCGAGTGACTACCTACAAAACTCCTTTTATTCCATCAATAACATCGATCTTCGATAGATTTCAATCACTCGAAGCAATTTCTAGAAGCTGGAACCCTCGACACTCGATCTAGGGTACGATCCTAATATCGAATCCTTTATTTCATTTCCATTTTTATTAGCACCCTGATTCTTCACCATAAATTGGATTATACTCTATGTTCGATCTAGCAAGATTCTGCATTCAATCGAACCTCCGGGATGACATTAGGGTTGCGATTAGCGAAACCCTAAAACTCCCCATTAACGCCAGTCATCTCGAACGAGAAGACGAAGAGACGACCGGTTCAGCTTGAACCGAGTTACGCAGATCGGTTCTTTTCAAAAAATGAACCGGTCATAATCCTGGATGCCACGTAAGCCGACAACAGGGTCTACCCGTCTTGTTGTCGGACTCATGTTTTGCCACGTGTCTTTACATGGCGACATGATTCCGCACAGCAGTACCTATGGGACCCACTGGTCAGCAAGCAGCCAACCATATCAAGCCACGTTGTGCATGCGGGCCCCATTCCTGCCGCCGAGAAGACTTCGGGTCTCACTTGCTGCAGAAGTAATAATTAGATAAATATATTTAAATCTATGAAAATTTTATATATAAATATATGTAAATTTAATAATATATATACATATATATATATATATATTATTAATACAGAAAATTAAATAGGATAAGAAATTTATCATAAAACAAACAAAATAATTTGAAATATAGATTAATAGTTATATTAGGAATACTCATATAAATTAAAATAATTTAATTTGCAGGACTTTGAAGATCCTTAAATTACAAAATACAAGTCCAAATATAACAAATAAAATAATTAAATTAAATAAAAATAGTAAAATAAAGTAATAGATTAATATAAGATAAATGTAAACATAAAAATAAATATGATAATATTTAATAAATATATTTAAAACAAATTAAATAAAATAATATATTAATTTAAATATAATAATTAAACAGATAATAAAAGAAATACATAGATGAACAGATATATATTTATACGCATAGATTAAATGAACAGAAAAGTAATATTAATTAATATAAAATAATAAATAAATTGATAATAAAAACAGATAAAATAAAATAAATAATTAAACAAAAAACATAAATATATAAATACATATATATATATAATAATATATATAAATAAATGCAGAATACCTTTACAGTTTTAAATAGATTAGAACAGTAAATTTGTTAAGGGGTATATATTTTTAAAACAGAAATATTAGACACTAAATATTAGTGTAATATAATTAAATCACTTAATTAACAAATTTTATAAATTCATAACTCCTAAAATATTTAACCAAATTATATAAATAAATATATCAAATTTATCAAAAAAATATAAGGAATTTATTAGAAGTATTAAATTCCCATTTGGACTAATATTTAATATAGTGACATTTAGGATCCCTAAATTAAACCCTAAAAGTCATAAAATTTAATTTAGTCATAACTTATAAACTACTAATCCAAATATACTAAATATAGGTCTTAAAATACTCAGAAAAGTCTAAGGAATAATTTAAAAGTATTAATTTTTCTATTTGGATTAAAATTAGACAAATCACTCACTAATCACATTTAACCATAATTATTAACCTTAGAAAGTAGATTAGCTATAACTTGGCCAATTCACATCAAAATTGAATAATTTTAGACTCTATAGAAACTTTAGGACATAATCTACAATAAACTAATATAAATTTTATATTTTATTAAGGGTAAAATTACTAAAATGCTCTTATAAGGTCAAATTCCTAATTTGACCTTATAAGGCATAAATAATCATAAATAACTTAATAAAAATAAATTCAAATAAATCAAAATAAACATAATATTACAAATCATGATAAAAACATTAAATTAATAAATTTCATTATTTTGGTAGATCAAAGAAATTAAATTTGATTGATTTTATCAAAACAGTCAGGTACGCAAATTTACTTATAAGTCTTATTTCAGTATTCTTATTTGAGCCATTTTTCATTTGAGTATTATTTGCACTGCTTACCGCATTTTAATCTACAAAAGAATTATATCAAAAAGCATGTAACAAAAAGAATTTATATATATATTATAGTGTTTGTCTTTGGAGGGTGGAATGCAAAACTGGAATTTGTATATATTGGGCTAGCTAGTAAGCCCCTGAGAGTTATATTGAGGGATTTAGCCTCTTGTAGGAAGTAGGCAAATCCAGAGGAAAACACACCATCAGTTCCTAATTTAAGTAAGCTACCGACGGGTGGCGAGATAAGCTTTCTACAGATTTATGCCTATGGGTTTACCCATTTGGGCTTAGGGGTCTCCGGACTCGACTTATTGTTATAAATGCTTTTGATAAAATTTATTTCATATATGTTAATTTTCACAGCTATTTTGCAGGGCAGAAATTGCATTTGGAAATTGCTTACTTTGCAGTCTTTTTGTTTATTTTCATATGTGATTCATACCTATTATAGAATGCTAGATTTATTCTTATAAGAATAATTTGCATATTCCTACCTAACTGGTAAACTAAATTTTTCAGGTTTTGATAATTAAAAAGCTTAAAAGATCTGCCAAATTAAAAGAGGAAGAATTTAAAGAAGCAGAAGAATATAGATATTTTATTTCATATTTTGTAAAATTTAAACTATTGTAACTTTTTATATATGTTTTGGCTCTATGTATAAAAGGACTGTGGATTTTATTATTTTATTTTATTATGTCCTTTTTGAAATATAAAAATGTATATATTTTCAATTGAGATGAATTATTCTTTAAAGACTCTCGAACTTCGATCCTCGGTCGTCACACCTTCTCAATGATGATATATGGAACACATTGGGAATGACTGCAAAGTCATCAAGAAGATTCAGTCTGTAAGCAAAAAATCCTACTTTAGCTGCTACCTCAAATGGTCAGACTTAACGGGGACTGAGTTTCCCAGCTATGCCAAATCTGAAGACTCCTTTCATTGGATTGACTTTTAAATAGGCGAAATCCACAACATTAAATTCTATAGGGCGGTGGTCGATATCATGGTATTTGCTCTGATGGTCCTGAGCTGTACGAATCCCTTATTAAATTAACTAAAGCTTTTTATTAGTCTCTTCAACCTAATCTGACCTATACAACTAAACACTTTCTATTTTAAACCATGCCAATGGAGTACTACATTTTCTGCCATATAAGGATTCATACAGAGCCATCTTTATACTAGCCTGAAAACTATTGTTATACGCAAACTCCACTAACAGGAGGTGATTTTCCCAAGAACCATCAAAATTAAGGATACATAGTCTAAGCAAATCTTCGAGAATTTCATTTACTCACTCGATCTGATCGTCTGGTTGTGAATGAAAATCTATACTCATCACTAGGGTGGTCCCCATTTCTTGGTGCACCGCTTACCAGATCTTGGAAGTAAATCTATTGTCCCTACTAGACACTATCGATTTAGGTATTCCATGCAGCCTGATAATTTCTTTAATATAGAGCTTAGCGAGTTTCTCAATTGAGCCTATTTGATGAATGGGAATGAAATGTGCGGACTTTATCAATCGATCAACTATAACCCATATAGCGTCAATACTAGATCTTGTGCGAGTCAATCCCATGACAAAATCCATTGATATATCCGACCATTTCCGCTATGGGATCTCTAAGGGATACAGTAACCAACCTGGCTTTTGATGCTATGCCTTAACTAAACTGCCTTCATGACATTTGGTTACAAAATCAACAATACTCTTAATCATTCCAGGTCCCCAGAAGGATTTCTTCAAATCTTGATGCATATTTGTGCTTCTAGGATGCACATAATATTTAGAATTGTGATCTTCAATTAGAATCTCTCGATGCATAGACCTTGGGATCCAAAAACGATTATTCAGATATATAGCTCCTTTCTAAAAATTTAGCTCAGAACGATGACCACTTTTATATGCAACTTTGAAGCTTAAGTAGTCCTCATCCTTCGATTGTGAAATAGAAATGTTTTTGTGGAACGTTGGCTCCACATTACTCATAGAAATCATTTCACTTAGTAGATCTTCACGCACAAGCATGATGCCTTTCTTGCAAAATTCCTCTTCTAATTGGCTCTTAGAGATAATAGAATTGAGGGTAGCATGATGGCTTAGTGCAACGGCTACCACATTTGCCTTCCTTGGATGGCATTAGATATCTAGATCATAGTCACTTAACAATTCCAACCATCTCCTCTGACGACAATTAAGTTCACGCTGAGTGAATAAATAGTTCAAACTCTAGTGATCGATAAAGATAGAGCATTGAACTCCATACAGATAGTGACGCCATATTTTCAACGCAAAGATAGAGCATTAAATTCCATCTCGAAACTCACCTTCCAAATTATTACTTCAAACCACATACACTTGCGTGCAAGTGCAGACATGTATTTCATAGTTTATCACTGGACTGCACTTATCCAATCATATATGATAAGACTGAGATTCTACAATCCTACTTAGAGTGACTTGACAAATCCTAAAATTTTACTGAAGTGACTCAACACTATAGAAATACACTATTATATCTAACTAATAATCTATGTTCTAATAATTCTATTTAATAACTAAGAAGTATCTAAACTATAACTCTTTACTCCATTGAAGGGAATCCTATACAAGGTTCCAAGGATGTGACCAATAGGTCACTCAGTATAGGTTACTACCATATGGGAGAAACTCATTCTACATGCTTTAGGTAATCCTACCATAAGGGCTCAAAACCAAGCATCAAAGGCCAAGAAGGAGCATCTAGGTTCTTACCTCAAGTTTTAATAGTAAGATCTTCCTACCTCAATATAATATCAATTGATAAGGCTTAATAATTATTGCATTAATGACCTAAGGCAACAACATAAGGATCTTACACTTCTAATAAGAAAGGACAGTTAAGTCTTATATTTTCACTAATTCTTATTCTTCTTAAGTTTGAATTGGTTAGATCAGATGGGTAAGCCCATCTGATCAACACCTATGCTACAATTATGGGATGCAATCAAGAATACTATTAGGAGTTGATCATATTGCAAATAAATATATTTTTATGATTTATCTCATGCTAATAATCTTATATAAGAGATAATCAGGGATCTTAAGGTACATATCAATATACTAAATCACATGAGTTCTTTAGTAATCTAAGCACTTCTAATTCAAAGGGTTAAGATTAATGTCAAATTAGATATATTGTTGGAATTATGCAAGTTAAATTATCTTTCAATCAAAGTTAATTAATTAAGGTAATTAAACTTTATATCTTAATCAAGATAAGTTAAAGTTTAACTCCTAACTTAATCAAATCAAGATTAATTGCTTACTTTAAGGATCAATAACAAATCAGTGAATTATTAATACATTATTGGTGCTTACTTCAAGTTTAAAATCAAGCATTGATTAACTTAATCAATTCTTAAGGTTCTTAGGGTTAAACATTGATTAATGTTAATTTAATTAAGCCAAGGTGTCCAAACCAAAATTAAAGTTCTTAAATATTCATAAGCAACACATTGATTAAAATAATGAGTAATTAAGGCTAATCAAATCTTAAATCAAACCCAAAAAAGATTAGCACTTGATTATAAATTTAAAGCACTTAAGTTCCATACAATTTGGTTATTAAATTCTACTTGGTCATAAAGACAATCAAAGATTCTAACATTTCTATTTGGTACAAAATATTTAAGTAATTTCTTAAGAGATTTAGAACATGCTATTCATGGTAAATGGTAAATTCCACATTGAAATTCACCTCCAATTTCATACAATGCTTAATTTTACTAAAATTAGGTTTTATTTTGATATATTTTGGCCCCATTACAGTCCTAGATGCGAAAAATCACAAATTTTGGCAATTCCAGACAATTCTTGGCACTTTCAGACACTTTTGGGCACAGCAGCGCGTTATAGCGCCTCTTGGGCTAGAGCTAGGTGCGACAGCGCGCTGTGGCAGCCAGTTTTTCTGAGATGCAGGCGCGACATCGAGCAACGCTTTTAGGCGCTGTGGCGCATTGCGGTGGATTTCAGCGTGGTGGCGCACTGTAGCGCTTTTAGGCATTACGGCACGCTACGACGCCAGAACTTCCCGAGATTTGGATGCTGCGACGCGATGCGGCAATTTTAAAGCTTTGACGCACTGCAGCGCTTTCTGACACTGCGACATGCTACGTCACCCAAATTATTAAGAGCTGGATGTTACGGCGCACTGTGGCGCAATATGGCATGCTACGGCGAATTCAACCTGAGACTCAGGCGCTGCGACGTGCTATAGCGCCAGACAGTGATTTCACCTGTGCGAAAATCATAATGGGTCTTTTTTCGCACTCAAATACTCGCAATTTTGGGCACCTCACATGCAGTGCCATATACCGATAGAAAGGTCTTTCCGAGACCTTTCCATTGATACCCAAATTGACAAATAATGATTATTTTAGCAATGCAAATAATGGATCTAAAGGACTAAGTATACAAAATTCTTATTTAGAGAAATGTTCATCTCCCCTAGAATAAAAAATCTTAATGAGCTTTAATGTGCTCCACATCTCAAACACAGGTCCTAAAACATATGAAATAAATAAGCAAGATAATTTCATAACTAATTTGATGAGCAATGAGGTAACAAAGAAGTACCTTGGTCTTGCAAAAATGGAGAAAGAATGAACACAAGGAAGTTGACTGGCAATAAGTACCTTGGCCTTTAAAGAATAAAGGTTGATCTCTGCTGGTTCCTTGGAAGCTTGAGGCTTGAAGGTTACTTCAGCAACAAGTACATCAAGTGAAGGGAAGAGGAAAAGCTTGGGAAGTGGAAGGAGCTTTCAGCTTGAGAGCAAAAGAAGAAAGGAATGGTTGAGCTTCCATCTTATAGGAGAAGGAGAGCAAGGCTTTGGATGGGATGGGAAGGAGGTATCCCATCCAAGGCATGGAGGAGGGCTTGAGCAAAATGAGAAGGGAGAGGGGGATCTTGCGTATGCCAGGGAAGGGGCGTCGAAACTAGGTAATGTGCTAGCCAGCAGAAAAAGAGAAAATTTTGGAAAAATGAAGTAATAAAAATAATTATCAATTTCTAATTAACTCCAATTTTCCAATTAAAAATTTGATGAATAAATGGGCTCCAAAAAATCCTAAAAACTCACTCCTAGCTAATTTGAGGGTGAAGAACTTAACGGCAAAGTCGGATTTTTATTCCAACGATTATTTAATTATTCTATTTTTCAGTGCATTTAAATACATTAAAATATTCGCAAATCTCCGATGACTTCAAAACACGACCAAAAGTTACCCTTAGCTAATTTGAGGGGACGAGCACAATTGAAAAGTTAGATTTTTATTTTGAGGTCAATTTAAATATCTCAATTTTCTAAGTAATTAAATATATTAAAATATTATAAATATTTGATTGAGCTTTGAATTGGTCCAAATCTTCGATGATTGATTCTAATGACTAAATAAACTTAATGAAATGATAATTAGACTACAATTGAGCTAAGATTTGGCTAAGTAACAACCTAGGATTTTTATAGTTACAGATGACATATTCCGTAATTAAGGCGAGTTAGACTGAAAAACTAACTTGATGGTAATTGGTGCACGTAACCGCCCTCTGTAATCATGTTAACATTAGTATTAACATAACCACGACAGGGATGGGGCTCCATAGTGCCATACATGAAAATGTACTACTTCATGTAAGCATCCTCTTGAACCCATGATAGTTAAAATGCTACATAGTTGTAGGTATCTCTTAAGTCTATAGGGGCCACCTCTTGTCCTATATACCTAATAGATAATTATTGGATCTATGTGTGGATATACTAACGATGTTGTCAGTTACTTAAGTTGGGGAGATTGTAAAAACCCACTTAAGTAGTAATAAGTGAAACTCTTAAAATCGAGACACTTTTTTGAATAATGGTAGAGTTCCTAGTAAGAACTCTAATGTGCTCAGATAGGAGCACTCCAAGAATGGGTGACATACTAAAAATTTATCTTCTAATGATAAAATTGGGAGATATTTTAGGTTAAAGCAAACAATACCCTAGTGCTTAAGATTTTGATTGTTACAACTTTAGCCCTTTCCCATCGACTCACCGAATCGATGGGGATATGGCATCCAAATGCTCCACACTCGATGCATCACAGGAGATGTACCATAGACAATTTTGAAGCTTTTGTTGAGCTTTACAAAATGAATACATTAACCCTAACCAATAATGTGTAATCAGCTAACCCTAGCACGATTTGGATTTAATGTAGGGTACTGTTGGAGCCAACGGTATCAAGCTTGTTTGAGCTAGATTGGTGCTCGACAATTGCTCGCAACCGAATAAAATAACTAGACAGACAATAATAATGATATTATAAGATAGATATGTTAGGTAATTTGAAGCCTTGATTTGTAGTTAGGGTTTTATGAAAAAATTCAGGAAGATGAAGATTCAACCACTGGTTCCCTTAGTGTTGGCTATAACTTGCATGAGTCAATTATTATGGACTGATGAGAGGATAGAGATCGACGGAGGAAGTAGAGCATGGCGTCGGTGGTAGCCCTGTCTCACCCAACTGCATGGGCGTACACGCACTGCATGCAAGCGCGTTGTGGGAACGATGGCTGTGAGCCGTCTGACCCAGAGCCATTGTGCTATGGACGGTGCTGATTGAGCTCGACATTTGATCAAATGGTGGGTTGAGCTCCGTTAGCCCGACATTTAGGCTATTAATTAATTAAATATTTCAATAATTAATATCATTTTAATTAATTATAATTAGATATCCAAACAAATTCCAAAAAATCTCAAAAATTTACTTTTGGCTAATTTGGAGGTAAGAAATTCAAAAATGAAGTAATAATTTTAATTGGAGGTCAATTTAATTATTTGATTTTTTTAATTAATTAAATGCATTAAAATATTTGGGAAATTCAAATGACTTTCAAAAATTTCCAAAAATTAACTCCTAGTTAATTTGGGAGTGGAGAATCCAAAAATAAATTCATATTTCAATTTGAAGACTAAATTAAATTTAGTTATTTTTTATAGGTCAAATAATCGGCAAAATGGCCAAATGATCCAATCGAGGTTCAATGGATCTCAAACTTTAGGGTTATGTTATAATTACTATTTAAGTCTAATGGAACAAAAGCTAAGATTTAGTTTAGTCCAGATTAAATAGAGTAACAATATATGATTATTATACTAAAATATCCAAACAATTAGATTACATATAACTTATCAACAAACAAATATATTCATGATAATGATTGACTTAGCAAATTCCTTCTAATTAACAATATTTAAAAATAATTAGTGATAACATTAATAAGATTTAGAAGTTCAATTTATATTAAAACATAAAATTAGATATGCATTCAAAGTAAGAACATACAAGTAAGATTAAAGTATAAGGGAAACAATGCAATCTCTATATAAATAGTAACATCATGATTGAGCAAGCAATGACTCTGGTAAACTAAACATAATTGTAAGAGCTAAGCTAAGTAAGAAAAAAAAATATTATTTTAATATTGAAAAAGAAAATTTAACATTATGATAATATGGAATCGCTTATGATATTCATATAACATGTGTCCCAGGATAGGACATATAACTCACCGAACTGACATGGATAAGGCATCCAAATGCTATGCACTCAATGTGTCCCAGGAGATGTACCATATACCATTTTGAAGCTCTCGTTGAGCTCTACAAAATGCATACATTAACCTTAACAAATAATGTGTAATCAGCTAACCCTAGTTTCACGATTTGGATTTACTGTAGGTTACTGTTGGAGCTGACAACATCGATTGGTGCTCGACAATTGCTCGCAACCGAATGAGATAATCAGACAAATAATAATAATGAAATTCTAAGATAGATATGATATGTAATTTGAAGGTACCTTGATTTGTTGTTAGGGTTTTACGAAACATTTGGGAATATGAAGGTTCAACCATTGTTCCCTTAAACATTGGCTATCGCTTATATGAGCTGATTGTCATCGACTGAGATGAGAATTGTGATCGACAGAGAAAGTAGAGCGTGGCTTCAGCAACAGCCCCGTCCTAGCCATCCATATGGGCGGACACACGCTGCGGAAATGATGGCTATGAGCTGTTTGATCTAAAGCCATTGTGCCACGGATGGTGCTAATTGAGATCGCCGCTTGATCAAATGGTGGGTCGAGCGTCGTTAGCCCGAAAATTAGGCTATTAATTAATTAATATATTAAAATAATTAATATCTTTTATAATTAATTAAAATCAGATTTTGAAAATTTTCAAAAATTCACTCTTAGTTAATTTGGTAGTGAGAAATTCATAAATAAAGTTAGAATTTTAATTGAAGGTCAATTTAATTATCTTAATTTTTTGATTAATTAAATGCATTAAAATATTTAAAAAATTCAAATGACTTTCAAAAATTCTTAAAAATTCACTCTTGGCTAGTTTGGGAGTAAGGAATTCAAAAATTAAATCATATTTTATTTTGGAGATCAAATTAATTTAAATTTTTTTCTTAGGTTAAATAATTCACAAAATAAATAAATGATCCAATCAAGATCCAATGTATCACAAACTTTCAGGGTTAGATTCTAATGAATATTTAAGTCTAATGGAACAAGAAGCAGAATTTGGCTTAGTCCAGATTAAATAGAGTAACAATATAGGATTGTTATACTAAAACATCTAAATAATTAGATTACATATAACTTATCAACAAGCAAGCATATTCAGGATAATGATTGATTTAGCAAAATTCTCCTAATTAATAACATCTAAAAATATTTGGTGATACATCAATAAGATTTAAAAATTCGATACATAAAATTAAATTAAAACACTAAAGTAGATATTCATTCAAAATAAGAACATACAAGTAAAATTAAACTTTAAGGGACACAATGCAATCTCTATATAAACAATAACATCATGATTGAGTAAGCAATGACTCTGATAAGCTAAATATAATGATAAGAGCTAAGCTAAGTAAGAAAAAAAAATTATCTTAAGATTGATAAAGAAAATTTATCATTATGATAATAAGAAGTCACTTATGATATTCATATAACATGTTGGGTTTCAAACCAAACTTATCTCCTTAGAAAATTGAATAATTTAACAAAATATAGAGAACAATAAATAATACATATTTAACTATTGAAGAAATTAAAAATAATACTATAACAATTTGATTATATACTAATATAACTCAAAAATTAATCTTAAAGTAAAATTTGATCATGCATAAGAGGAAGATGAAAAAATTGAATCCAAATATTTGGTTCAAAAGGAAGGTGGTTGGAGTTTCCAACGACTGTGTTAGTCTATGACAGAATTGTAGAGAATTGTGATGAGAGAAAAAAAGGAGAACTAAGAGACATTCAAGATAAGAGTTATCTTTTTCTTTGCTAGCCACAATAAGAAAGAATATCTTGCAATGTGTTTTCCTATTGCACATAGAAAATCGCATGCGATTTGAAGGAAGGGCTAAGGAAGCATCACTACATTAAGAATATCAATCTAGACAAAAAAATTGAGAATATCACTTATATTTAAATTATATTATTGGTATGACAAGTACAACTTTTAAAATTAATAAAATAAAATATATCTTAAAAGAAATATTTGATATCTTAATAAATTAAAAAAATTGATAAAATAATTAAATTTTTTTTTATTAATGTTAGATATATATTCTTGTGTTAGAAAGATTCACATCGTTCACAGTTTCCAAAACAAAAAAAAAAAAATTATGTTAGTTATAATGATGCGAGGGATCTTGCATGCCCAACGTTCATATACGGCAATCGCTCATCCTTCACTTGGTGTGCTTCACGCTTGCCTGTCATGGCGGCACAAGAAGCCGGAGAGTCCATCGCATCGCCTTCCTCAACATCCTCTGCCAATTCCGCCTTCCCGCCACCATCCATCGATTCCATAATAAAGGACGGCGCCGTCTCGGGTGTTTTACCAGAGGTCGAGGTTGTTATTGTTCACTACCCGGGCTACCCCTCGTTCGCCTCCCGCGCCATCGAAACCCTAGGAGGCCTGCCGAAAATCGCTAAGGTATCGCAAAGCCCCCTCATCTCTCTTTATTGTCTCTCTTCTCGCTCTCATGTGCACGCTGTTTCATCATGCTTGGTCTTGCTTCAGGCGTGCAATTGTGCTCTCCAGAGCCTAGAACTAGGAGGCACCCAAGACTTGGACAAGGTACCGCTCACTCCCTATTTTTGTTTCTTAGTTTTGGATTTGCTTACGTCTTATAGATATGTGGTTAACTTTGGTTTGATATGTTTCAGGATAGAAGGAGGTTCCTAAGACTCAAATTCCGGCCCGAGGATCCTTACTGCCATCCTGCATTTGGCGAGCCCCGATTTTCTACGAGCCTGCTTCTCAGGATTTCACGGACTTCGGATGCAAATGCCACTGCTTATGCAGGTGTTCTGCCGGCGCCAGCTGAGCAGCTTTCAGCAGACTTGGTTGCCAAGGTTTCCTTGGCTTACCATTTTGAAGGTGAAATAAAGAAGTTTGCGCTTTCTTTTTTTTTTTACTTTAATCAAAAGGTATTGTTCTCCCATGTTTATTTCTGAAGGTACTTTAAAATTCAGCAAAATCATATTCCGGTAATTCTACTGCATCTTTTGCTCCAATGTTGTGCGCACGAGTGAATGTTGAACAGTCATGCCTTCTAGTGCTCAAATATATATTTTAATTCATCGTGCTATCTTGTTAGAATTTCAAGGTTCGTTGTGTTGATAAAACCTTTCATTAGTTGCAACGTTTTGCTGGATTCAAATTGAAAACTCTTGGGTTTTAAACCAATTTTTTGTAATGTGCAGATTTTGAATGCTATATTCTAGCTTTTGATTTCATGATTTTATCTAGCCTATATCTCCTCCTGTATTTCAAAATTTTTTCTTGTGGCCTATTCAATGTAATATCTACAATGGTTTCTGAAAATTCCATTTACTGTGTTTAGGTATGGCAGATTATCAGTACGTGGTTGCTCTCCATGCAGCTGACTCAAGGAGAAAGAAAAGGCCTTGGGCATCTGATGAGGAATTATTGTTAGGTGATGTGCTCGCTGCTTTCATTGTTATTATCATTACTAGTATGTTTCTATCCTACTTGTTGAAGCATGAATTTTAAAGATTATTACAAAACTCAAACTGCCTATTGAAGACTTATTCGATATTTGAAATGTTTTTGTTTGATTGAACCAGTGCTTAAACATACCAATTTGGCTTAAAAAGCTCATAACCTGGCTTGGATATGCCAATTGAAATCCATGCATGCTTGAATCACAGACCTTTCATATCTTAAGCATGTTTGACTTAACTTGATAAGTTATCTTTTTACTTGGGTTTACAGTTGGTTCACCAGAGATGGTGAGCAGCTTTTGGATTTGTGCCATCTTACCGAGTCACTGACCTTTTTGTATGCCTCCAATATATTCTCTTTTACTTGGGAAGTTTAAAAGTTAATACACATCGTTTGCTTGTTTCTATGATCTATAATCTTCACTTCATCTCATGTTGGCTGTTTTGAAACCCTTCACTTTGGTTGAGGAAAATTTTTGTATTTTTCTCTGTGAATGGTAGTGCATGCTTTCACCAAATTTGAACTAGCAAGTGTTGGTTTGTAATTTTATTTATGCTGATGTAATGTGCTGTAATCATTATTATTTTTATTTATTATTATCATTTGGTGAGGGCTTTTAAATTTGAGAACATTTAAGGGCATATTTTTTCTTCACCTTTTGATTTTAAAAGTAAACTTCCTAGAGTTTTCTTTGGTAATATAGAACTTAACTTCAAACATTGGAATTTTTTCTTGGCTACTTAGGAGACAATTTTTGACATTTGAATAATCCTTAAAAGACTAAATGTTTGATTTCCTACTTTTGTTATTTTCTATGGTTCGAAAGCTTAGTTGTAAATCTACTCACAATTTGAGTTATTTTATTAAAAAATATTAAAAATAATAACATCGGTGGACAACTTTAATGTTGATTACTAAAGTTGAGTATGATTCAGGGACATGATTTTTAACAAGAAATAGTTTATCGAGTCACAATTTTTTACCCGACTCAAATTTGAATATGAAACAATCAAATTACTTAAGAGTTAATTATTCGTAATAGAATTAGTCTGCATCATCAAAGAGGTCAACTCTCAGATGAATTGTTAGATATCTAACAATGCAATGGCTCATTTGTGATTATAATTGAATAGTCAAATCTCATGAATGTTACTTCAACACATTATTTTGTGTCAAATTAATACTTCCATTGTGATGTGCCAAGTATTTTTATACACAATCTCTTTGCCAATTTTTCTTAGCAAACTTCTCCAAGTATACTCAAAATTTATTTTGCAATTATCTTATTTACAAACAATAAACATAATAGGGATCAACCCTGTTCATGACTCAAACTCTATAATTTGCTATTTACCTGGTGAAAATTAAATAAATTCTTAGTAGACCTGAAATCTCTATGTTCTTTGTTTGTTTGTTTTCTTTCTTGTTCATTTCTTACCTTTCTTCTATATGCTATGTGAAGTTTGTTTATCTACATAAATCATATTTTTCTTTGCTAAATTTCCCTAATTAACTTTAAATGATATTTAGCTAACATTATACAGGCTATTTTTAGGATTAGCCTACAAAGATTGTTAGAAATGGTGGGAAAGAGACGAGCAACAAAATTTGAACCTAGCTTATTAAAGGTTACAATGCCAACCGCTGCCATGCCAATTGTTGTGCAGCTTCCAGCTTTGCCAATTGCGAGTGACTTCATCTCGAATAGTGCATGGAATGTGTTTCATTTTATGTGAACTCTTGAATACTTGCAATCTCGTCTCAACTACTTGCTCGTATGTTAGCTTTGGCGGGAACTCTTAATGCACCCTTTACCCTTCTCCAATCATTAAATTTAAACCCCAATTTGGGTTGAGAACGGTGGTTACAACATCCTGAGATCCTTAAGAGAACACATCTTAAACAAAAGACTATTAACCTGTTGCTAGTACCACTTTCAATCAAGAAATCATGCTCAGAAATTCACCTATCGATGAAAAGCTTGAGAAGGAGATAACCTTCTGAGACAAGAATAAAAAACTATGGCTCAGTTGAAAAGACCATTATATAAGAGTTTTTATTGTGGTGTCTAAAAATAAGGGCATCCACCATTCTTTGTGGCTTAAGCCCTTCAATTTTTGAAGTGCATGAAGGATTATCTGAATCATCCGATGACATAGATTGTTTTGACATGATGATATCTCAATGTAATGTGAGCGACACGGTAAAATGTAAATTATTTACGTTCAAACTATGGAATCTATTAAGACAGCTGAATTCCTAATCTCGTAAAAACATGATGAGCTTTAGCCAAATGACTGATTTATTTGTGAACCATTTTGCTGTCACCTATTTCTGCTCAAGATTTGCTGCAGATTAACCAAAAGGAGTCACCGTGTGATTATGTGGCAAAATTTGCAATGGCCTGCCATAATATCTTAAAAAGGACAAACCCATTGCTCAATCGTCCGTTATTCATGGTCTAAGAAAGTCATGGTTTCAATTTATTGTTAGCCATGAAACCACTTCAAACTATTGAAAATCTGTAGGCTTGGGCATTTTAATACATAATTCCAAAAAAGTAGTAGTTAGCAATGGCTAGCATACAAAGAAAAGGATTGAGCTTTTTTGAGGCTCCCATTTGACGTAGAAATGAAAATTGGGCACAAAAGAGATACATGGATGAGTTGGCTAGGAAGCTGAAAATTGAGAAGAGAAATGAGCTTGGCTGCAGCTTTTATTCTGGGTCATATAACAAGCATAACCAGATAGATCGGTTACCTGTTTTTATATGCAACTTTACTGAGTGGGAGAAATAAAGGAAAAAGTGTTTTACCGGTTTCCACATTGTCAAGCTAAGATGTTGGGAAAAGATGACTCTAAGTCTACCTTTACTACAACACGTGAGCATTCTGCAGGGAGTTGCTGTGTATTGAAAACATTCCTTGACAAATTAACAAGGAAGGTGAATTAAAGGAATTCATACTTAAACAACGTTAGTCATGAAACAATGGAAATATGGAAAGTATCTTGATTTGAGCCATGGAAATAGAGGGAGACAGTTACCATCTCCCATGACAAACATATTAATTTTTGTTGCGAAGTTTTTGATGGAGATGATGTGAGTTGAGAAGAGTTGACTGTATTTATTGTTGTGGTGTTTGAAAGGATGAACCTCGAGGTGGGGAGATCTAGAACCATGAAAAGGTTGAAACAAGTGAGTATGGTCTCAACAAAATTTCTATCCCGGAGCACTACAACCTTTTTAGAAATTGACTTATCTTTATGGATTAGTTCCATGATGTCATTATGGTGCAAGCCATTTTTAGGACCGCAAAGGTTTCAATATTGTTTATTGACATTGGTAGTAATGTCATTATTATTGAACTTCATTTGTTACATTAGCTGTATAATCCCTCACAAATTATAATCTAGTCACTTGGCATTAGCATGGTGCTTGGGGTATAAACAAAAACTATGAGATCAGAAAAAATATTTTGTGGTCATCAATCATTGTATTTTGATATATGGTATCTTGGTATCTTAAACACATTAATGTGTGGTTTTCATTAGGCATTTGGTCATTAAATTTCTAGTAAATGAAAAATGATCACTGTGTGTGGAAACTTATTGGCTCTTCAAGAGTGATATACATTAATGATGAAGAAACAACAAGCTCAAGAGAGGAGCAATGAAAATGGCCTTTCGGAGAAATCCTTTGATGAATCAGGAGAGCAAACAAAGCATGCTGAAGTGATACCTCATATGTTGGTCGAGGCTCAATTAGTTGGGTAGGAAAGGATTCATATTTGATTAGAGTATTGAAGGTGCACTCAGTGCTAGACTTCTAAATTTACCCCATAAATACTCTTATTACCTGTTTGGAATGCCTAAGACATACCAAAGGTTCTCAGCTTGCACATATATTCAACTAGCAGGTTCAAAGATAGATAATTTTTCTCAGAACAAACTCTTGCGATGAGGAACATCAAAAACTTTTTAAATTCAAATTCATTTGTGAAATACAATACCCGAATTGGTTTTTCGATATGATCATGATTAAGAAAGCTTGTGACAAATGAAAAATGTGTTTTAATAATAAGATAGTAAATAATGTATGTCTTAAATACTGATATTCACTGTTCAACTGTGATGACCTTGTTATTTCAATAGTTGGGTTTAATAGATTTAGTTTATTTGATGCTCGATTATCACCAAATATAAATGAAACCTAGACTTTCATTATGTCGTTCAAGACATTACTGCAAACTAATGTTGTTCGGATTGAAAAATGCTGTAGCCATATATCAAAGACTAATAAACGAAATATTTTATTCAAAAAAGGGGTGAAATGTTGAGAGACCTATATAAAGTCATTTAAAGAAGAATATTTTGTTGATCTAGAGAAGACATTCAAAAGTTTCTAAGCTATATTATGAAATTAAATATTAAAAGTTGCATACATGGTACTGCATTAGGACATTTCAAGGATCCTTTAATTGCTTCTATGGGAATGAGGGAAAACCTAGTAAGATCCAAGGTTATGACCTCTTAAACATATAATAAATGAGACAATTCAATTGATATTTGGCAGTCTTACTAGATTCGTTTCTCAAACAGGAGAAAAGAATGCTCCATTATACAGGGCTTTAAGAAAGATCATTAATTTCTTTTGGTTTGAGGAATGTGATAAGACATTCAATCAACTTAACGACATATGGACGAGTACTTTAACATCCTCAATTGAGAGATATCTTATATTTAAATTTGGGGGTTTAGAAGGAAGTTATCAGTTCAACCATTAAAAAGGAATTTGAAAATAGCTAAATCCCAACTAATTATTATAATCATGTAATATTTGCTTTAGTTAAAACATCTAGGTTCTCTATTATTCCGCTCTCAAAGTTTAGAGTTACAACTAGCTAGTCATTCAAATTGAATTTACAAAAACCTAATAAGGCTGGCCCAAGCACCTATTCTTATTTTAATGCACTCTGAAAGCAAGTGACTATTTTGGCATTCATTTGTGCATGTCTAAAATCATAATTTCTCCATTGTTTATTTGAGAAATTAAATTTGAATAACCTTCTTTTATGATTATCCACATTGAATCTGAATACTTTAAATACAATAGAGGGACAATGAAAGCACATTTCATTGTTCAAAATTCTCTTCTCCAAATAATTTAATTTGAACAATTTTTGAACTACAGATCGTTTGATCATTGTTTAGTAGAGACATGCTTAATTTCATTTATTAGCTTTTTAAGGCCAAAACATACAATCCAAGAGGGGAGGAAATTGAGTTTTTAACTTAGAAATTGAACTTGAGGAAATTTTACTATTTTAGTTTTGAGATATTTTAAATAAAGCTACAAAAAAGACAAACATGTATTTGAAAAATTAAAGATCAAAGTAAGAAAAAAATACTTAGATTTATAGTAGTTCAGTTTAACTTAAGACTCTATGTCCACTTTTTGAAAGTTCACCATTTTTAAAATTCCAATTATAAAAGAATTATTTCATTCATTCTCTCACAGCAGACAAACAAGTTCGTACTATCGCTTCTTCGAATGCTTTAATCATGGAGTTGCAGAAGTTACTCATCTTCTCAAAGTCTTTCCTTGGCGGAGTTACTAAAATCCCTCATTCACACACTTTCATTACAGAGCTATGAAATTTTTCCTCATTCCCAAGACTTTGTATAGACATCAATCCATTTTTCGTAAACTTAAACTGTACAGCTGCAAAGCTTTCCTCATTCTCAAAGTCTTGCCAAGGCGGAATTTTCACAGTCCATCATTTGCTAGTTACGCTTGTGTCAAGCAGCCAAATTATCCTATGCACACCTCGCAAGAGTAGGGTAAGATAAGAGGAATTTACATAAAATTAAACGCCGACAATCATGAGGTGAAATCCCTAAGATTGATTCTTTCTAAACTTTGAGAGAGTTCTGATCTTTCTTAAAGTGCCTTAGATCTTCCTTAGGATGCTTAAATATACTTTTGATTTCTAGAGGTTGTTTGAGATATGCTTAAAGGCTGATGTACGACCACCTATAAACTCTATTTATGGGTGCTGAGAGTGAGATCAAAATAGGCAAACTTTTGATTTTGAGTGAGCAGACACGCTTGGACGTGGAAGATGGCGATACGTGTCTCGAACTATTTCATAAGGGGTCTACATAGGCACATGTCGAATTCGGTTCGGTGCATTTAGGCGAGAACTTTGGGTGCCAACCCATTTTTTTACGGATCAACCTACACCAGTTAGAGTGTGCTTGAGCGCACAATTGATCTTGTCTTGGGCATACGCATCTGAGCAAGATGCACTTGGGTCTATGCGTTTGGGTTCACTGAGAAGTGCATATAGACGTGCATGCTGACTAGCTTAAGCATACTGCAATTTGCAATTAGCAAGCTTTTTAAGCTGCAGCACAACACAATCACTTAAAATCATATTGCATCAAATACAATGAAAATAAATAATATAGATTAAAACCTAAACTCTTCAAACTAGTGTTGTCTACTGGCTATATTAGAGTTTTTGAGCTTTTATGAAACATTTACTTGACAAAATCAGTAGTTTTTAGACAAATAAAATTATATTTTATTATCATCAAAATTTAAACTAGGAGATAAATATTGACACAAACCTTGAAGTCAATATGTTCAATGGGTCTGAGAATGAATTGACCAATCCAACATATGCGGTTGAACCATATTATTGAAAACATGCTTTGGACCATGTAAAATACCCATGGATTGACAAATTATTGGGATTTTAAATGAGCTACTTGGTTCAAATTGTAGCCTATTTGAATGTCTATTTGAAATCTTTGGGTTTAGATTTGAGTTAAACATTTTATTTAATATTTCTTTTGTAATTATTGCCATCCCTACCTTTATAAACAAATATTTATTTTTACTAATTTGTTCAAAATTTTTATATTTTCACTCTTTCACTCATATAAGAAGTCATAAAAAACAAATATAATGCACTATACCAATGTGTGACTAAAAATAAGTGTCATAGTATATAGAGTCCATCAAAACAAAATCACTTTTATATAGATAAATACATGCATAATATCCATATATTATATATCTACTTATCTTACAAACTAACATAAATTTCAATTTTAACATTATTAATATTCTATAAATAAAAATGGAGATTTAACAGAATTAAGACTTTAGGATATTAAAAAATTTCACTCAAATTTAGAATACTAGCAATGGGAATTCATTCATATGACAAAAATCTTGTTTATATAAAATATTAGATATCTTAAATATTTTGAAATTGCCACAAATCTCAATTTTTACAATAAAATTACCATATTTTTTATCTTTTTCTAATCACTCAAATAAAGTAGTTTGATTAGATACTTGTTATATATAACTAATAAGATTTAAGTATATAATATGTAAATTATTTCTTAGAAATTGGATGTAGTTGAACATGTTGGTTTTTATAATACATTAGGTATATTTTATTGTAAATTCGTAATATTTTTGTTATTCAATGATTTATTATATCATCACAGGTTAAACCCGATCAGACAATTGAACATTGAACTTCTCTTTTTCGATGATCAGTTCAATTTTTAAAACTTAATATAACTTTTCTTTTTCTCTATTTAAGTTACTCAACTTAACGCTAAAAATTATTGAATTAGTGTCATTTTATTTTTTGTAGCGATCTTTCCTTTAATAATTGGCTAAGTGCAAATTATTTGATTATCTAGGAATTTTCATCTTGTCACCATTCAGTGGATTTAAAGAGTTTCCTTTGATGACTATTTCTACCAGTTCTTATAAGATGTCAGACAGGTATCAAGAGTGGGCTTCCTTCGTGACGTCTTCCTAGAAAGGCATTGATGCGGCACTTATGAGAGATGCTTCGTACTTTATTTGTTGAAGCTCGGAAAGCTACAAATGCTTTGATTTATGTTTTAAATAGTTCAATTTTTTAACAAAATGAAGAAAAAATGTTTAAAGGGGAACAAAACTAGGGCAAACCACTGATGAGTCCTCAGCAACATCATTAGTAGTAACAATATGAGCAATGACCTTCTTAATAGCAGAAGTCAGGCTGCATGATTGCTAACACCTCTCATGCTAACATCCAAAAATACATGCTAATTTATTTACTTATCTTGAACATCATAGATAATCTGATTTATAATATGAGTTTAAATACAGTTAAGGGCATTAATTAAAGATTGATGCATTACTAAGTGAGTTTTGAAATTCTAAAAAAAATAATTTTCAAGTTCCTTGTTTTTGTGTAATCGATTTCTAAGCTTCTGTTTTTAAGTCTGACAATATTGCAGTCTACTACCTGCCTTCGGAACTAGTATGGCATTGTCATTAGTGTTTACTATTGTTTTGAGTTCCTAGTGCTTTTCATAGAGTTCGGCTTTGTTCTCTGACCAGGGATATGTTCAGGTTTCGTTATATCATTTCAAACTTGTAAATCTAGTCTATTCTGTTGTTATAAACTTAAGCATCTTTAGATTCTCCCGTAGGAAAAGCCTCTTCATCCAGGAGTTGAAATCTTGCTTTATTTATGTAGGTGCACATGATTTGACTTAGTGTTAAGATTCAACACACAGACAGCTCTCTATGAGGCTGATTTTTGACATGCAACAGTCGTCAAGCCTACTCCATTAAATGAATATTACATCATGATTAATGTAATGATACATATATTTATTTTTAATTACTTGCAGATGATGTTGGAAATGTGGACATGGATAGTGTGGATATCTTGAAGTTAGTGCCACCACTTTTTGCTCGAAAGGACAAACCAGAGAAAATCGTGTAAGATGCTTTTTATTATTTCTAAAAACTGCATCTTTTTGTCTTATTTATTTCTAGTTAAATGGCATAATGTGGGTTAATGAATTTTCATGAAAATAATGTATAAATTACTTACTGCAGTTTTGTAACATGTTTTGCTTGAGTCATTTTTTATCCTACACTATTGTAAAATTCTCGTAGTACCATTGAGTTTCGATTTGGCTTTGTTGAATTTAAAAACTTAATATTGTCTAGAAAGTGTTTTAGAGAAATAAGTTTCTTACAATTAAAGCTTGCTGTTTACATAAAAGTTTGTATTATGTTGCAAAAATTGCAAACACGTTTGGAAACCCAGCTAGTCTGTGCTGATGTTGGTAATTTTTGTGGAGTCTCATGCAAAATATTTTTCAGGGTATATTCTTGAAAAACTAAATCTTGTGCCTTTTTCGATTGGCTTTGTATCCATCTCTAACCTAGTAAACTATAATAAACAAATGCTTAATCATTTGTACAGCTTTATATTATTTTTGCATATGATATGCAATGCTTAGTTTTGCATGACATCATGCAAAGTAATATATGTATATATAGTCTTATTTATTTATTTGCATACTTTGGTCTAATTGAATTGAGAGTTGATCACACTGCACACTGAAACAATCCAAGAATAGATGACAAATTTTATGTGAAATACCTCAAGATGAGAAAAAACTACAGAGCCATCACCATAAGGAAGAATTTTCTATAATAAATAAGTTACATACTGTGATCTCCCAATGATATCCCCTTCAACAAAATCGAGCTTTCACCCTCACAACAACTATCCTTACATGAAAAATAATTAATTTAACTTAACAAACCCTAATTTAGCATTTTATACCCCACTCGAGTTTTCTCCCAAAGCACCCTAAATTTGTTAGAATAAGTGCATGAGATGACTCTTGCATGAGTCATGCTTCTCCTCGCTCCCAAACATTGACTATTTGGTCTCAGGATGAAATCTTGGTTGAGGTTGTCAATCTCTTGGCTCTTGGGTTCATCCAAATTATGGGGTTTCAATTTACGATGTTGGAGGCGGACGCTTGGGCATGTCCAAGCATCGTGGTTGCGAATCCTAACAGCTGAACATGTATACATCGGACATTTATACACACACTCATATGTCTAGTTCTCATATTGACGATACCTGGACATGCTAAAGTGCCCATGCTTGGCTGCTTGACATTCCAATGGTTTTCTCGAGTGCTTGGGCATGCCCAAGCGCCAGACGTTCAGCACTAGTTGAAATTGTTGACCCAAGAGCCCAAAAAATCTATGTTTGAGAAATCTAATTCTGTTTCACGTTTGATTTTCCTCCAATTTATTTGCGATTATGCTGCACTCACTTCAACGCATTCAAAGCTAGTCCATTACACTAAAATACAATTAGGTAGTTGGAATATCGACACTGTCACTTGCATGTTTTTTGAGTTAGCAAATATTATGATTAATAGGAGGATACATATTTTATGTCTTCAAGCACAAAGTGGTGAAAACAAAAACAGAAATTGATACTCTAGGCTTTAAATTGTATTGGGTTGCATTCAACATAGGAATGGCATGAGTATCATCATGGATAATAATTTAAATGATGTAGTAAAAGTTATGATATTGAGAAATGTGTATTTAAATATTGTAATTGATGGATTACTATTTAATATTGTAAGCATTTATGTCCTTCAAATAGGATTGGATATAGATACAAAGAATAATTTGGATGAGTTGATTTAAGGAACACCCTAAGAGGATATGTTTATTATAGAAGAAGATTTTAATGGATAGGTTGGGTGGGGATAACTGAAGAATTTATTAATATTTTTAAAAGTTTTAGTTTTATAAATTTTAAAGATAAAGATTGATTTTGGAGTTTATATTAGCTTATAATTTTATGAATGTTAATACTTAATGTAAGAATAGAGAAGAACATGCTATCATGTATAAATATGGGGCTTCTAAACTCGAATTAATTATTTTTACTTAGAAAAGAGACCATTTATATTGCAAAAATTGTAATATTTTTCTAGGTAATTGTTTGATGACTCAATATTGATTCTTGATTTTAGATTTGAAAATAAGGAGTGAGAAAAATAATTCTAAATCTACAATTTGCTTTAAAACTAGATAAAATTTTATGTAGGGTAATAGATAATTCTCGAAGTGAAATTTAAAATATGGATAGTGAGTTTTTGAGGGTGAAACTTATGTGTAATTTGGTTGCTAGTTATATTTACATTGTAGCTAAAAGTATATTTTGTGAATCAAAAGAGCACTTAATAGTAAAGAAGCTTTTTTGGTGGGAATAGGAAATCTAAGTAAATATTAAAGAAAAAGATATATTATAAAAAGTTAATATAATAATAGTGAGAATTAAAAAAATAAAAATTAGCTTACTTAGAATAAATAGCAGTATGATGCTAAGATTTAATATTTAAGAATTTATATGTTATATGAAAAACTGCTAAGGGGAGAGATACATATATTAACTGCTAAGGGGAGAGATACATATATTAGCTAGCAAATTAAACGATAACCAATGATTTGATGCAAGTAAAATATATAAAAATGATAGATATAAACTTTTCTTAGGAACGAAGATATTTAATATAAATGAATGGATTATTTTACAAATTTTTTTAATAAAGGTTGTATCGATACAATTAATATAAGCGAGTTTAATAGTTTCAAAAATACAATCTGCAATACTTTCATTTGGTGGGTTAATAAAGTTATTTAATATTATTTTGAAAAATAAAAATATGCTAGATGAGTGCAGTATAGTTGTGCTATTTATAAGAAAAGGTAATGCTCAAGCTTGTGCAAATTATAGTGGCCAATATGTTGAAACTTTATGAGAGAGTGCTTAAATATAATTACAAAGAGATACACTTATTTTGCAAAATTAATTTGGTTTTATGCAGATAAATTTATCATGGATGTCGTATATTTACTTGAGAGTTTTGATAGAGAAATTTAGTGAAAGAAATGAAAATCTTCATATAATATTTACTGATATTGAAAAGACTTATAATAGAGTACTAGAGAAGTTTTTTTGGAGAATTTTGGTTAGAAAAATATTTTTGTGATATATATTGATGTTATTAAAGATATGCATGATGGTACAGTAACATATGTTCAATGTCAAGGTGGCTTGTCTTATGAATTTTCTTTTACTAATGGATTTCATCAAGGCTCTGCTCTTTATCCATATCATTTTACTTTAATTATGGATGCTTTTATTGAACATATTCAAAATGAGTTTCTTGGTGCTTATTATTTGTAATTGACATTTTATTAATTGATAAGACTTGGGATGGAGTTAAAGAAAAATCTGAGCTGTGGAGGATTATTTTAGAATTTAAAGGTTCAAATACCTTAATATATGGAATGTAAGTTTAATTGTAATAGAAGCTATAAAAACTATTGAGCACCATGTGATCAAGAACAATGAAAGGTTCAAATACCTTGCTTAATTATTTAAAGCAATGGTGAAATAATGAGTGATGTGATTTATAGGATCTAAGTTAATTGGATGAAATTGAGGAGCACTTCTAAAGTGTTGTGTGATAAAAAATCCTACTCAAAATTAAAGAAAATTTAGTAGAGCAACTGTACAATCGATTATGTTATATGGGTTGACTTTTTACCAACAAAGAAGCAATTTAATGATAAAATAAGTGTTAAAGAGATGAGGATGCTAAGGTGGATGATTGGGTATACTAGAAAGGTTAGAGAAATACGCTCATTTGTAACAAGGTTGAAGTGGCTCCAATAGTAGATAAAATTAGAGAATGCTGTCTTTAGATGATTTGGTCATATTAAGTGTAGATTGTTCGATACCCCTGTTAGAAAATTTGAGTATATGAATGTTTCCCTTCTTAAAAAAGGTTGAGGAAGACCAAAAAAGGCATGAAAAAAAACTATTATAATGAATCTTCTCTATTTGGAACTTAAGAGGGGCCTCTATTTGATCGGGCACAATGAAAACAAGATGCATGTAGTAAGCCCACCTAATAAGACTAAGGCTTGGTGGTGTTATTGTTGTTATTTTTATTTTCTATAATTTTGTTTATCATGGAGATTCATTTCTTAACTTAGTAGAATTTGTTGATCATCTCTCTAGTAAATTTTGTGATTTATGTCATTTAAGAATTTTTCTTATTGATAATAACCCACTTTTCTTATTTTATTCTTCGTGGTTTTATTTGGCCTTGCTGTTTCTTGACTTTAGTTGTCTCCTGATATTGTAATAAATAGTTAAATATAATGAAATTGATATTCTTTTGGATAGCCGAGCTATTTAAATTTAAGGAAAAAATTTGTTATTTCATTTTTAGCCACCTATCTTGACTAATTGATAATTTTTCCCATAAAATTTTATTAGTAGAATTTGTTGCTCCAATAGTGAATAAAATTAGAGAATGTTGTCTTTAGATGATTTGGTCATATTAAGTGTAGATTATTCGATATCCCTATTAGAAATTTGAGTATATGAATGCTTCCTTTGTTAAAAAAGGTAGAGGAAGACCAAAAAAGACATTTAAAGAAACAATTATAACAAATCTTTTCTATTTGGAACTTAAGAGGGGCCTCTATTTGATCGGGCACAATGGAAACAAGATGCATGTAGTAAACCCCACCTAATGGGGCTAAGGCTTGGTGGTGTTATTGTTATTATTTTTTTTCCTATAATTTTGTTAATTATGGAGATTCTTTTCTTAACTTAGTAGAATTTGTTGATCATCTCTCTAGTAAATTTTGTGATTTATATCATTTAAGATTATTTCTTATTGATAATAACCCACTTTTCTTATTTTATTCTTCGTGGTTTTATTTGGCCTTGCCATTTCTTGACTTTAGTTGTCTCCTGATATTGTAATAAATAGTTAAATATAATGAAATTGATATTCTTTTGGATAGCCCAGCTATTTAAATTTAAGGAAATAATTGGTATTTCATTTTTAGCCACCTATCTTGACTAATTGATAATTTTTCCCATAAATTATTAGTATTTTAATGGAAATCATTTTCTTCGCAGCTTTCTTTTTTTTCTAGAAAATTTATCTTTAGCTATTATTCTTGTAGTTTATGTTACATTTTGTGAATTGATATCTCAACTTTCAAAAGTAGTTATCTTATCTCTTATAAATATATGTGCTGTCCAGTGTATGAGCATGTAACTGAAATTAAACACAACACATCCTGTAGATATTTTTATACCCACCGTTCTCTTTTATGAAATTTTGTAAGAATTGTTTCTATAAATAACTATTAACAAGTACGTCTCTTCATTGGTATTTGTTGTAATAAATTATTAACCTCTTCCTAAAATTAATTTTCATGTCGCTCTTTAACTATGTATATAATATTTTGGGGAAGTTATCAATCTCGATCATTTAGTAGTATAAATTACATACAAAACTATGGCTCACAAGGCTGAATTAGGATATACATCTTTTATCTCTAGCTAGGCGTTTTAAGAAGAAAATTTAGTGCATATTTGGTTGATGCTTAACCTTGCTCAAGATGAATATTCTAAGCGTAATTGAAATTAGTCATTAAGTGAGTTACACTGTTTGGTTTGTAAGAAACTAATTTAAGCCTGAAAGGAATTTTGTTATGGTTAAACTAATCCTTTTAGGATTAACTTTTTTTTAAAATTGCAGTTACTAACAAAAAATTTGTATTAATTGATACAATACATTACACAATTGAACAATTCATATTAATTAATACTTATATGATAATGTTATCAATTTTAGTAATTAATGTTTCAATTTATAATATTATTGATATTCAATCATTGATGTATTGTTTTTAAAATTTATATATTAATTATATAATTAGTTTTAGATAATATAACAAAATATTTTTTTCTAAAAACTTTATTAAAATGCCCAAAAAAGGTCTTATGTTTTATTTTGATGTATTGAGCTGTTAGGTGAAGGAAACTCGTTTTTAATTAATTGCTCAGTACGTAAAAGAGATCCATGCAAGGCATAAGTAAAATTGTTTTATAATCAAATTCTCCTTGTAATATATATATTTTCCACCAATCCTATGACAAAACATTAAAATTTCTTTTGCTATCAATGTTAAGGGACAATGCTCCAATTTCTTACTTCAGCCTTCAGTATGAAGGCTTTTATATTATAATATTCAAGTAACATCTGTCACTTTCTCTCATTAGCAGGATTCATAGTGGGATTTACTTAAGGCTTAAGGATCTATTGGCTCTAATTTAGCTTGGCTTAATCAATTAGGCTGGGCTAAGCTAAAATAATTTGACTGTTAAGTTGACTTTAGGTGGCTTAAGATGATCTTAAGCTAGCTATATTAAAATTGGTTTGATACTTAAGTTTGTTATTTAAAGATGTAAATAATTAATAAATTAATATAATACATTATAATGAATTAGCTTATTTAATTACTTAACATAGTTAATTAGTTAATATAATCTAATAATATATTAATTAATCATACTTTTTATACTTAATTGATTTTAATTAATTAGATTAATACTAAATAATAAACTTATTATAATTATAAACAACATAACTACTCATATTATTTTATTATACTTGATTCAGGCAATTAATTATAGTTAGTTATTTAAAACTTATACATTTATAATTAAGTATAATTAATGTAAATATTTAGCTATTATAATTGTATTTATCAATGTAATTAATTAATTAATTATACTGATTGTAATTAATATAATTACAATCACTTTAATTTTAATCATAATAATGGTATATTAATTTATCATAATTAATATATTTATAATTATACTTAATTAAGATAATTGATTTTACTAAATTCATCAATTATAATTATTTTGAGTATAAATAATGTGATTATTGTACTACTTATAGTTACTTTCAATTAGCATTATTAATTCTTAATCATAATTAATTTTAATTTATTAAATAATTTAGTATAAATATTGTTGTTACTTACAAATAATGGAAGTAATAATTAATCTTAATAATTAATTTGGTATGACCATATGTAACATAATACTTTATGAAAATAATGGCTAATTAATAGCTTATCACTATTTTAATAGAATATTATTGTTGTAAATAATGTATTAATTATTTAATAATAGTTGTCGTTACTGATAAAATTATTAAATGATAATTTGTATAGTTAATATGATAATTAACGATAGTTTTTGTATTGTAATTAATATTTTAGCTTATTTTAATTAATTATATTATCATAAATAATATTTAATTTATTATTTTAAAATCATAATTTTTCAAATTTAAGCTAAGTTAACTTGAACTCAAATTTGTCAGGTTCCAGTTCATAAGTAGGCTTATTCTAGGCTAAACTGTATAAAATTTGTAATTGGTTTAAGCTTAGTTATGCTAAAGCTAAATGAGAACCAAATTAGAAGCAAGTCATTTAGACAATTTGTAGCTTCCATGAGAGCATAAATGCGGAGCTATTTCTTTTTTATGGGATTCAAGGTTAGAAACACCCCATTACTTATTTATGTATCTCACTGTTTAATGTAATTAATAAGATTGCTTATTATAATGAATTGTTCTCTAAAATTCAGAATAGTTAAATAGCTAGGAACATTAGGCTCTATCCTTTGGAAGCATAATTACTTTGATAAAATGTCTTTTCCTCTATTTCCATTTACTCACTTTAGTTCTTAGATCCTCATTGAAGTTATTTCTAGAATAGAGAAATTGTTCAATAAATTCATTTGGGGATCTATTTCTCAATCCAAAAGATTTACTGGCTTAGTTAGAGGGGATTCTGCCTCCCTATTGAAGGAGGTATTTGATTTAGAAGCTTTAAAGATCTTATTAAGTCTTTTTCGTTAAAACATTGGTGGCAATTTAGGATATTTGAATTCGAAACTACATGAAATTTCAGTAACGGAATTCCATTTGTTATTACATACATATAAACTCAGGTCATTTAGATCATCTGTGATTTATTTTGTATGAATTGTAATCCCACCAATTTTGATCATCTCAGAATATAGGTTTGTTTATATGCGCTTAATTCAGCAGCATCTTATCTTAATACCTTTGGATTGTAGTCTACTTCACTAAATTTCATTTTAACTAAATTTTGGGATAGTGGCAATATCTCCGTTAGGCCTCTAGTCTAAGTTGCTGGTTTTAAATGCATGCATCTCTTCTAAACACTCATTTGTTTTCTAATTTTTTTTTTCAGTTGCTACTAAATTTTATTTGTGATACACAAATTTTGGAGATTTTCTTTTTAAAGCTCAAAGTAAAGGTCACATTTGAATGTCAACATATTTACCAATGAGAACAGAAGCTTGCAATTTTTTATTTCTTTTATTTCCCACTTGATATATATATTTTTTATTTCTTCTTTCCTTATGGCCAACTCCTGCAACTCCATTTGCTTTTTTCTTTCTAGAACTGCACGTGGTTTGATCCCCCTTTGGATTGCGGTACATAGGCATCTTGAATGAGAGTTCGAGTCCTTTTATTATAACTAAACTTTTTTGGGACATACCTAGAGAGTTGTGTTTGACTTATCTAATTTTTGTCAGAATAAACACTCTTACTTCATTCTTGTACATTGTGTTTTTACTTAGCTTAATTTTTATAAGCCAAACCAATTTCACTAGTCTTGTTAGATTAAGTTTAGATTTTAAGTTCTTTTCTTGGATATCACGACCGTTTAAGATATAAAAAAATAAAGAGCTCAAGTTAAACAAGTAATATAAGCGTTTGGGGGATTATTAGGCTTAAACTTGATTTAAGCTAGTGTCACACAACCCCTTATTTATGGTTGGATGAATTCATGCTTCTTTTGACTCTTTTTTTTTTGGTCATGTGGTATGATAGATCCCATACAAAATTTAGATGCCATGCAATTCTTTAAAGGCTATCATCTTCAATTATGCACATCTTGACATGCCATTAGTAAGTTTTTTATTATTTTGATACATATGAAATCATTTTATATTTTATTGGCTATCTTTTCAATTTTATGAGTGCTCTTGATATATTGCTCTATTGAATATTGTGCAATTATGAATTTTGGGGGAGATCAATTTCTTATTTATGATCTTTTCATAATGCCAATAACCTCTTTTCCTCAAATTCTTATTATGCATTAATAGCTATTAGTGTGTGCTCTTGAATTTGGCTGAAGGATGGTATACATAAATACAATTATGTGGATATAAAACCTTAGCTCATAAATTTAAAAAACTTGTTTAATTTCTTTACTTCAATCTTCTGAAACTTGTAACAATCACATTATCACTTGATATCAATTCATTATTTTTGTTTCTAATTAAAAGCAAATGTGTTTTTAACCTAATTAGTCAAGAATAATTTGTTAATTCTCAATCTGAAATAGGATTCTTTTGATGACTTGTTTAATGCATCCTTAGCAGTATGTAACTATGGATAAATTTATGTAAGATTGTCAAGTTTGTGTAATTCATTCATGCAAGATAATGTCGTTACTAATCTAATAACCTGAGTCCATGAAATATCTAGTACAATTAAACTCTTGACCCAACATTAGTAAACCCAAATTCATCTCAATTTCCTTCATAAATTTGTTGTAGCATTTTTATCATAATTTTTTTTTTTGTTCAAGCTTCAAGTGTAAATTTTTGGATAGCTCGATGTCATCTACAACTTTCATGTAGAGCATTTTTATCATAATGCCAATAACTTTTTTTCCTCAAATGCTCATCTTATTTTGATTTCGCCATCAAAATTTTGTTTATTAAATTCTGCCAATAAAATTGTAAACTTAATTTTTTCTATTTTTTTACTTTCACATACCTTAATCAACTCATTACCAATTTTCCTTTTTCAAAATTTTATATTTGACTTTAGAAAATGTATAATATCATATATTCCTTAAATATAATTTCTTTCCTCCTTACCTTAATTTTTACATTTTTTGTTTTTTTCCCATTAATTTGACATACCAGCATCTTTTTAGAGTTTTACCTAACGTTTGGACTTTTAGCATGACTTTCTTTTGTCAAGAATGATGAACGGTATTAATTAGGAGTACATGTTATAGGTTGCATAACTTGTATTAGGAAGAATATGATTATGAAAGATATGAGTATTACTTTTATTATTTGAGACTTTTATAGCTTTGGCAAAGACTTCCTTATGCTTGGGTAACATGGAAAGGACTTTCTCTTGTTCTATCCATGTGTGGGAATGATTAACTCGATGTATGAGTATTTTAGAAGGTTGACAATGTAGTTCTTATTATATTTCTCTTATTTTGACCATTTGAAGTGAAATAACCTTGATTATGAAGAATACTTTCTTTGTATCTATTTTCTAAATAAATAACTAAGTGGTTACTTGCTTTTGTCCTTCTTTGGATTGGTATTGTTTATAAAGCCAAATATATTTTGATGAAATGATTTTCAATATCTTCATTTGCTTGAAATTTAATTGAATGATTTAAAATTTGTTAAAGCTAGGGATAATGATGTAGGATTTTGTTGTTGACTTGTTAATTGGTCGTAAACAAGATATAGTTTAGAATAAATAATTATAAGAGATTCAAGTATGTGCCATTTATGCTTGAGTGATAATGTTATAACTAATCAATCGCCCAAGCTCATAAAATATTCAGTATATTCAATCCTTGATCCATTATCATTAACAAACCCAATCTAAATTTTTGCATAAAACTGCCCAAGTATTTTGATCATATCGTCCTTATTTATTATTGAAATTCTAAGTTTAAATGCTCAATTTTTTGTATCTCGGTGGGATGTACAACTTTTGCTTAATACACATTTTTATCAAATTTTGATTTCATTCTCAAAAATCAAGTTAACATAGCTTGTCATCAAAATCCAAAAATTTCTAATTTTCCCCATGTTATTTCAATTTTACATTCTATAATCAAATCATTATTCTTCTCACTTTTTGAAATTTGATTTTTGATTTTGAAAAACATCTCCCTTATGAATACAATTTTTCATACCATTAAGTACATTCACAGTTCCTTAGTGGTAATGTTTTTGTACAACTTCTGGAATTTATTTCAACTTTATTTTTGTCATGACCGGTGAGAAGTGTTAGTGATATTTATGTATGTTATAACTAAAACTTGTATCTCATGATAGGAGGAAGTAATTGAAAATGAAAGATACAAGAATTACTCTTGTTTTATTGTAGCTTTGGAAAGGACTTTTTAGTGCTTACTGAGCTAATTCATGATGGAGAGCTGTCCATGAAGAAAACAAAACCAAGTGCGAATTCGTTTTGAATGATTATTTTTGGGTTTCCCTTGTTCTATCTATTTGAAGAAAAGTATTATGGATTGTGGAGGCTACTAACTCGGCAAAGGATTGTTTCATGAAAGATGACATGATTATTGTTACACTTTTATGATTTACCTTTGGAGTGAGAACATTTATTATAAAGAAGAATTTATGATGGACCACTCTTGAAGATGTTGCTAATATGAATTTTGGCATATTTTCCCTTATAGCTTTTTAATAAATATACTGGGTTTCTCATTTCTGTTTTGCATCATTTTGCTCGTGTGTAATCATTCTTAGTATCACCCGTGTCATTAAAGCACTACCTTGATTGTCTCGTATCACCTACCCTTTGTTTTATATGCTCACTCTCCCTTCGAATGCGCCATTTTGAATTTGGTTAAATCTTTTCCTATTTTTAATGTATTTGTTATTGTTTGTATTTGTTATTTTGTATTGGCAGCCATAAAAAGACTCTTGGATTTCTTTCAAAAAGGCAGCTTGTTAATTAATTTTGTTTCATTGGTTCGAGACAGTTTTATCTTAACATTTTTAGCACTCTTCAAGCTTTGTTTTATTTTTTTAATACATTGTTAAGCCATTGATCAAGGTTACCTTGATTACTTGCTAAACTAAAATTCTTATTTTGTGGCTTTTGTTGGATTATTAGGTTGAATCCACCGTCTAATTTAATATCAGAAAGTCTGAAAAAGGAGGCTGTTGAATACTCCTGGGAGGTAAATTTCTCCTCCAGTTTGCTTTATTGTTTGCTTAAGTAGTCGGTTAGTAGTTCTTTGTTAATATTTTTCGATGCTCAGTCCTGTCTATGTGGTGTCACTCTCCATTGGTCGAGTCAAAAAATTGTCACATCTTTTAACTAGTTTGGCGTATTTTTTTTCTGATTTATGCTATGAATATAATAATGTTTTGTTTTAATAAATCATTGAATATTTTATAGAACGGAACCAATTGAAACTGTCATCCTTTTCTGGCAAGGTTGTCAAAATCCTATCCATGAAAAGTTTGCTACAAAATAAGCCCCTTTTTGTTACATACTTAAGGTGGCTTAACTTAATTGAAGTTAGCTTTTCCAATTTGAATTCAAAGCAAACAAATTTGATTTATATAGTTTAATGAGCTTGGCTCAAGTTATATTAATTTAAATAAATTAGTGAAAAAACATAAGTAATGTAAATTATGTTGCTGATTAATCAAGTAAATAATTGGTTAAATTTATAGAGTTAATGACTTGATTAATATAATTAAATAATTTAATTATTTAAGATTAATACATAATTAATTATGTTTTTAATTAATATAATTACATAATATATATAATAAAATTATTAACTTGATAATTAATTATTCACAATATTTATTAGAATAAATAATTTATGAGGTCAAGTCATTAATTTTACATTCAAAAATGTATCACAATAATTAATTAACACAATTAATGAATTAGTTAATATAATTAATTGGCTAATTAGTTAATACAATTAATTACAATATTTAAAATAAAGGTTTTAATTAACATTTTAATTAATTTTATAATTATTAATATTATTAATTAATAATCAAGTAATATAATTACTTAACATAATTATGCAATTAATTAAATACATAATTAATTTAATCAATTAATAATGTAATTAATTTATTTATTAATAAACTTCATTGTTTATTATAATTACGTAATTAAAATGTATAGTTAATTAACAATATAAAATTGTCTTGAATACTAAATAACTAAATAATTAATCAGTATAATTAGCTAATTATATGATATTACATGCAATATAATAAATAGTCAATTAATTATATAATTTATTTAAGTACTTAATTTCATTAACAAATTATTTTATTTACTTATTTTATTAGCTAATTAATTTTTAAATGACTAAAATTATAATTAGTCATAATAATTAATAATTAGACAGTTATTGAAAAAAGTAGTGTAACTTATATTATTAAATATAAGTTGATCAATTATTTGTTGTTATTTCTTACTATTGAATTAGCTTAAGCCTATTAGAAAAGCTTGAATTGAACATATATTACTTTATCTTGCTTAAATTGATAAATCTGAATTAATTCATGCTTGCAAAAAACTTAGTAGTTTAGCTTAGCTTAGCTTAACCTAACCTCAATCCTTTAAGATAAGCTAGCACCAAACAAATTCCAAGTCTATTTATAATGTTAGCAAATTTAAAAAAAACCTATTTGATTTGAAACCTAAACTTAATTTTGGTTTTATGTGGTGATCTTGGCATAATAACATACATTCATTTATTTCATACATGATCATGCACACTGAAAACAATGGATTCATGTAGCCAACCCCACTTATTGGCATTAAGGATTTGTATTGTTGTTGTTATTGCATACACAATGATAAGATTTATCCAACAAGCTAGTCATTATCCATAATCCACCATGTTATTCTCTCATATGTTTTAATTTTAAATGGAATTACCCAATCATATTGGATCAATAAAATATTATTAGTTAAATGGCATGAAACGATATGCAAGTAGAACTTTTATTATATAGCTTGTGATCACATGCAAATTCATGCAAATAACCATGATAACTTTGTTTTAATCTACTTAATCATGTCATCCATAATGCTTTAGTTGAGTTATCTACTTTATAAATTTTGTTTTTCCCAAATAGTTTTGCATGTTCTTAAGATCTAGATGGTTTAATCAATGGTTAGGCTAGACTTTTATGAAGCACCCATTTGTCCACACATTTGGCTAGTTAAAATGGTTGATCATACTACTAGGATGACCACACTTTATTATCTTTTTTCTTTTTCTCTTGAAAATGGTTATGGAAGACAGGAAACCTTTTCTCCATCTCGAAATCTTTATTTTGATTGATGGTTGTTTGAGATTTCACTGACATCCATACTTTTTATACTTGTCAATCAAAGTTATAGTATGACAAGGTGTTTTGGGTTCTTCTTGAGTAGGGGGATAAGTACTGTAGGGAAGAATTTTGAATGAAGATGGAGACCACTTGAAAATTTTCACAACAATGACTATTTAGAAAATTTTCTAAGTTGTCTTCAACTATTTAAGTTTGACCAGTTGAGTCTTAGACTATTGAATTTATCTTATTTTGTCTCTCTAATATTCAATAAGTTCAATATAGTTCCACAATGATTCATATTTGAGCTCAATTTAGCACTAAAATATAAAATTCAAGTATAAATAGTTGAGGATCTAAATTGGACATATAAACCTATTGAGAGACTAAATTGAGCATATTTAATAGCAAGGTCCTAAATTGGACAAACAAAAATAATCAAGGGACTTTTTTGATAAATTACTCATGTTTTGTTATCTTCTTGCATGTGGCATGGATTGTTGGCATAGACTTAGAGTAGGTATGTATAGATAAATTTATTGTCTTACAAGTGATTGAGAAGCTAATTTATGGGAAGGTTGATTTGCTTAATATTTCAATATCGAGGAAGAGGAGAGAATGCTTGCTAATTCTTAATTTAAAGAAGAGAAGAAATATATGAGTAGTTCTAGATAGGAGGGGGTGGTAGACATAAGCTAAGATTAATCTATGTAGGAAGCAAAATCATTACATACACATGAAGATCCTTATGTAGTCTTGTAATATAATCATAATACAAGTTGATTGGCTATTGCATTTTTTAAGTTAAACTCACAAAGCCATGGGTGCTCCTCTTATTATCGGAGGAAATTTTAAACTTTGAATTCTGACCATTCTTTGGTTGGCCCTCCATGTTAGATAAAATTGAGTTATTGCTTGATTTTTCAATAATAATCGTCGTTTGATGTTTAACCAGCCACTCCTTCAGCACGTTAATATATGTAATTAGATCCCTCCTCCATTGAGTTGCTAACGACTTCTTGTTTTGGGTATCGATGTATGAAAGTGAAAAGCAGGGCACATTATTTCTACAAGTCTTGGATGGTCACAAGGCTTCAAAAGCTGATTATGATGTGTAACTTTGATAATATAAAGCTGTCACTTGAATCTCATTATATGGAGACTATTAATGGATGATTGATTGGAGAGAGAAACTAGAAGTACCCTCCTTTTGTAAATTTTCTTGCATGGCTGGCACCATCCTTTTTCTAATGAACTCTCTTGTTAAAATGATGTGGATAATAATTAAATTCATGATAGTAACATGATAATGACGATGATTTTTGAATATATGGTAACTTCTAGTTGACAACAGAACTCTGAATCACTGCCCTCTACACTTTAGTAATGTCCATTTAAGGAAAAATCAATATTCAAAAAGGCCATATAAGAAAAGCAATGGCACCTATTCAACAGCCCTCATCATGGCTTAGCATCACAAGAGAATATCAAAAAAGAAGCTACACTCTTGTTAATTTAGTAAAGTGTTATATATGTAAACTTTTTTAAAATTCATGAGGGCAGTGATTCAGAGTTCTGTTGTCAACTATTCTTTTGCTGTGTAATGAGCTTTTCTATTTATGCTCTTTTCATTGCATGATCAAATTTTTTTGAGAGAGAACATGCTAGCAGTGACCTTCTGCGCTTCAAAAATTGTTAAGCAGTTAAACAAGTCACATTGAACCCATGTTGCAATGATGAGATATATATTTGTGTATGATAGGATTGCTTTGTAATGCAGAATGACGATGTAAATTCATGTATTTGGCACTATTGTCATGTAGGAGTCAATGCGATAATTGAAATTACATGTAAGTAGTACCTTGCAATGCTTAAAGGCTTATATTTTGCTGAAGAAATTTGCCAAAATAGTCCATCAATAATTTCAGTTGGCCAATTTAGTCCTAGATTATAAAAAATGCTTGATTAATTTTCCAAATATTTTATTTGAAAATAATTTAGTCTTTTGACTTTTCAAATTGACATTAATTAGATCTCAATTTGGGATTTGTTTGAGGTCAATTTAATTGTTGCAGTTCTAAATTGAACCATAAATAGTTAACTGATAAAATCAAAGTAGTAACGGACTACTCTGGCAAATTTTCTTAATTTGTCGACTATTTCATGTTTTTCCTATTGGTTGTATGAAGAGCTATTTGGTGCAAGTTTATTTATAGGTATTATTTGCAGTAATTGTTTGCAAACAGCATAAATCAAGCATAATTTGAATATCCTTCTTCAACATATTCATTATCCATATAGAAGAACATACTATGGATTTGCCATTTTTATAGTTTTGTAGTGACTTTGATCAATTGATAATCATATCTAATGCTAATCATGTAGATCTTCAAGTTAAATGCCTTTATCAATATCTTAATAACCAATACTAAAGACATGCATTGAAAAATCTTATTTTCATTAATCCTAATGTTGCTTGAAACTTGGTTTAGTTCACAAACTATTTTTAATGCTAGTCATGTATACCATGAGGTAGAAGTGCCTACTTTTGTTTCTTTTAAGATTCTTTATTTTATGAACGATAGCGTGGTTACATGAAAATATTTAATCATTGCACCCAAAATGGTTAATATCTATTTCTTTGGTGTTAGTGTAATCAAAGTCACATTTTTTCTTTAAATAAGGTTCCTGTTATTTTACAAAAAATAAACTAATTATCAACTTACAACAAATCTCATTATTTTAATCTTTCATTTCATGAAAGATATTTTCTCTTATAATTGTCATAACCGTTTCATGTGTTTTATCAATAATCTTTTCTATTAGAACTCTGCTAATTCAAAATATTGTACATTAAGCTATCTAAACTAACTCTTATTTAGAAGCATTCTCACAAGTTATAATCAATACAAAATACAATGAGTGCTTCTCTTAAAATAATCCTATAGTATGGAGTTCTGGTCAACTCACAATCATTTTCTATAATAATCAAGGTATTTCATTGTGCTGTGTGACTCCACGAGAGAAATGATAATTGGTTATGAAATGGTTAGAATTTAATCTTATTGACTGTACTATTGTTGAATGAGTTAAATGCACTTATTAGTATATTATTTATACATTATATTTGAAATGACTTGATATTACTATTACTTTCAATTTTGATGAAAATTATATTTAAGATTCTTGTTATTGATTCTAATTTCATTGTACATTAGTGTTTTAACCTTTCAAAGATTATTTATTCATGAAATGGGAAATTGTGTCAACAACATTTATTCAATTTTCATCTTTGTTTATGAGTGCTATAATACATTTCTAAGCTTATCATCTTAATTTTCATGTTTTTTCATAAAGTTCAACTTATTAGCATTGGAAATCCTTACTTTTATATGTTCATGGATCTTGCATATATCCCATAATAGAGATCATGCAAAAGAAATGTCTAGGAAGGTTTGCTAAGTCACTCTATATTTTCATGTTTCAGATGGATATTGAGCCTTGTCATGCTCTTCCTTTCAACATTGATAATATCCTTGCTTCATAGTTCTTAAAATATTGTTAGCACATGTATGTACAATTGAAAACTTTTCTCTGTTAACCTTAAGTTTTATAAAGATTCCTGGGAAAATTAATTGGGAAGACAAACTTCCAAAAGGCACTACTGAGTGGGAAGCGCAATTGGCAGTGTTCAAATTATTTGAAGAACGTCCTATCTGGCCTAGATGTTCATTACATGAACGCTTGCTTGATGATGGTCTAGAAGTTAGTGATTATTTGCTTAGAAGGTGCCTTTCTGTTTTGTCCATTGCTATTTTTATTGTTCATACTATATTTCACTACAAATTGCTACTCTTCTCTTAAGTCTATGCTGCTGATGAGTTTTTTTTTTTTTTTTTGGTAGACTTTTATTCAGAACAGGGTACTACTTTTCTAGTGGCCCATTTGGTAAATTTTGGATTAGAAAAGGATATGATCCTCGTGCAAATGCTGATTCCCGAATGTAAGGAGATTCCTTAAATTATCTTATTTGCATACTCATTCTATACAATTTTGCAAAGTTCATAGGCACATGTATTGTGGACTTCGATTGCCATAGAATATGATTTTTTCTAATGTACCATTTTATTGATTTTAACTAAAAAATGGTATGTTTCTCATTAAATCCTAATCTCTGAGTGTAAAGCGTTCTTAAACAGTTCTTATTTTCAGATCAATAATTTTTCTTTTTATATCATTTTTTTTAAGAGATAAATTTGAAAATGCCAATTTTCAAAACTGTAAATATAGTAGTTGATAGTTTGTTGTTGAGACCTTATATTTTATCAAGTAGAGGAAATTCAAAATTCATTAATATATAATACCTTTTATGAGGCTTATAATTGCTTAAATGTAGTTGCAAATGAATAGTAAGAGAAAATTATCAAAATGAGACCTTACACTTTTATGATTACTTCTACAGCTTTCTCAATTGATTCCAAAATAGTTGTAGCCATCTCAAAACAGATCCTAGATACCATGGAGTTAGTGTTATTGTTATTTTTTCATGTTCCATGTGTGTTCGTGCAGATCAATCACCTGTTTTTCTCACGTTGTATTACCTTCAAAATGGAAGTGCTAGAGCTTGCTTTTGGTATAGCTTCTAAGGGAAATAAGAGTTGTATAATTCAGAACATTTCACGTTATTTTTCAAAGTTATATTATGGTGCTGTAATTAATTGCTTAACACATTGTTTAGGATATTTGGGATGGAGTACTTTCTTCTAGCTTGACAACAGATTAGTTTAAGTGATTAATTCGAGTTAATTTACTAATTGGTTAATTCTTATGTTGACTTAAATTATGATTAAGCTATTTAAGTTAGATGGAATAATTCTCTTAAAAAGCTTAAGCTGATTTTATAATTATTATTTTCACAAAGACTGAGGGCAACTAGATCCACAGAAGAAAGTTCGTTATTGCATCAAGCCAGCGCATTGCAGACAGTCATTGTAGTTCAACCAGATCCCATAAAATATGATCCCACATAAAAACCCAACCAACAAATTATTATACTCGAGCACCAACCAAACATACAATTTCAATCCACAGAAGACAGTTCGGTACCCCAATCAAAAATTTCAGAAATCCCACAAAATTGTATTTAAGCATAATGCAGGAGTTTGTTTACAACAACAATCATAAATTCGATCATACATAAAAATGTTAACTTGAACAATAACCTTATTTATAAAGCATTTTCATAAACAAAAAGATGCTTCCAACGTCCATAATCACATAGTTTTACAAAACATAAAATATCAAAAATAGTCATCAAATGTCTCCTGCAAATGCAATCTTCAATGTTCGGGAGCAGCATATATACACAATAGCAGCTATTCATTGCCCAATAATGAAGTGTTCTTTTGTTTTGCCTATATGCCTTTTTTGAAAAAACTTATTAGCCTGCATGTTTCACATTTTATTCCCATAAAATTTTAAGCCATAATAATTTTATATTAATCACAGTTAAATTCCCCTCTAAAATTGAATTTTCATATGACCACAAATTAACAACCATTCCCATTCAGCCGAATCATACACTTAATTCCCCTCTAATATGAAGCATTTAAACACAGTACACTGGCAAGCCATTTATTCCCCTATGTACCAGCTTCTTTAAAGATTTATCTTATAAAATATCAAATTTATAAATAGCAAAATTGCAGAAAGAACATATCAGATGGTGCCGGAAGCTACTCACAAGCACAAATCAGCAGGTCTCAGAACTGTCGAGGTTGTATCAGTTTGAATCGATGTCAATGTAGGAAGCGATGTCGACGTTGGAAGCGGCGTGGACGCGGGAAGCAGAAAGCGGCGTGGATGCGGGAGGCGACGTGCACGTCAAAAGTCAAAAGGGGCACAGAGAGCATCTAAGTCTGTCGATTTTGTGAACGCTGGAAGTGCCGTCATCGATGCAGAGAGCATTTGAGCCTTCGTCGATTCCATGGCGCAGAAAAATCCTAAGAAAATTGCAGCAGCGAAACAAATAAAATCACTAAACATTGCAGAGAAAGGCAGGAAGCAGAGGTTATAGGAAAAGGAACCCTAAGAAATTGAAATTGCTAAGTATAGCAGTGGACAACAAGATTAATATTATAATTAGCCAGTGAAGCGATCGAACCAAATTATACTTTACCCTTGTTTCTTAAAAGAAGGAAACAAACGTAATGGAACTAGTAACGGCAGGGACTAAAAAAAGCAATTAAACAAGAGTCAAGGGGCCAAAAAACATTTACAAGAGTCAAGGACTATTTTGAATATTTTGCAAGAGTCAATGGACCATTTTGATAATTTTCTCAAAATAATAATTAACAAAATTAAGCGAAAAATAAAATTATTTAGTTGTTTGTTTGACAAGTCATGTCATCGGTTAAGAGGTACTAGCCTTTTACCTTGATAATTGTTCTTCCAAAAATTCCTTTTGTGGCATCATATATGACAATCAAAGTTTAAATTATTTTATTATATTTCTCTCATTTTTGTGTATGCTTTAATTTTTATAGGAGAATTGCCATGTCTTTGAATAGGTATTGATTTGGTTTTTATTTACTTTTTCCTATAAAAGACATTTTATTTATTTTATGGATTAGACAAATACGTGAAAACATACTATTAATTAAAAAATAACTATTTGTATCATGGTTAAATGAAACCTCATAGGACAAACATCCCTAATTATCCCTTGTAATTTATGCATATTTCGTCTTTAGGGAAAGCCCCAAAAAGACTTGATGATGGTGTTTAAAATTATTAAGGAGCTATGCTTGAAATTGTATTATCTTTATTTTGAAAACTTTACGCTGACTCTTGACTATCAAATGAAACCATTTTGTCTTCATTATTTGAGAGTTAAGACCCAACAATGGCTATATTTTTTGGAAGTTTATTGACCTCTAAAAGGTTATATGATAAAATGCTGGAGAATTTTGAAAAATTGTTTATTTAACTTGCATTGATGTAATTTGTGATGAATAATGGGGCAGTTATAAGTTTAAAGCACAAGGTGATTTGTCAAATGATTTTTTTATTTCAATTAAATTGCATTTAGAATCAGCCCCAAGTGTTTATCTCTTTGCATTAATTAAGACTGAATGAGGATTATAATGAAACTCAAACTGTTATAAACTATCTTAGAATCTAAAGGGTTTCATGTTAATGTACCTAAATAGAGTATATGGAATATAAGTTTTATTTGTAATAAAAGTTTTCAAGGATTTAACAAATGAAGATTATGTTATTGAGAAAAGTGAAAGATTTGCATATTTGGGCTTAATTATACTAAATAATGGTGTAATTGATTGATATGCTTTTAACAATATCAATGCAAGTTAAATGGAATGGAGTGTGCATTTGGGGTGTTGTGGGATCAAGTTTTATAAAACAACTATCAAATTAGCAATATTCTAAGCAAAGTAGAAGTATACTATTAAAAAAGTGTTTTAATGGTGAGGATGTTGATGTGAATGAGTGGGTATACTTGTAATGGTACAATGAGAATGAGTATATTTTTAGCAGGTTGATCAGAGGAATGGTACAACTCAGATTTTTTATTGGAAACTTGAATTTCTGACCAAGCCATATTGAGAAGTAATCGATTCAGTAGAAGCCTTGTTTTTTTGTTTGATTTTAACGTATGGCAGTACACTTATAGTCCTTGTCCACTTAGAAGAGCAATTTGGATTTTTAATGAGCTCATCACCAAGTGCTAAGACAAGAAAGAAGCCGGTTGACTTACAAAAGAACCGATTTTTTTGAGTAGGAACATTTCTTCTGATTCAATTCAGATAGACAATATTTTCTCGTCCTGCTTAAGACAGGAAAATGTGATTAATTTAGATACCCAACCAAGCAAATACTTGTGCTTACGCCATGCCGAGGGATTACCCGAGCAATAAACGTGCTTATTAATTTAGATACCCAACCAACCAGGCAATATTATCTCTTTGCTGTGTGGAGTTGTAGTGGTCAAAGCACCTAGCTACATTAATGGGAATTGTGGCTAACAATCTAAGGAGCATTTTTTGTCCTGAGCTAGTTTGGAATATTCTAGCATAAATTTCTAGATCGTAGAGATAGAGAGGGTTTTTTGCTCTAATAGCTATTGGTTTTTTTAACAAATCTCTGTAAAGTTTCTTCACCATCATTAACAAAACACTTTTATAGCTTTCTTATGCCACATTTTGTGTCCTCTGGCTTGAATGTTTATAGAGCTCATTTTTGTGCTCCATAGGCTATCATGCTTGCGAAGAAAAGCTAGTTCCATTTGTCAAAACTTCAACAGTGTGACAAGAAGACTCACAGATGTGGTGCCAACAAAATCAGGAAGTAGTTAGATAGTAGATCTCATGGAAGCTTTCACAAAGCAGATGATCACTGTGATAGAGTCATTTACTTATCACAAAACAAAATGCAAGCACAGATGGATCAGATCTACCAACAAATGAAGATTCACCTTCAAGCTACTCAGATCAGTCAAGTGGAAAAAATGCCTTCACAAGGAAGAAGTGATGAATAACAGAGCTTTGACATTATCAGGGAGATCTAGAAGACCAATCTGAGGTGTGGATGAATGGACCTCTTGGTTAAGTCAAAAATTGATTTATCAATCATTAATGGCGCTCATGTTGTAGATATTATTGATTTCTGGTTGGATCAGTTTGAAATCTATTTTGAGTTCCAAGACTATATATACTGAGTACCACGAGAAGATTTTGTTCAGTAAGATTAAATTGACATCATATTGGACAATGGTGGAACTTCAAGTCGAAAATATTGATATATGCAGAAGATGTTCAACAACTATCCTTAAAGAATTCTATCTCAAGGATTATAAAAAAAACTGCTGGATGAAGTGGCCACATATTTTGTCAACATGAGGATGAATCAGTCTAGAGACAATCCTCTAATTTAAGCAAAAAGGATAAAATCATGGATCAGTTTTAAAAGACACCTGTGTAATTGCCAAGTATACAACTGGGTTATTGCTCAAATGGTAAATGAAACAACCAGTTTAGTTGTAGTTGTTATGAAGAAATTCTAAGGCACTAAACTTATTACCAAGAAGATTATTGAGTTAATAAAATCCAAACGAGGTTTAGAAGAAATTAAATTTATTTACCTGGAGAATGTGAATCAACAAAAAGTTTGCTAATTTTGGATGAAGCCACGACATGACAAAGAACAAATGCTAGAAGAATTATCCTCAGAAGAACTTGCAATAAAGTAGGCCCAATGAAAAGAATGTGATCACTACAATTGCCTCGTCCAATTCAAAGGGAGTTGAAGTTAAATTTGTCCTTAACTCAGGTGATTATATTTCTTTGTAACATAGGTGACACTCTAAGCATCTCTTGACTCATGAATCCTAAATGGATTGAGTTTTAAAACTTCAGTAAGTTTAAATGATCAAGCTGGTTTAAATTTTATGTTCAATAATTCTAATAGACCAAGCTAATTAGTTCTTTTTCAACTTGTTCAATAAGCTTAAAGGGCCAAATAAGTAATGATTCATAAACTAAAGGCTTGAGTTTTCTTTCTGATTCATTTTGTCTTCAAGGTATGTTGCATGTACCTTTCAAGTTCAACAAGTTTAAATGACCATACTTGTCCAAAAATTTTTCTTACTCATTTAACAAGCCTAATGGTTGAAAGAGTAGTAGCTTACAAACCTAAGATGCTGATCAATTTTCAAATACTCTTCATGCTTCTAAAGCAGGGTCAAAATAATATTGTGAAGTTTGACATGTCTAAGAGATCAAACTTTCAAATAATTATTAACTTAGCAAAGCCTACAAGGCCAAGGCCTATAAACCGACAGTCGATATAGATTTTAGGTTCAACAAATCTAAATGATCGAATTTAAGAACACTTTAACTTGGTGATCAAGCCTAAAAGATTGAACATATGATGACATCACCAAGATTTTCGAGCAAGTTAGCTTACCTTTTAAGTTCAACAAATCTAAATGACGTAATTTGATAACATATGTTCTCACGCTCAACAACTATAAAGGCTGAAATAGTTACAACTCGCATGCCTAAAGGGTTGAGCATCTTTAATTATTTTAAAAGTCTCTTGAAGTAGAGTTGACATTATATAAAGTTCAAAACATCTAAAATACCACACTTAAAGCCAAGTTAATAAGCTAACTCTTGGCCTAAAGGGTTAAATATTTTTTTTTATTAGAAAAACAAAAATGTTGACTATTTATAATTCTTTCAAACTTGATAAGTTTAAATAGGCCTAATATGAACATAAATATGCATGTTCTTACAACTTATTAAGATTTGTTTCATTAGTACACAATATGTTTGGGGCAATTAGCCTATTATATAAAAGGAGATAAAGGAAGAAAACCATCTCATAACCACACTTATCTCAACTCATTTTGACTTATCTTCCCTAATGTGTGCATGGAATTTTCATGTGCTCGTCTTAGCTCAAGAGGATTTGTGCTTGCTCCCACTGTCTACCTATATGTAGAAATATACAATTATTGGAGACCATATAAATTAGCACTTGCACAAGCCGCCCGCATCTTGTTGCCTCTGCTTGCATGTTGTATGAGCCCCCATGTCCCAAGTTGTAGATGACATGATTGTGGACGAACAATTTTTGATCTTTACAACACCCCACTGCCTTTGACTGCTCTATTTCCCTTATCAACAGTTCAGAAGGTTTTTCACAGTGTATCTGGGATTACTAGATTCTTCCTGAAACTAATTGAAATTCTCTGTTTGAAATTGCTCATGTAACTAAAATGTAAGCAAATATCCCAAATTCATCCCATTTTTGTGAAAAGCTTGGCCAATGCTTATATCATATATAAACCTCAAACACAAACATGAACTATTTATAAGTATAAGCTACTTCTGTATCTTTTGATTGATAGAAGAGTGACTAGCAAAGTAATTGTAAATACATGTGGTGAAATTATAATTTATATGATGGTGTACATATAGAATGTTTATAAATAAAACTAGAAAATGAAAAGCATCCAAAAAGAGACAACCACCTCCCCTCATGCAGCAAGTATCAACGATCTTCTTCAGCTTTGTAATCCACAGTGCTGCCTCACTTAACATAATGCTATCAACTTCACGCATCCATGGTAGAATTGTCCTCGAGACCTGAGCTCTAACCAATGCTCATTGGTGTGTAAGCCTCAACGTTAAAGCCTCTAGCTATAATGAGCTTGCCACAATCATCACAAAAAACAATGCCACCAAATGTTGTCTAGTGCTAGGTGAAGAAAGATCCAACAAGTTAGTCTTTAGCCCCTAGTGGAGTGATTTTAGCTAAAGAAGGAAAATGTGCCCCAGGAGTCCACCAAGAATGTCAAGTTCAACTTTAAAGCAAAAGCAAGAATGATGTTGTGGTGTCCCAATGCTGGTTTAGCGGAAACCATTCCGACATCGGGTGTTTACTTACCGCAGGATCATATTGAGTAATGAAAGAAAATGGATGCATATAAAAATCAAGGACATTTCTCATTTATTTCAAAGTTCATATTACAAGATCTTTCATCGTACTCGTACAAAAGTGAAAAATAAAATAAAAAGATAAATGATAAGTAAAACAGTGCCGTCTTAGATCCATTGGTAGATTGAAAATTTTAAGCTTTAGGGTTCTGGTTTAAGCTCTTCCAGAAGTACCTGATCTAGTATTGTACAACAAACAATACCGAGATTAGAATTCCTAGTAATTAGAAAGTACTAAGTGCCACAGTAATCAGTGCAGTATTACATTTTATAATAGCAGATATATGATTTGCGAAAAAGAGATGCAGGAAAAATAATAAGGTAAAAGCGTAAATGAAATAATTAATTTTTTACAAAAGATATTAGCTCAAAGATGTAGGTTACTATGTCATTTTTCCAATAGCCCATCACGAATGCTGTTAATGATGTCATTTTTCCAGTAACAACTCACGGATGCTATTACCGATGTCATTTTTCCAGTAATTAGCCACGAATGTCGTTACTGATGTCATTTTTCTAGTAACTGACCACGAATAAAATGGATGTTGGTTTCTAACAACCAACAAAGCATTAATGTTACTGATGTCATTTTTCAGTAATCCACGAATGTTACCACATTGGTTCTGAACAACCAATCAAGTTTCAAAACAAAATTTGGTTCAAAGAAATTAAGCCAAGCAAAGCAGTAATAAAAACGCAAAGTGTAATATATATCATATACTGGGTACCTTTTTGTCCTTTAAGTTCGGATGAGTGACAGTTCGCTCAATCTTCATTTAAGTTTCTGATATTTTAGTGTTTAGCCTATGATCTTAGGAATATTATTTTCTTTTAAGGATTTTCTTACATTCTTCTTTTTTATTCTGTCATTTTATTTCATATTCATATAATGATTTAAGTTCGTATTTTTAAGTCACTTGATGGAGTAATATAATATTATCATTATGATAATATTAATGTATGAAATAATAAAGGCAAAAATAGAAATGAAGAGAAATACTTAAATAGTAGTCATTTTATAACATTTGAATTATTCCCATTATTAATTAATGAGAATGATAAAAATATGAATGACTAAAATATAAATTTTCATAAAAATGTATAGAGTTATAAGATTAGCAAAATATTTTCCTTCCATTTTCTTCCTTTCCAACACCTCTTACCTTAGGATTAGGATCGCTTGGAAAACAAAGGAAGGTCGGAGGCTGGAGGAGTGCTGTGGGGCTGCTGTTGGCTGGCAAGGTGGAAGCTGGCTGCTGGCCGGCTGTTGTGGGCTGAGGGGGAGGGCTGGCAGGGCTGAAGAGGGGAGGTCGGCTGCTGTGGGCTGAGGGTTGAAGGCTGGGGGAGCTACTGTGGAAGTTGGAGAGGGTTGGAATGGCAGGAGGAGAGGCTGTGCTGTTGGCTAGGAGAGGGAGGAGAAGAGAGGACTGCTTGCTGGCTGTGGGAGTTAGCTGTAATGGAGGAGCTACTGGCTGTGGGAGACTTGGCAGGGGGCTGCCGGCTGTGGTAGGGGAGCTGGTAGGGGGCTGGTGTTTGGAGAGGAGAAGGGAGGGCTGGCTGCTGGAGGGTTGGCAGGGGTGAGGAGGATTTGCTGGCTGGGAATGGGGAGAAGAGGGCTGGCTAGCAAGGGCTGAGGAGGAGGAGGCTTGGTTGCTGTGGGCTGGCTGAGAGAAGGAGAAGGGAGAGTTGCTGTGTGGGAAGAAGGGGGAGGGAATGGAGGAGTTTAAATAGGCAAGGAGGAGGGAGGGATAAGAGGCATAGGATTAGGGGATAAGGGCGCCAATAACTGGCACCATTAAAGCGCTAAAGGCCGCAGAAAAGGCAGAAGTTTCTTCCGCCAAAATTGGAACTTGCGATCGATGGGGTGGGGGAACTTAAGAAAATTCTAAATTTTTTACTTAAACTTAAATTAATCGTATTTTTTTGCCGTTTGGCATCCAAATACAATGAAACTTGACACCGAAGTGTGTTATGACATTATAAACACCCTCGCGCCAAAAATTTTCGATTCGGAGCAATATTTTATTTTATATTAATTTTTGAGTTTAAAAACTTCAAAAATTAACCACAATCAAACCGACGCTCAAGATTTTAATAAAATTTATCGAGCAGCTTTTAAATAATATACTTAACATAACGACATTGAAAACGATGAATTCGTGCATGTATTTCGAGGTTCATGATTTTTAGAATTTAAATAATTCAGAAAATAAAATGGGAGCTTTCGTTATTCGGATTTCTCCCAAATTAGGGCACTTTGAACTTTAAAATTATTCTTACCCATGGTATTTTTGTTTGTCTTATTTCAAAATTTCCCGGGATCCTAATTTCTAAGGCGGGATTTGATCTAATTTGCAAAGTAATGACTTTGGGTCGTTACAGATGTTGTCACATATGGTTGGGGTCTGAAAGGCACAACCATGATACTTTGCTAAGTGGCACCTCCAAGCTTTGTGTAATATATAATAATATGTTTGAATGGCAAATTAGAGCACAATTTGGACTTGGCTCAATTATGAACACCTCAAAGATAATCCAAAAAGAATCAATTCAACAAGAATGTCTTTTTAATAGGTTGATCAACTATGGCATTAGTCAGTTTACACTTGCACATGGTATGTCTCTTTAAATATAAACTAGATTTCTTATTCAAAGATACACAAGATAGATATTAAGTCCCAAGAAGCTTATGCGAAAATGTTGCTCAAGAAAACTTGTGAAGACTTGTTATGTTGCTCTTCGAGCCAACTAGGAAGATTAAGCTCTTTGTTGATTGATCCAATGTATGGGAGCGGATTTTGACACTACATAGAGCATTGTCATGTTGCTGAAATTTCAAATGAGTTTATAAAATGAATTAATTAATTAAGCTATATGTGAGAAATAAAATATATATAATGATCTAATTAATTAATAATGTCACCAATATTGATACTATTAGTTAAAGGAGATTGAATGTATAATTGAACAAATAAATTAAATTGCATCTAACCTTCATTTGAAATTGAGGATCGAGAGACGTCATTTTGAAATTGAATTCATGTTGGCACTTAAGTTTAAACATTATATTTTTTGCTTAGGGATTGCATTTATGTCACTTAAGGAGAGCTTCATTTGTGGCTACACAAGCATTGGCTATAAGAATGAACAATATGCTAATGACTACTATCATCGCGTGTCAATGACAAAAAAGCATAAAAGAATTATTGCAACACTAATAAAAGCTAGCAAAAGGATAAGACACTACTCATATTGAAAAGAGTTCTAATTAAATATCTACTCAACAAAAATCTTTTCAACAAAAGGGAAAATGAAAAGAGTTCTAATTAAATAAATATTTACAAAGCTAACACATACATCTTGAGTACATTGCTCTCAAGGATCACATCTCTTATGGTGTAAAATATTCCTTTCAGTGCTCACATCACTCAAAGGATAAGACACTACTCATAATGCTTACCTTTGTGAGCTTGCAAGTCATCAGAAGCATTGGTCTCCTAGAGCTATATCTAAAATACCTCCCTTGGTCCTTAGGCTCGCAAAGGCATCTTATCCACCTATAATCTCTATTCAAGCAATGAAATCACATTTAGAATGAGATGAATGAGTGTAAAGAAAAGTGCATGTAAATGTTTAAAAAAAATTTTTAATTAAAGAATTAAAATAGAGAAATATAGTGGATTATGTAGAGGATAAAAATCTATATAGTTCAATTCTTAATATATCTTTTTGGTCTTATAGTTGAAGTTGATTAGGGTAAGTAATATGATTCATAGTTGATCTATGTGATTTTAGTTATATTTAAGTTAAATGTATAACTTGACCAATTTAAGTGATCCTAGTTGAGTTAACAAATTTAAGTAGTCTAACTGTTAGTCTATTTAAGTGATCCCAATTGAGTGATCTAAGTCAAATGTTTGATCTCTAACCAAATTAATTAACCTTTTGAGCTAACTTAAGATAAATAACATGACCCATAGTCAATCTAATTGATCATAGTTGGTCAATATAGGTTAAACAATACCATTCCTAGTTGATGAAAACAATCTTAATCGAGTCGTGCTAAGCTATGAAAACCAATTCTTAGTAGGTTGAGTAGATCTTAGTTGAATCACTTTGAGTTTAAACTAATCTAAGCTCCTGGATGATTCGATTGACCACAATTAAATAATATTAATTTACATGAATTAAATCCTATAAGATTTTAAAAATCCTAAACTCATTCAATGGGCTACCTAATCTAAATATCTAGGATATAAGACTCAGGCTTTCCAAAGTATTTAAACATCATTTTAATCTCAACTTAAAATAAACCTCGGGCCACCTAGTCTAAATGGAATAGGTTGCAAGACCTGCTTTTTAATCATTTAAAAGATGCAAGCTTCCTTCTTAAATTTGGGTTACTTATTCTAAAAGGCTAATGCCATAATGTCTATTATCACGGGCACTCTAATAGAAGTAAGCCTCATCGTATATATAGCCCCAGGTAATCTAAAAGTTGTAAGCCCCACTTTAAATTTAATCATGGGTATTCTAATTTATGTAAGCCCCAACCTAACTTATACTTAGGATAGCATTACAGTATCAATCCCTTCAACCCAAAATGTATGTTGTCCATATCCAAAGCTAACAAGCTCTAAACCCAAATCAAAACAACCAAATATAAGTTGAACATAATATTTTAGATTTATTTCTATAAGGTCAGTTGAGACTCTGAGCTAGCTCTCTAAGTAGCATGTCTTTAAAACTCGAGCAGTCATGTCTAGAACCTATGAATTGCCGGTTCTCTATGTGCTATATTATTGTTAATAGTATGGTTAGCCCTTTTTCAGTCTAGGAGATAATGTTGAACCCAAGGACTAAGCCTTCAATAAATTCCACTCAATTTGCCTTCGATAATATGAGGCAACTCATGGTTGTTAAATAGAATCTCTAAACATTACAGATAAACTTCTCTTTGACATTAACATATTATATTACAAGCTGATCTGAGATGACAGAATCATGGGATTTTGATCAGGCCCATTTTCATCTTCTCCCAATCATTGTCATTTTTATAATTGCTTAATCTTAATACACCCTTTAAATAGAGTACTCTCTTATGACTAGAGGGGCATTTAATTATGGTGGCTTGCACTTACAAGAAATCATTGACCATGGATCTAAATAAACACTGATTTATCTATTAGGGAAAATTTGGTTAAAAATTCAAATTAACCTTACAAAAAAATTAGTAGTTTGGAGTTTTCTCAAGTCAACCATCAAGCTCAGAGATGAGAAAAAGAAGATCGATCCACAAGAAGACATGATATATTTGAGATGGAACATTTTTCTTGATTCAATTGAAACATGAAATATTTCATCATTCTGTTTGAGACATGAAAATATGCTTAACTAAACTTCCCGCTTGAGAAAAAATGCTAGTGCTTTGGTCACCTGGGAATAAGTCAAGAAATAAATTGCATGTGCTGATTAGTTTATTATAACTTTCTACGACATGGATAAGTTGTAGTGGCTAAACGCTAAGTTTATTATGAATAATGGATGACATGGCATAACTACCCTGAGAACATGAATGAAAGCTGTTCTAAGTTCATCATGGATTATTCTAAGCATAAATCGCTAAATAGTATGCAAAGTGGGCTTTTTCCTTGTAGATTTTAGTCTCTTAACAAATTTTTTAATTTTTCTATATCATCATTAGTAAAAAGGTTTCTATAGCTATTATGCATCATATTCTATATACTATGATCTATATATTGTTGTTGTATTATATATACTATGGTTTATTCATTGTTATGCTATTTAGAGATCCTTTAACAAGTCAGACGATTGTTACAACAAGATTTTAATTGGCTTTCAGATTGCATGTTCTCTCTAGTTGGTTAGGATCACAAGTTGGAGTAGCTTCAAGTTGAACTAGCTTCAATGGAGGATAAGCTCAGTGAAAGTTGTCTTGGATGTTTTGGGTATATTAAGCATACCTCATTGATGCTTCAGTGAGGAAGGTTAAATTAATGAATTTTGTACCAATTAAATGAGGAAGAAGAAAGCCTAAAAAGACATGGCAATAAAGAGCTGCGATTAAGCACATTTTCGGAGCCTAGGAGAGACTATTTTTTGATAGAGCTTAATAGAAATTGAGTTATATAGTTGATTACTTAGTGTGATTAAGTATTGCCTTGTTATTATTATGATTAAATTACTGCTTTATATGGGCATTAGTCGAACTTATTCTTGCATATCTTTTATTAGTATTTGTCTCACTTCGGAATGATATTTCACGCTCACCCAAGGTCGGCGCTCCATTTCTTTATTTGCTTTGTGATAGCAGCATTATGATGCACCTTTATAAATTAGTCTTTTCTTATTGCTTGCATATCTCATTCATTGCAAACTCAACCTTTCAATTTCATATATTTTGGAAAAAACATTTTGTTTATACTCATTTATTGCTTGTTGGGTCGTTAATGATATCATTTCCTCTTTGCTTGCTAGCAGATACCAGAAAGTGGATTTTAGGATTCCACCTAATTTGAGAAATCTCAAAGATGTCAATGCAAATTCCGAGTGAGCAAAATTTCTTAATATTGCATTTCGGTGCTTAGCAAATTTTTTTTTCTTAGTTTTTTTGTTCTTTATTTTGTCATCTATATACATGTGCCATCTTAATGGATTATTAATTACATTTATGAAATGAACAATTTTTCATGAGTTGGTTTATATGATGGCTTACTCCAACTTGGGCTTGCTTTACATGTGGATTCTGTGGATGTAAATTATTTATTTCAATTACTTATTTATATTTATATGAAATAAACATTAGGATCAATGAATCAACTGTTCCAGAATTTTGGAGCATCTTATTTTTGTCACTGCATATAGACTGAAGTACTTTGTGTTCTCAAGTTCTTATAATGTGTTTACTTGTCCTAGACAATGCTATTATCTGATGTGATAGATTAGTTTGAAACAGATCGTACACCTTTGAGAGTTGGATCACACATTTTTTAGCTTCATATGATTTTCTAAATTTAGATGTCTACGTTGTTTCCTATTATACCGTGCAGTCTTGTGTTATCAGTGGATTAAATAGCAGATAAGAAAACATGTATTTGACTTGGCACGGATGGGATTGTCTGAGGGAAGGACATTGGGATTGACAAAACTTGGTATCTTCCTGGAGGAAGATTAGATCGATCTGCGTCAACTCTTAGGAAATGGCTTCACCTTGTGAAGCACAACTTTTGAGCACTTGTTTGATATTAACATTTGGGTATGTTTATTTGAATGTAGATGATATTAAGACATGTGCTTCAATACACAAAACTAAGATTCTTGTATTCTAGGCGGCACATGCCTTTCATGCACCAACTGTCGTTGAAGATGGTGCCATGAGCATGCACCACTGATGGACAACCATATAGATGTCTGAAGATCAAATGCCCAGCAACTTTTAGTGCTCAAAAAGAGGTCTTCATGAAACACACCCAAAGTAATTACAGCCATGATGCTTAGCTGGAAGTAATGCGAGCTCTCTTCTGTTAAGGTGGTCATCTGATATATGGCATGAAGCTAATACGGGCGAACTGTGAAACAGGCAGCAAACCCAGGACTGTGCAACTCCAAAACCAGTAAAAGCTTTCCATCTTGTCCTCCGTTCCACCTCTTTTTGTTTTCAATACACAACATGTGCTTCAATACACAAAACTAAGATTCTTGTATTCTAGGCGGTACATGCCTTTCATGCACCAACTGTCGTTGAAGATGCCTGATGTAATGATGATTAAAACTTTATTCATTGTGGAATATACCATGCAAGCCTGGTACATGTGTTTGTGTTCAAAATACAACGTTACAAATAAGTTTATACTTACTAATCTACAAATTTTGTGCAAACTTGAGGCACATAAGAGAAATTTGATGACAAGAGCCCTTCTTCCATAGTTGAAGTGTCATTACTTAATCTTATATGGTTGAGAATCTTTTTAAGAGAATCCCATAAGCTTAACAATTTGACAATGGATGATATTCTCTTATTAATATATCAAAGAGTCATAAATCAAAGAAAATATAAGGAACTACTACAGTCACCTATGCTTTCATTATTACATCTTCGCTGAATTTATTTTCTTACAAAAAGATTTAACAAACAATATTAAATTACTACGGTTCAATAGTGTTCCAAACTTCACATATAAGTCTATTCATCTTTTTTTTTTGCTATCTATTTCGTGATAGCTTTCTCTGTATTTGTTAGTGAACATTTATTAACAATGGATACTGTACCTTTGTTTACAAATACAAGAAATGGAACTGTATGCTCGACTATATGAATAAAGTGAATGGAAAGAAAATAGAAAATTATTATTAAAAAGTTACAACTATACTGCTGGACAAAAATTATAATATTGTTCTATTCATTTTGTTCTATTACCTTTATTTTATAATTTGTTGGATAACATTATAAATTTTTATAATCTATCATGAGAGCTTATAATTTTTTTTGTTAATATGGAAGCTAATATTTTATTCGTACAAAAGTTATAAACCTCTTACACTTAGTTTGAAGTTGTTTACACATTGTAAAAGCTGTCTAAACATAGTATGGAATTTTTTGTAATAAAATACTTTTGATATTGTAAATCTTGTTGAAATAGGCATGGATTTTGATTCTCTTAATTGTTATGAATATTAGAATTGATAAACTTTTTGCAGTATATATATATATATATATATATATATATATATATGAATTTTTTTTTTAATTTTGAACAATCTTATTATTATAATTTTCAATTTTGAACAATCTTGTTATTATAATTTTCAATTTGTTATGAATCATATATATTGGGTAACATGTTTTTTTAAATAAATGTTGTTTAGATCTAACGTATGAGCAATTTGCTAAACAATTAGTTGAAATAAATATATTCAAAATTAAAAGTGTAGTTATCCATTTTTTAAATGCTTGGACTATCAAAGCTTTTTTGCTTGTAACTTGGATGATTTGTGTATAAGCTCGTTGATCTTCTAGAGGAATATATTTAGATGTTTATATTATCATCAATTAATATATTTATTTATTGTAATAATTTGTATTGTGTACATCATTTGCATAATTTTCAATAATAAATTTTCTTAAAAAATATATTTATTATCATTATATTTGTTAAATAATTTTAAATATCATATTTGTAAAATATATTATCCTTACAATTTTTAGTTCATTATCATATTATCATTATTTAATAATAAAATTTTCTTATCAGCACCAATAAATATTGCTTTTTAATAATTGATATTAAATGATTCTCAATATAGTATTTTACTTTTAGTAATACAGATTTAATATTCAAATATTAATAATAATCCTTATCAGTGTATGTTAATATTCAATGATTATATTATTATTATTATTATTGTTATTGTTATTATTATTATTTATTAATAATATTTAAAAACAATTATTTTTGTATACTAAATAGTTAATATTTTTATAATTAAATGAGTAATTAATTATTTTAAATGATAAATATTAGATAATTTTTATGGTATTTAATAAACCAATATTTAGTATAATTTATGTCAATAAAATTATGTTATACTATATGATAATATTTATAATAATAGTGTATTACTCATAATACATGTAGAGATTAAAATAGAGATTGATAGGAGATTAAAATAGAGATTGTGATCGGGATCAAGACTATGGGAGGCTAGCTATGACATCAATAATGGTCAAGGTGCCAAGGTGAAGTAGATGTGCCACTTGGAGGAGATTGAGGATTACTTGGCTTATGTTGAATAAGTAAATACTTTTGGCTTTTTTAGGCACGGTGTGTTGCTGGCATGCGTGAGAGATATCATCACATGAGGGGGAGAGTTGACATGCTCACAAGGCTTGCTTATGGAGGCTTATGCACCTGCACATGAAGCTATACATGTGTGTGTGGCTTGTAGTGACAATTAGGTGCAACTATGTGTGGGAATAAGAGCACCCTTGTGTTTGGAGAAAGATTGAAATTTTCTTGCTACTGCAATCTTCCTTCATGAAAATTTAATCCTTGAAATTGGACACTAGGGTGATCATTTCATAGTTGAACGATATTGAATCTTTTTCCCAAATGCCTTTCATGTTTTGTACATCCATCTAAATGTTGACATTAGGAATTGTTATGTTTCTTAATTGTCTCACATTCACATCTCTATCAAAAATGTTTTGGATCTGACACATAGGTCAAATCTTATTGGATTTGCATATGTTCGGAGTGTATCCTTTTTTATTAGTCTAATTTGAGAGAGATGTTGAACACATTGCGACATTCTTGCATATGTTATAGTAGGATCAATTTGTAAACGATGTTACCAACTTTCTCTAAGATCTCGAAAGGACCAAAATATCTTGGGCTTGCTTTTTATTTTACTAAATTTAGTAAGCCTTCTTTGGACCAACTTTAATGAAAACAAGTTTTACTAACTTTAAATCTAGAGGTCTATGCTTTGCATCATATTAATTTTCTTGATTGGTTTTGGGTATTTTAATCTATCATGAATTAATTTATATTCTTTATCCTTTCATCAACCATCTTCAAACCTATTATATTTCTTTCTCTTGACTTAACCCAACATAAGGATATTATACATTTTTTTCCATAGAATGCTTCATTTATTGTCATTTTGATACTAGGTTGAAAACCATTTTTATATGCAAATTCTATTAGAATAATATGTTTTTCCCAATTCCTCCAAAATTGAGTGCATATTGTATGAGTGGATCATCTAAAGTTTAGATAATAATTCTATTTGCAATTTTTGTGCAAAGTTATACCAAGTGTCACTCTTATGCCCATGGTTTTGTGAATATTCTCTTATAATCGTTTAGTCTGAAGAAGTTGAGTCTCATTAAAATACAAATATGCGATTAATGAAACTTGAACTATTTGACTTATTAATATTGCAAACTCCAGTGTCTAACCATTGTGCTACAACACCAGTCATAACATATTATAATCTTGATGGAAATCTTTTTTCTCTATCAGATATGATAGACTTTATTATTCTATGAAATCTAATTATTTCATCCACACATATATTTGCTAGTTTCTTAATCTAATTTTTGCATGCTTGATAGTTAATAAATGAGATGGTTTGTTGGCCTAAATAGTAGCATGGCTTAATCTTGATATTGGTAATGTTGGCAAAAAATCTACTTCAATATCATTCCATTGTCACTTAGGTATTGAAAGCGGTTGTTATAATTCTCCCAAATTCTTTTGTTTAATCTTCATTATTTGACATGAAGGACCTTTGATGATGAATTGTGCTACACTTTACTTTAGTTTTATCTGCCAAAATAAATTTTTATAATCCTGATACATTTAGTTTCTTTTTGGATGGATGGTGTAACTAGAAAAATGTAGTTTGTAAAGAATACCATATCTTAATTGTCAACTTCAAATTTGGACATTTCACTTGACGCCTTAGCAATTTATCTTCATCAATCTTACTATCTTCAATCTCTCAAGATATTTTCGAAATGTTCATTTTGTAGCTGGGCACCTCAAATTTTATTTTTCAAATTAGACAATATCAACATATAATTGAGAGAAGCCAATTCTTCTTTTGAAATTCAACTATTGATATTTTAATTTTACCTATGGCATTAATAAACTTTTTTTTGGTAAACATACACTTGATTTAACATTTTTTACTTGAGCATTTGTAATAATATTAGCTTTTTGAGTGATATTGTATATCAATATTTCAATCTTTTATAAATTCTAACATTCTTTGCATTTAATTTAGCTTTGTTTGTGTGAATATGTATTTCAAGCTTTGATGATATATTTTTATGTTGAACCTCATATAAGTAATGTTATTGAATTCTTGAAGTGAACACTATTGTAGGCAATATAAATAATGAATTTGATAGTTTTCATGAGTTCTTATTTGCCTTGAAGTATTGGCTATTATCCATCCAAATTATTATAGGACACATTTTAAATCAATTAATGATGCATTATTATGATTTGTAAGGATAGAGCTAGTGTTGAACCATTCATTAAGCAATTCCTTACATCTTAATAATATCAACACATTTATCATCCTAGTTAACAGCTTCTTGAGAGTTTGGATTGGATATATCATTCCAAGAAAATATTTCTACAAATCTCTATAGTAAAACCAGCTGAGCCTAGGAAGTTCCTTACTTTTATAGGGCTGTTGAATCTTGGCCATTCGACGATAACTTGAATTTCTTATCATCCATTTAAATTCCATTGCCGCTAATGATGTGACCAAAGTATTTTCATTGCTTAAGAAATCAACACTTGGCGAAATTTACATTTGAATACTGAGGATATATTTATTTAGTTGAATGTTTGTACAATTTTTCACATGTGAGATATATGGCCATCTTTATCTTTAGAGTTTATAAGAATATTATCAATAATGACAAGTACAAAAGAATAATATATGACTTGAAGTATTTGATTTATTAAGTCTATACACACACCTTAAGCATTTTTTACTCCAAAAGGTATAACTATAAATCCACAATGCCATTTTCTCATGTTCTATGTAGTTTTGATGTCTTCAGCTTTTATTCTCAATTAACATTAACTTGATCTGTAGATAAAATATGATGAGCACCTTCTGGTTGATCAAATAAATTGCCGAATTTAGGCAAGTGTTATTTATTCTCTATTGTAAGCTTGTTCAAATATTGATAGCCAATTCAAAGTCTCGTACTTTTATCCTTTTTAACAAATAAAATTGGTATTCCTTATGGTGATATGCTAGTTCTAATAATACCCATCCAACAATTTTAAATTCTTAAAGCTCTTTAGCACATACAATAAGGAGAGAAAGATCATCTTTTCTTTACAAAATATTATTTTCTTATTATTTACTTTATATAACAGAGATACTATTGGGAGCAACGAGATCAAGCGAAGGTGGCAGGCACGGATGGTGAAGCAATCACACACATGAGAGAGGAGTTTGTCAATGGTGGTCACTAGGGTTGTCGATGTTATTGTTGATGTTAGATGACTAGGGCATTGTCAGCAACAACTTTTATGAGCAAAATAGGGCACACCGAGGCTTGGCGTGGAGTTCCTCCCCTCATTTGACTATAAGCCAAGGGAAAGAGGCAAATGAAGATGTGTACGGGTGGATAAGCACACGAGATAAGTAGAGATTGGGCAGCATATGAATATGCCGGGCATGTTTATGTTGTACATGCATGTATTGTTTGATAGTGCCTTGGGATGTGATGAGTGTGGGAATGAGGTTGCCAACACATGGAGATAGGGCTCATGTATTCTAAATTTTAATATAATGTTGTTACACTTGTATTGTCTAGCTTTAACAAATGTTGGTGATTTGATCAACATCGCACTAAAGGTTTCATTTGTGACTTGTGAGATTCTCGCATAGCAGCATGTGAACTTTTGTGCTATTTAGTCTATATTTACTCGGCTACTTGATCTTGGGGATCTTTAAGTGCACATGACACAATGTTTGTTATGTAGGTGCATTTGTGACATTCTCTATCACAAGTTCGACATTGACACATCACATCCATACAATCAGACAACTTATCCCTTTCAACAAAAATGTTTCTTCTTCTATCCATGCTAAAGCCAACTTGCAAAGGAGGGCACCGCCATCGCAAAGGACGTCTTCAACCTTGGTGGCATCTTGATGCTCCTCTTGTTGACCATACCCATAGACACTCAATGCTCGAATTTGCAAACCTTCCTGCAATCGTACTCATTGTGATCCCAATATTGAGGAGAGACTGTGCAACTTAGAGCTTTAGGGCGATTACATTGATACAACTCTTCTCTTGATGAAATTCCTTGGAGATTTATTGCCAATTGGCATGCCCGACCTAACTGCGTCGGCATACTATGCGAACAACTCTCAACATTTGATTATTCAACATTTCCTATATATTAGTGTTTTTGTAATGCGCATTTACGTTCTTTATTCAAAATGTTGTAGCATTTGGAATTGGCGCTTGCAACTGGAATCAGTGGTTGGATTCAACAGCCATTTCTAGCGATTGATTTCCGCTGGAATGGGCGGATCACTGGATTCAGCGATTGATTTCCATTGGGATCGGCCGTTGGAAATGGTCTTTTAATCCAACGATCAATTCCAGCTATTGTTTTCCCCTGGAATCAATTGCTGAATTCCAATAGTTGATTCCTGCGGGAATCCTCCGTTGAGTCCTCTGCTGGAAAGCCGATTCCTGTTGAAAGATTCAAATTTAACTGAAAGGGACAATGAGTTAATGGGAGGGAATCTACACTTAAGTAAAAGTCAAGGGACCAAAAAGAACATTTACAAGAGTGAGGATTATTTTAAATATTTTGTAAATGTCAAGGTGAAGGGGGTATGGTGGTAGGATTGTAGATGTAATTTTGATGATTTTGGGAAGGCTTTTGGTGGACCAAATGATCTCGTATTGATATGAAGCTTTAGGAGAGTGTCACGGTGGATGCTAGAAATCTGCAGGATTTTGTTTTGTATGATTTTTTGCATGTTCGAGAAAGTTATGCAGCGAAGTGAGATGATGTCGGATTATGCGTAGGTTTCGTAGGAGGGACGTTTGAAGGCCGAAAAGGGGCTAAATTTGAACGAAATAAAATGGAAATGAAAGCTAACAGAGAATGCTATGAATCCAAATATAAAAGAAAAAAGGAAAAAAAAAGAATGATAACTCCAAGATTATTCATACCTTGGATTCTTGAAGACTATGCACACCTCCAAGGCCTTTGGTTATGCACATCGAAGAGGGTTTCCCTTGGTTATTCACACAACCTCTCAAGCAAAAATTTTGTATTTTCATTTAATTCTCCAAAATTGGGGTTTACATGATGTATACATAGCAGCCATCCTCTAATTCTGCCCAACAATGATAATAAGGTTCTATTACATTTTCTCGGGTGACCTTTTACATACCCAACACACAAGATAAAACACCATAAAAATATAAGTGCTTAAAACAAATATAAAAATAAACAGAAGCAGAAAAAACATAAGTATGGTGGATTCTAAAATGTATCCCGTCATTATCCGATACCACCATTCAAGCTCCTTGAGTATGCTTTTGCTCTCTTGTAGGCTTCCATACTACATCACAAAGGACCATTTTGATAATTTTCTCCATCTAAATTATACTAAGTAAATCAAAATGTAAATCTTTTATCAAATTCTAATCAACTCAAAGGGAGCTTATGTAACACTTAAGAACGCAAAATGTTAAACTTTAATGTCAAATTGGCAAAAACAAAAGTATGAGATTGTTATAAAAAATAGGTCGTGAGACCGTTGTGAGCATAGGGTAGTTATTCTTAGGATTAAGAATTAAAGTTATTTTTTTGCAACCAACTACTAATATGCTCGCTTAGTGTACCTCAGGTTATCTAGGTAACAATGTTTTGAGAGATTTCAAAGACATTGATCTGAGATGCCGTAATACTCTTAAGACTACTTGAAGACTTGGTTTAAATTAGATATATAGGTTTCATTTAATCTATATTGTCACTACATTTCTTATCTGATCAGTTTTCTTGGCATGGTAATTCAGGATTCGAGAGTTTAAAGTTTAAAACCACAATTCACTGCCTTAACTGTTAGTTGAATTTCATCTAATAATAATCAGAAAATTTATTCAAATTGACATATGAATCCCGCTTAAATTTAAACATCTATGTGATTCATTTAATCTATATGAACGAAAGCGGCGCATCATGAAGGATATGTTAGCTTTTCAATATTGTTCGTTTAAACAAATTACCATGTCGAATGGAGACAAAAACTCTTCAAAAGTGTCCATTAGCTACTGCTGAATATTGGTTGGTTCGTTTTACGAACCAAATACTGGTTCGCTTGATGAACTATGGTTGTTCGTTCGATGAATGTATTAGAAAAGTAGCTTTGTACTAAATAATCTGTTGAGAAATTGAACTCCTTAGACACCTTGTTTTAGCTCCCAGCTCATGAAAATTCTGTGCTATCTTCAACTTTGTTCTAGGAGGTTGTGTTATTGAGAATTTCTCCTTAAGGCTTAAAGTTTCTAAATTTTTTTTTTTCATTTCATTTATTCTCCTGTGGGTTGTGCATGGGCTTGATCGAGGCAAGTTCACCAACCTTGTTTTGCCAAAATTTGCATATGAGAAATTGTACTAGCTTCTCCTCTTGCTATGCATGAGGGAGTCTTCTTATTTTTCTTGGAAGAGTGGTGGTTCATGGTGATTGTATCACTGAAGAATGAATACAGGATCAATGGGATCTGAACCATATATATTGATTTGTATTGTTCTTGTTCTTGCATTTTTCATTTATTTCTTATGATTGTTATTCCATAGACTAAAATATATCTTTCCAGGGCAGCATGTATTTTCTTATTTTACATATTTAGAACAGCATGAAAAATCTTTAAGGCATCTATCATTGCAGCAACTGCAAAACTTCTTGCTTTTCGGTTGTGTATTATAACTGTAGAAACCACTGAAATACTTGATATTGATATATTTTGTAATTGAATTTAGTTTTTCTTCTTGATAATATTGTCTTTGTATAGAACATTCTGATTTTTACCTGTCTATTTTGATACTTTCAACAATTGTTGCTGATTGTTAAATATTTTATCAGCACAAGGTTAAAACGTAAATGGAAGGATATATGCAAATTTAGAGTATGGCCCTCAAAAGCAGCTAGTTGTTTGCAGTTATTTGAACTTGAAGATGATTACATTCATAAGGAGATTGAAAAGCCTACAAATATGACCACTTGCTCAGTGAGTTCCTTTTTAAAAAATATATGGAAAATTTTTATATGTAAATAAGTTTTTCATATTGGAATTGGTGTGAAAATAATTAAGCTGGTCATTTTCTTCTGAATCTACGAGAAAACAGATGGGTGAAATCGGTCTCATATTCTTTACAGAGATTTTGTTGGTAGGCGTTTCAAGTTCTCCAAACCTGTCAACCCGTTTACTTGTTTTTGTCATTCCACACGTTTAGTTGACTTCATTCTTAAGATGGCAAGCTAGAACATATTATTAAGGAACATGAAAAACATGAAACTAATTGGCATATTTTTGCTTTATCAAATTCCGGGCATCAACATCCTTAGCTAATTACTGTATCAATCTCTCTTGCATTAAATATATATATTCCTACTAGGCATATCTTTTGCTTAATGTAGAATTTAAGGGGTTTTTGCCAATATGGTCTTTCGACTTATTTTATTTGGCCAGTTTAATCTCAAACTATTCAATTTATTTAATTTAGTCCCCTTGATTACTAAACTCATTCAATTTAATCTTCAACTATTCATTTTATGCATATTTTAGTCCCAAGAAATGAAAATTTAGAGATTGAATTAGCTTTCAAATAAATAGTTGAGAGACTGATTAGATATTTAATAACTTAGGGACTAAATGAACATATTTAGTAATCTACGACTAAATTATTAAAACTAAAATTATGGAAAGATTATTTTGGCAAATATTTCTAAAAAACATTATATCAGAATGTTTTAAGTATATTATTTCCTTAACGCTTTTATCAATAGGTATTATTGTTTTATGTGCAGTGGAAACGGTTGATTGAATTTTGTTGTTTTGATGAAAAATAAACTTTCAGTATGCTTCTTTATTTTGATGAAAAATAAACTTTCAATGTGGGAGTTAACTCTCTTTTCGATAAAACTTAATATTTTCCTAAATTCTATTGCATGCCAAAAATCATATATGTGAAGCATAATTTGGTGTCTTGTCCCCTTTGACATCACAACTGAAACTCAACCCAAACAAAAATTTTCTTGAACTTTTTATGTAAGAGTACTATATTTTAAATTTGTTAATGCACATTGTTTTCATATGTTTACTTTTCTTAGAAGATTAAATGAAACTCAACCCAAACAAAAATTTTCTTGAACTTTTTATGTAAGAGTACTATATTTTAAATTTGTTAATGCACATTGTTTTCATATGTTTACTTTTCTTAGAAGATTAAATTATAAATAAAAGTAAAAATTATAACAATGTGCATGAACAAATTCAAAATATTTCGTTGTGCGATTGTAAAATCCTATTAAAAATTTAAGGAAATTATTATTGAGTAGTTGTGCTACTGGCTATGTAATATGGGGTTGATTGATGGTCAACAAAGAATCCATTAATTAAATGTTATAGAGATGATGATACTAAGGTGGATGAATGAGTATACATGAAAGGATAGAATGAGAATTAAGTTTATTCATATTGGAGTGGCTCCAATAGCGGAAAAGATTATAGAATATTGTTTTTAGATGGTTCAAACATATTTAGTGTAGTTTGATACCCATGTTGAAAAATTGAGTATCTTAAAATTTTTCATATTAAAAGAAGAAGAGGAAGACCAAAAATGATATGGAAAGGGTAACCATTAAAAAGAATCTTTTTTATTTGGAACTTTAGAGACATGCTCTAATTGATTTGTGCACAATGGAAACTAAGGATTCATGTTGTTGACCCATTTAGTGGGGGACTAAGATTTTGTTTTTCTATTGTTGTTAGAAGATTAAATTCACTGTCAGTCTTGATATGACTACTGCAAAATTTTTTCCTTGTGAATGTTCTTTCATCACAAATTTCCTTTTTAAAATTTTTTGTTCTTTTTATTTATTCAAAATGCTTTATAGCATTATCTATGTAAATTATGGTTGGTAAATTTCGACATTCACTAACATTTATTGACATTCAACAAAAGAAACAAGAAAAGAACTGTATATATGTCTTTCATCTAATTAAAAGGTATTTTAATAAATTTCTTCAAGAGTAGATGTTCATTCTTTTTGTCGTTGATTACCTCCAAATTTTCTACGACTAAATTTTTAACAATTATTTTCCTGCACCTTGTCTTTGACTAATTTTAAACAATTATTTACATGCACCATGTTTTCTTGGGTAATTCCTTAAGTGTAATTTATTTTATGTCAATGGTGCCATTGTCATGATCTAAAATTTGGATGAGGTAATTCACTAAGTGTAATTTATTTAATGCCAATGGCTCCATTGTCATGATCCAAAACTTGGATGAGAATGATGACAATTGTGTTGTGTAGTTGACAATTCAGTGTAAAATTTATCAAATAAATATTAAATGAATCATCTGAGAAATTGTGTTAGAGCATGTTCATTTGATGGAAATGATGTGCTATGTTACTTAAATGTTATGAACAGTATGTTTAGGCTGCTATATTAGTGCTTGGGTATAATGTTGAATGGGAATCCTGCATTTTTGGATGTCTGCATGCAAAGAAGCTTGTCAAAGGCACTAGGTTGAGAATATGACTTTAGAATATCAATACTATGATATGAAAGCTTATAGAGTTGATGATATTATAATTAATAAGAAAATAAATCTTCTATGCTCTTGATTACAAAGTGGGGGTGAGAAAACAAAAGAAATGACGCTACGAAGGGGCGTATGAGATGAGAGTCGAATGTATAAAAGAGTGAGTCGTTAGACGAAGGATATAAAAACACATGTGATATATTGTAGCTTGAAGCTCATCTTTGTTTCCCCATTTCATGGCCTAACTTTTGATAGTTGAGGCTTCAAGCTTAGTTCATGAATAAAGAATGATATAAAAATATTATGGGTATCATTATAGATACAGTTTTATAGATCAATTGTACGACTAATTATGCTTTATGGGGTGGAATTTTGGCCAACAAAGAAGAAACTCATAGACAAAACAAGTTTTACAGAGATGTGGATGTTTAGTTGGATGAGTGGGTATACTCCTAAGGATAGAATTAGAAATTAGTTTATATATAGAAAGATTGGAGTGGCTCCAATTGTGGACAAGATTAGACCCAAAAAGACATGTGAAGAAACTATTAGGAATGATCTTCTCTATTTGGAACTTAGGAAAAGGTCTCTATTTGATCGTGCTCAATGGAAACAAAGGATTCATGTAACTTATCCCTGCCACTAGCATTAAGGCTTCATGTAACTTATCGTGCTCAATGGAAACAAAGGATTCATGTAACTTATCGTGCTCAATGTTGTTATTGTTGTATTTTAGGTAAATTTAAAAGAATCATGTAATTTAATTCAGAGAATAATTAATATGTATGTTCGTTCCTCAAGTAGGTTTAAATGTGAATTTAAAAACTTTTTGTATGATTTGGAAGAGCTTATTGAAGAAATATCTCAACAGAAAATACTATTTATCAAAGTTAATGTTAATGGACATATTAGAAGAGTAACTGAATAAATTTTTTGTATTCATGGTAATTTTTATTTTGGTAAGATTAGTGAAGAAAAATAATTTTGGAGTTTGTTTGAGTTTGTCCTTAGGATTGGCAATATGTAAATAAAGGAAAGATGAGAGTATATTATTATTTATAAAATTAGAACTTCTAGACCTTAAAAAAGATTCAAACATCGTAACTATTATTGTAAGGTTTTTTAGAAAAGCTTTAGTAACTAGAATCAATTATTGATTCTTGATTTTAAAAAGGGATAATTGAATATTTGCCTCATGAAATTTGTGTATTTGTATATATAACACCTACATTTTGATATTTGTGAAACTAACTTCTAATTATACTCTTTTTCCTATTTTGAATGTTTAGAAAATTTTTGTATAGTATTAATGAATCAAGTGTTAATTTTTGTAATATTTAAATTATATATATTGAATATGTAAATAAGATGAGTTTTGTGGCTTGTATGAATTTCACCCTTAAAAATAATTCATTTAAAAAATTAGTAAATTTAAGCTATGCATGATGATTTTGTTGAACTTTTAAGAATGAAAAAAAAAGATAGTTTCAGAACATGAATGGTAAATAATAATTTGTTGCATTCATAAAGTGGCTAAATATTCATTGTCCAAAGGAAAATTTTTAACAATAAAGATGCAAAATTAAATATAAAGTTTGTTATAAAGATTGATTTAAATAAAAGAATAATGAAACTTTAAAGAGGTAACATGGCTTTCTGCGAGTCTAAGAAAATTACTAAAGATATTGTGATTGTAGCTTTTGAATGAGAATTTGGATAAGTCAACGGACACATACATAATATATATATATATATATATATATATATATATGAGTTATCTTAAGATATACTAAAATTAAAATTTTACTCATTTTAAGTGTATTAAAATTAAGAAGTGAATAATTTATTTTTTATTTTTTTTAATATTTATTGAAGGTTGTAATATTGTGGTTAATATTAATAGTTTAATAACTATAACGATAATATTATTTATTATTTAATTTGTTGTAAATTTGAGATTTGAAATATTTAAATAAATCATAGTACTAGAAAGTTGCATGATCAGATGACATCCCAATTGATGTTTGAAAATATTTATAGTGAGAAAGGAGTTTTGTGACTCACCAAATTATTTAATAAAAGATTAAAATCTAATAATTAAAAAATATGCCACACTTGTGGAGGCTAATGACAAAATTATAAGAGCAGAAGTGATGGCACATATTTGTTCAAACTATAACTTAAAGGAATTAAATTAATGGGCCTTTTATTTGAAAGTTTGAAAGAGTAATTGAAATATTTTGACAAGATATTATGATTTCTTATTAACAAATTGGTTTTATGCTTGGTAGATTGACTATAAAGATTATATAATTACTAAGAGATTTGATGGAGAAATATATTTATTGATTAAAATAGTGGTTCTCTTTTAACTATTAGAAAAATAGAAGTCTGTGTTACTTAAAGTTTTTTTATTGTTGTTGACAATTTATTCTACACATGTTATAATCCAAGTGAATTAGTTTATCATAATGATTAGATTCAAGCTTAGGTTCGTGCAGTTGAAATTTATTCATTTTTAAGTTTTAATTGATTCATTACTTGATTGATGCTGTAATCCATTTTACGTATAACAATGCAGCCAAAATAACACTTTGATAATATGTCAATTGTTTTGTGGATTAGAATATCAGTTGGATATAAAATTGGACTTAATGATTCAATGAATGAAAATTATAACATGTGGATATAAAATTTGTTGTTTCAAAAAATTGCTAATTTGAGAAGCCTTTTTTAATTTAAGAATTTATAATAATCTAGTACTGTAATTAGCAGAAAAATGAATCTGTAATTGTAGGCCATGTTTATCTTCATTTGGATTGATGTCAAGCTTAAATATGTTATTTATTTTGGAGATTAGGCAAACATTTTGCCAACGGTCTCATTTATATCTTCTGCAGCCGCTGACAGGATGGTTTTCTGAGACGATGCTGAAAGCCTTGAGGCTGCATGTGATGATAAGATTCATGGAAGCAACTCCTTCTAATCGAGTTCCAGAGGATTTTCTCAAGTCCAAGATTGAACACTTCAAACGCTGCAGGAAAAAAGAGGCCCTCAGCAGGTTCTGGAAACCTGAAAAGGACTCTCAGCACTGCAATCTAGGTTTATAGCATCCGCAAATGTTTCTATTCCATTTTACTCATTCAATGTTTTATTTTTCCTTGATTAATGATTGCTAAATGTAGTGTTTATTAATGGGCTGAGTATTGACATTTTTCTTTCTTACTTCAGCACCTGCAGATGCTGGCCACAATCATGAGCTATATAGCAAGTCTAAGAATGCAGAAAGTGAAGTTCTGATTAATGCAAATTCAGAAGAAGAAGAGGAAGATGAAGAGGAGCTTGATGGATATGAATCTCCCCACATGGTAATTAGAATTGCTCCCATTAACTCATTCTAAAGGGCAATTTTATTTTGGGATAATTGCCTGCATAACATTCAAAATCTTTGTATTGACATAGCTATCATCTAAATCTTTGATATTTGCAAAACTAACACCTAACCATACTTTTTTCTCCATTTTGTATGATTAGATAAAAAAGTGGGATGCTGTATTTGCTGTAATGATTGAGATTTGGACTGTAAGTCTATTATATTTATATTTAGGTGTTAGTATGTAAATAAATAAGCTTTTGTGGTATGTATACATTAACTTGCCATTAATGTAAATTCTAGAGATGCCTGATGTGGGTAGCGTCAAATTGGTCCTGCTAGAACGTAATTTCTTTCTATGTCTCGATGAGAATAATGAGGATTGCGACAAAATTATATTTAGTGGGCCTTGGTTGATCAGTGGCCAAGTCTTAGGTTTTGATTAGTGGTCTTCTGAGGCTTCTTCCTCTGATAATATAGCTTGTAGCTCATCTATGCGGATCAGTTTTTCAAAGCTTCTCATGGCATTTTGGGAAGTTGATTCCCTATTTAGATTGGGGTGTGTGGTTGGAGAAACTTTGTGGATTGACAAAGCTACTATCAGTATGGATAAGGGAGCTTAAGCTAGAATTTGTCAAGTCAATTTAATGTTAAGTGCTTCCCATTTATTATAGTCAATGACCCTTGGATTATTTTAAATAAAAAATTGAGTATGAGGGTATCTCTGTATTTCGTTTCAAAATGTGTTTGAGTAGGTATAAGGATTGAGAACCCCTTGTATGGCACTTTTATCATTCCAAACAATTTGCAGCCTGTGAGATCTCATTCAAAATTTTTGTCTAAGGATCATCTGGGTTAGATTTTCTCCAGTCAAGTGGCTTTCTCACCCACTAGAATGTAGTTGCTTGTGAATTTTGAATACTTCTGCTAATGAGGCTGACACATGCACTTTACCTGCTGTTTTTGATGGTAGTAATAATAGTTTGGTGTCGTTTTGTTAATGATAATGGTGGAGGAGGAGAAAAGGTAGGGAATGCTTACAAAGTTTCAAGAGATTCTTCCTGCCCCTCCTGCTCACAGTTCTACTCCTGTCTCAATTCCTGAGTCTAGCTTTTGGTCGTCTGGTTTGAGTACCTCCCTCTCTTCTTTGTTTTTAGCTAGCAAGGAGATTGAAAGGGAGGTTCATAATAACAACATTTCAAATGGTATTGTGTGTAAGGGTTTACTTGTCTTTTAACCAAAGTGTGCATGCTGTAGTGATAGTACTTGAGAGTTGCTAAATTCTTGTCTTTCTTTTCAGCAGCTGATTTATTTAAGGTTCGTTCATGGCAATAACAATTATTGGGTTTGTGGTTTTCCTTATGCCACAGTTAAGTATGTTATAAGAAGGGATTTATGGATCTCCATTCATTCTTGCTCAAGTCTTTATCTTCTCGTTTTACTAGCTAGGGATTTTTAGTGCATTACCAGTATTGATGATAAACTGGGTGGTAGACCGTTCAGGCTTTCTTTGGCTAGTGTGAATTTTATTAACTGTATAATAGTCAATGAGCTGTTGGAAGTCTCATTTAATGAGAGTAGATTTACTTGGTGTAATAACAAATCAGGTAGCAGTCACATCTGGGGTAGGTTTTATAGAATGTTAAAAAGAATTCTATGGGTATGGAAAGATGTCATAGGGTAGCAATGCACCATCTCACAGAGGTAGAACTATATACTGATGAAGCTGTATTATTAATAAAAAAATTGAATCTCTTCAATTGCTCGACTCTTCTTCAGTAGTCAACAGTGAGAGCAGCTTAATGGATTAAAGAAAGTGTTTAGCTGATCTCTACGTGACCCAAACGTGTATTCATGCTTAGTGGACGCAACGGGAAAAAATTAGATGGCTTAAGGATGGTGGTCGAAATACTGCGTTCTTTCATAGTATTGTCAGTCAAAGAAATTAATGTTGACGACAATGTGATTACTGATGTGAGTCTTATCCAGGAGATGGTATATGATTTCTATTATAGGAAATGTTCATCTTCTATTGAGACGTGTAATCTCCCATGTCTTTCGGAAGATTGTGTCTATGGCTAACAGAAAGCCTTCTGTACCCTTTAATGGATGAAATATATCGAGTGGTTTAAGAGCTGGGTCTAATAAGGCATAACCCCTTCTGTGAAGCACTATTGAAATGTAGTACGTGAATATGTTGGTAAAGCTAATAAATACTTATTTTCTATTGGTTATCTGCCTCAACTTTGGAAAGGCACACTTGTCATGTTATCTCTAAGATGGAAAATGCTTATCTTTGTAATAATATTTACAAGATAGTTGCCAAAATGCTTGTTATTAAAGACTGCCATCTCATATTTTGTTTTACATTATAATTGTTTCAATATGCAATTTTCTTTTGCTTTGATTTATCCAGGATCATCAAGATGACGTGTCTCCTCCATATACTGCTGCTTGTATCCTTTGGTCATCCATCGTAATAATGACTGTTTGCTTATAGCTTTAATGGTTATCTGGGGTTAAGAAGCCAGTTGGGATATAAGTGTGAGTATTATCATAATGCCTACTTGGATAGTGAACACACGACTCCTGCCTGACCCGATAACTTGACACAGAATCTGTCATATTAAATTGGGTTTGAGTTGCGTGTTAATGCTGAAAATGATATTTGAATGATAATTGGGATGCATGGGTTGGGGTCGAATTATTGCATGATTCAACCCATATAATAAACGGGCCAGCTCCATCTCAGGTTCGGCTCTGGCACGTTCCATCAACTCTCAAATGAGTCCCCAAATATATAAATGATTAAAATTTGTATTTAAAATATTAGTTTTTTAGTGGGTTATACACATAAAATTAGATTTAACCCTAGTTTTTGGTGAGGAATTTTTTTTTTTTATATTTTTTGGAGTTATTTAGGGATTACAAAGCCTGAACTCTTTATCTTATTGTGCTAATGAATTTACATTATTTAAGTGATAAAAAATTACTTTATTTTGTGGTAAACTTATTAAAAAATTGATATGAAAAGCGAAAATTCCTATACGAATGAATGGTTTGCAGATGAAATGGAGGATGGCATCGGTAACGAATATTTGCAAGAGCTTCTCAGTGGATTTGCAAACAGATCAAAGCAGGAGCAGCATGCTGAGGACGCCCAAACCTCTTCTCCCGGCACAACTGATGGCGACTACGAGATCTATGAGCAAGACAGTGATGCCGATTATGATGATTTTCTCTAATGTATATGTATATATAGTACTGTCTAGAAAGTTGGAAGTTATTTAGTTACAATTTTTATTTAATTATAATAATACTCTTAATGTAATCATGTCTAGGCTTGTATATTTCTGGAAAATGTTTTTCTTAGTTGCCTTTGACGTCTGTTGTTAATGCTAGATTGAATTAATAATAATAGTAAGGCTATGAAGAAAACTGGCACCACAAAAGAGCTTGTATGAATAAAAAGTTGTATATATGCATTCTTACTGGAGTTTTGTCGGGGCGCATCTTTATTAGTATCTGTTTAAAAAGCTAAGATCAGGAGGGGAATGTCGCCAACCTTCAAATTTGGCCCAAAATAACATAACTGGAAAGCAAGTGAATTCTGATTTATAGAAGAAGCATAATCCAAGACAATGATCTTGTTTGATAAGCACAGCCACATAAATCGGCAACTAGGTATAGGAGTTAAATAAAAGATTATCCTGCCCAACAGGACCATGTGAGCAGTAAACCGCATAGAAAAACGTCGACCGCGTAAGCTACAATCGACCAAAATAAGGCGCAGCCAGGCATGCTTTCTCCAATAATAGCCAAGTTAAGAAGCAACTTGAGAAATAATAATAATAAACCATTTACTGTCAACTTTTGTATATTGATTTCTTCCAATTATCTAAGCTTCAAGGGTTCTCATTATCTTTCCAACCTTCAACAATATGAGCAAAGATATTCTTAAGACTAAGGATCAAATCAGCAAGAGTCATTTTTGAACAGACTGACATTGCGTTCTAACGAAGTTCTATTAATAATGACCCCAACCATGAGCAACCAAGCTCTTTTAAACCATTTATCAAAATCGACCACATCATCTAAAATAATTTGAAGCATGCGGATGAAGGTCATTTAGAACTACGAGCACTTCAAAGAACACACATATGACGATGATATTCAATCTCCGCATTACAAAGAAGAAAATAAGTCGGTTAAAAGATAGCTCGCTTCAAAAGAATGTTTTTTATTTAACAAGAGTTTTAGTGAGTTGTACTAAATTATATTTAAATATATTATTATTTCAATCATAACGGGCCTAAAAGCTTCCAATGCATTATGATAAGTAATAAATAGTTTATTAGTTTTATTCTAGTTAATCTAAAATATTCTTTTCAACTTTGCTATAGTGGTAAGGAATTGATGCAAAATAATAAAGAAACATTTCATTTATTATTATTATCCCATGCAGCATTCTAGTGCAAGATAGCATTTAATAAATCTTGCATTAAAATTAAAAAATATATAAAATAATTAAAGGAAAATAACACCTAATTGATATTAGTCGTTCCCTCTATTCTTGCCATCAACAGGCTTCATACACCTTATCATATTACGTCTACACATGTATTGCTACATTACGTAACAAACATAATAAAGATTTTATTTCTCATCCTTGTGTTTTCCTCTGCCTTCTCGCTCTTTTCATGGTATAATAGCAAAGTTTCTCCTCGACGCTCTATCCCAATCTCTACCCGATCTAGCCACTCTTCACCGCACCAAACAACCGTTACGACAATGATGAATCGAAGCCTTCTTCGTCACGAATAGATATCTCTTGTCATAAATTGATGTCTCTTCATCGATCAAGAAGTGCAAGAACCTACTCTGATCCTTCGCATTCTTGACATAGTGTCCATGGAATCTACTAATGTGGATTCTCAATCCAACGACAACTCCAGCTCCCTTCACCGCAATTCCACCTCGTCCGAAGCAAAGGACCTCAAAAACTTGATGTCTATCATCAAGAATATAATCCGCACACCACTTACCTACAAGAACTACCCCATTTGGTGTGCTCATGTAATCTAACTATTCAAAGCCAAAATAGCCAATATGCGCATCTTGACGGAACAGAGCCTACTCGCCATACCGACAACCCTAATTACTCCTCGGCGTCTATAGATCGTAACATATTGGAAGCCCTATACTCAACCACGCCATCATCCATTCTTCCCTACATCCTAGATGTTGACTCATGTGCAAATCTTCAAACCACTCTAGAGTTATCCAACTAAAAAATGATCTCAATAATGAATCCATTAAGGACATATCAATGCATGAGTATATGTTCGAAATTAAGTCATTGGTGGATAGAATCGCAGCTACGGGCTCCAAAATCGACAATAAGGATGTCATTATGTATACACTGAGTGGTCTCCCCGCAATTTACCAAGCAATCAAGATGAGAATCATAACAAAAGTCACACACATCAGCCTTGATGATCTATATTCCCTCTTTTGCAATAAAGAAATAAATGTCCAACAAGATCTTCACAAAGAGATTGAACTGACTAATCCCTTCTACATGCCAGTAGCAATCCACATTTAACACTATTCTCAGGATGATTCAGAGGTTGAGGTAGATCGAGTGGAGGATGTGGCCAATCCTCACAACCAAATAGAAGAACTGCTCTTACACAGAGAAGCACCCGGTCCTTATACATAGAATTCCGAATCTGCAATATTCTTGGAAACTCCACCAAAGATTGCTGGCACATGATGGATTTTAGTTACCAGCGCTCCTCAAGCAAGTGAGTACACCACCCAGTAGGTCTACGAGCTAATGAGCTAAATGATCACAACTGGTACCTCGAATCCAGTGTGTTCAACCACATCACAACTTTCCATCATTGAAATCTAGCAAGGAACTGATCGTGTAATGATTGGTAATGGATAGTCCCTTCCAATCTCCATCTTTGGCAATATAACAACCCAGGTTGTTACTTAGATTAATTAAGACTAATCTAAGTCTTAATTGAGGTTCTATTAAACTAACTAAGTCTTTTAGAACTCATCTTTAAGAACTAGGTCAAATTTGAAATCAATTGAATTAAATATGGATTTCTGGAAAATCCAAAACCCTAGAAATTGACTTTTTATTTTGACCTCAGATTAAAAATCTGACTTCACCAAGTGTTCACCACCTCCAAATTAGCCAGGGGTGAAGTTTTGGAAGCATTTGGAAATCATTGAATTTTCGTCGAATATTTAATAATATTTAAATACCCAAAAAATCAAATAATTAAATACTTGTCGAATCAAAAATTCGATTACGCCATTGCGTCCAGCACCCCTCATTTAGCCAAGGATGATTTATTAGAAATTTTTTTGGGAACCAAATTATTAGTAAAAGTTTAATTAAGAAATTCTTATAAATGAATTAATAATATTATTTAATTAAATTAAATTAACAGTTTCCATTAATCCTTAAACGTGCAATCTCCTTTATCTTACGCCATTCCGCTGTCCATTTAGTATAGCAGCGTTCCATCTGAGTCGTCGATTCGATCTCAGCGCGAGATCAGACAGCTCAGAGCCATCGTCCTCATTGCTCAGCGCGTGTTGCGCTGAGCTCGCGACCCGTCTGCTACTTGCAGATGCACGACCTCCCCTCCTTCTCACAGATGGCATTTCTGCCGATTCCAATCTCTTCTAAGCCCCTTTAAAGCAACTCTAGATCCTCCATCTCACATTTTATTGATCTAGTTGCTGGGATTAGTGGTTCGGAACGAACGATCTTACCCTAATCCTCCTCAGACGATAAGCAAGGTACCCACATCTATTCAATTCATTATCCATTTCTTTTGTAATTGATTCAGTAATTATTGTATGTGATTGATAAAGCATCAATTAAGTTCGATCAGATTTCCTTTCAAAACGATCTACAGTTTTGCTTGACCTAGTTCCGAGTTTAGTCTTCTAGGGTTAGCTTTAGCCAGCAATTTAGGACATCCCAATGCACGATTCCATCAGCATCTGATAGCCCCTGGTGTCCTCTACCTGACTGCATGCGAGCCGGACCACTTGATCTCCAGGAAGAGCTCCAATCTCGATGCCTTAATTCCCTCAGTCGCGGATGAAGGAGGAGGAAGCCGAAGATTTGGGCCGGGCCGGGTCGACCCGGGCCCGACCCATAAAGGGGCTGGGTTGTTCGCATACTGGCTCTGGCTCAAAGTCACAGGCGTGGGTCCCGCTTCATTTAAATGAGCGAATCATCCCTTGACGCGTGTCCATTCAGCTGTCGCTCGTCCCGTCAAGCGAGAAGGTGTGGGCCCGTTTCCTGCCGCCCCGCCGAATGGATGGACGCCACGTCATCTGTGGGGACCGCCACTGTCTATTTTCTGCAGAAAACAAGAAAAATTATTGTAAATAAAATTCATTTAATTAATTATTATAGTACTTTTAAATTAATCTACATAATCATATGTATATGTATATAAACATAAATAGAAAAAATAAATTAAGATTTAGTAATAATATATAATAATACATTATGTATTTTAGACAAAATAAGTAACAGAGAATGGATCTTAAATAGGAAAATTAAATAAATATATAATTTCATTTAATTAATTAAAACCCTATCTTCAAACTTAAATAACTTGCAAAATACATATCCAAACATAATAATTAAATATACTAAATTAATCAGCAAAAATCAAGGATTAATTCGAGACTATCAAATCTCAATTTGGATAGGTATTTCACATAGTGACATTTAGGGTGTTGAGTAATTCAAAATATGTTTCAAAATTTTATTTAACTATAACTTTGTGTGTAGTTACCCAAATATATCCAATATGGGTCTCAAAGTGATCAGCAAACCATAAGGATTAATCTAGTAGTATTTATTTTGTTGTTTGGATTAGTTTGAGCCTAATCACTTTTAGGACCTAATCCTAATTAGGTCAAATAACCTTAGAACTTCAATTGACCATAAGTTAGTCAATTGAACTCTAAATTTGGTGATCCTTATATCCATTTTAATCAAGAGAACCTAATTAACAGTAATCTATAAAAATATTTAAGATCCAATGGTTAGATTTACTAATCAACCCTAATTACGCTAAGACTTAATTAGTGAAGATTAGTAAAATTAATGATTCAATTTGAGCGATTTAAAATTTTAGAGAACTCCTAGAGTACATTAAAACCTAATGGTGTGGTTGGATTATTGATTTGGTGATTAATTTCACTAATCACTCACTAATCACCCTAATCCCTAATTAGGCCATAACTTAGCCAACTAGAGTCCAAATTGAGCCTACCACTAGTCATTATGATAAGTGGATTATTTGTGATCTACAACCACTAAGTTTGCTTAATTTGGATACCAATTGAAGAAGTTAGGATTTTTGACCCTTAATTAAGAAACTCTAAATTATCATTTTTCCCTTAAGCTTGTATTGGCCATAACTTGGCCAATACATATCAGAATTCAGTAATTTTAGGTTTTATAAAAACCTTAGATAGTTAGTAACAATAAACTGAAAGAAAATTTAAAATTTATTAGGCTAAATTACCAAAATACCCCTATGAGTTAAATTCATTAATTTGATCTCATAAGGCTTAATAATTACTCAAAATTTGTGTAATTGCTATCTAATCTTATATTAGATAGTAAGAAACACTTTGCCATAGAATATTTTAGATTTAGAACCCTAGATCAAAATTTGATATTTTGAACCCTTAAGAAGGGGCAAAATGGTCATTTTGCCCAAAATTAGGGTTTAGCATTTTAAAACCCTAGAATCACTTTCTAAATGATATAATCAATAAATAAAATGATTTAGAGCATAAATTAAGTAAGTTCAAACCTTAAATTGATTTTGATCTAAATTTCAATCTTATGTCCTTAAGAAAATCCTTAAGTAAAATGTGAGTGTTCCTTCATTCCTTAAACCTTCTTCTTAGATCTCCCCATAGGTCATATAACACTAGTTAAGATGTGTGTCTGAGAGATACTCTTAGTAATTAAGAGCTTTAATTCTTAGGATTAGAAATAGATCTTAGGTTAGAGTTCATCTATTAAGTAAATTGGGTTACTCAATAGGTGAAACCTTGAGTTTAATAGTTTATAGATTTTCTTAGTTTATTTGATGATTATTTGATCTTAAAATGTTAGAATTAAGGATAGAGATCTATCCTAATGAATTGATTATTCATTAGGATTTGCCTTAACTTAATCTATGAGATAGGGTTTTTAAAACCTTAGATCCTTAAATATACCTTTAGATTAAGTGATTAAACCCTAATATTTGGAGTTTAATTCTTAATCTTTTCATCTTGATTTGGCTAATCAAGATGAGGTTTGGATTCTTAAAATTATTAAAATAGGTCAATTGATTTGTCATTTAACTTATATAATCGACATCAATTTATTTATAATTGGGACTTAGCTAGTCCTAATTATTTTTAATCTATAAGGACGTGAATCTAAGTTACACTCGATAGTAAGACCTAGAAATCCTGAACTTATATAACTTATAGTAGTTAGAGTAGATAGAATGATTAAATTAGATAACAAATGGATATCACTTGTGTCCTAGTAGAGTCTCTTGCTCACTTTGATATTGATGCTTCGCTTATCTTGTTTTGAGCCTCATACCTTGTTTACATATATTGGACATAGGATATTTGATAAGTATCTCATGTCATCTTTGAAATTGCATAAGCAACACTTACATTTCTTTTCATTGGTACTTTCAGTTAAGTAGAGTGTAATCTAATTAGTCTACCTCTTAGTGTCACTTACTTCTTCTTATACTTCTCATGTGGCTATTAGCCCGGTGCCGATATTGTAGTACTAGTTTTAGGTGCACTTCTACTCAGTATTTCTGCCTCTCATTGTCACTTACTTCATCTTAATCTTCTCATGTAACTATTAGCCTGGTGCTGATATGGTAGTACTAGTTTTTCTACCTCTCGATATCACTTACTTCATCTTATTCATCCTATGTGGCAATTGGCCCGGCTTTGACATGGCAGTAAGTGAGTCTTATTTATAGAATTTTTTCAAATGGAAAGTTTGGCCAATATAGTGTTTCATATTATACTTTATGTTTCAGTTACTTTACTGTACTTTTAGCATTTTCCTATTTACTAATTTACTGTATTTCTAGCTTTACTTTTACTTATAAGTTGCTAGTTTTGTTCGTTATTCATATCTCATAGAGTGTTAGTCTTGCTTTTTAATTACTTAAATGTCTCATATGTTCATTTTACTTTATGTCTATTAGCATATACTAGAATTGATCATAAGCATGTTTAGGCAGTTTTCTTTTATATTAGTATTTAGTCTTTACTTTATACTTAACCTTGTTACAGCTTTTCTTAGAGGTATGTATTTACTTCCTATTTGTTTAAAGTTATAAACCAGTTGTTTATAGCTTTATATTGTTTCTTTCTTACACATTATTGCTCCTACAATTGCTTGTATGTTACATTCTTTATAGTGGTATCCAAAATAACATAATAAATTTTACAGCCTAAAATGTACTTAGACAAATTGTCTAACTAGATTTTTTCTTTTGTTGGCTGGGGCCCTATCATTGTGATACCGACAATGGTAGACTCTGAGTTATTTGAGGTGATAGAGCCTTTAGGAGATCTGCATTTGGAGGAGAATCGTCCTACTGAAGATCCTTAGTTTCTTCCTGTATTTGTGAGGATGAGTGTCTATTTCAGACCTTTTTAAACTATTTAAAGTTATAATAATATAGGGTTAACTTTACTTTTCAGCACTTTACTGATTCTGTACTGTTGTATTATATATGATAGATGGATGTTGTATTTATTGCTTCCGCACTCTGCTTTTATTGTATTCTTATTTAGTGATGATATTTTGGAGAATGGCAAAGTCCTTAATTATGAGGGATTAGGATGAGTGCCTATTCTAATTATAAGTAAGGGCCTTATCATTTTGGTGACCTCTCCACCGTAATCATTTTAACTTAAGAGTTAACAGGACCACAGTGGGGAAGGGTTGCCACAGGCAATGACATTCTCAACACCCAATCATAAGCTCCTTCTCAATAATCATCTTCATGTTCCACATTGCAAATACAATCTCATCTCCATCCACAAATTAACTTCCAATATTTTTTATTCCATCCTATTTGAACCGTACAGATTCACCATAATGGATATCCATATGAATCTTCCTCTTCTTAAAGGTTGTTGCACCAATAGACTATACCATCTGTCCATCACCAGAACCTCCCCCCTCTAAGACTATCCTCTACCCATCCAATCGACATCTACAACTTTGTAACAACCCATGGTTATTATTAAGGTTGACCATGTTTAATTAAAGCTAAAACTTATTATCATTAGTTTCTAAACCACATTAGAAGCAAACCTTAAAAAATTGGAGGCAAAATGATCATGAATGAATATCTTGATTAGTTTAATATAATTAAATACCCATAAAATTATGAAAAATATTTTGACCTCAGACCCCAATCTGAGTGCATATTTGAATTTCTCATATCAAAATATATAATGGGTGCAAGTTTCATATTTTTTCAACTTAAAATGATCGAAATATTCATAAAATATAATTTATCTTTTTATATAAATCAAAATCATAGGATTGGAATTTAATTAAAATTTATCTTTAATTAAATTGATTTAGCATATTTTCAGAACCATGGTAATTGTCTGTGCGGAGCCAACCAACGGGTACTAAAAGTCGCCAATAGCCACGCTCTCGCAATCCGGGAAATGGATCCAATGACAAGAATCTGATCATATGGAATCAATGACAGAGTTCAATACTTAAGGCGGAGGTGATCGTTACCCTTAGATGAAATCTATTTTTGGTCGTTGGGATTAAAATAAGACCCTTGGATCGATCATCTCCAACAGTTGCGATCGACGGAACCCTATTTACCTTCATCCACGTTGAACCTCGATAGCTAGTAGCGGGATGCCAGAAGATTCGCACTTGGGATTTGAACTATCTCCCCTGTTCTTGCTCTCTCACATCTTTCTAGAGCCTAGCCAGACCCCAAGATAGCTTGGGTTAAACTTGCTTCTCTTAGGCTACCCGAGCTCCCTGGCTTAACTCGCCCAGCCTCCTTAGGCTATAAAAATTTCAATAAATTTTTTAAATGTCCATTTGTTTTTAATTAAGATTCTCCAACAATTAAGATTCTCCAACGCTCTCAATTCCATCAGAAAACCTCTCTCGCATTCCACAGACATTTGAAGCTCTAGATCTTGATTGGAGCTGAATTGGAGGTCTCATTCAACTGATCAAATCCTTGGGAGAATTGTAAGGACTATAGAGATAGACTGCAAGGATCTTGAATTGCTAGAATTGCCTGCATTGCTAAGAACACCAACTTGAGCCTCTATCTAAGTATCCCTCTGTACCCTCTCTATTGAGTTCCTGCTTCAGTTGATAGCACTATAACTATTCTAAGATGAATGGAAATCAATCGATGATGTGTAGAAAGGAATTCTAAGTCAATTAAACACACAATGATGGAGTCTAATGTACAGTCCTACTATAAAATTTGATGCCAAGAGTCTGAAGAAGTCTTGGAGAGATACCATCAATCATAAGGCATGATTGAATATCTTATACCTTGAAAGCATATTGATGGATTAAAAGATGATTGCCAAACTCATCTGAGCTAAAGTTAGCTTAGATTGACTTTAATACAATATTGATTCACAATAGCATACAATGCAAATTTTTGGAATGGGTTTTGACGATCCATGTTGTATTAGGTCTTGAAGACAGGCTCAAACGGACCAATGAGTGGCGGTGATGGTGTGGAAACTAAGCTCGAGTCTTGGCGATATCTACACAGATAGTTATAGGTCAGCATAACAAACCCTAGGTGGGTATTCACAGCCATTGTGGCTCCCAATGATTGGAGCCACCATGGATGGGGCTTTCCATCTGATGATGCTTCAGACTAATGGGATCAGATTGATAGGTGGCATGTGCTTGGAGGAGGCCTGAAGTGATGGGAATTCATGGCGGAGCATTACCCTAAAATTGCAATGTCACTGATTCGTCATGGGGAGAGGATGAACAGTCACGGGTCGGGCTACCTGTGACTTGAGCGCTCGGGAAGTTGAATATTTGCCGAAATATTCGCGGTCCATCAGTCTACAGTCAACTTGCCAACATGTAATTCTAAAAAGGTGTATTCACCCAAATATTCCTTATCTAATAATTGGCTGATTAAATGAAATTTTAGGAATTTAGTTCCAAATGAATTCATGAAATAATTTGATGATATAATTTCAAATATTATGAGATTATATACCATTTTGGTCAGAAAAATACAATGTATTACAATACAAAATAAAATTAGGATTTCAATGAGGAATTTTAATAATCACTTCTTAAGTGAGAGCAAGGGTAATTAGCCAAAATTAAGTCATGTATAAGTTAAAATTTTATGTTTGAGGTATCAATAGACTCCTTAAACAGTGAGGAACACTTATGTGAGAAAAATTAGGGAGTTTGGGTATTAAATATGTAAAGGAAAATTTTGAGTATTAAAATAATAATATTATAATATAAATAATGAAGATAACCCTAGGCATTAGATCATACTCTCTAATCAATTTTGAATTACAGGATAAGTGAATTACATCTGATTGAGGATATAGTACTACCAAATGCAAGTTTAGGTAGCACCATAAATGATTTGATCAAATTAAGATATATATCTAACTAGTTGGATTTTAGTAATGGATCTAGTCATAAGTTGCGAGATAGGCTTCTAAGTCATGATTCAAGCCTTAAATCCTAATTTTATCCATTAATGCCTCAAGCCTTGAATCTAGTAACCAAATTAATTATGTGGTTTAGGATTTATAATAACCCTAGGTTGCTACTTAGCCCAATATTAGCATAATTGCATCCTAATTTTCATTATATTAGGTACATTTAGTCATTAGAACCAAACCCTAAAGATTTGGAGCGATTTAGAGCTCAATCGAATATTAGAATTATTTTAATATATTTAATTAATTAGAAAATTGAGATATTTAATTTGACCTCAAAATCGAAATCCGACTTAGCATTGCACTCATCACCCCCAAATTAGATAGGGGTGATCTCTTGGAAGTGTTTGAAAGTAGTTGAATTTTCTTCAAATATTTTGATGAATTTAAATACCCCAAAATATATAATATATAAATAATCATCAAAATCAAAATTTGACTTCAAAGTTGAATTCTTCACCCCCAAATTAGCTATGAGTGAATTTTTAGGATTTCTTGGAGCTCATCTATCAATCTGATGCATTAATTAAAATTAAATGGATATTAAGTAATTAAATTGATTTAATTAAAAAAAAAATTCCATTTTCTTCTTTCCCTCTATGTCTGGGACCCACCTGCCATTTCTCATGTGTACGCCTTTTCCTCTTCAAGCCTACGCATACAAGGAGCTCAGCTCCCTCTCCTTCCCCATGCTGCTGATGGGAGAGGACTTGCTCCCTCTCCAAGCCCATGCCTCATCCCTTTTTAAGGATAGATCTTCAGCTCTCCTCCCTCTTCATTTGCAGTCAGCTAAAACTCCCTCTTCCGAAGGTCCATCCAAAGTTAAGGAAGAAGCTCCTTCCTCCCAAGCCCTAAAGAAAGCAGAGCTCTCCCTTACATTTACAAGCTCAGGTACTCTCTTGTTACCTTTCCTTGTACACATCTTTCCATGGATTTAATCAATGCCTTTGTGAAATGATAATTTAAATAGCTCTAACATAGCATTAGGATTTATTGTTGAGCCTTAATTGGACTCGAACGACTCTGATAAAAGCTCATTCTGCCCTTTAAGAAAACAGTTTTTGCAAGTAGTATTTTTGTATACCTGAACCTTTAACAACATTGTTTGTAGCATTAGAGTAATATTTTCATATCAATTTTGGTATCAATGGAAAGGTCAAAAGACCTTTCCATCGGTATATGGCACCGCACTTGAGGTGCCATAAATAGAGAGTATTTGAGTGCAAAAGGAGACATGTTCTATTTTTTCCCAGGTGATGCATCCATAAATTATCTCTCAAATAAAATAAAATTTTATTCATTTCTTATCCCAAAACTGCTCCCTTAATCAAATTTTGTCTATATTTGCAGGAAAAATGCCTACACAAGAAATTCTGAGCCATTTGAGTAACTTTCCAATTTTTTCTAAAGGAAACTGCTGCCGCGTGCGGCAGCGGGCCATCTTGCGAAACACGGGCGCTATTGCGTGCTGCAGCGGAACAGTTTCTAACCGTGGGTGCGATCGCGCACTGCAGCGAACCATCTTGCGAAATACTGACGCTATAGCGCGCTGCAGCGGGGTATTTTGCGAAATGTTAGCGCTGCAGCATGCTGCAATGGAGAGCCTTGTGAAAAGCGGGTGCAATCGGGCATTGCAGTAGAGAGCCTTGCGAAAAGCGGGTGTAATCGGGCGCTACAGCGGATTCGTTTGCTGACAGCGGGTGTGATCGCGGGCTGCAGCGGAGCATTTTGCGAAATGCTAGTGCTATAGCACGCTGCAGTGGGGCATTTTGCAAAATGTTGTCCCTACAGTGGAGCGCTTTGCAAAATGCCAGCGCCACAGCGCGCTATAGCGGGTTACTTTGCGAAAAACGGATGAGGTCGCACGCTACAGCGGGCATCTTTGCAGAAATTGTTTGCGCCATTGCGCGCCACAGCGTGCTACCGCGGCCAGTCATAAATTTTTCTGGCAGAAGCATTAATTGCGGCTGGGACAAGAACCCTAACCAGCCTCTTATCTCCAGTCATAATTCCTCTTACTGCAGCTCCATTTTTAATTGAGAAAATGGACTTTTGAGGTGATGTAATGGCTAAAATAATGGAAAGAATTGGTCACCTCATCCATTAAGTGGATTTTACCATCATTGCTCAAATTTTTAAGAAGCATTTGCTAGATTTTGAAATGAAGAATGAAGAAGCAGCCCCTCATCTATAAATATCACTCCTCTTTTATAGAGGAGGGTGCCCAAATTTGCTCACTTCACAAAGTAAAGAAGGGGGCTGCATAGAAGAGAAGAAAAACTCCCCAAGGGTGGAGAAGCTCAACTTGCTAAGGAGAAGGAGGAGAAAGGCAGCACTAGCGACCTAAGAAAGGCACTTCAAGCAAGGAGAAGAAGAGTTCAGAGAACTTCCAAGTAACGTTCCTAGTATTTTCTAAACTCTTGTTTTGAATTTTCCTTCTTAGTTGATCATGAAAGGGTCTTTATCCATGTATGGGTTCTTTTTTATTTTATTTATAATGGAGAGCTAAACCTCCCTTGGGGAGGGTTGGGGTAATCCCACATGTTTTGATAATTACTATAAATATATGAGTTTTCCCCAAGTGTTAGTAAAGATTGTGATCTTAATGCCTTGCTAAGAAATGTACAATTTTATTATTGGACTTGAAATGTGAATCAAAAGACTAATGTGTCTTGTGCTCCATAGCTCACCTTAGTTTAGATGCTAGATTTATGAGTGCATGAGAGATTGGAACTATGTGAGAAAGTTCTTGAGCTTAGTGCACCTTAATCTAAGCTCAACTAATGGGATGATGCGTGTGATGCTAAGACCCACTAATGAAGCCCCATTGCTCAACATACCTGAGAGAGGGAATGGAGTAATTGTGTGCTCATGAACGAGGTGACATAGTCATTTAGCCCAATGAATTCCACCCCTCATCTCAGCTATGTTTGATGTGCATGACGCTCTTAGTGGAATCAATGCTTATTAGATCTTAAAAATTAACAACCCTTATTTTCATGATCAAGAGATGAGATGAAAACTGCAAACCTAAAATCTTATAGGGACCTTTGTGCTGAAATAGAATTGACTGTGTGTTAATTTCAAGCACAAGATTTGAACTTGTAAATCTTTGAGATAAACCTCAAGGAAAAACAATGTGCACTTGATTAAAATCAAAGTGAATGAAAGATGAATGCTTGAGGAGGCATCATATCTAAGTAATCTATCATGTCATGTGGGAGACACCCAACTCTCCTCTTCCTTCTATTAGACTATTTTCTACTAAGTGATTTTTTTGCTCATTTTGGAACCAAATTAAACAAGTTACCTGATAGCTTAAACATTAGTGATAATAGATATACCTTAGTAACAAAATATCCAATTCTGTGTGGTTCGATAAATCCTGGAAACTCAAACTTTCCACTTATTACTTCAGACCACGTACACTTGCGTGCGAGCGCAGACGTGTATTTACAGTCTGTCAAGTTTTTGGCGCCATTGCCAGGGAATTGAAAATTGTTTCGTATCAAGGATAATCTATAAGTAACTAGTGATTTAAGCATTTTCTTGCATATAGTTTTAATTTTTGATTTTTGTTATAGGTACTAACAATATACTTTTCTGCTTTCTTTTCTTATTACTGAGTCTTTGAACTTATTGCTATATTTATTCTTGATAGTCTAATTGTTGTTGTGTATGAGTAGAAGAGTTTGCACGGATTACCTTTTCGACCCTGAAATTGAGAGAACTTACTTGCAGGTTAGGAGAGAACAAAATATTCTGTTAAGCCAACAAGCTGTTATGGAGAATACTCATGAAAATATTGGAGAGCTATTAGGAGAGCCATTAGGAGAGCCATTAGGAGTGCCTAGGAGGAGAGCACTAAAAGATTATGCACTTCCCACTATTAGGGGAATTCCCCATGCAATTGTAAGGCTAAATATAGAAGCCAATAACTTTGAGATCAAACCTTCCACTCAAAGTATAGTTCAGAATAACTAGTTTGGGGGATTAGCCACTGAATATCCAAACTCACATATTTCAACCTTCCTTGAAATATGTGACACCTTTAGATTTAACGGCATCTCTGAAGACATAGTTAAATTAAGGCTTTTCCCATTTTCTTTACGAGATAGAGCCAAGAGTTGGCTCAGCTCTCTTCCAAGTGATTCCATCTGGACATGGGATGATTTGGCTAAGAAATTCTTAGCCAAGTATTTTCCTCCTGCAAAAATTGCTTGGTTGAGAATTGAGATAACCAAATTTACTCAGTTGGAATGCGAGACACTCTATGACGGATGGGACCGATTTAACATTCACCACCCAAATTTGGAAGGAGCTTTCAACTCCTTCAAAGCTGAAACTATCCAATTCATGAGCCACATCAAAGCCACAATCACTCATCATAATGCTTCTATCCAAGGGATAGAAGCATCACTTAGGAACATAGAAACCCTAACTTGGGCAGATCTCCAAATAGCTGACCATTTGGCAGCAAGGAGCTCTACCCAGTTCCACTGAGGCGAATCCAAGGGAGCTGGTGAGTGTGATTCATTCGGAAGAGGCATATGGGGGGAGTAATACTGATAAAATGAGTACCATAGAGAGAGAGAGCTAGAGGATCATGAAGAAGAAAGGGGCACAGAATGTGAGAAGCTCACAACTTTAAAATATGAAGACCCCGGGAGGTTGAGCATTTCGTGCATAATTAGAAATGAAATATTTGTAGATCCCTTGTGTGATCTTGGTGCTTCGGTCAACATTATGCCCTACCACAAACATCTAAAGGTAGGAGGAATGGAGTACACCTCTAAGTATCATTAAGAATGTTGCAATTGAGTTGGGGAGTTTTATCATTCCTATAGATTTTATGGTGTGTGAGTGGAATAGATGGAATAAGAATTCCACAATCATTTTTGGGAGACCTTTTCTTATGCGTATAAAAGCTATTATTGACATAGGCCGCGGGGTGATGAATATAAAAATCAAAGGGAAATCTGAAGTCATTGACCTAAAAGCTACCATCTTTAAACAAAGAGAAATGGAAGAAGAGATAAGGAAGAAAATGAGAGAAGAGAGAATTTAGGTAGATGATGTTCTTGAAAATCTTATGATAGAAGAAAGAAATTCTGATAATAGCTCAACTCCTTCCTCAGAGAAAGGGAGCAAGGAAGGAGTGAGAAAAAGAAAAACTAGAAGGGGGGAATGAAAGAAGAAGACTCCCCCTAAGTTAGAACTCAAAGGAGTGGATCCAATGAGGGAAGGAAGAGAGGGTGAGGGTTCGAGCCACCTTGAGGGTTGTGCTTACTCTTGCACCTTTACCATATGGAAGAAGAAACCTCCGGATCTGATTATTTAATCATTAGCGAGTCTAGCAAAAGACGTTAAATTAAGCGCTTCTTGAGAGGCAACCTAAGAATAAATAAAAAAATAAATAAGTAAATATTTTTAGCAGTGCTATAGTGCGCTGCAGCGGAAATTCCGCTATAGCGCGCCGTGGTGGAAATTCCGCTATAGCGCGCTACAGCGAAAAATCTGCAATAGCGCGCTACAGCGGAAAATACGCTATAGCACGCTACAGTGGTCTGCTCCAGTTCCAAAAATTTTGACTGCCTTGGAATTCATGCAGTCAAAAAGTTATGATATTTGGGTTTCCAATACAGTAAAAAAGGTGGGCTGAAAAAGCTACCCCCCTCACATGGATTATCACATTGATGGCATGGGAATTGACCATACACTCTCTTGCCTTAGGATTCCTTAACTATTTAAGGGAGGCAGGGGGGTGTTATCCTTGCACCTTCTAAGTTTTCTTACTCCCTAGCAAATTTCTACTCTCCTCCAAACTTCTTCATCATGTCGTCTGGCAAGAAGACTTTTCCTTGAAAGGACGCCGAAGCTTCTTCTTCCGGGGGAACCTTTAACAAAAAAAGGTTCTATTCTACTGAAGTCGAGCATCGATTCTACTCCATAACTTCTCAGCAGAAGTTAATTCTGGAGAAGAGCTTTAGCAACTACTTACTCGTTCCGGTGGAGCAAATTGACCCTCGGGGGTGGAGGGTGATGGTAACCAAGAGATCTCCCACGTACCCATCTATAGTCTAGGAGATTTATGCCAATGCTTTTGATGCGGCCAGACAGAGGATCTTTTATAGAGGTAAGGGTGTCACCTTTGGGATTGCTCAAATCGAGCAATTCTATGGGATTGAGGAGGTAAGTTCTTGCTCTTACGTTGAACTCTTGGAGTCTCACCAAGATCCCCTTGATCTCGTTACAGAACTCATCCACGAAGACACAACTAGGAGGGAGGATTTGCCAACATTTATCATTCTGAATTAACGGATACGAGTAGTGCATGATTGATTTTCATTTCCAGTTTTATCATGCCTACAAGTCACTTGACTGAAGTGACCCATGCCCGAGCACTCCTCTTGTGCTCGTTGGTTAGGCCGGGCGAGATTCGCATCTCGAATATTATATTTGAGCAGCTCTGGAAGGCTCTCAAGGGACCCTGCGCTGCATTGGCCTTCGGGCCTTTGATATCAGGGATTTGCGAGGCCAAAGGGGTCAAAATCCTCTCCTCAGACACCATCGTTTCCCCGGCACCGCCCTTACACCTTTAAATCTGAACGTTCGGGCTAGTGAATGGAAGCTTCCCAAGAAAAGGAGGGGCAAGCAAGGGGAAACGTCCACTCTGTCCGACCAACCTCTAACTAACAAGCTGTTGTTGCGCCTCCACAATTAGCAGGCTCATCTAAGCAAGCCCCTAGCCACCGACATGTGGTTCTTTAAACAAGAACTCATCCAGCAGCACTAGTTTTAGTCCGAATTTCATGAAGCCCTCGGACTGATGTTCGAGGACTGGAGCCTGCAAGGAGGACCGGACGCTTCTATGTTGCCAAGACCGCCTGTCGGTGCACCCATTCCTGACTCACGCTACCCTTGCAAATTTGCCTACGTGGAAGAAGAAGAAGAGGAGGAGACCCACAAATAAATAGGTTGTGTCTTTTCTTTTTATTTTTATTTGTACTAGTTGTCTTTTGTTGTACTTTTTGTGTGTTTTATTTGAGAGGTTAATTTATGAATTCTAATATTCTCAAATTTTTTTAGTATTTAAAGATGACAAAAGTTTTTAGAATTTTTCAAAAAATGAAAATCACAAAAGTATCAATAAAGAAAATGATATGTAATAAAAGGGTGCTTAACAAAAAGTGATCAAATGCATTGATCATATTAAAACTTTCTAACTAAGGAATGAATAAAGTTTAATCGAGTCTCCAAAAATTTAAGTCAATGCTATGAACTAAGTGTGGGGGAAAGCATTGGACTAATTACTAAAGATTATGGTGAGTACTCTAAAAGAGTGTGCTAGGCTCCTGTAGTACTACATGATCACAAAAGATGTGAATTGAGGATGAAGGAAAATATCGCTCCCTAAGAATGAAAAGAGAAAAAAATATAAAAATGGATGATGAAAAATATCTCTCTCAAATGAATGAAATGAAAAAGGATGATGAAAAATATCTCTCATTTAATTTTTTCATCTTTATGATTCATAAGAAGGAGCACATATGGCACAAAACTCTTGAGTATTTCGCTACCTCTCTAGTCTAGGTTTTCTTGGAACCTCCCTCATTACCTAGTAACAAGCATAAAAATCAAAATATTTGGAGATTAATTGATTAACCTTGCTTTATGTTCAAGGTTAGAATATCTAATACCCAATAATTTGGATCATTTTAGTAAAGCACATGCTTTGAATTACGAATTAAAATCTAGGTTGATATCTTTTGTTGACTATTATACTTAAAAAATAGAAAAGTACCTTTATGAGCTTACTCAAGAATGAGTAAGAATTTAAGTGTGGGGGTGTGATGCATTTATAAATTATCTCTCAAATAAAGAAAAATTTTATTCATTTCTTACCCCAAAATTACTCCCTTAATCAAATTTTGTCTATCTTTGCAGGAAAAATGCCTACCCAAGGAATTCTGAGCCATTGAGCAATTTTCCAATTTATTCTAAGGGAAACCGCTGTCGCGCGTTGCAGCGGACCATCTTGCGAAACGCGGGCGCTATCGCGCGTTGCAGCAGAATAGTTTGCAATAGCGGGTGTGATCACGCACTACAGCAGGCCATCTTGCGAAATACTGATGCTCCAGCACGATGTGGCGGGGCATTTTGCGAAATGCTAGCGCTCTAGCATGCTACAGCGGAGAGCCTTGCCAAAAGCGAGTGCGATCGCGCACTGCAGCAGATTTGTTTGCTAACAGCGGGTGCGATCATGCACTGCAGCAGGGCAATTTGCAAAATGCTAGCGATACAGTGTGCTGCAGCAGGGTATTTTGCAAAATGCTGGCGCTACAGCGCACTGCAGTGGGGAATTTTACGAAATACTGGCGCTACAGCACCCTGCAGCGGAGCACTTTGTAAAATGCCAGTGCCACAGAGCGCTGCAGCTGGTTACTTTGTGAAAAATAGACGCAAGCGCGCGCTACAGCGGGCATCTTTGCATAATTTATTAGCGCCATTGCGCGCCGCAGCGCGCCACCGCGTGCTGCAGCGGCCCACCGCAATTTTTTCTGGCAGAAGCATTAATTGCGGCTGGGACAAGACACCCAACCAGCCTTGTGTCTCCAGCTGTCATTCCTCCTGCTGCAGCTCCATTTTTAATTGAGAAAATAGACTTTTAAGGTGATGTAATGGCTAAAATAATGGAAAGAATTGGTCACCTCATCCATCAAGTGAATTTTGCCATCATTACTTAGATTTTTAAGAAGCATTTGCTGGATTTTGAAATGAAGAATGAAGAAGCAGCCCCTCATCTATAAATATCACTCCTCTTGACTAGAGGAGGGTACCCAACTTTGCTCACTTCATAAAGTAAAGAAGGGGGCTGCATTGAAGAGAAGAAAAACCCCCAAAGGGTGGAGAAGCTCAACTTGTTAAGGAGAAGGGGGATAAAAGCAGCACTAGCGACATAAGAAAAGCACTTCAAGCAAGGAGAAGAAGAGTCCGGAGAACTTCCAAGGAACGTTCCTAGTATTTTCTAAGCTCTTGTTTTGAATTTTCCTTTTTAGTTGATCGAAAGGGTCTTTATCCATGTATGTGTTCTTTTTTATTTCTTTTATAATGGAGAGCTAAACCTCCCTTAGGGAGGGTTGGGGTAATCCCACATATTTTGATAGTTACTATAAATGTATAAGTTTTCCTCAAGTGTTAGTAAAGATTATGATCTTAATGCCTTACTAAGAAATGTACAATTTTATTATTGGACTTGAAATGTGAATCAAAAGACTAATGTGTCTTGTGCTCCATAGCTCACCTTAGTTTAGATACTAGATTTATGAGTGCATGAGAGCTTGGAACTATGTGAGAAAGTTCTTGAGCTTAGTGCACCTTAATCTAAGCTCAACTAATGGGATGACGCATGTGATGCAAAGACCCACTAATGAAGCCCCGTTGCTCAATATACTTGAGAGAGGGAATGGAATAATTATGTGCTCATGAATGAGGTGACATATTCATTGAGCCCAATAAATTTCCACCTCTCATTTCAGCTATGTTTGATGTGCGTGACGCTCTTAGTGGAATCAATGCTTATAAGATCTTAAGAATTAATAACCCTCATCTCCATGATCAAGAGATGAGTTAAAAACTACAAACCTAAAATCTTATTGGGATCTTTGTGCTAAAATAGAATTGACCGTGTGTTCATTTTAAGCACAAGATTTGAACTTGTAAATCTTTGAGATAAATCTCAAGAAAAAACAATGTGCACTTGATTAAAATCTAAGCGAATGAAAGATGAATGCTTGAAATAGTTATTAGCAAAATTAATCTTTAAACTAAGAGTTTAATGTCATATAATTGTTTTTCATATTTTTTTAGTTAAAATGGCACATAATATTGCTTTATTTGGTTAATTATTTTACATAATATTGTTTTTTTTGGATCGCGCCCAGAATCGGTGAGAACTGTGACTCCCGAGCTAGGAAATCAGAATTGGCCTAGCTCAGGTGGTCACCGGAGGCCAGCTCGCCCACTATTGGTAAGGTCAGAGACCTTTCAAATGGTGCCCAATTCAATGCCAGTGGCCTCCTCGAACACCTCCTAAGGTGATACCCTAGGGTCTCGGTCACGGACGCCGACTATGCCCATATATTATTAATTGCTGATGAAGGTTGAATCGAGCTCGATCAAACCTAAACTGACAATTCTATGCGTGATGGAATTAGTATACGGAGTGATTGCATAATTCAATTATGATGATTAATAAGGAATTTGGTGGTACCTTGATTTTTCCCCGAGCTTAGGTTAGGCCAATTTCTTCGATTATGCGCTCTCCAGCTTCATCAAGACCTTCCCGCAACCTCAACTTTGTAGAAATGGGGAAAATGAATCTTGTGCTAGTCTAAAGACCGCACAGACACTCAGGAGAGGACTACAGCTGTGGGCCTCTACTTCACGATCATGGTAGTGATAGGGATGTACAGTCACACAAATCCCAAATGATGACAGCCATTTGATCTAGATCCAATGCACATGATTTGATATCGCAGTATGATTAACCATGGGTGAAGATCTGGCCATTGGATCGGGAGCTTGATCCAACTGCTAGATCTAGCCTTTAGCGTGTAACCATCTGATATACTTTAGAGGTGCTATCGAATGGCTGAGAATTGGCATTGCTCGGATGAAGCTGCAACCGATGATTAAGGTTTGCGTAATTCGAGTTTTATACTAATTTAAATATATTAAAATTACATCTTCAATTTAAATAAAATTAATTTATCAAACGAGCTCTGATAAATCCTAAAAATTCACCCTTAATTAAATTGAGGAGATCGAGATCAATTTAATTATCTTAATTTTTGAGCACTTAAAATTTATTAAAAAATTCAAGAAAATTTGATGACTTTCAAGAATCTTTAGAATATCAGCCATAGCTATTTTAGAGGTTACGACTTTAATGGAGAACTCCAATTTTGATTTGGAGGTCAAATTAAATTAGGTAATTTCCAGGATATTCAAATTGCCTCAAAATACACATCAAAACCGAACAATCTCTAAATTGCACCAAATTTCAAGTGCAGGATCCTAATGCTATTGGGAGTTTACTGAAGATGATTTTTAATATAATTTGGATGTCTAAGACTAAGTAACAACCATGTGTTGTTACATATGTACATATAACCTTCATTATTGGGACACTATTGGAATGTAGACAATTTGAATTTTATGTAACTATAAAAAAGGTACATTCTCTTATCCTTCATTCATAGGGATATGTATAGTTATATATTTGACAACTGTCTACATTCTATTCCCAATTTCTAGTATAGATAATTTGGCTTGTACGAGACTGTAAAAGTAATCACCTTATATCCTTTGTGTGTGGGGATGAGTACAGTTAAGTATAAGACAAATATTTATATGCTACAATTTCTTACGAATTAGAACTATATTACATGGATTGGATGAAACTATAAAAGGGCATGCCTTCTTATCTCTTATGCATGGTGTTATGTACAGTTAATACAATCCTAAGTACCTGACTTCTACTCAAGTGAAATATTAGGAACACACACACACACACACACACACACACACACACACATATATATATATATATATATATATATATATATATATATATATATATGTATATATATATCCATGAATATGAACAGTTGAATCAGAGCAGTTTAAAATAGATAGCATGTCAAGAAAATTATATGCAAGAAATGTGGGGACCTGATGCTAGATTAGTAAGATCTAAGCCAACATTAAGAGTAATCCCTAGTCACAGGTCCCTATTGGGCGATTTAAATGAAACATCATATGATCACCAAACATAACTCATTCATTTATGTAATAAAAATACATCACATGTATTGTCTTGATTAAAATAATCTTAAATATTACAAATTTTTTAAGAAAAAAAGAGGTAAAAGTTAATTATTAAAAATATCAAGTGTACTTGACTCTAATAGAAATACATCATATAATAAACATTATTTCAAGAATTTAAATGAGTTCCTAATTTGAGCATATTACAAAAGTGCAGGAATTTGAATACCGATTAGTTATGAGACTAAATACCACATAATATCAGAATTTATAATAGTTTGGTGTTACAAATAATCATTTGACAAAAAATAAAAAGATTTACAATTTACTCGTGCAAATCTTATTTCGATTGCATTAAAATTGTAGCATAAAAGAATTATTATCACAAAAATAAACATATAATTTTTATGTTTGATATATGACGTTAAAATATGATTTTGTTGGGTAAGTACAAAATAGAGAAATGGATATTCTGATTTGATGTTACTTAATAATTTCATCTTTCATTTATACATGCTCCTTCAAGGGTTTATTTGCATTTCTCACCCCTCAATTAGCTAAGGCCAATTTATTGGAAATTTTCTAGATATATTTAATGGTATAATTTTAATTAATAAATTAGTATAAATTTAATTAAATAATAATATTGTTTAAGTTACTTAACGGTGCCGTTTACTTTAAGTTTAACACCGTCACTCCCTATCTGTTTTTGACGTTTGATCTAACAGGCATCGTGATCTATCCGATCGAATGATCGGGCTCTGGCTTTGTCGTCTCCAGAGCATCGCGGAGAGCTCGACGCGTGCTCTTCGGTTTGCACGCGGCACGCCATGCTGTACCGCACGCCACTTGCCTCTCTCACCACTGTATGTAGCGATATAAACTTTCGGACTGTCTCCCGAAACTTTGTTTTTCTTCCATTTTTGCAAGCGATTGTAGAGCAATCTGTCGAACCCTAACTTCATCTCTTCCGCTCTGCACGGTACCCTCCTACCCTCTAGTTCTTATTTATGCATTTCTTGTAATCTATGGATTGATTGCTGAGTTCCAAGTTCAGTCGACCGAGCTATTATGAGCCCGATCATTCCAAAATTTGCTAACCCTAATTTGGGGTTCCGCCTACCCTAATCGGCGGAAGGCAAAGGGATCTCGGGTCGGACCAGGTCGACCCGGCCCGACCCACTAGTCTTTAGGCTGGCTTGCGTGGCGCGCCTCCATTGGGCCACGTGGTCGCCTGTGCTTCCACCGCAATGCGTGGGCCCCGCCATTTGAGTAATTAAAGGAGGTGGGACCCGCCTTCCTTTTAGCCGGCGACCGTGGTGGGTCCCGCCTGCAAAAATGTTAATAAACATATATATATATATATATATATATATATATATATGTGTGTGTGTGTGTGTGTGTGTGTATGTATGTGTGTGTGAATGGTGTTGTAGCCGAGTGGTTGAGGCTCAGGATTTATTATCATAGATCATGGGTTCAAATCCCATCGGCTATACTTTAATATATATATATATATACATATATATATATGTAATTACCGTGAATAAATAAATAAAATAGAAAGGAATTTAATTAAATAATTTCTATCAGAATAGGTCCTATTTAAAGAGTAAGTTGTATATTAATTAAATCAATTAAACCCTTAACTTTAAATATCCATATCTTGCAAATTATGAGTCCAAATAATACAAATAAATATATCATCATCATCAGAAAAATACAAGCAATTTAATGATGCTATTTATGTTACTGTAGGATTAGTATTTCACCTAATGACATTTAGGATTCATTTAATGTGACATAAATAGTTCAAATTTTTATTAAGCCATAACTTTGCACACATTAATCCAAATCTATCAAATATGGGTCTTAAAGTGATCAGTTGAACCTCAAGAACAACCTAGTAGTATTCAATTCTCTATTTAAATTAGTATGAGCTTAATCACTTTTAGGACCTAACCCTAATTACCAAAATTAACTCTAGAACTTCAATTGACTATAACTTGGTCAATTGAACTCCAAATTAAATCTTCCAATATATCATTTTGGCCAAGAAGACCTAATTAATAGTAAACTATAAAAATATTTTAGATCCAATCGATAGATCTCTTAATCAACACTAATCACCTTAAAACTAAATTAGTGAATATTAGCATAATTAGTAATCCAAATTAAGTAATTTTAGTTTTTGATTACTCATAAAATAGGTTAAAACCTAGCTGTGTAATGGGTTTAGTGATTCTGTGATTAATTTTACTAATCACTCACTAATCACCCTAAACCCTAATTATTAACCCTAATACTTGTATTGGCTATAACTTAGCCAATACTTATTAGAATTTAATGATTTTAGGTCCTATTGAAACTTTAGAATATAATCTTTAATGAAATGATAGAAAACTTAAATTCCATGTGGCCAAATTACCAATTTGCCCTTATATATAAAATTCCTGAATTTGACCTTATTAGGTTTAATACTTAACCAAAATAGATGTACTTACTGTCTAAACTTATATTAGACAGTAAGTAATCACTCTACTTTAATAAATTCTGGATTAGAGCCCTAATTCATAAAGATGAATTTTAGACCCTTAAGTAGGGGCAAAATTATATTTTTGCCCAAATTTAGGTTTAAGTATCCTTAAGCTGTAAACTCATTCTTAAACCTCTAAAATCAGTATTGTGACTAATTTAGAATCATTTAGAATAATTTATCTTATCATTTTGCCATTTTTAGAAAATGCCCTAAAATTCACTTAAAAATCTTTCAAGTCATAAATTAGGTCTCTTAAGATGAATTTAGTTCACCTTATGCCTTCCATAAGTTACTTAAATCATAAATATAGTTAAATAATATCAAACCTAAAACATAATTATTCTATTAGGACTTTTTTTCAAATCTTTAGGATCTTACTTCCTTAGGATTTAGCCTAGAAACTAGGTTAGAGTTCATTTATTAAGTAAATGGGTACTTAATAGATAAAACCTTAGTTTTATAGTTTTTTAGAATTTCATCCTTTATTTATGATTATTTTGTATTAAAACTTTAGATTTAAGATTAGATATCCATCTTATAAAAGCTTGATTTTGCTTAATAAGATAGCCTTAATTATAGCTCATGAGAATTTAGGTTTAACTTTATACCATTAAGAATAGAACCTATTGGATTAAGAAGTTAAAATCCAATACTTGAATTTTAACATCTTAATCCCCCAATTTTTATTTATATTAATCAAGATTGGTTTAGATTCATAAAATCATCAATTAAAATATTTAATTTATTATTTAAACTTGATTAAGCATCATGTGATTCATATATGTTAGAGCTTGATTAGTTCTAACATTCTTTTAACTTATAAAACTAATATTCTGAATTTATACTCGATAGTTGAATATTGGAGATCCTAAACTTGTATAAGTTCAGATTAGATAGAGCGACTTAATTAGAAAATAAAGTGATATCATAAAGTTGTTTAGTGCTACTTTATTCATTTAAAATTGTATGACATGCTTTCTTTATTTTGGGCTTCATTATACATTTGGTCACATTATATTGAATATGGAATATTTGACAAATATTCTATGTTAAACTTTGAGTACATTCATATGGTATTTTCATCACTTAAGGAGAAAATTTGATGGAAATAACTTTATTAAACTATGTGAGTTATGTCTTATTTAGTCTGCCTTCTAGTATAACTTTACTTTTGAGATAGCTTTTGTCTAGGACAACTTTCCTAGTGTGTGATTCGTTTGCCTATGACCACTTTCTTAGTGCGTGATACTTTTGCCTAGGACACTTTTCTAGTGTGGTATACTTTAATCTAGGACTACTTTCCTAGATGCTCAACAGGTACTTTTCAATTGGAATTAACTTTAATTTGGGACTCTTTCCTAGATGATCAGATAGACCTTACTTTTTTGCAAGACTAAGTAGGAGTATCTCCATACTTTACTTTATACCTTTACTTTACATTTACTTTACCATTACTTTACAATTTTGGCATATATTTTGCTTTACAGTTCAGCATTCTTATATACAGCGGTTCCTTTAGTACTTACCTCTTTACATGTATATTGTAATTTTCAGCAGTTCACTGTTACTTTATGGCATGTTAGGATGTTAGAGCCTTACTTTCAGCTTAGTACTTTCATTTTATATTGTAATCAGCATGCTTTAAGTTGATCATATTACTTAGGAATTTCCTTGTGCTTAGTAGATTTCATTATGTGCTACTTAATCCTTTTCTATAGCTTGAGTTGAGGTATGTGCTTACCTCACACCTTGTATGAGTTATAATTTTGTTAATTATAACTTTGTCACATTTATTTGATGCTTTACTTCTCATACTTTGCTTAGATGTTGTGATATCATTTAAATTAACAATTTATAGCCTAAAATGTACTTAGACATTTTGTATAGCTAGATTTTTTTTTTGTTGGCAGGGGCCCTATCATTGTGAAACTGACAATGGTAGATTCTAAGCTCTTAGATATTATGGAACCTTCTGGAGATCTGGTTCAGTAGGAGGAGCATGCAAGAGAAGACTCCTAGCTCTTTCTGTTGCTTGGTGAGGATTGAGTGATCGTTACTTTCTGCTTAAGCTTTTAATTGATGTTTTGTAATAATACATGGCTTAAACTGCCTTTGTTTTCATGCTTATGTATTATGAGTTATATAGTTCTTATTTGGATTGTATGGATTTTATTACTTGTCTTTCTTCCGCACTTTGATATATTATAGTATGCTCATTCAATGATTAGCTTTCTTTTGCTCTTTCTCTTTAGAGCGCATCTTCCCTTGGCATTTGATTAAGAAGGCCTATTCCTTAATCTGAATGCTAAGTGAGAGTTTGCCCATTGATGACTACCTCTTAATCCAGATGATTAGGGGGCGGCCACCACAGTTGGTATCAGAGAACTCTATAAGGTGTCAGATTGGAATTTGTATTCCTATCTACCTAATGGATAGTTCTTCTGACTTACAATCACTAAATGAATACTAGAATAACATCCATATTACCTTATACTTAGAATAGTGAGCATAACATACTAAAATACATAAGATGAAATGATAAATTGCGAAACTTATATATTAGAAACTTAAGAAATATAAATTGCTCAATCAAATTAATTAAACATGATTAAATATATATGATATATAAAACTTGAGGAATGTCGACCTGGGACTATATCAGAAGATTTGAAGCCATATGGGAATTGGACTTCCAGTGTGGACAACATTATGGAAGATATATAGAAGAAGTGTCAAAACCAAGAGTACAAATATTAGAACAAATGCTTCGCCATGCCATTTTTAGAGGATTTGATCTTCCTCCTTTAGCCAAAGAATGGCTAAAGCGTGTGAAGAGCACTCTTGAAGCTATAGATTGCCCTGATAACAAGTTGAATTAGCAACAAGGTTACTTCAAGATCAAGCAGAAGATTGGTGGGATGCCACTTTTCCAGAACTCTCATGTATACGAAGGGGAGAACATCGAGAAGTCACTTTTGAGAACTTTTGCCTTGCTTTTTTAGCTGAATACATTAAATAAATGTTCTACTAAGCTTGATGTATTTTCTTTCATTGTACGAGTCATCTTAAAATAAGTAATAAAATAAAACTCATTTCTTTTGTGCTCTCTCAAATTGATATGATTACCAAATACAGGTACAAAATGAATCCAGGACAGTCATCCTCAAACCATGTTGCGTCTAGCAGTAATTCTGCCGAAATCAATGCACTCTTAGATGCAGTAAAAACACTAGTGGAAACTAATGCCCAACAATCTAAGAGGATAGAGAGATGAATCACATTGCAGCATAATCTATCCCCAGCATCTGTGAATCTTGTACCTTACCATCATTCCCAATAATATCAACAGCCTACAGACGGTCTTTTACATAGCTTTATTAGATTGAGAACCCCTAATTTTAACAGAAATATATCAGCCATGAACACAACCAACTGGCTCAAAATAGTGGAAAAGAACTTAACAAATATTAACTGTCCATATGCTGAATCAGTCAGATTAGTCACTCACATATTCCAAGAAGAAGTTGAATATTGGTGGGACAATCTCCGTCGTACACTTTTTGCTAATTATTACATTGAGGAGATCCCTTGGGAAGAATTTGTAGAAGCATTCTGAGTAGAATATATACCCCCATCAGTTCAGAATAACTTGGGCGATATGTTTCTTAAACTGAGGCAAGGGAACAACACACTCTCTGATTATGAATCTGAATTTAGACAACTAGCTCAATTTGCACCAGATATGGTGCAAACTGAAGGTGCTCATTGCCATAGATTTCTGAGTGGACTTAGAGACTGAATAAGGGATCATGTGGTACCACTAAGGTTGTCTATTTTTATAGAACTAATTGAAACAGCTCGTGTTATAAACCAGCATCAATCTCTGAAAGAAACTAAAAGACCCTTCAGCTCAACCTCGTACAGCGATAATAATCCCAAAAAGTCTAGATTTCCTTCTGGGAAGGTTTATCAAATTGAAGCAGATCCTACACCCTCATATCTGTATAATGGGTGTAAGACCTCATCCCTTCAGAAAGTGCTATCATAATCAACAATGTTGTTACACATGTGGAAGGAAGGGACATTTCTATCAATAATGCAATTATGATGTGATAATCGACGGTGCACATATTAACCATCCTAAGGGGAATCAAGTTCTTAATCCCACTCCGTTCAATCGAAGTAGTCAACCTCTTACCATTATGTCTTCTCAACAATCTAATATATCAACTCAAAGGAAGGTTGGAAGTAATACAACTCAACCTAGTGCCTCCAAGCCTCCTCAATAATAAGTCTTTAGAAGGCCATCTGGATCTGCTAGGGTTTACACCCTTACTCCAGTCGAGGCTACTGAAGACAATAATGTCATATCATGTATAAATATTTAATTCTGAATTCTTAATCTTAGCATTAGTAAAATTGAATAATCATAGTTAAGTATGCTTACTTTAGGGACCATTTATTTTAATGACTATCCTTGCAAAATATTATTTGATAGGGAGCAAGTCATTCATTTATATTTGAAAAATTTGTTAAAAGTTTGAAGTTGCCATGTTATAAGATGGCTAGAACTTTGAATGTTGGGCTTCCTTCTGGAACCCAACTTAGCACAACTCAATTCTGTAATCTCCAAGTACCCTTGAACAAGAAGGCATTTTAGGCCAAGTTAATTATTTTACCTATAAAATTTTTTGATATCATATTAGGAATGAATTGGCTTAGTGCTCATAATGCTACGATTAATTGTCAACAAAAGAAGATTACTTTGTCATCACAAGATGCTGCTAAAACCTTCATAGGAAGGTTTAGTACTTAATGCTTGTTAATTAATGCAATTCAAGCAGAAAAATTGGTAATTAAAGGCTGCGTTGCATTCTTAGTCACCATGATTGGTGAAAGTAAAGAAGATATCCAACTTTCAGAAATCAGAGTTGTTAAAGAATTTCCTGATGTATTTCCAGAAGATTTGCCTGGGTTATCCTCCACTAAGAGAAGTAGAATTTGCAATAAATCTAATTCCTAATACACAGCCAATTTCTAAAACACCATATAGGATGGCTCCTAAGGAATTGCAAGAGCTTAGTGAGCAGTTACAAGAACTCCTAAATAAAGGCTTCATTAAACCTAGCATGTCTCCATGGGGAGCACCAGTCTTATTTATCAAAAAGAAAGATGATTCTATGAGGATGTGTATTGATTATAGAGAATTAAATAAGGTCACTATTAAAAACAAATATCCATTACCTAGAATTGATGACCTGTTTGATCAATTGTCTGGTGCTGTAGTACACAAGATTGATTTAAGATCAGGGTATAATCAACTTCAAGTAAGGGATCAGATGTGGAGAAAACAACATTTCATACATGGTACGGACACTAAGAGTTTCTTGTGATGTCTTTTGGACTCACAAATGCAACATCAAATTTTATGGACTTGATGCAGCGAGTCCTAAAATCCTATCTGGATAAGTTTGTTATAGTATTTATCAATGATATCCTTATATACTCTAAGACCCTAAGCAATCATGAGAATCATTTAAGAATAGTATTAAAAACTTTAAGCAACCATGAACTCTATGCAAAATTTTTTAAATGAGAATTCTGGCTAAGTTTCGTAGCTTTCTTGGGCCATGATGTGGATGCTCAAGGAATCCGAGTAGATCGATAGAAAATAAGTGCAATTCAAGACTGGTACAACCCAAGATAGTAACATATATAAGAAGCTTTTTGGGCTTATCAGGGTACTATAAAAAATTTATTAAAGGCTTTTCTCAAATTGCATATCCATTGACAAATCTCACCCAGAAAACTATTCTATTTGTTTGGAGTTCTGAATGTGAGAATGCATTTCAAACCTTAAAAGATGCGCTTTCCACTGCTCAAGTGTTAGTTCTACCCAAAGAAGGCTTGAACTATCAAGTGTATACTGATGCTTCTAGAACTAGATTAGGTTGTGTGTTAATGCAAGAAGGAAAAGTGATTGCATATGCTTTTTGATAGTTGAGGCCATATGAAAGGAGTTATCCAGTACATGATCTAGAACTTGTTGCAGTAATTTTTGAATTGAAAATATGGCATCATTATTTATACGGTGCTTAATGCTCCATTTTCACTGACCACCAGAGTTTAAAATATATCTTCACTCAATGTGAGTTGAATTGTTGCCAAAGAAGATGGCTTGAATTGATTAGTGACTATGATTTAAATATTCAATACCACCCAAGTAGAGCAAATGTGGTGGCAGATGCCCTCAGTCATTATACAATGTTATCATCAATGATTGCTACAAGTTCATTAATAGAAGAATTCCAAAAGATGGAGATTATTCATATTCGAGGTGATGTGATGAGCTCAATATTAACTAATATCAATATAGAGCCCACCTTTCATAGAGATGTTTATATCTCGCAAACTAAAGATGATGAATACTTAAAGTTCAAGATGGATATTAAAATTGGTCGCCGTCATGATTTGCAATTGCACGGGACAATGATCCATCAAGATAATCATATATGGATTCCTAAGTCAATGCATCAAGAGATTCTTATAGAAGGCCATAATTCAGGTTATCAAGTCCACCTCAGGAGCACTAAAATGTATCAAGACTTGAAGATATCATTTTGGTGGCCCGGTATGAAAGAGAGTGTGGCAGAATGCATGTCTAAATGTCATGCTTGTAATCTTGTTAAAGCAGAACATCAAAGATTTGGAGGACTTCTTAACCTTTTATCTATTCCAGAATAGATATGACTTGATATTTCCATGGATTTTGTTATGGGTTTACCCAAGTCTAGATCGGGTTCTGATTCTATTTGGGTCATAGTTGATCGATTAACCAAGTCAGCCCATTTTATTCCAATAAGACAGACAAATTCTATGGAAAGGCTGGCAAAGCTATATATTAGAGAAATTATCAAACTCCATGCATTCCAAGATCAATTGTTTCAGATTGTGATAGTAGATTCACTTCCAAATTTTGGATTGCAGTGCATCAAGACTTCGGCACTACATTGGCTATGAGCACTGCATTTTATCCACAAACAGATGGATAAACAGAATGAGTTAATCAAATTCTTGAAGATCTTTTATGTCTATGCATTCTGGATTTTGGTGGTTTCTGGGAAGACCACATTCTTCTTATAGAGTTTGCCTACAATAATAGCTATCAAGCAAGCATTTGTATGGAACCCTATGAAGCATTATATGGAAGAAAATGTAACACTCCGTTTGCTTTGTCTGAGACTAGTAGTGTACAGCTTTTTGAATCTGACTTAGTTGCAGAAACAAATAAAAGGTGCAATTAGTTCAGCAGAGAATTAAAATTACACAAGACCATCAAAGAAAATATCACTATGCTCACCATCGTCCAATAAATTTCAATGCTAGAGAATTTGCTTATCTTAAAGTCAGTACTTTGAAGGGAATATTTCGATTTGGAGTAGCTGGGAAACATAGCTCTCGCTACATTGGTCCATTTGAAGTATTAGAAAGGATAGGCTTTACTGCCTATAAATTAAAGCTTCCTGAAGACTTTTCTACTATTCATAATGTATTTCATATCTCATCATTGTAAAAATGTCTTCGACATCCTTCGCATTTAGTTAAACTTCCAGCCTATCAATCCATCCAGATTTATCTTATGTTGAAGAACTAATTAATATCTTAGCTTGCGATCAGAGGCAGCTTAGAAATTGATCCATCCCAATGGTTAAGGTTCAATCGAAGAACCCTATGCAAGAAGAATCCACTTGGGAGAAAGAAGTGAATATGCGGCGAAAATATCCTAATTTATTTAATTCAGGTACTTTCTTAACTTCTTTTTGGTTCAATTTTTATTTTCGCTATATCTTATTCTTCTCACTTGAGTGATGTCGAGGACGACTTCATTCTTAAGTGGGGGAGTCTGTAACAACCCAAGTTGTTACTTTGGTCAATTAGATATCCTAATTTATTTGGGGGAGTCTGTAAGACGCCATCTCAATTATGGTACCTTAAATTCCTTATCCTTTTTATCTTGCAAACTCTTTAATACTACTCGATTGGTTATTACACATGGTTGTAAATAATCATTGAGAACTAATCGAGCTCGATTGGAGCTCAATACCATTGGCTTCAACAGTAACCAACAGTGTTACCTAAGCTAAATTTTTGAAGATTAGGTCTTCCGATTAGGTAACTTCAGTTAGGGAAAATAAAGGCATTTCTTAGATCTTGATGAGAGCTTCCATTTGACCTATTGCACGCCCTCTAAATTGCTCTGTGTGAAAATGAACTAATGTGAACTTAATATTAGTAATTTGATAAATTTTTTAATTACATTTAACATCTATACTTATAAATTATCTTATTGCCTAAATGATATTTAAATAAACTAATATTTTCCAAACCTCATTACTATATTATTATATCCAATTAACTAAGAGATCTTTCATTTCTAAGTTAATTGGGGTTTGATTTATCTCCATCAGGAAGGTATATAAATAAAGTAGAGATTAATAGATATTACATGATTTAAAATAATTTAACATTCCTTGAAACACTGCAATGCATTGAGACTAAGTCCTTGAAGTCACACATTAAGACATCGTGCATAAAATAAATATTAAACATTTAAACATTCTTCTAACGGGTGTCATATGTTGGATTATACTATACAATTATTATTGAGCTAGGGCATGGTATGGAGTATTAGGAGACCACATAATTCCCTAGAGGGAGAACTTGTGTGCTTATAAGGGCCCTGCTTACATTATTGTTAAGCAGACGTGCTCAAGTCTTCACTTGTTATGTGCCCATAGATCAAAATACAAGATAAATAAACATATATTGTATATCTCACAATCTTATTGGTTTTGAATATTTTCTATAGTCTTATGAATATTGATGAACCTAAGATTTATAGTAAAATAAGTTAATAAAAATAAACATTTTTATTAGGATTTATATGCTTTGATGTGCTTTTGTTATTTTCAGGACAAGGAAGAGCTGAATTCAAATTCTGGAATAAAAACAAAAAAAACTAGAAAAATCATACCACGACGCACCACAACATGCTATAGCGCACTATGGCAGAAATCAAACCGAAGCTTCCACGCTACTGCGCGCCATAACGGACTCGAAACTGAGACTTCAGCACTACCGCACGCCATAGCAGACCTTTTACTGAAAGTCAGATGCTACCACAAGCTACAATGGATATGAGATATTTCTTGGTAGTTCACATTAATTCAAATATTCAAAAGTGTCATGCGATCACGCACTGCAGCGGTCCCAAAACTGAAACTCTGGCGCTATCGCACGCTGCAGTGATCCCAAGACCAAACTCAAGCTCTATCCGCATGGTACAACAGTTCCCAAATTGAAACTCTGGCACTTCAACATGCTGCAGTGGTCTCAAGACTAAAACTCTAGCGCTACTGCGTTCTGCAGCAGTTTCAATACCAAAACTCCGGCACTACCGCGCGCCGCAGCGCCCTCAAAATCCAGACTTTGGCGCTACCGTGCGCCGTAGTGCCCATCGTAATGCCCGTCATAAATTCTGCTAGGTTGAGCATTCAAAACAATATAGGGAAAGCCAAAATTCATAACTCCCCATCTTCCCACAGCAAGGAGTAATTGTAAATGCATTAAAGCTTCCCTTACCAAGAGCATATTAGAATAATAACTTAATAGGATTTCAAGTCTCAAAGATAGAAAGGGAGGCTGAAGTAAATGATGAAAAAATAAATTGGAAGGCTATAAAGCATAACTTTAAGACTATAGAAGTATTCCACATTTGGAAAATCAGGATTTAAAAAATCTGAAGCTGCTGAGCATTAGGAAGGAGAGTCCCCCTGCCCAAGGAAGGAGAATGCTTGCACTGAAGAAGAAAGGATCAGGCACAGGAAATAAAAAAGAAAAAGTGATATGAGATTGAAAGAAGGCCTGGTGAACATGACAATAGTTCCTAGTATTGTATCTCAATATGAGTCATTTAGTCTTTTCTGTAAGAGCCATGCAAAAGCTCTTAATTCTTAGTTGCTATCTTTGTATTTTCTTTTTAAAGGAAGCCTAAACTCTCGTTGTGGAGAGTTGGGAACATGCATGTAACGAGTTAAGGATAAGAATGTGTTTGTACTTTGAATCTATTAATGAATATCTTTTTTAGTCATTATTCTCTTGATTAAATAATGTGAAGAATGTTTGAAAGAATTTTTTGCATGAAAATATTTTAAGAATATGAATATTTTAAAACTATGAAAATCATCAAGCTAGTTGATCCATTAGAACTAAGGGTATGTATGTTGAGCATCCTTGCCGCGAATGCCTGTGACATCATTCTCTGTGCGATGATAACCAATGCAAATCCATAGGTATAAAAAGATGAACAGAGCGATGAAATAAAAAGTAATCTTTGAGCTCCATAGCTCACCATTAGCTTATGCGAAAACCATGTGCATAATTTTTAAGAGCCTAGTGAGAAGCTCAATGAGTGTTGTAGCATAGTTCCTTTAGCTAAGCTGAGAAGTTGATGCATGTGAGCCAAGAGCCACCGATTGAGCTCCATAGCTCATGCTGAGTTTATACAAGAATTAAGAAGCATTGTGTGTTTGCGGGTGATGTGACATTACCCACATAGCCCAATAGCTCTATTCCTTAGCTAAACTTAAGACTGATGCATGTGAGCCATTGGTGGAATCAAGCTCATGTGATGCCTTACTAAGACTATGTATTTAATAACTAAGATATAAGTATCAAACTCAGCCCTCATCGGTCACATGAGGGTTTATGTGCAGAGATTGAACTTCTTGTGTTCATCTCAGAGCCCTAAGAAAAGCTTAGTACATTTAGGGGACACCCTATAGAAGACTACATTTCTTGATTATAATTAAACACTCAAGCCATTTGACACTAAAAGTTGATAAAGAAGAGTACTTACACAAACCCTTAATGAATAGCATCCGAATCCCAACTATCCCTACTTTCTCAACAAGTTGTCTCTTATTCAAGAGCTCTGATTTGGTGAATTAAAGCCAATAATAACTAATTAATCATCATTCAAACATCAGAAAAATCAAATACACTTTAATATCAAAACACATTGTTCTCAGTGGATTATAAATTTCGGTATCTCACCATCCAAAATATTACTTCATACCACATGCACTTGTGTGCAAGTGTAGATGTACAAATTTAGTTTGTCAACTATACTTTTCTGGTTATTCAGTATATAAGATTGAAAATGTTTTATTTATTGTACTATAATAGTTTACTATTTCAGCTTTAGTTCAGTTTATGTAGCGTAGCCTTACATACTTCTCACTTGCATATTTTCCTACACTATCTTTTTTATTACTATTACTTGGCATTTGTTTTACTTGGACATATACATGATTCCTTTGTTTGTTCAGATGCTTATGCAACACATATTTTCTTATTTATCCTATTTGATGTAGGTTTGAGCAGCTTATTTTAAGTAAATGTTTATACTTATCTTTCAGTTTTATGTATTTCCTATTCATTTTCTTACATTTTTTCTTTGCATTATTAAAAATGTAAACAACTATTGTGATATCAAATAAAATAAAATAATACTTATTTACCTTAAATTGTACTTAAACTTATTAAATTCTAATCAATTTTTTCTTTTATTGGAAGTGCCCTACCGTATTATAAACTAAGTACAATAAATCAAAAACTTAGATCAGATCTGGTACCTAAAAAAGAGCCAGAGCAATAATAGATTATTTGAAGATTGAAACTACTTTTTCTCTATCTATTATATGTGAGGATGAGTGATTCATTTACTCAGTCTATATTAATAACTTATCTGCGATATTTATTTTCTATTTCTATGGTGACTGACAGACTGCAAAATACACGTCTACGCTTACACACAAGTGTACATAGTCTGAAGTAATAATTTGGAAGGTAACTTTTGAGATTTATCATCCTCATGGAATGGTGTGTTTTGTTACTAAGGTATATCTATATTCAATAATCTTTAAACTGTATAATTTTGCTTGATTTGGTTCTGTTAATAAAACAAAATTCTGATTTAAGAAACTATTTAAATTAGAGAGGAGAGTTAGGTTTCTTCCATGTGAATTGATAGGGACTCATGCTAAATTACTTCTTGAGCACTTTTCATTTTTTATTATGCCAATTAATCAAGTGCACATTGTAATCCTTAGAGTTGTCCTCTAAGTCATACAAATTCAAATCTTATGCACGAGATGAACACACTAGGGTTCTAATTCAGCACTAAGATTCCCATGAGATCTCAATTAGAGTATCTTAGTTTTCATATGTCTAGGTTGTCAAGATAGTAATTCTAATTAGGCGATCACACAAGTATTGATTCCACTAACGAGCATCTCGCGCGTCATGCGCAGTTCAGATAAGGAAGTGATTTCATAGGGTTCCATGGACTATGTCACATCGCCCATGAGCTCTCAATAAATCCTCTTCCTCCTTTCATGTATGCAGAGCAACGGAGCTCAGTTAGTGGGTCTTAGCTCACATGCTTTGACCACTTGATTTAGCTTAAAACATGGTGCAGTAGGCTCAAGAACTTCTCACATAGTTCTAAGCAGTAAGCACGCATGTCTAGCTCTAAACCAAGCAGTGAGCTATGGAGTGCAAGACATTAATTTTGATGTTCATATTTATGAATATATTTTCTTAAAAGATTTTCCATTTAGTCCACATCATGAATTTTAAGTGATTTTATAACGTCATTTGAACACATATTTTATTTTAATGCTTGAGGAAGTTCTCCAACATTCATTGAGTCCTTTACTTTTCACATTGGATTCAGCCCAACCCTCCTCAAGAGAGTTTAGCCTTCCATTACAATTGAGATAAAAAAAAAACATACAAGGATGAAGACCCTTTCCCAAAAAGAAATCAAAATCAAGATTAGGAGTGCACTAGGAACAACCCTTAATGGGGTTCTCTGGATTTTTTCTCTTCTTACTCTCTTCCTGTCCTTTAGCTCCCTAGTGCAGCTCTTACTTCTTTTTGCTCTAGCAATGGCCTCTTCTACCTCCCTTGGAGAGGTCTCCTTCTTCTTCTAAGCAGCCTCTAAAGAACTAAAATTATTGAGAAAAAAAAAATGGGAACCTCTTTCTTGTGAAGAGAGACTACATTTATAGAGCAGTCATTTTCCTCTCTTTGCTTTTAAATTCTGCCTTTTTGTCCTCCATATTTCTGCTGTCATGAGTGCACATCCCACTTGAGGCATGAAATGACATCTCATTTTCCATTTTTAAATCTCATAATCATTTCAAAACCTTCCTTTTTGTCTTAATTTTTTTTTGTTGCGGAAGATATGGCAGCTAGGAGACAAGCTATTCAATGTGGGTTTTGTCTCAATTGCAATTAATGCCTGAGAAGACAGAAATTTGGTGCCCACTATAGTGCACTGCAATGGTTTTAGTTTGTAACTCCATCCGCAGTAGCGCAATATAGCATCTTTATCTTTTGAATTTGATCCACGGAGCATGCTACAGTGTGCTGTAGTGCGTTGTAGCGAGTTAAGTTTGAAAACTTAATCACAGTAGCGCACTGCAGTGGCTCAGTTTTGAAGTTTGAGTACATTGAGCCTATAAGGATTCATCCGCGGTAGCGCGCTGCGGCGCGCTGTGGCGTGCTGAAGCAAATAAAGTTCAAAAACTTACCTGCAGTAGCTCGCTGTAGCGAGTCAAGTTCGAAAACTTACCAGTTGGAGCATGCTGTAGTGAGTCAAGTTTGAAAACTTACCCACCATAGCGGTTTAAGTTCGTAACATCATCCGCTATGGCGCGCTGCAGCGATGTAAGTTCGATTCTTCCTCTGCGGTAGTGCGCTATGGCGCGCTGTGGCGCACTGTAGCGGAATCGCTCCAGATTTTAAAGTTACCCTTAGATTAGTACTTTCTGCTTGCCAGTAGTCGTAGCGCGCTGTGGCACGCAGGAGTGCGCTATAGTGCGCTGCAGCGATTTTCTCCCAGAAATTGTAGAAATGCTTCAGATTCTCCCAAAATTTGATGTGCTCTCATTTTTCCTGGAAATGAACAGAATTTTATCAAAGCGGGTGGTTCTAATATGAACATTGAATGAGATTTTCCTTTAATTATAGTATAAATTATGGATTCATCACACCCCCACACTTAGATTCTTGCTTGTACCCGAGTAAGCTCAAAAATGATTTTTCTATTTTTTAAAATATGAGAGTTAAGATTTAATATCAATGTAAAATTTATTGTCGTTCAAAACTTATGCATAACTAAAATGACTAGCAAATATTCCTCCACTAAATTTTTCTAACTCCGATTATAATCTTTGGTTGATTGACTAGTCTCCAATTTTAAGTTTGTAATGCTTGATGCTTCATGATGGGAGAAGTTCTTTAAAATTTATTAAACTAGTGAGGCAGTAAGTACCAAGAGTTTTGTGCCATATGTGCTCCTTCTTACGAATCATAAAGATGCACAATATTTTAGGAGAGATATTTTTCATCATCCTATTTCATTTTTTTAGGTGAGATATTTTTCTTCATCCATATTTTTGTTTTCTTTTTCAGCTTTAGGGAGAGACATTTTTCTTCATCGCATTTCTATTTCCTTGTGATCATGAAGTCCTACAGGAGCCTAGCACACTCTTTAGTTTACTCAATTTTCCCCCACACTTAGACCTTAGCATTAATCTTGTTAAATGTTTGGGGACTAGATACATGTAACAACCCTAAGTTGTTACCCTAACTAGACCTGGATTAATTAAGCTAAACCAAGGCTTGATTTTAATTTCATTGGATTCAATGGGTCATTTAAACCTAACCCTAGAAGTTTGGAATCAATTGGAGCTAAAATGGAAAATTTGGTACTTTTAGCTTTTTTTAAGCTCTAAAAAATACTTAAATTATTTTGATCTCCAAATAAAAATCTGATTCATTTTTAAATTCCTCATACCCTAATTAGCTAAGGGTGAAATTTTGGGGATTTTTGGAGCTCATTTAGTCATAAATTGGATTTAAATCATTTAAGAATAATTATATATTATTTAAATAGATTTATTTTATTTAATTTAATTAAATCAATTATTTTTAATTAAGTGAGATTTGCTGTCGGAACCGCGACAGATCCGCTACGGGGTCCAGACAGCGGGGCACCTTACCCGTCGAATGAATGATCTGGCACGCAACTCAGCACGTTTAATCCAACGGCTCGCATACCGCGTGCCGTGATCTAATCCCCGATCGGCATCTCAGATCGGACGTACGAGATCTTCTCCACAGTTTCGTTAATCTGAAGCCGCATCAGAACATCTATCACCAACGGCTTCGTGGTTCAGACGGCAGAGGCGAACCCTACCACTGTGGATCTTCGTCCCCGAAGAGATCCCGTCCCGACTGAGAAGATTCACGGAAATTTGCCACGTAACCTTGTCTGCCACTCCCCTCGCCAGGTCAGCTAGACAGTTAGCACCTTTCCGTAAGTGGCTGAGCCTAGTAAGGCGACTCGGGAGGCCTATACCCTCCCAATTTCAGGAAAATGGTGAGGACCCTCGGGCCGAGCGAAGCTCCTTTCCCAAGCCCCGGTTTCCATTCCTAGGACTCCATGGCGCCTATAAATACCTCCGAGACTTCACAGTGAGTCCCTTTGCTCACTGTGAATCCCTAATTCCTTAGCTGAAGGCCTGCTGGAGCTTCCATCACCTCAGCATTTTCTCAGCATTTCCAGAGCTTAGAACTATTGATAGAGGGCCCGTCTGGTGTTCAGACCCCCTGTGCACGTTCGTCTAACCTTCAGGAAGCTTAGGAGCAGTTTAATTCTCCTTGGTCGAGCCTACAACTCGACTTCAGGTACAACCTTCCTCCATTAAAATTTCTTCAGGCTCCATTTGATTTCTGCCTTCTGAATGAGCTCTGGATGTCATCTAGGTCACCTTAGCCACCTAGGAAACCTAGTGTGATTATCGCCTAGGGCTAAGCTAGCTCAAGTTGATCGTATTGATCGCCTGAGATAGCAGCCGAGCTAATGGCTGAGTCCGAGTAAAGACCCGACGATTGGCTGCGCCTCAGGTTAAGATAGGTTGGGGGTTCGACGCGTCTCGACTCTCTGAACATGTAAGGATCGAACCCCGGTAGAATCGAGGCCTCTGTGAGGAGAATTGCCCCCTCACAGACAGCCTGAACGCCCGTATCGAAGGCGTCTCGGTCGAGTAGCACCCCGTCGATCCAGACGGATCCAGATGGGGGTTCTTGGTCCACTCGATGCGTCTTGACTCAGGGAACATGTAGGGATCAAGCCGAGCCGCCGTCATCGTCTGTGCGCCGAGAATTTTAGCGCCGAAGCTCGGCTGACTCGGGACCCGTCGAGAGGAAGGAGACGAAGTCGCGGGTTCTGGGCCGGGCCGACCCAGGACCCGTGCGGTTCTGATTTTGGGCCGCGCCTAATTAATATTTATTGGATAACATTTTTAATGATTGCGATTTAATTTAATTAAACCCTATAGTTTTAATTTAAATAAATATTCAGATTAAATTAATTGAATAACTTTAGTTATACAAATCCAAATGGTATGATCCAATTTTAACGCCCCGTCCCATCACCGTGCGCAAAGACAAGTGAAATTTCATAGTTCGGCGGCGGAACGGTACGCTACTTGGGAACGGTGGGCCATACAAGTAGAACCCATCTTCCCGATTAGGCTAAAGAGACAGGGTCGTACTGAAGACCACTGACTCAAACCCTAGGAGTAGGTTCGAGAGTCAATATTTAAGATAAGGATACTTATCTTAGGTATTAGACTGGCACGTACATAAGGTTTAAGGGAGTTAATAAGAACCCATGTACGTTATAAAATATATCAGCGTTTCCTGTACGCTGATCACATCACAACACTATGTATAGTAGTATAACAGAGTACGGAAGCTAAAAGCAAAACATCCAGAATACATTCATCTCAAGCAATAGTAAATGTCCATCTCAGAAAAGGAAAGTAAGAAGTACATCCAGGGTTTATTACAAACCATTCAAATGCAGAAATATAAAGAGTCTACCTAAAATGTTGGAAAGAACTAGAAAGTAAAAGTAGGTGCTCGATCCCCTACAGCTCCAATTGCTCCTCTTGAGTTTCTGGGATGTCCTCCTGGCCTGCCTCCCACAACTGCTCGGGATCTAGCAAATTGCCGGATCCCAAAAGTACCCCGTGTTAGACAAGAAGTCTAACACATCGAAGCTAGCTATACAAGCTAAACAAAACATAAAAAATATGCAAGAACATAAAGTAAAAGTGCAGGAAAAACTGTAAAGACATCAGATAACTGAACTATAAGAATGAAGCAAAGTAAAACTGCATCAAAACTAAATACTGAAAGTAAATGAAAATGGCAGATGCTCATAAACCAATGTGAAAGGAATGTCAAATGCTGAGAAGAATGCTATAAGCTGCACTATATGCCACTGAAACAATGCTCACAAGTATGCTATACCATGGTATATCACAGAACTATCACTGAAGGTTTATGAGCAGTACGGTCCAATGTAAGCACAACAGTTAGGAAGTCAGTATGGTGACGCAGATGCACCATGAAATTTCCCAATCTTTATATATAACATTCCGTATCTCATACTGTATCATTGATATCCATGTGTCACAACAGAAGGAATGAGTTCAACTCATGTTTATGCTTATGCTTATGCCACCATGTTAATAAATGAGAAATCCCAAAATCCATGAAGAATATTGTAAGAAATAGTATTGAATCCCAAGTCTCCACTGTATAGAATCCTGCTAGAAGGATTCTGACTCCAAACTTCTAGATCAATATTTGGTTAAAGTTGCTTAGCTACTTAAGGATCATTAGGCGGGGTGATTGTATACACATATTGAATATGATGCAAGGGTAGAACTCACAACATTTAGTTTGATTACGCCACCCTAATGAAGCGATCTTCATTAGGAGGCACCATCCGATGATGATTTTGTATCTCGAACTAAGCATTAAGTCACTAAACTCACAATCATACTTAGCGTCTTAAGGAAGGTGAATCCCGTTACTTAGTTTATTCGAGCCAAACCTATTGAAGCGATCTTCGCTAGGAGGCATTCCCAATGGCAACTTATCTTTCAATTAAACTAAGGAATGGGTACCCATTTAATACACTCTTAGGATTGATTGATTTACTCTAAGCGAGGTTATATCCGCCTAAGCCCGCAGGATAGCAACAAAGATAAATCTCACTTAGAGTGACTCAACCAATCTAGAATATTACTGGGGACCAGTAATATGGGTATACTATACTACACTACCCAATAATCAAGGTTCAATCAAGTCTATTTAATAGAACAAGGATTTATCAAAACTATAAGTCTTAAACTAATAGGTAAGTCCTATCCAAAGTTTCATCAAGTGAATGTGATCTAAGATCACTTAATATGGATTCTACCACAAGGAGATGTATCTCTTCTAATGTCTTAAGTGATTACTACCACAAGGAGAATAGATCAGTCTCTAAGGTGATGTGATCTTCTATACTTCTACCTCAAGGATTCATATAAGGCCTCCTACCTCATGATATATGAATTTAGGTCTTTTAAATAATTCAAGATGATCTTATGAAGAGATACTTAAGGTTCTCTCCTCTAAATGTTAACATTAAGCTATTAGGTTCTGATTCATATTTAGGTTTAGGATGGTTAGATCAGATGATTAGGTCATTTGATCAGTCTCAATCTAAGATCATGGGATCTAAATCAGGAATATTTTTGAGACTTTGATTGCTTAATTAATCAATATGATTTTATTAATCTTCTTATGCTAGTCCTCTTACTTAAGAGTAAATCAGGGATCTTAAGGTTTGATTCAGATCAAGAAGTCACATAGGATTATCATTAACCCTAATTTGTCTAATTCAATATTTAGAATCAATAATGAATCAGATGTATTATTGGAGGATGTTCATTTCAAAATCTTGAAATCAATATCATTTAAGTTTGGTTTCTTAAGGTTTTGGACTCTCCTTAAGTAGATTAGGGTTTGATCCCTTCTCATGCCTTAAGAAAAATAAAGTTATGCATTTAGGATCAATGTCAAATCAGTGGATTGATTATGTATTATTGTTGCCAATCTCAGACCTAGATCAAGTCTTAGAAGCTTGATCCAAATCTTAAGATTTCTTAAGTTAATTAAGATTCTATATCTTTGAGTTTATTCAAGCATACTTAATAAGTTTGTAAGAATGAATTCAATTCATTTACTTGCTAGTCTAAACCAAGCTGATAATTCAAGTTCTAAAACAAGGGTTACTTAGTGCTAATCAAACCCTAATTCCAATCAAAAAGGATTAGCACATAAGTATAAATCCAACCATTCAAATCACATGAAATTTGGCATGTAAGTTCTACTTAATCACACAAGAAATCAGAGCCTCAGTTTGCTAATATCTAGTAAGTGTAAACCCTAAAATCCACTAATCATATTTTAAAAAAATTATGGCATAATTAAGAGTACAGAATTTAGAAAAATATTCTACTTAGCACATGCATTCTATTCATCATAAGTAAACTAATGGCACCCTAAACATGCAATTTGTCTAAGTGGAATGGCTAATTTGCCCAAATTAAGATCCACTGTAATTAGGCAATAATTAAAGATTTAACCATTAGATGCAAGATTTTATTGTATATTTAGGTTCCTGAGATTTTTCTAATTATTTTCGTATATGATATCATAGGATTTGGACCAATGGATTAAAAGTTATTTACATAATACATTCTGTATTTTTATTTAATCAAAATCCTATGATTTGAATAATTGAATTATTTTCCTTAAGAAAAATAATTCCAGAAATTCCGATTTAAATAAAACGGCTCGGCCCGAAATCAAAATGCGCGGGTCGACCGGGGCCCGGGAGACCCGGAACTGTCGCACCGCGCGGGTCGTGGGTCGACCCGGCCCGCACAGTGCCGTCGTCCCCGATCCTTCATCCCGACAAATAGAGCCGATTAGGGAACCCTAATTGCCAAAATTCTGGCACGTCCAGACCACAGCTCGGCCAGCATTCGATTGCTACTCCATCACCATGGTCAGACGCGTCGATTGAGACTTGAAGCTCCTCATGAGATGGTCTGGATTAGCCAGACCTTACTCACCCGAGGATTTTGCCATAGAGTTACTGTGGGGAGATAATTCTCCCCACAGAGGCCATGCCAGACGCCGAGCTCGATCCCTACACCATCAGGGAGGTGAGGCGGATCGAAGCCCTCTGGTCTGGGGGTATGGGGTGGCCTGGATCGCTGGGTCCTTACTCGACCGAGGCGATCCAGAAGAAACTGAACCCGATCGATTGATTCGATCAATCAGGGCTAACCTAGACCCTAATTATGATATAGCTGAGCTCGAATCGACAATAAGTACGAAAACACATCAAATGGAATAGGATTCGAGCCTTATTGACTCGAATCCTGCAATTGGAATACTTGGTTTTGTCTGGGAGTTCACAGACAGTGATGAGGTCTCCTCTGGCCTTGCGGAGCTGCCTTAGATCTCTTTGAGAGTTCTTGAACTCCAGGAGACTCTCCTATCAGCGGTACGCGAGCTTGGGAGCGCCGGGATGAAGCTTAGCTGCTCGGGAGCTCGGTAATGGCGGCGAGTTTGCAGAGGGTTCAATTGACCAGCAAAGGGTCTGAGGGCATGGCAAAGATAAAGATCCACAGTGCGGGTGCACTGTGGACCATCTGATGTATTGATTGGAAAGACGCAACGGCCCTGATCAGCTGGATCCTAACGGCCGAATCAGAATAAATCCACGCCGTAGGATTGATCGGGTTGATCTAACGGCGGATCAGCGCTTCTGCGGGATTAAATCTCGACCGTCAGATAAAAGGCGAAATAGTCAGATGTACAGGATCCTGCTGTTGCGTGCCCTGGGCTCCGCAGCGGATCGCCCGCGGTCCGCACAAATTTGTTTGGAACCCTTTTATGCAATTGAACCATTTTAATTGAAATTGAATTATGGTCCAAATGAATTCCAAATTGCACCAAATTTTCACCCTTAGCTAATTTGGGGGTGAGGAATTCAAAAATGCAATCAGATTTTAATTCTGAGATCAAAATATTTTGGGTCTAGACTAGGGCATCTAGACTGATCAAATTGCAATTTTTGACTTAGAGAAGTCCAATGAACTTCAAATTTTCCAGATAGGCTTAAAGTAATGTTCTAAAGATAGTTATACTAAAATAATTAGGAAAATCTATATTTTACATGGTAATAACCTAGGATTGTTACACCAATATACCATTTGAATCGAAAAATACAAGTAATCTAAATATTCAATAAAATCACAGATTGATTGTTTCAGATTATGGAGGCCCTGTATGGCATATTGGCTGGTATGACAGTACTATGTCTTAGGCTTATTGCTACTTTGGATGGATTATTCAGTATTGTTTTTCTGTTTGGCTTAGCCACATGCTTCAATGGCCTTATTTTCAGTAATTGCTTATTTTGCCACATATTTCAGTGGCTTTGCATTATATCACTTACCTTGCTTTTACTACATGTCTCAGTGGCCTTTCTATTTTATATTAATCTGCATGTTGTATGCATACTCTTATGGCTTAGATATATGTATAAATGGCATATTTAGGATGCTATAATTTTATTATGTTCAGTATTTGTGTTCTTTTATACTCAGCATGTTTTAATGTGATCATAATCATGTTAGGAGCATATTTATTTCAGTAGTTGTAGTTACTTTTGCTTTAAGCCTCACCTTGTTTATTTTTCATTGTATACTGGCTATAAATGGATAGTTTATAGTTACCCATTTCTTTCATAGCTTGTTGCACCCTTCATTGCTTGCATATGTAGTTAAATTAAAATGTGATATCTTTAAATGTTCAGTTCATTAAAATAGCCTAAAATGTACTTAGACAATTGTCTAACTGTAACCTTTTTATTTTGTTGGCTGGGGCCCTGACATTTGTGATACTGACAAATGTCAGATTCAGACGTGTTCGTGGGCAGTGTCGCAGAAGAGGAGCAGGTTCAGGAGGAGGATCGTGCTGTTGTTATTTATTTAGATATTGCATTTTATTTTAGTGAGATTGAGAGACATTTTCATTCTCTTTAAAATTCAGTTTATAATAATTAATTCTGGATGTGTTTCATTTCTGCATTGTGATGAGTTACTGTATTGCATTCTCTTTTCCTACTATGTATGCTTGTGGATGTTACTCTATTATTCATTGCTTCCACCATTTTGATATTTGTATATTGATGATGTTATAGCACTTGGTGACAAGTCCTTGGCTTAAGGCAGGTTGGGTTTACCTAACTTTACTCGAGTCAGGGATTTGCCACAGTTGGAGCACCGTACTTCCTTGTTGTCAGTACGAGGGCCCCACAATTCAACCAGAGACCATTCCATTGTTTTGATGCTTTAGTGTTATCAATTTGTTGTGTCAGTTTGCATTAAGCACATTTTGGTTGAATTTTAATATTTCCATTAATATTATTTTGACATTCATACATTAAAAAGTTTAGAATAATTATTCTTTGCAAATTGTAAAAAAATTGGGAAATATGAGAATCCATAATTCATTAATTCTAAAATGTCAAAACACAAAAAGGAAAATGAAAATAAGAAAATAAGAAAATAAGAAAAAGTACAACCTATTTAGGTGTGGGTTGCCTCCCACCAAGCGCTTGTTTTAACGTCTCAGCCTGACACTTGTAAAATCTCCTATGTGATTCCTTCCATAGGAAGGTCTTATAAGATCCATCATCCTTTCTCTTGCAGGTTACTTTCTTCCAAATATGGCTTCAATCGATTCCCATTTACCTTGAAGGTTCCTTCACTTGAAGTGAGATCTATGGCTCCATGAGGGTAGACCTTTGTCACTGTGAACAGGCTCATCCACCTTGACTTTAATTTACCTGGAAATAATCTAAATCTTAAATTAAAAAGGAGTACCTTCATCTCTAGTTGAAAATGTTGTTGTTTAATTAATTTATCATACCATTTTTTTGTTTTTTCTTTATACATTTTGACACTTTCATAAGCATTCAATCTAAATTTATCAAGCTCATTCAATTGCAGCATTCTCCTTGCTCTTGCTTGTTGGAAGTTGAAGTTCAATTTCTTAATGGACCAAATGGCATGGTGTTCCAACTACACGGGAAGATGGCAAGATTTACCATACAAATGCTTGTAAGGGGACATTCCAAAGGGAGTTTTAAAAGTAGTTCTATATGCCCAAAGGGCATCTTGAAGTTTTGATGTCCAATATTTTTTATTTTGATTCACTATATTCTCCAAGGTCTGCTTTAGTTCCCTGTTTGAAACTTAGACCTATCCACTAGTCTGAGGGTGTTATGCAGTTCCCACCTTATGTCTTACTCCATAGCTTCTCAGCAAACTCTAAAGCTGCCTATTATAGAAATGCTTCCCCCCATCGCTTATGAGGAATCTAGGTGTACCAAATCTCACAAACACATGCTCTTAGAGAAATTTGACAATAGTTTTAGCATCATTATTCACACATGCAAGTGCCTCTACCCACTTTAAAACATATTCAATAGCAACAAGAATAAACACGTTAGTTTGGGATAAAGGAAATGGGCCCATGAAATCAATTCCCCATACGTCGAATAGCTCCACCTCAAAGATTCCATTCAAAGGAAGCTTGTCCCTTTTGCTCAGGTTTCTGGTTCTTTGGCATTTATCACAAATTTTAACATACTTAGCAGTATTTTTAAATAGATGAGGCCAAAAGAACCCAGATTGAAGCACCTTAGTGGTAGTTCGATAAATTCCATGATGCCCTCCATAAGGGGATGTGTGGAAATGGTAGAGAATGTCCTTGATTTCTGAATTGGGCACACATCTCCTTAAGAGTTGATCATTGCAACATTTATAGAGGAATGGATCATACCAAAAGTGATTTTTTATGTCAGCAAATAATTTTTTTCTTTGTTGGAAGTTCAGGTCTTTGGTATAACTCCTCTTGCAAGATAATTTGCAAAGTCAACAAATCATTGAGGTTTTGTCATTGTAATAGTGTACGACTTCTCATCGAGGAATGACTCACTAATATTAGTCAATTTATCATTTTCAAGGTGGGTCAATCTAGATAGGTGGTCAGCTAACACATTCTCATTCCCCTTTTTATCCTGTATTTCTAGATCAAATTCTTACAAGAGCAGCACCCAACTTATTAAGAGAAGTTTTGCTTCTTTCTTTTGAAGGAGATACTTAATGGCCGAATGATTAGTATAAACAATAGTTTTTGACCCAATGAGATATGACCTGAATTTAGTGAATGCAAATATGATGGCTACAAGTTCTTTCTCCATGGTGGCATAATTTCTTTGTGCATCATCTAGGATCTTACTAGCATAGTAATTGAATAGAAGGTTTGCTCCTTTTGCTACCCAAAGATAGCACCAACTGCAAGGTCACTCGCATCACACATAATTTCAAAAGGGATATCTGAATTTAGAGTAGAAATTTTGGGAATAGAGATCAAGGTGATTTTAATAGCATTGAAACATTTTAAAATTTTTCATTAAATTTGAATTCGACATCTTTTCATAGTAGTATACACAACGACAAGCTTATATCAGAAAAGTTTATGATGAATCTTCTTTAAGATCCTGCATGCCCAAGGAAACTTCTAATTCCTTTTACATTGATAGGAGGAGGGAGTTTTTCAATTACCTCAACCTTAGCCTTATCAACTTCTATTATTTTCCTAAAGATCAAATGACCAAGAAAAATACCTTCTTCGACCATAAAGTGACATTTTTTCTAATTCAAGATCAAATTTATTTCTTCACACCTTTTTAGAACCTTGCCCAAATTGGTGAGATAACGGTAAAAAGAACTTCCAACAATAGAGAAGTCGTCCATAAGGATTTCTAAGCATTCCTTTATCATGTCTAAAAAAATATCCATCATACAGCGTTGGAAAGTGGCTAGAACATTACATAACCCAATGGGCATTCTCCTAAAGGCAAATGTCCCAAAGGGGCAGGTGAAGGTTGTTTTCTCTTGGTCTTTAGGTGCAATCAGGATTTGATTATACCCAGAATATCCATCGAGAAAATAGAAAAAGGGATTCCTTGCCATCCTATTGAGCATTTGATCTATGAATGGGAGAGGGTAATAATCCTTCCTAGTTGCTTTATTTAGCCTCCTATAATCAATACACACTCTCCATCAAGTCACCATTATAGTGGGGATCAATTCATTGTTATCATTGAGCACAACAGCCATCGAACTCTTCTTTGGGACCACATGAATAGGGCTTACCCAAGGACTGTCAGAGATGGGGAATATGATTCTAGCATCTAAGAGTTTAATAATTTCTTTGTGAATGACTTCCTTTATGTGAGGGTTTAAACGCCTTTGAGGTTCAATCGATGGATAGAGTTGTCTTCCTAAAGGATACGGTGCATTCAAAGAGTTGGGCTAATCCATTTCAGATTTGCTATACTCCATCCAATTGCTCTCTTGTGGTCTTTTAAAACCATACATAATAGCATCTCTTAATGCTAATTTAACAAGGCAAAAATTATTACAGGTAAAGATGTCCCTTCCCCAAGGTAAGTATACTTTAAGTGAGAAGGAAGAGGTTTTAATTCTAATTTTGGAGGGACATCTATAAGAAGTTGAATTATTTTTCTTTCTTTGATCAATTCCTCAATCTCTCCTTCTTCCGTGAGGTACTCATCTTCCTCATTCAATTGCATCCCCCGCTTCTTCCACATATCCCAATATCAATGCATCTTCAATTAAATTGATCCCCCAGGAATCCTCATTGGGCTTGGATGGGTGCCTCATAGAATCATTAACATGAAATTTCACCTCCTCATCTCCATATGATACTCTCAATTCCTCTTTATCAACATCAATCATCATTCTTTTGATAGCTAAATAAGGTCTACCCAAGATAATGGGGATTTCATTATTTTCATCTTCCATATCTAAGATTATGAAATCAGATAGGAAGATGAATTTATCAACCTTTATAAGTACATTTTCAATAATTCCTAAAGGAGATTTTATAGGTCTATCAGCTAAGTGGAGTAGAATAGAGGTAGGATTCAAGTGATCTATTCCTAATTTCTTGAATATGTAAAATAGCATAAGATTTATGGATGCACCCAGATCACAAAGAGCTTTTTGGAAAGATTGGTTTCCAATAGTGCATGGGATGGTGAAGCTACCAGGATCCTTCTTCTTAATGGGGATCTTTCTCTAAAGAACTGCACTACATTCTTCTATTAAAGCCACAATCTCCTTCTCATCATTCCTTCTCTTCTTTGATAAGATATATTTCATAAACTTGGCATAATTCGGCATTTGCTCCAACGCTTCAGCAAAAGGAATGTTTATGTGACAAGTTTTAAAAGTTTTTAAAAATTTGTGAAATTGGACATCAAGTTTCTCTTTAGCCATTTGCTGAGGGTAAGGGTTGTTAGGAGTAATCTGAAGTTGGTCATTTGGTTGAACCTTCTATGAATCCCTTACTTCATTCCTCTCATTCTTACTCATTACTTCTTCCTTCCTTGGTTCCTCTCTAGTGTTTGTGATGGTCTTTTCAGCCTCTTCATGCACAACCGGGTTGGTTATTTTACTGCTTCTTAAGGTTATAAAGTTTCTTGATACGTTCTCGCACTCTCTAATGATTCCAACTAAAGCCATTTTTTCTAGTTGCTTCATGATCTCTTTTTGATTTTTGTTTAATTCTTCTTACAGACACTTCTTACCTTAAAAGAGTATGTTCATGTCAATTTAGCGCATCATCAGTTTTATTCATAAATTTAGTGGTGGATGTTTTGAATTTGTTAAAGGAGTGCTCCAACCTTTCTCTACTTCCGCCATGATTCATAATTACATTGACATTTCTTAATTCACAATCTCCCTCTTGACATGATTTTAGTTGCGCATATTCTAACTTCGTACTAAGTTGAGAGATTTGATTCTGGAGTTCACAAATTTGTTGCGAGTTTTCTAGAGAGTTATATTCAATTTTAGCCATGTGATCATTTCTTTGGATAGGCCATTGGTAGGCATTTGTCGCCATATCTTCTAAGTGGTCGTAAGCCTCTTCTTGGGTTTTGCTACTAATTGAGCCGTCGACGGCTACATCTATGAGTGTCCTTGTTGGAGCATTCAAACTATTATAAAATGTTTGAACTTGTATCCACAATGGGAACCCATGATGCGGGCATCGCCTTAAGCATTCTTTAAAGTGATCCCAACCATCATACAATGTCTCACCCTCAAACTGATTGAAGTTGGTTATCTCAATTCTCAGATGAGCAATTTTTGCCAAAGGGAAATATTTGGTTAAGAATTTCTAGCCAAAGCATCCCAAGTATGGATAGAATCACTCGGGAAAGAGCCGAGCCAACTCTTGGCTCTATCTCTTCGAGAAAAAGGGGAAAGCCTGAGTTTAATGGTGTCTTCAGAAACACCATTGAACCTAAAGGTATCACAAATTTCAAGGAAGTTTGAAATGTGTGAGTTAGGGTCCTTCGTGGCCAACCCACTAAATTGATTATTTTGAACGATACTAAGTGTAGAAGGTTTGATCTCAAAGTTATTAGCTTCTATATTTGGCCTAATAATTGCATGAAGGATGCCTCTAACAGTGGGCAAGGCATAGTCTCTGAGTGCTCTTTCCCATGGTTCTCTTAAAGGCTCTCTAAGATTTTCATCGAAGTTTTCCATAAAAGCTTGTTGGTTATTTAATATGGCTTGTTCTCTTCTAGCTCATAGATGGGTTTTTTCAATTTTTGGATTGAAAAGATATTCAGTATAATTTCTTCTACTCATACAGATTTAGAAATTAAGCTATCAAGAATAAGTATAGCAATAATTTTTAACGGTTCAGTAAATGAAAGAAAAGCAAAATAGTCAATCTAAGCTATAAATTAGTGCATAAATAAATACAAGAACATAATAAAACTATATGCAAAGAGATTTATTTAAATCATTATTTACTAGTAGATTATCCTTAATACAAAACAATTACCATTCCCCGGCAATGACGCCAAGAACTTGACAGACTGTAAAATACACGTTTGCGCTTACACACAACTGTACGTGGTCTGAAGTAATAATTTGGAAAGTAAGTTATGAGATTTATTGTCCTTAGGGAACGGTGCATTTTGTTACTAAGGTATATCTATATTCAATAATATTTCAATGGTATAATTTCAGCTTGATTTGGTTTCATTAACAAAGCAAGAATTCTAATTTAAGAAACTATTTAAATTAAAGAGGAGAGTTAGGTTTCTTCCATGTGAAATGATAGGGACTTATGTTAAATTACTTCTCAAGTACTTTTCTTTTTTTATTATGCTAATTAATCAAGTGCACATTGTAATCTTTAGAGTTGTCCACTAAGTCCTACAAGTTCAAATCTTGTGCACGAGATGAAAACACTAGTGTTCTAATTCAACACTAAGATTCCCATGAGATTGCAATTAGACTATCTTAGTTTTCCTACATCTAGGTTGTCAAGATAGTAATTTTAATTAGGCAATCTCACAAGCATTAATTCCACTAACGAGCATCTCATGCGTCATGTGCAGATCAGATAAGGAAGTGATTTCATAAGGCTTCATGGACTATGTCACATTGCCCATGAGTTCTCAATGAATCCTCTTCCTACTTTCACGTATGCTGAGCAATGGAGCTCAGTTAGTGGGTCTTAGTTCACATGCTTCAACCATTTGATTGAGCTTAGAACATGGTGCAGTAGGCTCAAGAACTTCTCACATAGTTCTAAGCACTAAACACGCATGCCTATCTCTAAACCAAGAAGTGAGCTATGGAGCGCAGGACATTAATTTTGATTTTCTTATTTATGAATATATTTTCTTAAGAGATTTTATATTTAGTCCACAGCATAAATTTTAAGTGATTTCATAACGTCATTTGAACATAGATTTTTATTTCAATGCTTGAGGAAGTTCTCTAACATTCATTGAGTCCTTTACATTTCACATTGGATTCAGCCTAACCCTCCCCAAGGTTGTTTAGCTTTCCATTACAGCTGAGATAAAAATAAAACATACAAGGATGAAGACCCTTTCATGATCCACCAAAAAAAAATCAAAAGCACGATTAGGAGTGTACTAGGAATAGCCCTTTAATGGGGTTCTCTGGATTCTTCCTCTTCTTACTCTCTTCCTTTCCTTTAGCTCCCTAGTGCAGATTTTACTTCTTTCTCCTCTAGCAATGGGCACTTCTACCTCCCTTGGAGAGGTCTCCTTCTTCTTCTATGCAGCCTCTAAGGATCTAAAATTTTTGAGAAAAAAAAATTGGGAACCTCTCTCTTGTGAAGAGAGAGTGCATTTATAGAGAAGTCAATCTCCTCTATTTGCTTTCAAATTCTGCCATTTTTCCCTCCATATTTCTGCTGTCATGAGTGCACAGCCCACTTGAGGCATGAAATGCATCTCCTTTTCCATTTTTAAATCTCATAATCATTTCAAAATTATCATTTTCCTCTTAAAATTTTTTTGTTACAGAAGATATGGCAACTGCGAGACAAGCTGCTGGCTGGGGGTTTTGTCTCAGCTGCAATTAGTGCCCTGAGACGACAGAAATTTAGCGCCGACTATAGTGCGCTGCAGCAGTTTTAGTTTGTAACTCCATCCACAGTAGCGCGATGTAGCGTCTTTATCTTTTGAAATCGATCAATGGTAGCGTGCTACAGTGCGCTGGAGCGCACTGTAGCAAGTTATGTTTGAAAACTTAATCACGTAGGGCACTGCAGTGGCTCGATTTTGAAGTTTAAGTCCATTGAGCCTATAAGGTTTCATTCGCAGTACCGCACGACGGCGTGTTGTGGCGCGCTGTGGCGCATTGTAGAGAATAAAGTTCAAAAACTTACTCGCGGTAGCGCGCTGTAGCAAGTAAAGTTCAAAAACTTACCCGCGTAGCACGCTGTAGTGAGTCAAGTTCGAAAACTTACCCACTTTAGCGGTTTAAGTTCGTAACATCTTCCGCTATGGCGCGCTTGAGCGATGTAAGTTTGATTCTTCCTCCACGGTAGCGCGCTATGGCTCGGTGTGGCGTGCTGTAGCGGAATTACTCTAGATTACGAAATCCCCTTAGATTAGTACTTTATGTTTGCCAGTAGCCAGAGCGCGCTGTGGTGCACTGAAACGCGCTTGAGCGTGCTGCAGCGGTTTTCACCCATAAATTGCAGAAATGCTTCAGATTCTCCCAAAATTTGTTATGCTCTCATTTTTCCTGAAAATGAATAGAATTTTATCAAAGTGGGCTGTTTAAATATGGGCATTGAATTAGATTTTCCTATAATTATAGTATAAATTATGGATTCATTAGTGACTTAAAAATTTCTTTCATATTATGTATACACACACTCACACACAGATATATATATATATATATATATATATATATATATATATATATATATATATATGTTGTGGATGATGAATGTTTATTGAATGATGATTTTTTTTCCACCCATATATCCACAATTAAAGGTAATACTCAATAATGGGTTAAAAAATTCTAATCAAGTTTTAAGAATTATCGTAACACTCATTGTTAGGTTAAATTGTCTAATATAATAACTGAGAATTACATTTTAAGGTGTGATTTTTGGTGGTTTGGAAGTGACTTTGACCACTTGTGGAGGTTCTAGCCAATTTTGGCTATGTGCTTAGATTGGGCTCATCTGGGCTAGCCAAATTGGGCCAACTTTGAATTTAGGGTTTTAAGTATAGATTGTGACACTTAATTTAGAGTTTTGCTTCAATCATAATCAAATTTTGAGATCCATGGGTCACTTTGGACTGGGGGATGGTTTAGGTTAGCTCAATTGGCCAAGTGATCCCTGATTGGAACAAATCTTAATTTTATGGTTTCAATAAGCAAAAATGATCTTATTATCAATTATAAGGTTGATTCAATTCATTTTAGCTAAGTTATTGGGTTAACCCTAATTTGGGATAGGTGCCAGCTTGAGTTAGCCTAAATAAGTCTTAAATGGACTTTTGGGGCCAAAAGATATGCTTAGGTTTCTTGACAGACCAAAATTACATAGAGTACACTTGTACCCAAGTATAAATGGTCTGAAGTAATATGGGATGGTAAGATCCTGAGAGTATTGTCCACTGAGAATGGTGTTTTATTTTGTTACTATAGTATACTTAATTTCACTAATGTTTAAGTAATAATATGGTGTATTATTTTTCTTTGCTCCTAATAATAGTTTAAGAGTTTATTTTAGTTTAAACTATTTATGGAAAATTAGGGCGAGTTGGATTAAACATGTGAAATAATATGGTTTCATGCAAGTACTTTTCTTCTTAACTTAATGCCAAGTTCATTGGATTAATTGTCTTATTTATTAATCAAGAGAGTTAGTCTTCTCTTGTAAGCATTCTAAATATACTAAATCTTGTCTAGTGCTCAGAAATGAACACTAGAAGATTCTTTATTAGCACGTAGACATTCATGTGATTGTTATTTTATTAGTTCATCCCTTACATCTAAGCAGCAAAAACTATATTTTAGGTTTGAATCACATGAACTTGATTTCACTAATAGCTCACATGCATCGACACTTGATTTAGTTAAAGAAATGAGAAGCTAGACTAAATGAGCTTATGTCACATTGCTCATAGATCTGAGTGCTCTATATCCTTGCATAAGCCTAGGAAGAGCTATGGGTCTCAATTTATGATTCTCGGATCACACGCTGTAGCGCCTTGCTCTCTGTTCGAAACACGCCACGGTGCGCTGTAGCGCCTTGATCTTTGGAATCAAGCGATGTGGCTCACTGCAGTGCCCTTGCTACATAAATTCTTCTTCTTTCTTGATATCAAGTTCCTTGCCCTTAAATGCCACAAAAATACTTGTCAAAGTACTACTAATCATATGAAAAATAGGAAATTTAGCACTAATTTATCTATATTTATTTGGTTCATCGTACCCCCATACTTAACTTCTTGCTCATCCTTGATTAAGCAATGAATACCCCTTTTTGAATACTTAGAATATTTTAATCCTGCTCAGAACAATTTTAAAATTCTTCTCTATATTTATAAAGTTGTTCAACGAAGTGATGATTGAATAGGGGTACTACTCATTTGTATTTGATCCAGCATTTCCATGCTCTTTCCACTTCCTTTTTTTTTCTTTTTCTTTTAAAATAGTGAGTGATGTTGAGAACATATGATTTTAGAAAATCTCAAGTTTTTGTATTGGTGTAAACTGAAGGTTGGTATTCTTGAACATTTTTCAGCCATATGTACTTCTTCTTTCGTAATGCATGCATATCACCTTTTTTGGGATAGACATTTTTCTTCATCCCATTATTTCTTGGGAGAGATCTTTTTTTTTCATCCCCTTTTTCTTCCTTCTGATTTTTCTTTTTCTAGGGAGGGATATTTTTCTTCATCCCATTGTTTATGCAATGTATTTAGTAAGTCATACAAAAACCTATTACATTCTTAATTTCCCTCACACTTAATTTCATAACATCACAAGTTTTTGATAAAGATACACAATAGTGATTATTGATAAATTTCATTGAAGTTTTTACAAATGATGGATACCTTCCTTTTTAGTCAATTATCTATCAAACATGTTAATTTTAGAAAAAATTCCAAATTACTAGTTAGAGCTTGATTGTGAAAATATAAATTTACAAAGCTTGATATTATTGATTTTTATAAGGTATATACACTTAATTACAGTGATAGTGGATAACTAATACATAAAGAAAGCAAACAAACAAACTAGAAAGAAAAACAACAAAATAACAAAGAAAAGTTACAACCTATTTTAATCATCATCCTCATCTTCTTCCTTTTATTCTTCTTCTTCTTATTCTTCTTCTTCTTCTTCTTCTTCTTCAAAATCAGGCCAAGGGATGTTTGGAGGAGGTTCAAGCATTGGAGGTTGTGGTAAGACAAATTCGCTCAGGCCACTATATAGATTCCAATTTGTAAGCATCTCCCCATGAGCTGTGTGAAAGTATTGGTTATACCTACATTGTTGGTAGATGGCAATTTTATAATATTTCATGTCCTCTTCCACATATTTTCCAATATATCTCCTTCAGTCCTTTTGAATAATTTTAAACTTGGAATTTGGGACCGCTGATGTTGAGGCTTCTCCTTCTTCTTGCCTCCTCCTCTTGCTCCTTTTCCCTTCTTGGAAGCTAGTGTGCAGGTTTCTATGAGCTAGAGGAGTGCGGGGAGGAATTAACAGTTCATTACAACTCAACTTTACTCCATAATCGAGGTAGATTTCATTGATAAGATATCCAATGGAAAGGGCTACGCAAGGCCTGGTTAAGGCTTGTCAAAGGTGCTCAACGATGACCCCGGAGATATGAATATATTTTAGTTGTTCAATAGCATAAATTAGAACAACCCTTGCCTAAGTCACTTCACTTAAATTTCCAGATTTCTTTATTCTACTGGATATAAGGACATGCCAAGCGTTGCTTGTGTTTGTTAGAAAGGCATAAGGGATGTTGGAAAGGTTGCCTCTCTAGTTGGCATCGTCGTGCGTGAGAACCCTAGCTACAGTAGTAGGATCAAATCTTACATTTATACATCATTGTAGGAGAAACTTCCTACCACTTTGAGTCCATAAAATTTATCAATTTGCTCAAGCCAAAAGTCTACAGTCTTTCCTCGGACAAAACTTGTTTACCAATTTGCATCGATAGCATATACGAAGACTTCTTGGACAAGGGTTGGATGGATCCCACTATGCAGCTCCACCAAATTTTCCCAACCCCTATTTGCTTTGTTAGAATAGCTTATAGGGTAAGGAGGGGGAAACCCCCTTTTTTGGGATAAGTTTATTCTTTGAGGTTATCTAGATGTAGTGTTGCTCGACCTATATTGAGGAGAACCTCCTGCTATCAAAACTGCCTCTAGATGTTGAGGCTGCAGCGCCCTTGTTGACAGTTGCTTTTCTACTTGAATCCATTATTTTCAGAATGCAGATTGCTTAAAGTTAACAGAGGAAAGATAATAGTTCAAGGAATTATAAGAGAGCAACCCCATCTTTCCCTGCTATATAAAGGCATTCCAAGTGGTTTACCATCTCACCTAAGTTTCCACATGGGGCTCCCCTAATGGATGGTTCAAAAAGCTACCATGAAGCCACTTAAATGTGAATCAACTTTTGACCATTGAGGTGACCAAATGGCAGCTCAAAACAACCTTTGATTGGATTTTATCAATAAGTGCGTGCAGTAGCAGATTTGATATGTTGGGATTCTACACAAAAATTATTTTTCAGCTTCTTTGTTTAAGCTGAGCGCTGTGGTGCATTGTAGCGCATAGTTCTCTATTTTATAATACGCTGCAGCACACTGTAATGGCTCTTCTTTAGTTTTTTTTATTTTCTAGAGCACACTGTAGCGCGCTACGACGCGCTGTAGCATGTTGTAATGCGTTGTAGTGCCTCCCTTTTCCAAAATTCTAGCTAGTTATTAATTTAGGCACAATGTTAGGAATCTCAACCTCATTGAGTTCTTAATAACATATTTCAATAGCAAAATATAAGATTATTATAATTAAACTGCTAAAAATTTAAACTAAACTAATCAAAAGATTATGGGTTTGCTACCACTAAGCGCTTGGCTTAACATTCTTAGCTTGCCAGTTTAAGCTTACTCGCATCGCATTCCATGGTGGTATTTCCATCCGGATTCTTAAAGAACCCGGGTGAGCAGAATCATGTTTTCTTTTTGCCATGCTCAAACTCAGGCAATCAAGATTATCAGTGGCAGAATCCATTAGTTTGTTTGGGGTTGGATTTTTCATTTTTCTTCCTCTTTCCCCTATGTGTTTTTCTCTTAACTTTAACTTCCTTAATGCTATTACCTCCAGATGAAGCGCAAGTAGTTATTTTTAATTCATTTCTTATTGAAATAGCGCGTTCAATTTTGGGTTCTAATCGGGGTGCCTTGTTAAAATTTCTCTCTCTCCACCTTAAATCAATATGTTTCCTTAAAAATAGAGTGGGCTTCAAATCAATATTTCTTCTCAACCATTAATTATTATAGTCATGATTTCTCATTCCATGTCTATTATAGCTCTGGTGGTTGCTAAGAAAGTTCTTTCAAAGATTATGATGGAATTCTCATTCCAGCTATCCCATTCACAAATAATATAATCATTCGAAATCAAGAATCCTTCAATTCCCACCAAAACATTCCTCATAATTTCTATGGGAGTCATTGAATTGAGGTTTGCAAATTCTATAATTATCGAGGTATCTTCCATTCCTCCTACCCCTAACTTAAGATAAATGTGTTATGGCATAACATTGACCGAGGCTTCAAGATCACACAAGGGATCTAAAAGAACTTCTCCTTCAATGACACATGGGATATTCAGTCTCTCTTGGGTCCTTTCTTTTCATAGCAATTAAGGTTTCCCCCATAAAAAGTTTACTCACAAGTCTCCCTTCTTCTATTTCCAGTTTAAGCCCTTTTTCACCCAGTTTCTCCTTAGCTTGCCCTTTTGGAGGGTTATCTTTAATCTCCTCAGATGTTATTGCACTAACCGTTTCCTTAGGATTAAATTTTGTTGAACTAGGCAGCATCCCTTATGGATGAGTGGACAATTTTTGAGAAATTTGGCCAAGTTGAAGTTCTATGTTTCTAAGGGTGACTTCAATTTATTGAATGGATGACTAATGATGATTTATGGTCTATTTAGTCTATTTCATGAATTGAATAGTGTCAACCTTAAATGAGCTAAGAGCTCTTTCTATTCTCTCTTAATTTTTTTTGTTACGGCAAGAAGGAGTTATTTTAGTTTTGTGCTGGCCTATTTTGCATTTGATTCCCATTATTATAACTGGCTTGTGTGTTTCCATTACTCAAAGAAAAGTTTTGGTGATTTTTCCACCCTTGATTGTAAGTGTTGGAGTAAGGATTATTCTAGGAATTGTTAAAGTTGTTATTATTTCTAAGGAGGTTGACATTCTTGGTGTTTGAAGGCGCAAAGGGATTGTTTGAGTTACAAGTTTTACTATTATGAGCCCCCCACATAGCTCGCAGTGTACTTCTTGGATAGCATTGGCACTTAGTTTCTCTATCCTCTACATCAATATGTCAATCTCTCGCTGAAGTGCAGTGATTTGGTCAGATTTGGTCAAGTTACTGACTTCTCTCCTATAGAACTTAGTCGTTCAGTCAGCCATTGATAAGAATTATAAGCCATTTCTTCTAAGAGGTTATATGCTTCTTCCTGAGATTTGTTATAGAGAGAGCTGTCAGTAGCTGCATCAATTAGGATTTGTGTGGGTGCATTCAAACTATTTTAGAATGTTTGAACTTGCATAAATTGTGGGAACTCGTGATCTGTGCAATGCCTTAGGCACTCTTTGAAGTACTCCCAACCATTATATAACGTCTCCCCTTCTTATTGAGAGTAGCTAGAGATTTCATTTCTTAACCTAGTGGTCTTCGCAGGTGGGAAATATTTAGCTAGGAATTTCCTAGCCAAATCATCCTATGTGCCAGTTTTTGGGTTTATGTCTCGTGAGAAGGGAAAGAGTCTTAATATAATGACATCATCAGTAACACCATTATAACTAAATATATCACATATCTCTAAGAAATTGGAGATATGTGAGTTGGGGTCCTCCATAGCCTGACCAATAAATTAGTTATTTTGAACCATCTCTAGAGTAGACACTTGATTTCAAAATTATTAGCTTTTACATTAGGTCTTATTATCGCATGTGGTATTCCTCTCACAGTATGTACGACATAATCTATACGAGCTCTCTCCCTATTTTGCACATGAATTTCTCTTATATTATCTCCTAAGTTGTCCATTTGTTGTTGGTGTTGAGTTGTTCTAAGTTGTGTACATCTAGTTCTTAACAATATTCTTTCAATTTTGGGGTCAAAGAGATGATTTGAATAGTTTCTCCTACACATGCACAACTTGATTTAAATATAAATTCTCATGCACAACTCAAATATCATGAAATTTGTCAAACAAGTAAAAAGAACAGTAGCTACAGAGAAGAATTAAACTAACAAATAATTAAGGAAATTAAAAAGTATATATACTTAAAAAAATCTTAAATCACTAATTAATTTTAAGTTTTCTCTAATACAAAACAAGTAAATTGTTCCTCAACAATAGTGTCAAAAACTTGACAAACCAAAAATATGTAGTATGCACAAGCACACAAGTGTATGTGATTTCAAGTAATATGTGATGGTAAGTTCTTGAGATTTATCAACCATTGGGAAAGATGTTCTATTTTGTTACTAGAGTATACTTAATTTCACTAATGTTTAAGTGATAAAATGGTGAGTTATTTTTCTTTGGTCCTAATAACAATTTAAGAGTTTCTTTGAGTCGAAACTATTTATAGAAAATTAGGGAGAGTTGGGATTAAACATTCAAAACAATATGGGTTCATACAAGTAATCTTATTCTTAACTTAATGTCAAGTAAATTAGATTAACTTTTATATTTAGTAGTCAAGAGAATTAGTCTTCTCTATTAAGCATTATGAATATACTAAATCTTGTCTAGTGCTCTGAAATAAACACTAAAAGGTTCTTTTTTGGTACATAGACATTCATGTGATTGTTATCTTATTATTTCATCTCTTATGTCTAAGAGACAAAAACTATATTTTATATTTGAATCACATGAACTTGATTTCACCAATGACTCACATGCATTGACACTTAATTTAGCTAAGGAAATAAGCAGCTAGACTAAAAGAGCTCAAGTCACATTGCTCATAGCTTTGAGCTCTCTATATTCTTGCATAAACCTAGGATGAGCTATGGGGCTCAATTGATGGTTCTCAGCTCACACACATCAGCATCTTAATTTAGCCAAGGTGATGCACTACAAATCTCAAAGAACTTATCACTTGGTTTTGAGCTTAGCATGCACTATCACCTCTCATAAATTAAGAGCGAGCTATAGAGCTCATAGATTGTTTATATTTCTCATGGCTTTGACGCTCATGCCTTGTTCAAAGTTGTCTCTGGGCTATTTTTGCACAACAAATGTTGTCATGGACATTTGCAGCATTAACGCTCATGCATGCACATCTTAGGACAAAGTGTTCATCAAGCTCTATGAGATTTTCATGTTAAAAATCTAGCATGCAGGTTTATATAAAGAATTATATTTTCCAATCATTCATTCATTCAACATAAAGAGAACAATTGAAAACTAAACGACATTCCATTAAATTGAAGAGTACAAACATTATATCCATATATTCTTACAGGTTCATACCCAACCCTCCCAAAAAGGGGGTTTAGGCTGCAATGAAAATAAAGGCACAAGAAGAGCAACTAGAAATGATGAGCCTGTGCATGACTCTTATAGGAAAATACAAGAGATAAGATTTGAATACAATATGACAGATGAAAAATATATGTCTGCGCTTGCACGCAAGTGTACGTGGTCTAAAGTAATAATTGAAGGTAAGTTCTAAGATTTATCGTCCTCAGAGAACGCTGTGTTTTGATTCTAAGGCGTATCTACTTTTAATAATGTTTAGAAAAATATGTTTTCAAATTTTGTGGTTTCTAACTTAGCAGTTCAAAGATTGTAATTCAAGATACTATTTGATAAAGAATGGAGAGTTGGGTTTTCATCATGCAATTGTTAAGGGAATGGTGTCAATAATCACATTATATTAACTTTTAATGAAATTGTTTTCATGCAATTTAAAATCAAGTGAGGATAGTATTCCTTAGATTGGTTATCTAATTCCAACTAACTCATGCCTAGTGCACAAGATGAACACACAAGGGTTCAATCTTAGCACATAAACTCTCATGTGATCACATTGTGTTGATTAAGATTTCCTAGCGTAGGCTATCAAATTATTCTTTTAATTCGGCGATCACACAAGCTCGATTTCCACCAACTAGTTTCATGCGCTACTTGTGCAGTTTAGATAAGGAAGTGGATTCACCAGCCCACATGGACTATGTCACATCATCCATGAGCACTTGATGAGTTATCTTCCTCCTTTAACATTTGCTGAGCCACAGAGCTTGATTAGTGGCTTCTGGCTCAAATGCATCAACTTCTCGACTGAGCTCAAGGGATGGTGTAGTTAAGCTCAAGAGCTTGTCATTGGGCTCTAAGAACTAACACACACACACACCTAGCTTTACACCAATTGGTGAGCTTTGGGGTGTAAGAAAATTAATGTTACTTAATCAACCTTCCATTTAAATCCCAAGGTATTTTACATCGAGAATCCTTGCACAGCAAACATGTGCTCGTGACGAGGACCTTTATGTGCATTCCCTCTAAGCTTGAAGTGTCAAGTTGACATAGCCTTATTTTCATTACAGCCATTTTAATAAACACAAGATATTCAATCATTCCACAATATGCAAACAAGAACATATCTTAAACATAATTAAGAAAAAAAAAATTATTCATTAATAGAATTTCATACTAACACTTTTTTGTCCCTTTACTCTTTACATGATGAAGGTCCAACCCTCCCTAAGGAGGGTTTAGCCTTCCATTACAACAGAAATAAAAGAAGAAACATACAAAAAACTGTACCCTATCATTGTTCCACTAAAAGAAAATAAAAAAAGAGAAGCTGAGGAGAATACTAGAAACAGCCCTTTCGTAGCATTCTCTGGATCTTCCTTTGCCTTTCTAACTTCTTCCCTTCCAGCTCCTTAGCGATGTTCTTCCTTTCTCTCTACAGCAATGGTTGTCTTCTTTTTCTTCCCTCCTTGGTGAGGGCCTCCTAATCTTTTCTTACAGTAGGCTTATAATTTTAGATCTGAGAGTGTCAAAGAGAGGAACCCTCTCTTAGTCTTGCATGTTAGCTTATATAGATAGCACACAGCCCTTTTGAATCAAAATCTATTTAACTCCTCAATTCCTTGCCATAAATGCTTCTTCATAAATTGATTCAGTTAATTGTGTTGAGAATGCAAGGAATAATGAATAGAACGGCTGGGGAAGGTAAAAGAATTAAGGTTTTTGTGTCTTTCTCTATGCTGCATTTAATGCCGATTATGGCTAAAAAATGTAGCAGCCACTGTAGTGTGCTGCAGCACGCTATGGTGCGTTGTAACGCCTCTCCTTACGAATTCAATCCGCCTTAGTGCGCTGCGGTAGATTCATTAAAATTCATTTCATTTCTGTATTCGACCTTTTTGATCCGCTATAGCGCGCGGTAGCATTTAAACTTTCAAACTGTACTCGCTGCAGTACGTGGTAGTGGACCTGCTAAGAATTTTGCTAAGTTCAATCCCACTGTTGCATGCGGTAGTGCTTGAACTTTTGAGTCGGGTCCACTTCAGCGCGCGGTAGCGGATCAATAAATCTTCATTTGATTTTTACTCCATAGTGGAGCGTGGTAGCGGTTGAGGTTACGAGTTCAATCCGTCTTGGCATGCTATGGCGTGCGACAATGGGTCTATTAAATTTTTATTTACTTTCTGGTTTTATAGATTCCACTGTGGCGCGCAGTAGCGGTCGAACTTTCGTATCAGTTTTGTTATAGCGTGCTATAGCAGTTCTGTTAAGTCTTCATGTGTTGAGTCTAGTTTTATAACTACTGCTGTGGTGTGCGGTAGTGGCCAAACTTTTGTATCAAATCTGCTATGGCACGCTATGGCAGTTGAGGTTTCTAGTTTAACCCTCCTTGGCGCGCTGTAGCGCGCTGTGGTACTACAATAATTTTCCTTCATAATTTCAGTTTTCTTCCAGAATTTCCCTAGCTTGTATTTTTGGCCTAAAAATATTGGAAAACAAATCAAAGTAAACCATCCTGAAATTTCTTGTATTTCTTCTTTTATTTTGTTATAAATTTTGAACTTATCACACCCCTACACTTAAACTCTTACTCGTCCTCGAGTAAGATCATCACATGCTTTTCTGATTTTTATTGTTTATGGAATTCAATTGTAAAGTGTCAAGCATTTTATCTCTTCATGGCTTACCTAACAATGTGATTTAGCATATTTTAGTGTTTAATAGATTCCAATCTCTTGTTCTTCATCCCAACTATTTTTCAAGTTTCAAGTTTCCTTAGTCATGATGCCTTCCTCTTAGTTATAGGGGAGGAAATTTTTAGGAATTCACCACTAAGATAGGCTGAAATTGGTGAAGTAGAGCTTAAGTGCTATATGTGCTTCTTCTTATAAATTGTAATGAACAAAGCTATATTTATGAGAGATAATTTTCTTCATCCTATTTTTGTCAATTTTCTTATGTCTACAGAGAGATATTTTTCTTCATCCTAAAAATTCTTATTTTGCATACATTTTCAAAGAAGGGACATTTTTCTTCATCCCTGTTTAAGTTCATTACAACCATGAAGTCCTATAGAAGCTTAGCACACTCTTATGTTCACCTCTTCCTGCCCTTCTTAGTTAAGTTCTTTAGGTTCCCCACCCCCACACTTAGATTCTTAGCATCATTTCATTTGAATTTGTTTGGAGACTTAAATTAGTTGGAGATGAAGAATAGGCTTGGAAAGTTTTAGGGATGGCCTTTTGTTTGATCACAAGTTATTTAAGCACTTTTGTCAAGATAAGTTCTTTCACTTATTAAATTAACCTTGAATCTATAGCCTTCAAATATTCAAAAAAGTTATAATGCGAGCAGTTTTCAATATTTTCACAAGCAAATGGGATATTGGAATTCCAAAATTTATTCAAAGAAAAAAAAATAGCACAAACAAAGTATAAGCTAAACTAAAGAAACAAAATTATAAATAAAATAAAAAACACAACCTTATCAATCATTTTCTTCTTTGTATCCATATTCTTCATTGTTGTCATCAAATTTTACGTCCTTTGATAAAGGAGTGTTTGGAATCAGATTGCCGGCTGGGGGTTGTGGTAATATAGTCCCGCCTGATCCTCATTGCAAGCTCCAATTTTGGAACATGGTTCCAATAGCTGCATGGAATTCTATTTGAAATTACCATTATCAGGCAATATCGGACTTATATAATTGCATGTTAGTTTCCAATGATTTCCCCAGTGCCACCTGGTAGGTGTGTATCTGTGCCAATTCATTTCCCATATCAGTTCGATCGGTGGAGGATGAAGCTTCTCCATTCTCTCCCCTTCTCTTCTTGCTCCTCTTTCCCTCATGGGATCTGGCATTTATGTTTGTGAAAGAAAGAGGAGCACGGGGAGAGTCAGTGATGTCAGAGGGTAATACCCTGACCCCCTGGGCTAGGCATATCCCAGAAATAAGAGACCCAAATGCAAGAGCTCCACATGAGCCGATCAAAGCGTTCCAGAGCTGCTCACCCTGGAGATACAGATTTCTTCAGGTTGTTGAATGGCAAACATGAGCAGCACTTGTGACCGAGTCACCTCGCTCAGATGCCCAAATGGCATGATGGAGCTGGGTATGAGAACATATCATGCAATGCTCGAGTCGGTGAGAAGGGCTCGAGGTATATTGGTTATGTTTCCTCTCCAGCCCGCATTCTCACTGATGAGGGCACTTGTAACTTCTACCGGGTCAAATCTATGTCCAATGTGGGATTGGTAGGCATATTCCACTACCTCCCTCAACTCATAAAATTGCTCAATCTGTTCGAGCCCAAAAACCACTCCTTTCCCTCACACAAAATTGTATGCCCCACCGCGTTGATGACGTTGGCATACACTTCCTGGACGAGGGAATGGTAAGAATTGGTTCTCAAATAGACCAACTTGTCCCATTCACGGTCTCTAATTTGATTGTATGGCACAGGGAAATGATGCGTGAAGCCCCTCTCTGAAATAAGCTTTCTTTAAGAGGTTACTTGGCTGAACCATTGTTTCGCCTCAGCGGATGAGAATCACTTCTTGTTGAATGCTCCCCCATAAGTGGAAGCTCTTGCATCCTTACTAGCCAAACTATTCTTTGAGAAGACATAATGAAAGAGAGGGCAGTGAAGAGTTGAAAGAATTGAGCAAAAATTTGTGAAGAATAAGCAGTGAAAACTTCTGCTCCCCTACCTTTGCCTTTATAGATAAATTCTGGAATGTTTAGCATAAGAGCATGCATTAAAAATATGATTATGGTTGGTCAAAGAAGTTTCAAAGTCACGACTTTAATGCGATATCAATTCAGCTTTAAAATAAGTGGAAAAAATAACTTTTCCAGCACTTTATTTTAGATTTAAAGTCCTTAGGTGCGCTGTAGCAGTTTTGACTGCTTGGGGAATCCCAAGCAGTTAATAGCTACTTCAGCTACGTGCTAAGTGCTGCGGCACACTGTGGCGTGCCATGGCACATGGTAGCACCTTAGGATTTATACAATTTTTTACTTAAGTGCTTAAGTCCCCCACAGCACGCCGTAGCAATGAATTCCGCTGTAGCGCGCCATAGCGACTAAAACCGTTAATGCTCGCCGTAGCACTTTCCAAAAAAAGGTTTTTCCCATAATTTTGAGTGTTCTTCCAAAATTGTTGGTTGTAATCAGATTGTATATATATATATATATATATATATATATTATTTAACTACTACTAATGGTTAGGAAAGCAAAAATTATTGGGTTGCCTCCCAACAAGCACTTGGTTTAATGTCGTCAGCCTGACATGTTAAAATTCCTTAAGGGATTACATTAAGCGGGGGTTTCCTTTTCTAGATTCTTGAAATGCTTGAGTGAGCACTAACAAGCATTGTGCTCAATCTCATGACTTTGCTAATCAGTTTTTCTTCAACAATTTCTTCAAAATTTTGGAAGTAGGTTCCCTTCTTCTTCCTCTTCCCTCTCCTAGTTTTCCTCTCCTTTTAAATCTCATCAATTGTCTCACCTCCATATGAGGTGCCCTTGCTAGATTCAGCAATTTTTTTAGTCAAAGTTAAACTCTTCAGGTCAGTTTTATCTAGTTTAGACTCTCTCCTATATTTTATTATCCACTCCATCTCTAAGTTTTTCTTTTTAAAGAGAGTGGGTTTTAAATCGATCTCCTCTATCTTTCCATTCACTCTAATGGTCATCACTCCCCTAACAACAACAATTGCAGCATTAATGCTGGCTAGGAAGGGTTGCCCAAAGATGATAGTAGAATTTTCATTCTATCTATCCCATTCACAGATGACAAAGTAAGTTGGGACAACAAAACTCCTAGACCCACAATGACATTTTTCACAATTCCCAAAGGAGTCAAAGAATTAAGATTGGAAATTTAAAATTCATAGATGTATGTTCCATTCCTCCTAATCTCAGGTGCTCATAAATGTGAAATGGCATGACGTTCACCAAGACTCCAAGATCACACAAGGGATCTAAGAGAACCTCTCTCGGTATCCTACAAGGAATGTTACGCCTACCTAGATCCTCACATTTTATTGCAATTTTTTCCTTTCCATAGCTAACCCTTTCCATTTCAGTTCTCTTATCTTCAAATTTCATTCCACAGCTACTTCCTAAGCAGTCCTTTTCCGTGAAATATGCATTTATGACACTTACCGTGTCCCTTGGATTTTCCTCCATCGAACTCAGCAAAGTTCCCTACTAACATATGGTTAGCTATTGTGAAATTAGTCCCAGTTGGACTTCAATGTTTCTCAGGGATGCCTCAATCCCTTGGATTGAGACATTGTGACATGTTAATGTCAATTCCGTTCTCCTCATAAATTGTACTATTTCTGCTTTGAAAGTATTAAATGCCCCCTCAATGCCTATGTTTTGGGGTTGATGATTATTATTATAGTTCTCTCCTTGTCTGTTTTGTCCATGGTTTCCATTAAAATTTCTTGTTGTATTGTTATTACTCCAAGAAAAATTTGGATGATTTCTCCATCTTATATTATATGTATTGGAGTATAAGCTATTTTGCATAGTGTTGTGATTTGCATTATTATTTCCTAGAAAATTTACCTGCTCAGTGTTTAAAGGTAAGAAGGGGTTGTTAAAGTCACATTTTCCACTATTATGTTTTTCTCCACAAAAATCACAGTAAACTTCTTGAGCATTATTCTTATTCATACTTCCAATCTTTTGATTTAGTGTATTGATTTCATTTTGTAGGGCTAAAATCTGAATGGCCTCACCCATGCTAGCCTCTTCCTTCTTTCTAAGGTTTAGCGTCTCAGTAGGTTGTTGATATTCATTCTCAGCCATTTCTTCCAACAAATTGTAGGCCTCTTCTTGGGTTTTGCTACTCAGAGATCTTCTAGATGCTGCATCTATGAGCGTCCGGGTGGGTGTGTTCAATCCATTATAAAATGTTTGAACCTGTATCCACTGTGGAAACCCATGATGTGAACAGCATCTAAGGGACTCCTTGAAGCGTTCCCAGCTATAGTACAAAGTATCCTCTTCAGCTTGGCAGAAGTTAGTTATTTCAATTCTCAGCCTAGCAGTCGTAACAGGTGGGAAATATATAACAAGGAACTTCCTAGCTAAATCATCTCAAGTGCGAATAGAATCATGGGGAAAGGAATTGAGCCAACTCTTAGCTCTTTCTCGCAAGGAGAATGGAAATAGCCTAAGTCTTATTGCATCATCAGTGACACCATTTTATATAAATGTATCACTTATTTCCAAAAAAATTGGAAATATGTGAGTTTGGCTCTTCAATGGACAACCCCCTGAATTGATTATTTTGTACTATGCTGAGGGTAGATGGCTTAAATTCAAAGTTATTAGCGGCTATGTTTGGTCTCACAGTTGCGTGCGAGATTCCTATAGGATTGGGAAAGGCATAATCTCTTAAGGGTCGCCCTACTTGCTCTTCTACTCCCCCAATTGGATTATCTTTTAAGTTTTCCATTGCAAGCTGATTTCTATTTAACAAATTTTGTTCTCTTCTAGCTCTTAAGTAAGTTTGTTCAACTTCAAGATCAAAAAGAATGTCTATGTTTTCTCTCCTATTCATGCAGTTTAATAATTTTAGCAAGAAGGAATAATCACAGCAATGCAATTTTTTACAGTTCAAAAAATGAAACTAAAAGAATAACTAAATTAACAAAATTAAGCTAACAAATATGATTACAAAAGATAAAAATTATATGCAAGAAAGATAATTCTAAATCACTATTTACTTATAGATTATCCTTAATATGAAACAACAACAATTCCCTAGCAACGATGCCAAAAACTTGACAGACGAAAAATACACTTCAGCGTTTGCACGCAAGTGTACATGGTCTGAAGTAATAATTGAAAGTAAGTTTCGAGATTTATCATCCTCAAGGAACGTTGTATTTTGATACTAAGGTGTATCTACTTTTAATAATGTTTAGAAAAATATGTTTTCAGTTTTTGTGGTTCCTAACTTAGCAGTTCAAAGATTGTAATTCAAGATATTATTTGATAAAGAAAGGAGAGTTGGGTTTTCATCATGCAATTATAAGGGACTGGTGTCAATGATCACATTTAATTAACTTTTAATGAAATTGTTTTCATGCTATTTAAAATGAAGTGAAGATATTATTCCTAAGATTGGTCCTCTATTTCCAACTAACTCATGTCTAGTGCACAAGATGAACACACAAGGGTTTGATCTTAGCACATAGCCTCTTATGTGATTACATTTTGTTAATTAAGATTTCCTACAACTAGGTTCTCAAATTCTTCTTTTAATTCGGTGATCACACAAGCTTGATTTCCACCAACTAGCTTCACGTGCCACATACATAGTTTAGATAAGGAAGTGGATTCATCGGACCACATGGAATATGTCACAACATCCATGAGCACTCGATGAGTCCTCTTCCTCCTTTAACGTCTGCTGAGTCGCGGAACTTAATTGGTGGCTCTTGGCTCACATGCATCAACTTCTCGACTGAGCCCAAGGGATGGTGCAGTTTAGACTCAAGAGCTTATCAATGTGCCCTAGCACTAACACACACATACCTAGTTTTACGCCAATTGTTGAGCCATGGGGCGCAAGAGAATTAATGTTACTCAATCATCATTCCATTTCAATCCCAAGGTATTTTACACCGTGAATCCTCGTATAGTGAACATGTGTTTGCGGTGAGGACCTTTATATGCATTCCCTCGAGGCTTGAAGTGTCATGTTGACTTAGCATTATTTTCATTACATCCATTTTAATAAACACAAGATATTCAATCATTCCACATCATGCAAATAAGAACATATCTTAAACATAATTAATAAAAAAAAGATTTTATTCATTAATAGAATTTCATACTACCACCTTTTTGTCCCTTACTCTTTACATGATGAAGGTCCAACCCTCCCCAAGGAGGGTTTAGTCTTCCATTACAATAGAAATAGAAGAAGAAATATACAAGAAATTGAACCCTGTCATGGTTCTACTAAAAGAAAATTAATAGAGAAGTTGTGGAGAATACTAGGAACAACCCTTTTGTAGTGTTCTCTGGATATTCCTTTGCCTTCCTAACTTCTTCCCTTCCAGCTCCTTGGTGATGTTCTTCCTTTCTCTCTACAGCAATGGTTGTCTTCATCCTTCCTTGGTGAGGGCCTCCTATTCTTTTCTTACAACAAGCTTTTAATTTTAGATATGAGAGTGTCATAGAGAGGAACCCTCTCTTAGACTTGCATGTCAGCTTTTATAGAATAGCCCACAGCCCTTTTGACTCAAAATTTGCTTAAGTCCTCAAGTCCTTGCCATAAATGCATCTTCACAAATTGATTCAATTAATTATTTTGAGAATGCAAGTAATAATGAATAGAACAGCCGGGGAAGGCAAGAGAATTAAGTTTTTGTGTCCTTCTATATGCTGCATTTATTGCTGATTTTGGCTGAAAAATGTGGCAGTCACTGTAGCACGATGCAGCGTGCTGTGGCGCGCAGTAGTGCATCTCCTTTCGAATTCAATTTGCCTTAGTGCGCTATCGCAGATGTATTAAATTTCTTTTCATTTTTGTACTTGACCAATTTGTTTTGCTGTAGTGCGGTCGCGTTTAAACTTTCAAATTGTACCCACTGCATTGCGTGGTAGCGGACATGTTAAGAATTTTGCTAAGTCCAATCCCGTTGTGGCACGTAGTAGCGCTTGAACTTTTGATTTTGGTTCACTGCAGCGCACGGTAGCGGATCAATAAATCTTCATTCTATTTTTTGTCCACTATGGCATGCAGTAATGGTTTAGGTTTTGAGTTCAATCCACCTTGGCGTGCTGTGGCGCAATTAGGCGCATGATAGTGGGTCTATTAAATCCTCATTTACTTTTTGGTTTTATAAAAGTCGTTGTGGTGCGCGGTAGCAGCCAAACTTTTGTATCGGATCCGCTAAGTGCGCTGTAGCGGTTCTGTTAAGTCTTCATGTGCTGAGTCTGGTTTTATAACTGCCACTATGGCGCTAGGTAGCTGCCAAACATTTGTATTAGATCTGCTGAGGCACCTTGTGGTGGATGAGGTTTTGAGTTCAACCCGCCTTGGCGTACTATAGCGCAATACAGTGGTTTTCCTTTAGAATTTTAGTTTTCTTCCAAAATTTTCCCATCTTGTCTTTTTGGCCTGAAAATATGGGAAAACAAATCAAAGTAGACCATCCTAACATGAAATTGCTTGTATTTCTTATTTTATTTTCTTATAAATCTTGGACTTGCCACAATACTTGAGAACACCTATTGCATTCTCCTCACTTTCTTCACCCCTAGGACTCTTTAGCTAGCTACTTTCTATGCTTCTCCCTCTCTTATGGTAGCAACCTTTTCCTCCCTTTAGGTTTGGGACTCTCCTCAATAATTCATACAGTAGTCTTCATGCTTAAGAGCTTACAACTAAAATTTGAAACCTCTCTTCCTCTTTAATCCTTGTTTTTATAACCCTGAAGACAGCTTCCTAGCATTTACACAGCCAATTAACTGATCATCTTGAGAATTAAATTGACATTTACTTTTATTCCTTTATTCAAATGGCAATAAGAATTCTTAATGCCAGTAATTGATGTATGTTGTGGGAATATGAAGGAATTAAGTCCCTTTGCCTTTTCAGTGTAGATTGGGAAGAGATGCAAATGCAAAAAATGCAGCAGGCTCTACGACAGCCTGTAGTGCCAAGATCTATATTAGTTGTGCTCTACGGGGGCATTGTAGAGCCAAGCATTCTTTTAGTCGGGCACTATGGCACATTATAGCACCATGCTTTCTGTCTAAAGCGTGCTACGGCGCGCTGTAGCGCCAAAGTCTCTGTTTGATGGGCACTATGGTGCGCGGTAGCACCTTAGTCTTTGTTGGATGAGTGCTACGGTGTGCTGTAGTGCCTGGTTCTCTATTTGATGGGTGTTGCAGTGCGTTGGAGTGCCTAGTTCTCTACTTGATGGGAGCTACGACGTACTGTAGTGCCAGGTTCTTTATTTGATGGACGTTATGACATACTATAGCGCCTTGGTCTCTATCCAAAATGAGCTACGGTGCGTTATAGCTACTTACTCTTTGAAATGAAGTGCTATGGCATGCTGTAGCTCCCTTGTTACTTAAATTTTCTTCTTTCTTAATATCATGTTCCTTGTCCTAAAATGCCACTAAAATACTTGTCAAAGTACTAATAATCTTATGAAAAATAGGAATTCTAACACTAATTTATCTATATTTATTAGGTTCATCATTTCCTCTTAAGGAATTTAAAAATGGATTGAGTAACTCGATTGACTTATGTCTCAATCATAAGAAATTGGGCTATTTCGGGTTAAGGTTTGGTCTTCTGCTAGCCTAATTTGACCTTATAAGGTACTTAGGTTCCAAAGGGGATGGTTGGCCTTTTTATAACTTAATAAACTCATAATGAGTAACACTAGCCTGAACAAATTCCATAAGGGGCTATCCATGCTAGTTTTGGCTTGGGCCTACTTGGGCTAGCTCAAGTAGAAATGGACCCTTCGGTTTTTGAGATCTTAAGGTCACATTTGGCACTCATAATGGTCATTTAAGCTTACTAGAGCATATATTGACCTAATTGACCAATATACCATGTATTAGGCTAGTCGAGTGTGAATCTTACTTGGGCTAGCTAAATATAGCTCTATTTTGGTCAAATTAAAAAGTAATGGTGGTTTGTACCCATAGAGTCACTTATTAGCCTTTAATAGGGATAATGAGGGTAGGTGCACCCATTGGGATGAAATGGGTCAACTTGACCTAACATGGGCTGGTCCTAGCTTGCCTAAGTTAAGTCAAAATTGGTTTTGGGCATAAATGGGGTCATGAGGGCTTATTATTAAGCTTTTATGGCTTTAATGACTTTATTAGGTCACAATGAGGCTGGTGGAACTTTAAGTTGACAAGTCAACTATGTTGGGACTTAGGCTTAAGTTGACAAGTCAAGCCTCAATGGGCTCTGCTAGTCCATTGGTTGGAGTTAGATTGACCCCAAGTAGGCTAGATCAACCATAGCCTAAACTTGAGCTCGTGCTAGCTTGAGCTAGCTCAATTCATTCATTTGGGGCTTTAGTGGGTTTGAGGGGAAATGAATCATTCTGGTTGGTTGTTTGAATGATAGGGAGTGCACGTTTAGTTGGGGCAGCTTTGGGAAGCATTGGTAGTGGTGACCAAAGTGAAGGAGGGAGACTCTTGGGTACTGGGTTGGGAAAGAGGTTATTGGCATCAGGTTGGGGTGTTGAAATTTACCTTGACATTATTTGGGTGTTGATATCAGGACTGGAGGTCAGTTGGCACTGGCTCGACAGCTATGGTGAGATGAGCAAGAGAGAGAGATATAGATAGATAGATAGAGAGAGAGAGAGAGAGAGAGATAGATAGATAGATAGATAGAGAGAGAGAGATATGGGAGGCTGAGAGGGAGCTTGGGAAGGTGTGGGAGTTTACTAGGGGGTTGCAGCACGTTTTGGGGCACTTGAGTACCTGGGATGAGTCTGCAGGGTGGCACAAACACATCGCACTATGAGAGGTATTGTTTATAGTAGTTGGATGCTAGGCATGACATGGAGAGCTGACCTGCCACGTGACAGTAATAGAACATGCTCTCATGCCATGGGCGAGAGAGACGCACATGGATTTTTTTTGGCTGTTGGATCATGCTATTAGATCCAATGGACAATCTGTTTCTGTCAATTAAATTTGTTTTGGGTCATCCGATTATATTTAAAAGGATATGGATACTCAGATTAAGTCATTCCATGGTATGGGATTCGTTGATTACATGGGATCCCTATTGTGGGATCAGATGGATCATAGGCCATTAGATAGGCTAATTCAATGGCTATAGAGGTGTTGCCCACTGTTTGATGCCCTGGTTTTTGCATCGGGTCAAGAGTCAAAATAAATCATATTTAAAATTTAATTAAATTCTAAATTCAATTTATTTCAATTATATTTTGCATTATTTTCCTCCGTTTTGCTTCCAAAGATTATGAAATAGTCACTCATAGCTTATTTGGGGATGAAGAATTCAAAAATACAATTATTTTCACGATTCGAGATCAAAGGAAATTTCCTCATTTATTTAATTAAAATAAATAGATAAAATAATGCAAATATTTTTCCTTAAAATTTTTCATTTCATATTTCTCATGGAGAGTTTTGACAATAGAATTAGGTCCTTATAGACCTAATCAAGCTCTAATGAATTTTGTAATGACATGAGTCATTACAGGAACTTGGGAAATTTAATAGTATATGACAAATGATAGAACTCAGTAAATTTAACAAACCAATCTAGACACTTAGATTATGTTCAAATGAGAACAAAATCAAGCTAATTTAGAGGATAAGTCAATAAATAATTAGTACATTATATTTGGCAAAAAGATTCTATAGTAGCTTAGTAAACTCAATATGTAGAGCTTGACTTAAAATTAATGATGTAATCTAACAAGCCTTGAAATTACACTAACATCACCCCATTATTATGTGTTATTTAATATTAGAATATATTACTTTTAATTCATTTTTTGTGTGTTTTATTTTCTTTTTGGTTTTCAAGTATTCAAGAGCAAACTATTAATTTATTACTCTGTTATGCATTAAAAAAAGTAGTTGAGCACTTAGGTGCAGTGCTTCAGTGCACATGAGTGCCATATTAGAATACTCGAGTAGTATTTGGAGCCTTGGGCACTCATGCACGCTTAAGCACACTAGGGGCAGAAGCTTATGCGCTTAAGTACGCTCAGCTGCAGGATAGACAAACAATTATGTGCTTAAGTGCACTCAAGCATTAGAGCAGCAGAGATATGCATGCTCAAGCACTAGGATGGCTGAACATTATGCTCTCAGGCGTGCTCAAGTGCACGATGTGTATAGTCTTAAGAAGTTCAAATCGAAGAAGGGAAGGTGGCATCCCTTAGACCTCCATAGGTAGTTTTTGAGAGATTTGAAGTGTTGGGATATGGATACCATTTAGATCATTATAGAGGTGCCAATGAAACTTTGGTGGGTTCTTGGGAAGTTCTGAGGTATTTTGAGATAAGTCAGAGGAAATTCAGGTGCTCCAGCATTCCCTGACACATCCTTGTCTACATAAGCTGAGTTACAAATTTAGGCGGCCTCTCAAGTATTTTTAGAGGCATTTTGGGGTCCAAGTGAAGCCTAGGTATATAAGGAAACATATGGGGATGCTTTTTATAAAGAGATCAACCCTAATTTGGCATTGTGGCTATTATTGGTCTCCTTCAACCTAGAGTGAGGGACGGAGTTTCTTGGAGGAGAAGAAGTTGATCAAGAGGCTTTGTAAGTGGTAGATCTTTCTTGGCCATCTGAAGGTGAAGCTCTTTGTAACTCTGTAATCATCTTGTTCATAGTAGATTTTAATATATAGGGCGGTTCCATGATTTTTTCATTTTTAAGGTTTTCCATGTAAAATTTATAGTATTTGGATGCTTGTGTGGTTTATGCTATGATTCTTATCTTGTGGTTTTACTCCTTTGTGCATGGATAAATTTGTTTGTTTCTTGGTAACCACCAACAGTATCTTGTCTAGTATTATTTTCGCATGCACTAATAATTGGTATTAGAGAGAGGTTCTGAGGATCTACTGTTTGAGTGGAAGCAATGGCCGACAAAATGTGACACAAGATAGAGAAGTTTAATGGCACAAATTTTACTTTTTAGAAGATGCAAATGGAAACTCTACTCTACTAAAAGAAGTTGTATTTACCACTCAGTGGACTTGAAGAAACTGACCACTATGTTTGATGAGGATTGGGATGCTTTTGATAAAAATGTGTTGGGTTTAATTCATCTTTCATTGTCTTCTTCTATTGCATTTTAAATTTTAAATGAAAATATATCTATAGATCTCATGGCTGCCCTAATAAGGATGTACAAGAAGCCTTCATCTTCCAATAAGGTTTTTCTGATGAAATGACTGCTCAATATGAATATTATAGACAACTGCGCAGTGACGGAACATTTGAATAGGTTCAACACTATGACAAGTTAGTTGTGTTTGGTGGATATCTGTAATGCCCCTAATATTGAATCAGGAAACCAATTCAATACTAGGGTGTTACCATAGCACTTAGCATCAAATCAAAAGGAAACCCATCCAATATCAAGTGCTATGTGGCTTAGAATCTTTATGAGATATTGAGTTAAGTAGTAAAATATACAAGTAGGAAATATACAACAAATAAATGCATTTAATCTACTATCTAGAAGATGCTCCTGAACAACCTTATTTATTTTGAATATGGTAGGGCACTACCAACAAAATAAAAATAAGTGATTAGACTAAAAAGCCTAATTACATTTTAAGATTAGGCTAAGTTTTAATTTAAGTTTAAGTTTAAGTTAGATATCATATATGCAGTTTTACAATTAAAGACTATAAGCGGGGCACTGAGCATCAGAGTAAAGGTAAATACTATGTAAAAGATTGTAAGCAAAGTAAAAAGTAAGAACTCACAAGTAGGCTTGCTTTAGCCCTAGAATAATAAGTACAAGAAAAATATGCATCATAATAAGGCCAGAAACTACTAAAGTGCATAAAGCATACAATGAGCACATGGATATGTTCAATGAATATTATGCTAAGTAAATGTGACTGAAGCAGTGAAGCATAAATAAAAGTAAAACAACATACACTGAATCAAGGTAAGAACTGCAAAGTAAAGTAAACTACAGTATGAAAGTAAGGGTTGAATAGTAAAGTAAAGTAAAGTAAGGCTTAGCCACATGAACTAAATAAACATAATCAAAGACTATGATAAGTAAGAATAGCCTAAAGGCTATGAAAAGCATTCATAATCAATAAGATTGTGATGATATAATGTTTAATTGTTCAAGTTATTTTAAGTTTTCTGTTCTTCAGGCATAAATTACAGAGCGAGTGAAGAGTTAAGCACGTTTGTCTAACTAATTAAAAAAGTGAGGTATCTAAAATAAACACTAACATTTCCCTCTAGGATATGTGAGGTTTCTTTATTACTCCGTACCTACCCTAGCTTGACATCCCACATATGAAATCACTAAGTTTTATTTATGAATATTTTATTTATGCACAATATCTTTATGAATGTTCAAGGTTTTACTCTCAAAGCAAAGCAGCATTTCAAGGAATTTAAGTAATTGTAAATTATATGATATCCATTATTGTCTAAGGTTAAAGTTATCTTACTTGACTAGCTCTCAATTGACTTAGATATATTAATCTTTAATTCAATTGAAAGTAATACTACAAGTAAATCAAGTTTGGAAAATAATGATTTGATTTAAGTTTATATAAATGATAAAGTAATTTATATTTATATTTATGCAACATGAAGTTAATCCTACACTAATACTAAGTCACATAATCTTTATTGGTTGCTAGATTGAAAGCTTAAGGAGCTAATGGGAAAGGCAAAGGTTATAGATTCACTACACTTAAAGAGGTGCAAATTGTAGGTTATTTACAACAATCTAACTATGACAACTTAGAATTCTTGAATCCTAGCTCATTATGTCACTAAATTTGCTAAGTACTCCATTGGAAGGTTCTAAGTATACGGGAGAGGGAAAGGCTGTGAGCTACAAACTCTAAGTTAACTTATGACTGTAATGTTACTAATACTTAAACGAGAGCTAAACATCCTTAGGAAGCTAAAGGGATACTAAAATGGAAAATAGGAAGCTAAAGGAAAGGTGTAGGACAAGAAGGGTAAGTCCATTGGATCTAACTCTAAGTACTATCAATTGATTCTAATAGATTTACAAACCTAAGTAAGGGCATTCTAATAGTTAACTACACCTAATGGCAATGTTAGCTACACATAGAAAGGCAATTGAACAAAGTTAGAAATTCTCAACCTACACTTTCTTCTAATGTTGAGGTTTAAATTACAAGTTTACTACCCTACACAAGCCATCAAGCTACACTAAGTTAAACTAAATCTGACAGATCAAAGTGACATATAAGTCAAATAAATTGAATATGCTTGTTGTCCTAGGGAATTAAGGCCTAAACATGCAAGTATTAAATTTCTTAAAAATACAAAATATAAAGAATTTAGGAGCCAAATACCCAAGTTATCCCAAAGTTTTCCAATCACAAAATTAATAACATATATACAATCCTCATATCATAAGGAGAAGAATGACACTAAGTAGGTCAAAATTAGACAACATTAGAAAATTAGAGTTTTCGGGACTTCTAATTATGATAAAAAAGTGATTAAGAAAATTGAGTTTCAAATCATAAATTAAATTATACCATTGTGTTCATCTCATTTTTTGAATAAAATGCATATCATTTTGTATAATTTGGATCTGTATATTTAAAGTTAAGATTGAAATAATATTTGTATTAAATAATAACTAATTAAAATTAATTATTTTTGATTAACTATTGGCACTAAAAACAAGACTGCACAAAAAATTGCACTGAGGCAGCCGACAAGATGGTGTGGAAATATGTGCAGCTCAGAAAATTGGACGCCATTATCTGAGCAAGAGATTCGGGGCTGGTGCGGAGTACGGGGTAGCACGGAAAACAACAGCACTGAAAACCAACCGCAGATTGGGAGACACTCATTCTTCGGCATGTGTCTCTAGCGGTACGGTCCAAGGGATTGGACCAATCCAGTTCAGGGAAAATGCATGTGGACTGAACTCAGCTTGGGATCAGCTTCTCCTTCCCCGACAAAGCTAGAAAGATGGTCGATTAAGGTTTAGTCCCACGGGCAATTCTGACCCTCCCATAGGTAGGCCCACATGTCGCTGTGAAGCCAGCTTCACGATCGATGTACTGAGCTATCAATCGGGCTCGACCATTGACGAGGGAGCAAATGGAAAGATGCCATAGGACCCTGCAGTCAGACTAAGGTTCATTTTCAAACACTTGAAGCTTTCGATTGTGCTATGGTCGAGTCGAGACCCTCTGGAATCGCTCCTCACTTGACTCAAGAGGTAAACATATTGCAATAATAGAAAAAAATGAGATGATGGAGGAAGGAACTAGCGCACCAGAGCATTTCCTTCATCAGCTAGAACTAGAAAATTAGGGTTCATATAGATGGAGTTCCCCGCCGACTCTTCTGCGTCTCCTTGAGTTCCAGCAGCAAAAGGATGGAGAATGGGGGGAGAAGGAGTCCTAAGGCTAAGCGAGGGGTCTAGGCTTGGCTTATGGGAAGGCTTATGCCCACCTGCCATTGCAGGACACGATCGAGTGAGAGTTGGCAAGGACATACAGTTAAATGATTTGAACTGTTGGATCAAGATCTTGATTTGACAGTCAGATTAGAGGATCGAAGGCATGTCGTTGGATCGGCCTTAAGGTGTGATGACTAGGATTAACCAACCTCGTTGTCTCGCGCAACGTACCCCATAGAGGATTGATAAATCTAAGATTTATAGTAAAATAAGATGATAAATACAAACACTTTTATGCTAGAAATGTATACATTGATTATTTTTATAATAATTTCTGGAAAAAACAAATGCTGAGCTGAACCTGGGCCAAATCTAAAAATTTGGAAGAAAACTGTTGTGGCGCGCCCAAGCGTGCCCCAGCACGCCAAAGCATTCCAAAACCGAGAGCTCGGCGCTACCGCACGCTGCAACGGGCTCAACCCGAGAGATCAATGTTACCGCGCGATATAACATACTCATTTCGAGAGCTCGGTGCTACCACGTGCCACAGTGGAACCGTAAAAGAAATCTAGACACTGCAGCGCGCCACAGCGGCCCCAAACAGAGACGCAACGCTATTCCACCGCGCAACGCCTGCCATAAAGCTGCACATGAATATGCATTCAATTAACATTGGGAAGAGTAGGAGACTTAATTTGTCCTCTTCACACATCAAGAATTTAAAGCAATACATTTAAACTTCATTATTTTAAAGGGATTGAAAGAATAATTCATAAAGATATAATTTCCTTAGAAGATGGAAGGAATGGATGCACTAAATACTGAGGAGAATCACAAAATTAGAAAAGCACAGAATTAAGACAACATGGGAGAGAGCAAGAGGTTGATTTAATTCTTTTACATAGCAAAATATAAATTAAATAGCCTAAAACCCTTCATTCCAAAGGAAAAAAGGAATAATCATTTAATGAAACCACAATTTTCTAAATGGAATTTATTGGATGAATTAAATCTAAAAAAAAAGCTAAAAAGAAGTTCATAAAAGAGAGAATTTAAGATTGAGAACGGGTTCCCCTCTTTGACATTCCAGGATATAATTTCTGAGGCTGCTGTAAGAAGGATAGGAAAACCCTTAACAAGGAAGGAGAAGATAGCCATTCAAGGAGACAAAGAAAAGACAGCTCAAGGAGCTGGAAGAGAAGAAGTTGGAGAGCAATGAGATATCTGAAGAATGCTAGGAGCTGTTCCTTGTATTTCTCTAAGAACTCTTCTTGATTTTCTTTCAGTAGAACGATGCAAAGTTCACTTCCTTGTATTTTATTTTTGCATCTCTTTTGTAATGGAAGACTAAACCCTCCTTGGGGAGGGTTGGGTCAAAATCATGTAATGTGTTAAGGGACAAAATGATGTTTGTATAAATCTTCTTCAATAAATAAAATCTTTGTCTTTTTGATTTAGATATGTTTCTTGTGAATGCATGCTTGTGGAATGAATGTCTATTTTATTTTAAATGGTTTTATAACGAAAATAATACCGAATTAACTAGCCATACCAAGCTCAAGGGAATGCACATAAAGGTCCTTGCCGTAAATACATATTCACTATGTGAGGATTCTTGGTGTAACCACCTTGAGATTAGAATGATAGGATGATTTAGTAACTTAATTCTCTTTGTGCTCCATATCTCACCAATTGGCGTAAAGCTAGGAATATGTGAGCCAGTGCTTGGAGCCTAGTAGCAAGCTCTTGAGCCTAACAACACTATTCTTTGAGCTCAGTTGAGAGGTAGATGCATGTGAGCTGAAAGCCACCCATCAAGCTATGTCGCTCAGCAGACGTTAAAGTAGGAAGTGGAATTATTGAGTGCTCATGGATGATAGTGAAATAATCCATGCAGCCCAATAATTTACTTCTTTTGAGCTAAATAATGCATGTAGCATGTGATACTAATTGTGTGGGGATCAAGCTCATGTGATTTCTAAATTAAAATGATTATTTTGATAACTTAGATGTAAGGAATCTTAATCAACTCTTGTTGATCACATGAGGAACTATGTGCCAAGATCAAACTCCTGTGTATTCATCTTATGCACTAGATACAAATAGTTGGAATTATAGGACCAATCTAAGGAATGCTATCTTCATTGAATTATAATTAGCATGAAAATAAGTTTCATTTAAAGTTGAATTAATTTAATTACTTACACCAATTCCATTAGAAATTGCATGATTGAAACCCAACTCTCCCTTCTTTTCATATAGAATCTTCAGTTTGATATCTTTGAATTGTTAATTAGGAGCTACTCAAAACCAAAAATACTTTTGTCTAAACATTATTAAGAGTAGATAAACCTTAGTAACAAAACACATCATTTCCTGAGACCAATAAATCTTAGAGCTTACCTTCCAAATATTACTTCAGACCACGCACACTTGGCGCCGTTGTCGGGGAATGGTTCTTATTTTGTATTTAGAATAATTTGTGAGTAAACAGTGATTTAGAATTATCTTTACTCTGCCCATATTTTCTTATTTATATAATTTACTTTTCCATTAATTTTTATCGTTTTTATTTTTATATATGGAGTACTCAAATCTCATGCACAATAATAATCCAAATTGGTGTATATGGTGCGAGGAAACACATTCAAGTTCTGATTATAATACAAATAGTCCTTTTGCATCTTTGAGAGCAAAACCAATCAATGACATTAAGTGTGATAACAACTTGCAACATTATTACTCAAACTTTGACATGAATATTAATAACACAATTTGGACGAATGAGCAATCATACTTAGAAGAATAGGTGGAATATTTTAGTGGTTATGTGAACAACAATTTGCATGAAACTGAACTAACCTTGATTAGGCACGTATTTAATCTGGAGGATCAAGAGCATCTATGTAAATCAATTGATGCTAAGTTAGAATTTATATTGAAATAATTAGCTAACTCTGTCCAAGAAGTGCCTAATTGTAGGAAAGAAACTCTAACTCAAACTAAAAATGATAATAAAGAGTTAGAGTCAACTAGAAATAGATCATTCATAAATGCAACAAGAAGTGCCAACTTGTTGTAAAGAAGTTTTAACTCAAACAAACAATGAAAATGAGAAAGAGGTGGAGTATAAATTCGAAGTAGACAATTTGAAAACATAATAAGAGTTTCAAATAGAAAAGTTGATCAACACAATCTGAATCTTATGTCCCCTACACACCTCAAGTGCCTCTACCTCAGTGTTTATCGATAGGTAACTCATTATTTGAGGATGATCAATGTAAATTGATTCAAAATAGTGAAAGTGCCAAAATTATCTGTGGCATCTCAAACATAAACAAACCCCTTAGCAATCTTAATAATTATTATGTGCAATTTAAATTTATAGAGAAATGCTTTGATTGTACTCCTAAGAAAATTGAATTTTTCCCTTTTTTACAAAATGAAATTGAAAATGATGAATTTGATGAGTTTTATGATAAGCATAAGGCCAAAAATAAGAAGAATGAAAAGATGAATAAAAAGAAGAACTATTGTAAGTTTGAAGACACAAGTTGGGCCTGGAAGGGAAAATATAGTGAGCTTCCATTCATAACAATTACATTATTAAACAAGCTCATACTAAACCTAAAGCCTTAATGAAAATTTGGAAGGAAAATTTAAAGGAATATAAACTCTTTTTGGTCAAGCTGAGGAGATTAAACTAAGCGCTGGTTGGGAGGTAACATAACAAATAATTTTATGTTTTTGTTTGTTTCAAATTCTAATTAGTACATGTGGAGTCAATAAAGGAGCATGAAGAATCTCGAGCATGATTGTAATAACGATAATTTTCATTATTTATATCAGGTTGTTTCATTCCTTACTACTAATAAAGTATTTTTATTTTGCCTTCAATTTTGTGTTTTTTATTTTTGTTTAAGTAAATCTTAGTGAATTACTTTCTCGCAATTTTTTTTGTGCCAATAGAATGTCATTATCTCAGCAATTTTTCTAAAAATTTTAATAGGCTGAATTCAATTGTGATGAAACAAGCAAAAATTTTCCTTATTCTAATTTACTTAGCAAGAGGTGATCAAGCAAAATGAACAGTTCTAAAAATTTTCATGCTAAATCATTTTACACTCATTTTACTGTAAGTCTCCACAATAAAAAATATATAATACCTTAAATCTAAGTGTGGGGGTGAAGTCAAGGAACTTGATTTAGAGAAGTAAGAAACAGTGAAACAAGAATGCGCTAGGCTTCTATAGGACTTACTGAACGCAATGAATATAGATGGGATGAAGAAAAATGTATCTTCCTTGAATTAAATGCAAAAAGAAAAATCAGGGATGATGAGAAATATCTCTCCCAAACTAAGAAAATTGAGAAAAAAAAAAATAGGATGAAAAATATTTCTTTTGAAAAAGAAGATCCACAAATGGCACAAGATTCTTATACACCGAATATAACTTTTCTTAGTTAAGCAATCCCAGAAATCCCCCTGGAAATTATGAGTTGAATATCATATATTTAGAAAATGGAAAACTAAAATAGTTAAAAGAATGAAAAATATTAGTATGAGACTTGTTAGAATCTGAATCTTTCTAATCACATTGTCAAGTAATACATGAAATGGCAAAAACACTTCACACATATCCCATTAAATTTTACAAAATAGAAAATAAAAAAAATTCATTTTTTAAGCTTACTAAAGACGAGCAAGAATTTAAGTGTAGGAGTGTGATAAATATAAGATTTATAGTAAAATAAGATGATAAAAATACAAACACTTTTATGACAGAAATGTATACATTGATTGTTTTTTTTACTAATTTCAGGAAAAAAGAAATGTCGAGCTGAATCTGGGCCAAAACTAAAAATTTGGAAGAAAATCATTGTGGCGCGCCCAAGCGGGTCATAGCACGCCTAAGTGTACCAAAACTGAGAGCTCGGCGCTACCGCGCACTGCAGCGGGCTCAACCCAAGAGCTCGGTGCTACTATGCGCCACAGCGGACTCATCCCCCAAGCTCAATGCTACCGTACGCCACAGCAAAATAGTAAAAGAAATCTAGACGCTACAACACGCCACAGTGGTCTCAAACAGAGACGCGGGCGCTACGGTGCGCCGTAGTTCCTACCGTAAAATTGCTAAGAAATATGCATTTAATTTTATTGGGAAGCGGAGGACATTTAATTTTTCTTCTTCCCACATTTAAACTTCTTCATTTTCAAGGGATTGAAAGAATAATAATAAAAAACAATTTCTGAGGAGGATCGAAGGAATTGTTGCACTAAATGCTGAGGAGAATCACAAAAATTATAAAAGCATAGATTTAAGACAACATGAGAGAGAGCAAGAGGTTGATTTAATTCTCTTACACAGCAAAATATAAATGCAACAGCCTAAAACCCTTCATTCCAAGGGAATAGAGGAATATTCATTTAATGAAAGCATAATTTTCTAAATGGAACTTAATGGCTGAATTAAATCTAAGAAAAACTAAAAAGAAGTTTATAAAAGAGAGAATTCAAGATTGAGAAAAGGTTCCCATCTTTGACATTCCAAGATATAATGTTTGAGGCTGTTGTAAGAAGGAAAGGAGAACCCTAAACAAGGAAGGAGAAGACAACCGTTCAAGGAGAGAAAGGAAAGACAACTCAAGGATATGGAAGAGAGGAAGTTGGAGAGCAAGGAAATATCCAGAGAATGCTTAGGGCTATTCCTAGTATTTCTATAAAAACTCTTCTTAAAATTATTTCGGTAGAAGCATGCAAGGGTTCACATAGTTGTATTTTATTTTCTGTAGCTCCTTTGTAATGGAAGGCTAAACCCTCCTTGGGGAGGGTTGGGCCAAAATCAAGTAATGCATTAAGGGACAAAATGGTGTTTGTATAAATCTTCTTCAATAAATAAAATCTTTGACTTTTTGAGTTAGATATGTTTCTTGTGAATGCATGCTTGTGGAATGAATGTCTATTTTATTTTAAATGGTTTCATAAAGAAAATAATACCAAATAAACTAGTGATACCAAGCTTAAGGGAATGCACATAAAGGTCCTCATTGTGAATACATATTCACTGTTTGGGCATTTTTGAATGATAGGTTGATTTAGTAACTTAATTCTCTTTGAGCTCCATAGCTTACCAATTGGCATAAAGCTAGGAATATGTGAGTTAGTGCTTGGAGCCCATTGATAAGCTCTTGAGCCTAACACCACTATTCTTTTTGCTCAATTGAGAGGTCGATGCATATAAACCAAGAGTCACCCATCAAGTTCCATGGCTCAGCAGATGCTAAAAGAGGAAGTGGAATTATTGAGTGCTCATGGATGATCGTGACATAATCCATGCAGTCTGATAATTTACTTCCTTAGCTAAGTAGCGCATGCAGCATGCGATGCTAATTGTGTGGGAATCAAGCTCATGTGATTACTAAATTCAAATGATTATTTTGATAACTTAGATGTAAGGAATCTTAATTAACTCTTGTTGATCATATGAGGATTTATGTGCTAAGATCAAACCCTTGCATGTTCATCTTGTGCACTAGATATGAAATAGTTGAAATTAGAGGACTAATATAAGGAAGGCTATCTTCACTTGATTATAATTAGCATGAAATAAGTTTCATTAAAAGTTTAATTAATTTAATTACTTACACCAGTCCCAAAACAAATTGCATGGTTGAAACCCAACTCTCCCTTCTTCTCAAATAATATCATCAGTTTGATATCCTTGAATTATTAATTAGGAGCCACACAAAACCAAAAATATTTTAATCTAAACATTATTAAAAGTAGATAAACTTTAGTAACAAAACACACAGTTCCCTAAGGACAATAAATCTTGGAACTTACCTTCCAAAAATTACTTCAGACCACGTACACTTGCGTGCGAGCGCAAGCGTGTATTCACAGTCTGCCAAGGATCTCCACAGTATGAAAATTAGTCGTTGGATTATTATATAATAATTTAATTTAAATATATTAATTAATTAATTAATTTAATATATTTAATTACTCAAAATTAAATAACCAAACAGACTCCAAAAAATCCCAAAAATTTACCCTTAACTAAATGAGGGATGAAGAATTCAAAAATGCAATTGGATTTTTGATCGGAGATCAATTTAATTATTCTAATTTTTTGGGAAATTAAATATTATTAAAATATTTGAGAAAACTAGATGACTTCCAAACATATCTAAAATATCAGCCCTAGCTAATTTGGGGGTGAGGAGTACAATGACAAACTACAATTTTGATTTTGAGGTCAAAATAAAATAGGTATTTTCATGTTGATTAAAATAATCAGGAATATTCATTGATTGCAAACAATCTTCAAATTGCATAAAACATAAGGTGATGGCTCTTAATACTATTTTAAGAGTAATAAAAGTGGAATGGAGCTAATTGGGCTTCCTAATAATGGGTAACAACACTAGAGTTGTTATAGCATCAAGTTTGATGATGAGATTTGAGCTCTGTTATTCCTCTCTTCACTAGCGAACTGTTGAGATGAACTGGTAATAGCCATTACCAACTCAATAGGAAATGTATCATTGAAATTCAATGATATTATCGAGCTGGTGCTTAATAAAGAGTTGTGAAAATAATCTAATGGGGATGCATCTACTTCAACATTGAATGCATAGAGTCGAGGAAGAAGTGTCGACTTGAGACACACAAAAAATAAGTCTAAGTTAAGGCGAGGGAAATCATGACCCGAAAAAGCTAAGCCGGATTGTTGGAACTATGGATAGGTAGGACACTTTAAGGATTGTCCTATTATGAAAAAGTCTAGTAGAGGGAGCATGGATATGAGCCCCATTGTAAATGTTTTAGTAGAAGTGGATCATGATGAATTCATCCTATCACTTGTCAATACGGAGTCTTGGATGGTGGATTTGGGTGCATCCTTTCATATTACTCCTACGAGAGGTGCCTTTAATAATTAAACCAAGGGTAACTTGGGGAAGGTGTATCTATGTAATGCCCCATTGCTAAATTAGTGAACTAAACCAACATTAGAGGTTACTGTGACTTCCTACCTTGGATTAGAGGAGATATTCCAATATAAGGGGTCACATTGCCAAGGGCCCTATCGAGGTGCAACACAATGATAAATGCAGAAATGAAAAACCATACACAATAACATTCATAACTCATACATTCAAAATAAAAAATACATGAGTCTTAGAAAAGAAAGTAAAACCATACATACACAAGGGTTTATTATGAATGAGTTTTCAAATAAAATATCTCCCATCCTTAGTGAATAAAAGCAAAAAGTATATGAAGTGCTGAAGATTGAGGTACTTAATAGAGAGCTACTCTTAAGCTAGATCCACCTCTAAATCTGACATATCGTCAAGCTCTTGATCTGACATATCGATATCATATGCCAAGACACAAAAAAAAAAAAATCTGATTAGACATATTGTTTAAATACAGTTTAGGCTCATGATTTATTTTCTTTTAGGATATCACAATTTGTTTTACAATTAATTTAATAAGCGAATGCAAAATGCTGAATAACTACAAGTAAGGAAAAGAAAAACATGGTAAATGATATAATATTATATATGTTCAATAAAGTGGATAACCTTCAGAAAATTGATAATAGGAAATATATATAAACATATAAATGTGCTATGAATGAATGAGTAAAATGCATAATTATGATCAAACTAAACATATGCTGAGTGCTCAAGTACTGTATAAAAGATAATCTGCTGAAAGTAAATACAGTAAGGCATAAAGTAAACTATAAGTATAAAGCAAGTAAGTAAACTGTAAGTAAGCAAGGCAGTTTCAAAAAACAATATCTAAATATGCAATCCAATAGATTAGTTCTGAATTGAAGTGTATAATACCAAGAGATTGTTTAAAAATATAAGTATTTAAAGTTATATCTTATTTTACAGATGTGTTATTGGGCAATATACAGAATAACTAAAGAGCTAGACACATCTATCCAACCATCTAAATTTGAGATTCTTGAATAACATACACACTCCCCCTCTAGGATATGTGCAATCTTCTGATCTCCATACCCTGCCGCAACTCAATGGTCTATACAAACTCCAATCCTCCCTAAGTGAACATCTATATGTATCATTTTATTTTTATACTTATTTTATGCATCAAAGTTTATTTAAATGACATATTTAAATGGTTTTGACACAAATTGCATTAGAGAGACAACATAATAATCAAATCAATTAATTCTAATTTGTCATATCCTTCTATTATCTACTAAATTATTTATTCTTATAACTAAACCATGACTTAATAATTCCTTCTATAAAACCTTAATTAGACTATGGAGTCATTTAAATTTTGATCCAAGATATACGAGTACTCATGGCTCAATTAACCTTATTTTAGTATTAAGAAATCACATACTATGCATCTCGATCTATACATGCTTATAATATATAATCTATGTATTTATGACAAATTATTGTTTTTTAACCTGCTTAATTATGAAAATTGGATTCATTCTAAATCAAAGATTTGACTTATAAATCAAATTACCAAATTTTATATTTTAGAGTGGATTAAGGTTCCTCAAGTGATTAGGATTCAATAGATATCTTATTTGATTAAATCGGACTTTGACATGCCTTACGAGGCACAATTATACCTAATTAGGGTTATAAATGTGAATTTGAAATATAGTGATCAAAATCAATCAATCTTACAATTATCACGATGGTTACGTCGCCGGGAGTTCATTGATATCTTGTTTGCTAAAATTAGAGTTTGGTACTTTAATCGAGGCGTGATTAAATCTAACTAGAGTTTAAAAGCCTAAATTTTAAATTAATAACCCAAACTACTCAATATTAGTGTCATTAGAATGGTCACCTCACAAGGAGTTCATAGATACCTTGTTTGCTAAATTCTGAGATCAACACGCTAAATGATACACATTAATATAGGGTCGAAATGTCATTTTAAAACTTTCCGATGAAACTAAATTTTCAACCTACCAGAATATTCCTCTCATTTTTCTAAGTATTTTGACATATAACTTGAATATATTTGAAATTACATTTTTTGAGATACACAAATAATTAAATATGTATTTTTCTAAAATTTTTATTAAGTTTGGAATATTCTCTAAAAATTAGGAAACAAGGGAATATTCCTTGAAATTATATTTTTCAGCACATTAATATAATTATTTCTATTTGCTACAGGGAACTGGTGCTACAGTAAACGACCTTTAACAGTAAAATTGATGTTCATCTTCTCCAGCGAGCGACTTGTGACGCTTCATCTTTCATAGCGGTTTTAGGCGCCTTCCGACCTCTGTTCACCATGATTCAACTGTTGTTGGACTCCTCTCACCGCGGCCTACCAATGTGTATCAAAAGCCCCCTCATTGGCCATCAGGAAATTTTCTACAGTGAAGTTACTGTTCATCATCATCTAAAATGGTGGTGAAAATGGGGTATTTTGGATAAATTGAACATCTGAAATTGAAGAGAATATCTTAAAATTGATTTTTGAAACTTGAATTTCAAGAAAAGATAGATGGGTGAGGTGGTACATAAGATTGAAAGTTTCACCGATGGGGGGGGGGGGTTCACCCGAAAATCAAGCCTTCGGGATTTTATCACGAGCTCCCGACTACCCCAATCGGTAGAGGTCTTAATGAGGGACATTTCCCTCATTGGCTTCACCGCAAATGGGGCACATGGTGGCAACATGGCATCATCAGCACCTATCTAAACTCATGCACGCCATGTGGTAGCCGGGCATGTTCGGGCCTAACCAGAATGTCGGATCGGATCTGACTGCGTTCTATTTGATTGGGATCGGACGATCCCAATTGGATGGATCTGCTGTCTCGTGTTTGAACCGGGACAACAGATCCTCACAGTCTGATAATTTGGATTTTCCAAATTATAAAAGTTCAAAAAATTTGAATTTAATTTAATTTTTGATTTAAAAAAAAAAATTCCAAATGTATTTTACTCATTTTTCCTTTGTTTTAAGTCCATAAATTATGAAACTTGCACACTTATCATATTTTGATGTGAGGAATTCAAATTTATAGTTGAATTTTGAATTAAAAGGTTGAATAATTTTTGTATTTCTTGGGTATTAATTTAATATTAAAATATTCCAAAATTTTGATGTGGTCTAGTTTGACTCCAAATTTTGTCGTTAAACTCCTACTGTGTTCGGAGTTTAATGCAACTATTTTTATAACTTATGAAGCTTAATTTAGAGGGATTAATTTTGGGGTGCTACATCCCTTCCTACTTAAAAATGACATTGTCCATGACATCATTTTAGCTACCACTTAAGTGTGTGCATATAGATTTGTGTATTGTAAGAAAGCGCTTAAGAAACTAGACTTAAAAATTCACAAACTACTAGATTAGATTACCTAAGATACTAAATAGTTGAGAATATTTCTACCTCATTATTTCATCCTTTTCCAAAGTGGCCTTCTCTTCAGAATGATTCCTCCATTGGACCTTGATCATAGGAATATTCTGGATCCTTAAATGTGTCTGATCTCTTCCCAAAATTTTAATCGGCTCTTCTATGAAGGTAAGATCTAGTTGGAGAAAAATAGAAGTGGTAGGAATCTATTGTGCAGGTTTCAGAAGACACTTTCAAAGTGATTATACATGAAACACTTTGTGAATGACATCAAAGTCATCGGGCAACTTCAGTATGTAAGCTTAGGATCCTTGATGTAGCACATCTTAAGAATATAATCAAGGGTTCGACATGGCTTACCATTTGTATTTTATTTTTATTGATGTTGACTTTTTATTTATTAAGGTACATATTTGGTCAGCCATGTCATAGGGAAAATAATTAATGTGAGTGGTTGGAGTTACTCCCTCCCTAATTGCCAACTACCCATCTTTCCCTCCAAAATTTCCCTCTAAATTTTCACCAAAGCTCATACGACAATAGACTTGTAGTGCTTATAAATATGAGCTGAAATGTAATGTTATGAGGTAACTTGAATGAAGAAATTTCATAATGAATTTCTCTCATATTGCTTGGTGCTTGGTGGTGTCAAGTTTGTTGCCTATTTTTGGTGAGTTAGGTTGTTATCTTATTTTGTCTTTTTATTTTCTTACTTAACCCTCATACTCATAACCTCAAACCATCCTCACCTCTTCTCCCACATCTTAAGTATCATTTAAAGTTAATAAACTATTTTCTAAGGTCTCAAACACACTCCAAACTCCCCCATAACTTCCATGGCTAAATCTAAGAATAACATGACCTAGTTTTATTCCCTACCCATTGATGCCCATATAAATCCCATGAAACCTATCCATGTACTCCAGATCAAAACTGCACATCCTAGGCTATCTATTTTACTTTTGATTTTTGGTATTTGTGATAATTTTAGTTGCTTATTTTCCATCAATTAAATTAATTTGTAATTCTTAAGAAAATAAGACTTTTAACAACAAATTTTTTATTCTCTTTTCTTTGCATTAAACTTATATACATAAGAATATACTTGTGTATTGCTGCGGTGCCCACCCCACCATGGTCTCGCTAACACGAATGTTAGCATGATTACGACAGTGCTGCAATCCCTCACTTATCATTAGATTAGGTTTTCATCCCTAATCCACTAATAAGAGAATGATATGCCATAATTGCAACTGAATCCTTCACTAAATAATCATACATGAATATCAAAGTACGGAAGAAAAATAACAATTTGCATCCATGTAGCCATAATGCAGAAATAAAATAACATACAGCTCAGATTAAAAAATTGTAGTAAAAGAAAATACAATAGAATACCTGTATTAGAATAATATTTAATTAAAGTTCTAAGAAAGCAAAAAACTCCACTCATCCTCACTGAAATAAAAAGGCAACCTAACTAAGACTCTTCAGCTTCAAGACACTCTTCCTCTTGACTCTACTTCTCCTCGGGTGCTATCTCCATAAAACAGTCAGAAGCTGACATTATCGATTTCACAATGCCAGGGCCTCAGCCAAAAAGAAAGAAAAACTGGTTAGAAAATTTGTCTATGTAAATTTTAGGCTATTAATTTTCATATATTTTATGATTTCACAAATCATCCTAAACATATAGAAGCAACAAAGCATCAATAGAAAGGATAAAGCTATAAAACTTGTATTTATAACTTAAACAAAATATGAGGTAAACAAACATATCTCAACCCAAAGCTACAAAAAGGTTAAGCAGTTATATATAAGAGTTGCTAAGTACAAGAAATATCCTAAGCAAATATGATAAATACTGTTTATGCTAATTTTTTGAATAAAAGTAATATAAACCAAACTGAAATAAAAGTCTAGCATCATAACATACTTTCATATAAAACCAAAGCTGAAAATACATAAAGCTAAAAATACTATAAATACTTTATATGCTAAAAATACTAAAAATACTAAAAAGCACTAAGAATACTGAACTGAACTAAAAGCAACTGAAACTGACTAAAAATAACTAAAACTGAATGAATACATTTTTTATTAAACATGTACCTATATTAGAACTGCCATAACAGAAAAAATGGCTAAGCTAGCCACCAAATCCAAGACTGAAGCATTTAGGATACTAATGCCTAGGTCAACAGGTCCACCAAAGTTAAGCTGAAATAATCCAAGACACTAATGCCTAGATATTTAATTGAAATCATCCAGGACACAAATGCCTGGGTACTTAACTGAGTTGTACTGTATATTTAAATTGTAGAGGCAGTCTAACTAGAACATATTCCACTAAACGATTATCTTGTTCACTAAGTTATCTATTCTTTCTAATACATCTAATCTTTTTTATGTTCATGACTTATACAATTTCAAATATAATATAGAAGATTCATCAAATATTCTATATTTCATTTGATATGTCAAAATAATAAGTACTCAAAACAAGGAAGAAAAACATACATTACAAAGTGTAATCAGCACTACACAAACATTTGCGATATCACTTATTTTCTAATTTACTTTTATCTAACTAACCTGATATTATACAAGCACGGGATCTCTAACATCCAACTATCTAGTATAAACTCAGAACATCAATTATATAAGGTTTAAAGTAATTAGAAATAATCAAGTTCTAATATAATTCAATCAATGATGCTTACATAAGTTGAATAATAAATCAAACATCTTAATTAATGATTTTAATTAAACCCAAACCAATCTTGATTAAGATAAATCAAGATTGAGGGATTAATAGTTAAACTCCAAATACTAGGGTTTAAGCTCTTAATCCAATGGTGTGAAAGATTAAGGGTATAAGGTTAATCCCAACTCTCATGTTTTATATATTAAGGCTTTCTTATTAAGCATAAACAAACTTAATAAGATGGATCTCGAGTCTTAGACTAAAGTTTAAATACAAAATAATCGTAATAAAAGATGAAATCTAAATATTACTAAAACTAAGGTTTCATCCATTGAGTAACCTATTTACCCAATGAATGAATTCTAATATAAGTCTACAATTAATCCCTAAGAAAGATTCCTAGGGTTTAAGGAAGGAAAACTTTTAAGAAGATCTTTTAAAGGAAGGACTTATGGAATTATTCAATTATAAAGCATTACAGTTATTTACATATTTATTAAGCATATAAACTGATTCTAAGAACTTAGGAATGACATAATGTGGACTAGATTCCACATTATGAAGCTTAAGGATTACTTTGGAATTTCTTAAGAAAAGATTAGGGTCTTACTTGGAATTTAATTTTATAAGCTTAAATTATCTAAAATTTATTCTAAATCACTTAACTTATTGATTAGAAGTAATATTTAAAGTTTTTAAGGCTTAAGAACACTTAAACCTAGTTTTGAGCAAAATGACCAATCTTCCCCTACCTAATGGTCCAAAATATAACTTTTTAATATAGGGTTCCAAACTAAAATTTATTAATGCCAAATGATTACTTACTATCTAATATAAATATAAACAGTATATGTAACAACCTTAAGTTGTTATTGAGCTTAATCATAAGCTTAACCATACCCTAATCTTAACTCTATTGCATTTACATAGTCATTAGAATGTAACCCTAAATATTTGAGGTCAATCGGGTCTCATTTGATCAAATGGGCATTTTTGTCAAATAAGAAACCCTAATTAATGGCCAAAATATTTTGATCTCTAATCCAAAATCTAATGGCAATTTTGAATTCTTCACCCCCAATTTAGCTAGAGGTGTAAGTTTGAGAATTATTGGAGGTCACTTAAGCCTTAATTAAATTTAATTTAAATTGGGGAAATTGCATTAAAGGGTTCATAACAATTCTGATTTGCAAATATATCCTTAGCTAATTAAATCATTTGGGATCTGTTGTGCAGACCGCAGGCAATCTGCTATGGGGTTCGAGTCCCACCTCATCGTTGTTCCCGCCCCACCTCATCATTGTTCCCAATATCCCAATGGCTATGATTTAATCCCACAGAAGCATGAATTTGCTATTTGATCCACCCCGCGGATCCAATGACATGGATCATTCCAGGTCCAGCCATTAGGATCTGGAGGATCAGGACCATCGCGCCTTTCTAATCGAATAATTAGACAGTTATCTGAAGACATGACACTGCTCACCTTCATCCCCACTCGCTCGAGCGTCCGATATAAAAGATCTTTGAACAGCCAACCACAAGCTCTGTCCCCCACTCCCTTAGCCACCTCAGCATGTTATTAGGATCCTCCCTCAATCGACTAGGCACCCGACCAAGCTCAAATTGGAATTTGAGAGCTCGGCCATGGCCCAAGCTCTCGGGCCTTCCCAGCCCAATTAACTATGCCCAAGCTTCTCCTTGAGGCAATAAATAGCTTCAGGATTCATCTAAAGGGCTGTTTGCCCTATGTGATCACCCAATTGAAACCCTCTATCCTCTTAGCTATCTCTACACTCTCGAGCTTTTCTCAGCATCCCCAGCTCCTTCTAGTGGCAATCAGAGGGTGTGACTTGGAGTTCAAGTCCCCTAGCTACTTTCTGAAGCTTGGCCATCTCTCTGGATAAACTCCCTATAGTGATACTAGGCTTCCCCGATCAAACCAGGTACCTCTCCTTACAGTGATGAGTTGAGTAGGCTCAATACTTAACCAATTTATTTTTCAATTATAATGTTAGGCTAGTCGAATTTAATGCACCTATCCCTGAGCGGGCTAACGCTTCATACGAAGGTTGGATCCATATAAGGACTCACCGATGGGGCCACTCCTGAGCCAGACCAATGTAGGGCTTAGTTTCATCATAGTCCAAGGATGGTGTAGGGATTGAAATAAGCCGATATGGTGGTATGTGGAGGGAGAATTGTCTTTCCATAGTGTATCCCAGAGGCCGACCAAATCCAAATAGGGTTCCGGCGATTGAGTCAACCACTAACATGGATTTAAGGTTTGAATGGAGCATCTTGACATGACAATGGAGTAGCAATCAACTGAAGGCTGGGGTGCAATCCAGAGGCAAATAATTTGGCTGATTAAGGTTACCTATGACCTGCACTTATGAGGAGGAAGATGCCACTATGCAGGTCTGGCTGACCCGTGACCCGTGGTGTGACAGTGGCGGTTCCTTTGATCGAGTTGACCTGCTTCTTTTGATAATGGGCTGAGCTCTGTTTTAAATAAATATAATTTATTTAGGAATTATTTTTCATAAATAATTTATATAATTAATGGAAATGTAATTAGAAAAATGTGGAATAAATTAATTAAATAACTTCTTAACTACTTATCCAAATTATATGAAATTATGTACCATTTTGTTCAAAAATATGCAATGAATAAAAATATATAAAAAATTTTAGTTTCTATAAATATATTTTTTAGTTATTCCTAATTACTTCAGTAGTTTGATTAGGAAATATTTGCATGTGCACTTAGCCAAATTGCATGATTTTAGTTTCATTAGAATTTTATGCCTTGTAGAATGTGCAGGCTATGTAGAATAGTTTTTTTATTTATATTTTGTTAATTATGTCATAATCTTTGATTTGCATGATTAATGAATATTAGGGTTTGTAATTAGCTAATTGTGAAATTTATGGTTTATGATTGTTCATAAGACTTATTAGAACTAAATTATCTAGTGGCATAAGATTTGGATAACTAAATTTGTAGTTATATGCTAATCCATTTTGGATTTGATTAGGGTTTTATCAGCCTTAATTATTATCTATATTGGTTAATTATGTATATAGGATTCATAAATAATTGTATGCATGTTAGAAAACTTAATTTCTAATTTCAACATTTAAATCTGTTAATTTACATTAATCAAGATTTAACCTTATTTACTTAAAGAAATGCATAATAAGATTAAGAATGAACTATGACTAATTTGAAGATCAATAATTGACAAACAACATACTGACTTTCTTATAAATCAATCTCTATATAATTAACCTTAATTAGGTCAAGTTTGGGTTCAACCCTTAACTTGCTTAGATTAAGTCTCAAACATAATTAACTTGAATTGAATAACTTGATTTGGACATTCAAATGACTTGTAGAAATCCAATAACACTTGCTGAGTTATCATTGATCTTAGACTAATAAACTTGAATAGTTAAGGGCTTATAACAAACTCACGTGATTTATTATCTGAATCTCAGCTTAAGATCCCTGATTTTCTCCTAAGTAAGAATATTAGCATAATATAACATATAAAATGAATTGAATTTTGTGAATAAATAATTCTCAATAACTCATTTGATTTTACCCCATGATTAGTTTAGTTGATAATTGCAAATATTAAATTTTTAAACTAAATTTAAGTGTCCAATTTGTGTGATTGAAAAAGGTAAGTCTAAGTGAACTCTAATAAATTTGAATGATAACTTGGAATTTATAATACCTTTTAGTACTTATATTTTTAAATTAAAGATAGTGATTAATCAAATGCTAGACCTTTAAATAGGCAAATTATTGTAGTAGGAAGAGCTTATTGTCTGATTTTGAGGTAGAAGTTTAGATGAACCTTAAGAACTTTAGAGAAGTTGATCTTAAATCCTTGTGGTTTATTACTCCTTAAATAGAATTGTTAGAATAAAAATTAGTAATGGTATCAGATGGAGATGATAGTGCATATCCATAGATCTGCATTACTCAGCATAATAAAAAATTGGTTAGTTTACCTTGAATATAATTATAAAGTATTGATTGTATCCTAGGTGATTGGATAAGTATAGTTTAGTTCAGAATAAGCATTCCAAGTCCATAGTATGCTATAGTTGGGAGTTTAACAGCTTAGTTTGAGAGAATAAACTATAAAATGATTTTGTCCCTTATCTTTGTGTGCATTGATAAGTGTAGTTAAGCAAACTAAGTGTCAAAGTCACCCTTCCTAGGACATGCTAAATCATGTATATCAATCTCCACATATGATGATTTAGAATGTAGTTACAGTAAGAACCATGAATTCAAAGAGACTAAAATAGAAGTAAGAATTCATTTAGATGAATTATGAACAATGGAGACAAATGGATTTATTACTTGGTTTTGATCAATTTTTGGATCTAACAATTTAAAGCCTATAGTTATTAAAGCATTAGCATATCATTAAATGAAATGCATATGTCATATCAGCATTAGTGGGGCATTGTGCTCACATATGAATCTCTAACAGAGCATTGTGCTCACGTAGGAATCTCTAGCGGAGCATTGTGCTCACCTAAGATCAATTAGCAGAGCATTAGCTCACCTAAGATTCTGTGGGATGTCATGTGACATCGAGTCATGCATACTTATGGCATATAATTTTGTGGCATATTTAAATGCATATACATATATTCAATGGCATATAGCACAGTTTTATTTCAGCATTTACTCAGTTTCAGATTTCCTTACTGTTCACTTTATTTTCAGTACTTAGTTTTTAGTTACTATTTTACCTTACTTTTAATTTTATGTTATTTTAGACTTTTCAGTTATTTTACTACTTTTCTATAGTATTGCCTTAATTACCTAAATGTTAAACTTTATATAACTATAACTATTTATAATAGCTTTAGATGTGTTAGACTCATTATCTAACACACGATACTTTTGGGATTTGAGAATTTGTCGGATCCAGAGCAGCTTGTATAGCAAGATCAAGAGGCTTCATAAGAGATCTAGGAGGAGTTCATGGGGCATTAGTGGACTTAGCTTCAGCCTTTACTTTTTGCTTAGTTTACTTTTAGTTTGAGTGAGAGACTCTTTTTACAGTTATTTTGTTTAAGCACCAGTCTATAATAATTAAATTTTGGTTGTATTTGCTTTTCTTTTCTGAGATGAATGTCTTACTTTGTTCCGTGATGAATAATCTGTATGAATGCCATTAACTTCTGCACTATGTTATATTCTATACTTATACTTAGTATTGTGATATGATCAACATATATGAAATGCTAATACTCATATATATTTGATTCTTATTTCAACTCTACTTATAATCCAATGTGCATAAGTACTTTATCTAAAGCTTAAGATAAGGACTTTACACTTATCTTAAGGGTAAGTCCTCAGCTCTCTTTTGGGGTTGAGTCACAGCATGTTTAGCCAGTAATATTTGGGGAGGTTCAGTAGTCCTTCCTAAGTAACGCATCATTTTGCTGCCAATTGCTTAAAAAATTATCTCATTTGCACATGGCGATGGGATGGGGTGCTACAGTAAGTACACCTTAATTGGCCAAGGATTAATCCTCATGGGCTCATGTTAGAGTTTTAGCTCATTAGGGGATGATTAGTAATTCTATTTAAGAAAATATAAAATTTTTATTATACGTATGCTGTTTACTATCTAAGGATTCTATAGAATCTAAAATCACTAAATTTTGAGATCATTTAACCATGTTATGGCCAAAACAAACATGTGGTCTATAAGAGTATAATTTATAAGGTTTAGGAATGGCCCAAAACCTAACATTTCCAAATAATATCCAAATTCAGCAAACTCAGTGGTTATGAACTCCTTATAGCACATTGAGTACAATGACTGTGATTATACCCAATTTAGACCTCATTTACTCAACTTATGCCCTAATTATGGTTTAATATGATTCATGGCTAATTAATGAAATTAACCCCAGAAATGGAAATTTAACTTCAGTAAGGTGCTTTACTCTACTCTAGGAGTCCACAGCAACTTAAATTTCTAAATTTAGGTAATTAGTTAGGCAAATCTTCACTAATCATATTTTGGGGATTAGGGCTAATTAAGCTATCTAATTATAAAAACCTATATTTTATTGTAGTTTACTATTCTTTAGGTTTTATTAATCACAATAGTATATTGGATGACCTAATTTGGAGCTTAATTGGCTACGTTATAGCCTAATAAAATTTCTAGGTTAAGTGGGGTAATTAGGGAAAGGTCCTAAATGTCATTAGGCAAAATACCGATTAGAAAGAAAGTTGGATATCACCATAAAATTCCTCGTAATTTTTGAGCAAAATGAGATAGATATATTTGTTGTGCTTAGATGAGGGACAACAAGTTATTGATGTTTAAAGATTTGCAAATAAATTAGCTTAATTTAATTATCAAATTGTAATTCAATCTGCTAAATCATTAATTCTCAATCATACTACAATGGCGGGCCCCATGGCTATAGAAAGTGTTGAAGGTGTGGGTCCCACCTGTTCTTGTTGGGTTGAAGCATAGCAAATGGGCAGGAAGACCATTCGCTGCAAATCGAGCCTGTGCTAAAGACAGGCCGGCCTAAAACCTCATCCCTGTCGAGGGAACAAGCAGAATTAGGGCACGGGATAGTTCATCGGCCGGAGGGTTCAAGAGGACGGGACACACACCAAAGTTCTAATTGAATAACTCTACCTTTAAATATAGCAATTGGCATTGACAGGTCTTGACTTAGCTAACCTTAATCTTCAAGGGATCGCTTAGGGTTTCTAATTTGAAGGTTAGGTCAATAGGGTTCGAAGGGAATTAGGCTTTGTTTACCTAGATAAATATTGCAATACAATTAATTAATCAAACTGAACTTAAACAAAGCAATAATAAAGTAAGATCGATGGGAGGGAGGTACCTGATGGGTTTGGCATGGGTTGGGTTTGCAAAAATCAGAATGGAGAAAGATTCAATCCCTATGGATCAAGCTTCGGGATCTTGACGGTATGCCCGAGGATAACGACGGGAGAAGGTTAAAGGCTCTGGCGGTGGAGGGAGAAGCCACGGGTAGAGCTGTAGTCGCTGCATGTCGCACGAGTGATACACGCAATTGTGATATGGAAACAGCGAATGGGCCACATGGCCAGCCCGGTTCAGACCCGATAGAATGTGCAAGCTTGACCCGATTGCGATGGGGGTTGACCTGAGCTGGATATGGAATGGCTGGCCCTGCATGATTAATTTAATGATTAATAATTTAATTTATTTATTCACAATTCCTTATTTAAAAATTAACTATTAATTTAGTCCCAAAAATTTTCAAAATTTCACCTCTAGCTGACTGAAGGGTGAGGAACGCAATGGCAAAGTCGAATTCTAATTTCGATGAGTATTTACTTTTCTTATTTTCTGAGATATTTTAAATATATTAAAATATTAGACAAAAATCTAATGACTTCCAAGAGTTTCCAAAGCTTCACCCCTATCTAATTTGGGGGTGATAGCACAATAGCAAAGTCAAATGTTTTATTTGAGTTCAATTTAGGTATGTTATTTTCCAAATTATCAAGATTTCTAGATTTAGGGTTTTGATCCAAACAACTTCTGATTTGAACTAAACATCAGGCTGTGCTCCTAATATCTTATTAAGAGTCTTAAAATCAAAATTAGGACCTGATTTAGTCTTACTTGACTAGGGTAAAAACCTTGGGTTGTTACAATTGTAAAGTTAGAAAGAACTTTGTCAAAAGAGCATAAATAGTTTAAAGAGAGCCTGGGACATAAGTGACTAAGTGCCCCCTCCTCACCTGCAAGTTCTTTTAACTAAGAATTCACATTATTCTTATATTTTTATTTTTTATTTCACCTTTTCTCATTTAGTATTTTTTTTTCTCATATTTCTTTAATAAAAAAAAAATAGCACCAAAGTTAATTTCCCAAGACCAAATTGAGAATTTAACAAAGATAGTAGATTCATTAGATCTTAGGATTCATGAATATGAAACAAAGACTATGGAATTATTTGAGGAAAATAAAACTCAAATGAGAGAAATTAAAAGTCAAGAGTAAATCATCTTAAGCCTACTACAAAATAATAAAAATTATGCTCCACATCCTATCTATAACCTTAACACACCTATGGAAGATGATGGCTCATGCGTAGATGCAAGTAATTACCAACCCCATGTTCCACCACCTCCCCAACCTCATTGAAGACAATTAAGCCCTAAGAATGGAAAAATAAGAGACTACCAATGAGTTGCTAATAATTTTAATGATCCTTCTATGAGAGTTAAAGTTGAAGCTCCTACTTATGATGGCACACAAGATCCAAATAAATTCTTAGATTGGCTAAGCTAAATGAATAACTTCTTTGATTGGTATAGAATGGATGATTATAAATGAGTTTATTTGGCTAAGATTAAATTGACTTGTCATGCTAAGATTTATTGGACAAACAATTTAGCAAAAAAACTAAAGGTTAGGAAGGATAAATCTTACTTGGATAGAGATGCAATAAATACTTAGGTCAAAATACTGTCCTCAACATCATGTTAAGAAGTTACATGGATAATTGCTGACTTTAAGGCATGATTCTCTTTTTGTAACAAAATACTTAAATAATTTTAAGGATCTAATTTCTAGGACCAATTATGGGGATAATAATTGGCAACTTGCTAATAAATTTATTATTGGGCATAGAATGGAAATTAGAAATGTGGTCAAACTTTTGATCCCTACACCTTAGAAGAAGCTTTTCATTATGCTCTACTTGTTGAACACCAAAAGAAGTCAACTTTTATAATATGAACTAAAGCTCAAGTGACTTCTAATTCAAACCATAAGAAAATTACCAGACCCATTCCACCCTCTAGATTAAACTATCCACGCAAGGTTCTTTTTAAGGGAAGCTCTAATAATAGCCAAGATATCATTTGTTTCAAATATTATAAGAGAAATCTCATTCAGGACCAATGTAAGGCATAAATCTTACTATTAAATAAAGCTCATGACCTTATAAGGTGAAGCCTTAGAAGAAGTTTATGATGATACCCCCTTATCAGATAAATAATTTGTGGATGATCCTCAATAAATGTGATGAGATGACTTAAAATAACTAAGAATGAAGAAAAAGATTGGAGGAGAAGGAATATTCTTAGCATGTATGTTGTGTGTGTTGGCATCAAATGAATTTTCACCGATCATACCTCAGTGGAAGTGGTTTTGAGCGCACTCGATCGAGGACTAGGATTGCGTTGACAGTTACCAAGCAAGAAAACTAATGCCACATAATAATAAGAAAGGGAATCACAGCACGTGCATGCAACATAATCATAAGAACATATAAATAATCTCAAATTTTATATGGAAAACCCAAGAATGGGATAAACTACAGAGCCACTCCACACAAAAATTTTCACTATATAAAACAAGAGTACGTAGTTACAAAGAGTTAAACCACCTCAAGGAATAAAATCTCTTACTCTAGGATGAAGGGGAGAAGTAGCAGCCACCACCTAAAGTGTCTTTCCCAGCTTGCAAGAGTTCCCTTGCACATCAATTCTCTCTTAGGGTTCCTCCTTGTAATCTCCTCCCACAGTAGCCAAAGCCCTCTCAAACTGAAATGCTAACTTAGGAATTATCTCCAACATGTTTCCTTAAGTAGCTATATCTATTTTAGACCCCAAAAAGTTCAAAACACCCTCCAATAGCATAGACCAAAACTAGAATCAGAGCTGAAATTTGCTAGGTGCTACGGCACGCCGTAGCGCTTAGGCTTCGAGTAGGTAGGAGCCAAAGCGCGCTTTATGCCATGTTCTCTATTTGTCTTTCACTAGGGTGCACTACAACGCACTCCACTGTGACGCGCTATGGCACCATACTCTCAAGAAGTTTGTGCTTGTGATGCGCTATACTGCTTGCTTTCGTTACGGAATGCTGTATTGTCGGCTTCTCGGGTTTGGGGCCCCATGACACGCTGCATTGAGCCACAATCTACTGTAACACTTGTGATGTTGCTGAACTTCACACTTTATTTTGAATAGCCTCAAAACCTTTTGAAGTACACCAGAGCACCATTAGCATCTTCATGATGAACTGAATGGTCTCCCCAACATAATAATCTCCCACAGGAAGACCATTTGGAATCATCCTCTTTTCTCCTTAATTGTACATTATATTCTTCAATGTTTATCAAGAACGTGGTGTGGCTCACCCACGCTCTCTTGTCATATACCGAGGCCAACTGAAACTACACAAAGATTCAGTTTCTCCACTATTACTACTTTTGTAACATATCAGCTGGATTCTTATAAGTGTGAATCTTCACCAATCCGAGTTGCCCTTATTCTAATAGTGTCCATATGAAATGGTGTCAGAGTTGTATGTGCTTTCTCCTGGCATGAAATGTTACATTCTTTACTAGGTTAATAGCATTCATACTATCACTGTAGAGCTGCACATCCCCCTGCTTCTTGCCAAATTTTGCCATAAAATCTTTTAACCAGATTATCTCCTTACTTGCCTCAGTAATGGCAACATACTCCGCCTCCATGGTAGATAGTGCCACAATATTTTATAGTATGAAGATCTAGCTCACCATTATATTTCCTAATATATACACATATTCAGTTGTGCTTCTCTGGCTATCAACATTTTCTGCAAGATCTGAATCTCCATAGCTTTCTAAAATAATGTCAAGATTTCCAAAGCATAGAGCTTTGCATGCTATACTTCTTAAATACCTTAAAATCCTCTTGACCATGTCCCAATAGAGCCTCCACGGGTTTCTCATGAATCTGCTAACAACTCCCACTACAAGGGCAATATCCTATCTTGTGCAGATCATTATGTACATTAAGCTCCCAATAGCTAAACCATAAGAAACTTTCAGCATGTGTTCCTTCTCCTCTTCAAACTTCGGCATCTGTTCATTTGATAAGCCGAAATGACTTGCTAGGGGAGTGTTCACTGGCTTTGCTTCACTCATTTTGAATCTTTTTAGTACCTTTTTAATATAGTCTTTCTGAGACAGCTTCAGAAATCCTGCACTTCCTTCCCTATTAATTCATATCCAAAGAATCTGCTTGGCCAACCCTAAGTTCTTCATGTTAAACTCCTTTGACATCAGCTCTTTAGTATCATTATCTCCACCATGTTTAATCCTGCAAACAACATATTATCCACATACATCAACAGTATGATATAAGAGGACTTACACTATTTTATGTAACAACAGTGATCTGCCTAGAATCTTTGTACCCAGATTCTGACATAAGCCTATCAATTCTCTTGTACCACTACCTTGGTGCTTGCTTCAAGCCATTGATGCTCTTCTTGAGCTTGCACAGTAGCTCATCTTTTCATTCTTCTTGAGCCTTGTACCCATTAGCTTGTTTCATGTATAATTATTCCTCCAATTATCTATTAAGGAATATTGGTTTGACATCCATTTACTATAGATGAAAATTCTCAATTGCAATAATATTTAGTATAACCATGATGGTTGTCACCATCACAACTAGACAAATATTTCACTATAGTCGACCCCATGCCACTGCTGCAAACCCTTTACTACAAGCCTCTCCTTCTAGCGCTTACTCCCATTTGATTATTCCTTCACCCAGTAAACCCACTTATTTTGAAGAGCTTCCTTCCCAGTTAGTAGTGTCAAGACTCACCATCTAAAGCATCCTTGGAATTAGGCTTGACTCCAATACAGTCCTTATACATTTCACTTTCATTGAATGTGATATCCCTGCTTCTGATAATATTTTGGTTCTGATTGTCCCAGAATCTGTAACTGAACTCGCCCATGCCATATCCAATGATCATGCACTTGATTGCCCTAGCGTCAAGTATGCTCTTAAATTTTGCATTAATGTGCACATATGATGAACAACCAAATACCTTGAGGTGATTCAGTTTTGCCTCCTTTTCGCTCCAAGCCTCCTCTAGAATCTCTTCATTTATGGGTACAAAAGGTCTCCCATGAATAAGATAAACTACCGTGTTAATAGTTTCTGCCCATTATTGATTTGGGAGACTCGCATGTAATCTCATGCTCCTATCTCTTTCTATGATTGTTTTGCTCATCCATTCTGCAACACCATTTTGCTATGGTATTCTTGGAACTATAAATTCCCTCTTGATGTATCTCAAGGTATAAAATTCTTGGAACTCCCTATCATAGTACTCGCCATCATAATCAGAACTTAAGCACTTAAGCACTTAAGCTTCAATCCTGTCTCATTCTCCACTAAAGCTAACCACTTTCCAAACACATCAAGCATGTCAGATTTATGTTTTGGAAAGTAAGCCCATACATTCTTTGTATGCACCCCATATATCTGTATGCGCCAACTCTAGTTTTTGTCTTTTAGCTCTCTTTCATATTTGGAGAATGATACCTTCTTATGTTTGCCCAGCACACAGTCTTCACTGAAATTCAAGTCTACTGACTTTAGTCCTTGGAACTTCCCCTTTGATTGTAGAGGTTTCAACCCCCTCTCGCTCCTATAGCCAAGCCTCTAGTACCATAGACCTGCATCTATCTATTATGTAGTTGCAATAGAATCAGACACTTTATTGATCAGGTAAAGTGTACCTTTCATATTACCCCATGCAACAATGAGTTCACCATTGGTGACCTTCCACGTGTCTCCAGTGAAACATGTGTTGTAGCCCTCTCTGGCTAATTGGCTTACTAAAATAAGATTCTTCTTTAGACATGGAACATGTTTAACATATTTAACCTCCAAACTGCGCCTCTTGGTAGCTGAACATCCACGTCACCTTTTCCTATGATGTTGCATGCATTGTTATCTCCAAGCTATACTTTACATCCACATCACCTTTTCTTATAATGTCGCATGCCTAGTCATCTCCAAGATATACTTATCCCAAGCCACCCTTGGAGTAGTTCTTGAAGGCACTTCTTGATGGAGTTACATGAAAGGATGCACCCAAGTCCACCACCCAGGACTCAGTGTTGATAAGTGATAGGATCAATGCATCATAATCCTCTTCAGCTAAAATAATCATAATGGGGTTCATCATCTTACCTTCACCACCTGGCTTTTTTAGGGAGGGATAGTCCTTCAATAAGTGACCTGCCTTTCCTCTGTTCCAGAAATTTGAATTTGCTTTTTTGGGTCTTGATTTTCCTTATCTAGACATTAAACTATTTATCTTATGTCTCATTTATATATGTCTTCTCCTACTTTCAGCATTCAACACTAGGTGGATGCCTCCCCATGGGATTTCTTTCACACGTCCTCATTTAACACAAGCTCGATAATATTATCGAATCTCAACAACACATTTCCTAATGAGTTACTGATGGATGTAACCAGCCAAACCCAACTGTCTGGAAATGAAGAGAGGAGCAACAAAGCTTGGACCTCGTCATCAAAACAGATGGCCACCAAACTTAACTGGCTAGTCACCATGTTGATCCCATTGTGGTGTTCAGTCACTGAATAGCCATCCATCATCTTCATGTTGAATAGTCTCTCTTCATCAAAAAAACTTTATTTGAAGCCAAGGGCTTCTCAAATATTCTCATCAGGGCATCCATAAGATATATAATAGTTTTCTCATTAACGTTGTTAAATACAACAGAAGTGAACAATGATAAATGAATTAAACACAGTGTAGTTCTATCAAGAACTTCCAATTCTTTGTTAATCATAGTTGCAGGTTTTTTGATGGCTCCTGATACAAATTCTTCTAGTAAAGCAAATCCTCCATTTGCATTTTCTAGAATATAAATTTCATACCACTAAATTTCCTTATTTTGCATCTCATATCATCGATCATTGTTCCCACCCAAATAGTAAACCATATAACCAACAAGGTATCCTCTCTCTGATACAACTTGTTGGTATCGGATGAACTTTTACCGAGTACACCGAAGCAAAAGCGGTTTAGAGCGCACTCGTTCAAAGATCGGGATTGCATTGACGGTTACCAAGCAAAAAACATTATCACAAAACAACAAGAAAGGCAATCACAACACATGCATGCAAGACAACCATAAGCATATTCAAACAATCTCAAATTTTATATAGAAAACCCAAGAATGGGAAAAACCACGAAGCCACTGCACACAGAAATATTAACTATGTAAAATGAAGATTACATAGTTATAAAGAGTTTAAACTCCTCAAGAAACACTAGCACTTACTCTAGGATGAAGGGGAGAAGTAGCAACCACCACCTGAAGGGTATTCTTCAATATACAAGAGTTCCCTTGCACAATAGCTCTCCCTTAGGGATCCTCCTAAGAATCTCCTCCCACAGTAGCCAAAGCCTTCTCAAAATGAAATTTCAACTTAGGAATTATCTCCAACATGTTTCTTTAAGTAGTTAGCTTTATTTTAGACCACAAAAAGTCCAAAATACCCTCCCAATAGCTTATTGCAAAACCTGAACCAGAGCTAAAATCTATCAAGCGCTATGGTGCATCGTAGTGCCTGGGCTTTGGGTAGCCAAGTTCCAGAGCGTGCTGTAGCGCCTTGTTCTCTTTTTGATTGGCACTAGGGTGCACTACTGCGCGCGCTTTGCTGTGGCACATTGTAGTTCCTTGCTCTTAGGACGTTTACTGCTGAGGCGCACTGTAGCACCCACTTCTCGTGTGTGGGGTTCCATGGTGCATTGCAGTGTGGCATGGTGCGCTGCGGCCTGTCATGGCATGCGACAGTGCTTGTGCTATTGTTGAACTTTACACTTTGTTTCGAATAGCCTTGAAACCTCCTGAAGTTCATCGGAGCACCATTAGCATCTTCATGATGAACTAAATGGTCACTACAACATAACATTGTGCAATAAACAAAGGTGTAGATGAATTATTAATGGGAGTGTGCCATAAATGTTGTTATCTCTACCAATGCTATATCTAGAGCTAATTTAAGGACTGAACCTCATCCTCAACCCTTTCATGTTAGTTGGGTTAACAATACTTCACTACCCATCACTAGTCGATCTTTAGTTTATATCAAGAATGATTGTTATGAGGATAATTTTTGGTGTGATGTGCTCCTTATGGATATCACTCATATTCTACTTAGGAGACCATGGCTTGATGACTTGAGTGTAATTCATTAGGTAGGGAGATCACATAAATTATTTAACTAAACAATAAAACCATCAAACTTTTGCCAGTCTGACCACTAGAGAAGATATCGTCTATAGCACCACATAAACCAATATTTGATCTTCAACAAAAACCCACTATCAAGAAAGAAGCAAAGCTTCAACTGATCTTGATAAGGGATCCTATGCATAATCATAGTCATAGCTTATTTACTTTTTCTTCTTCAACATTTGATGTAAGCTCAATGGTATTTGGAACCTTAAGAAAAGAATTTTCTAAACCAACTAATGTTCACCTCTTACATATAAAAGAAGTTAACTTAAATATTAATGAGATACTTATTCATAAAGAGGTTTTACCTCTTCTTTCTGAATTCAGAATAATTGCTCTGAAAGAACTCCTAAATGAACTACCACCACTTCAATCCATCCAACACGCTATAGACTTAGTTCCATGATCACAACTCCCAAACCTTCCTTATTATAGAATGAACCCCATAAAACATGCAGAAATTAAGAGACAAGTCACAGAATAACTTGAGAAAGGATTTATATAAGATAGCCTTAGTCCTTGTGCGGTCCCTGCCCTAATAACTCTTAAGAAGGATGGAACATAGAGAATGTGCATCAATTGTCGGGCTATCAATAGAATCACTATCAAATATCGATTCCCTATCCCTCGATTAGATGACATATTAGACTTATTCTCAAGAGAAAACTTCTTTTCTAAGATTGATTTGAAAAGTGGGTATCACCAAATTATAATTAGATTTGGAGATGAATTGGAAAACATCTTTCAAGACCCCTGATGGACTTTATAAATGGTTGGTCAAGCCATTTGAACTTTCAAATGCACCTAGTACATTTATGAGATTTATGAATACTATTCTTAATCCAATTTTAGGAAACTTTTTGGTGGTTTATTTTGATGATGTATTAATTTATAGCCCAAATAAAGTAGACCATCTTAATTATCTTAGACAAATTTTTGAGACCCTTAAAATAGAAAAGTTATACATTAATTTTAAAAAAGGTTTCTTCTTGCAAATGAGGTGTTATTCTTAGGTTTTATCATTTAACCTGAAGAAATAAAGTCTGACCAGGCCAATGTTAAGGCAATCATGGAGTGGCCAACTCCAAAAAACTTTACCGAAGTAAGGAGTTTTCATGGCCTCGCAACATTCTATAGACAATTCATTAGAAACTTTAGTATTGTTGTAGTGTCAATCTCTGATATACTGAAGTTAGACAGGTTTTCTTGGACCCCAACTGCTCATAAGGATTTAGATCAAATTAAAGTTTTAATAACATCAACCCCAATCCCTTGACTCCCTGATTTTTCTAAGACCACTGAAGTGACTTATGTTGCATCTAGAGGAGTTTTAAGTTAAAAAAATCATCCTGTTGCTTTCTTTAGTGAAAAGTTGAATGATACAAAGCAATGATACTAAACATATGACAGGGAATTTATGCTATCATTCAGCTATTAAGGCATTGGAGATACTATCTCTTACATAATGAGTTTATCCTTAACTTAGACCATTATACCCTTAAATTTATCAATACTCAATGAAAGTTAAATTATAGACATGCCAAATGAGTTAAGTTTCTTAAGAACTATTCATTTGTCCTTAAACATAAGCTAAAAATTGTAAACAGACATGCTGATGCATTATCAAGAGTGGCAATAACCATCTCCTCTATAGAACTAAAAATTCTAGGATTTGAATGAATTTGAGATGAGTACCAAGCAAGTCTAGACTTTCATCTGATTTACATGAAGCACTTGGACAAACCTCTAATCTTAAATGCAATATATTTTATGATTAATGGGTATCTTTATCAAGGAATGCAACTTTGCATTCCTAAGTATTTCTTTAGGGAGTTTTTGATTTTGAACTACACTCATGAGGAATTGCTGGTTTTTATGGAAAGGATAAAACAATATGCTTAATGGATAATAGATTTTTTTAGCCTTCCCTAAAAGGAGATATTAAAAAACTAGTAGCTCAATCGTTAACTTGCAAATAGTTTAAAGCCGCTAAATAATGCACAACATTTCCTGTTGCTCATAAGCCTTGGAAAGATTTATCAATGGATTTTGTTTTTGGGTTATGGGGCGCCCCCCCCCCCCCCCACTGCATCACACAAAGAGGAATGAGATCAAGTGACGGGATGGGTTATCATTATAGAGATAACCCTAAGATTAACATTAACAAAGAAATTGTCTACTAAGAGGTCACTTACTTTGAAAATGCTAACACTGCTAAGATGTCCAAGTACTCATCTACTTAGACACATGATTGTGACCCTAATTATCATACAAGAATAATCATAATTTAGAGTACAATAATGCAGGTGTAATAAATAAATAGAGTGCAGAAGTTGACTGAAATAAATACTTCCATTCATTATGTTTTAGAAATAACTGAAGGTAAAGAGTAATATTACATCCCAGACATAGTACTAGAATACTAAAGACATATAGTGCAGGAATTTAAATTATTACAATTCATTAAATAGTTCTAATTAAGGAATTTAAAATACTCTCTCTCTCCAATAGATATAAAATTAATCAATAGTAGAAGGGTTCTCATCACGCTCCTACATCTCACTTAGATCTGATTCTTCAAATTGCTCTAAGACTGACATGTTAGTTTTTATATGCTAGGGCCCTAGCCAAAAAAAGAAAATATGGGTTAGGCAAATTGTCTAAGTATATTTTAGGCTAATATTTTCTTATATTTTAATATATCACAAATCATCTTATGTAAATATGGTTACAAAGCATCAAATGAAATGATAAAAGCTATAAGTTATACATATATAAATTAAACAAAATGCAAGGTAAGAAAATATACTTCAACCCAAAGCTATTAAAAAGGTTAAGTAGTGAATATATATAAACTACTAAGTACCAGAAAGGTCCTAAATAGATATAATCAAATTACTTATGTTGATTTTCTGATAAAAATACAACGTAAGTAAAATTATACTGAAACTAACATCATAATATACTTGCACAGAGATACTACATAAAATCAAAAACTACTAAAAATATATAAATATTAAAAAATCTGTAAAATATTTAAAATATTAAAAAATACTGAAAAGGCTGAACTAAATTGAACTAAAAGTAACAAAGGCTGAAAATAATTGAACTGAAATTAAATTATTTTATTTTAATTGGATGTATGCCTAGAATAGTCCTTTCATAATAGAAACTGGCTAAATGTAGCCACATAATTGAAATCAAATCATCTAGAACATTGATACTTAGATCAAACATATAATATCTAGAACACTAATGTCTGGAATTAAGCTAAAAAACAAGAATGTAGAGGCAGACTATCTAGGGCATAATCCATTGGACTATTATCTGATTTATTGATTTCTACTGATTTATTAATACTCATGACATATGCATCTCAAAACTAACATAGAATATTCATCAAATACTCTATGTTCAGCTAATGTTTCAAAAATTAAAGGCTCAAATCAAAAAAGCAATGCGTACAAATCAAGGAATAGTAAGCAATACTATACAGAAATATGTGATATCATTTCTTTTCTAATTTAATCTTTCTAACTATTTTGAGATTATACCCGCTCTGGATCTCCAATATCCTACTATCCAGTAAAAACTTAGAGTCACAGTCCTACATGGTCAACCAATTAGAACTATTCAAGTTCTAATTTAAATTAATGAATGTCATCTACATAAGTTAAATAATAAATCAATTCGCCTTAATTAATGAATTTATTAACCCAAACCAATCTTGATTAAAACAAATCAAGATTAAGAGATTATGAGTTAAAATCCCGAATATTGGGTTTTATAACTCTTAATCCAAAGGCACTAACACCTAAGGGTCTTAGGATATTCCCAACTCTCACAAACTAAAGGTTAAGGCCATCTTATTAAGTATAATCAAACTTAATAAGATAAATCTATGATCTTAAGCTAAGGTTAAAAAGATAAGATAATCAGAAAAAGATAAATTTAGAAATCTAAATTCAAGGATTTATTTCATTGAGTAACCCATTTACCAAAGGAATGAAATCTAGCCTAAGCCTACTATTAAGCATTAAAGAAAACAGATTCCTAAAAGCTTATGAAAGAAAAGATACTTAAGAAATTCCTAGTGAAATGACTTTAAGAAAAGATCCAATAATTGAACACTAAGGTTAGGATATATTTAGTTAATATTGAAGAGTGATTAGGGAAGGCATAATGTTGGTTCAAATCCACATTTATGAAGTTCATAATCTTACTCAAAAAAATTTTAAGGGAAAAATAGGGTTTGCTTTAAAATCAAATTAACATATCTAAATGATCTAAACTGGATTCCCAAACATTTGTTTTATTGATTTTAAGGAAAATGATAGATTTCTAGGGCTTAAGAACACTTAAATCAAAAGTTGGGAAAAATGACCAAAATGCTCCTCCTTAAGGGTAAAAATGGGATTTTAAGAATCAAGGTTCCAAATTGAATTCTATCAATTCCAAATGGTTTCTTACTATCTAATATGAAAATAGACACTAAGAATACCCAATTTGGTCAAGGATTAAGGCTGATAAGCTCAAATTAGGGCTTAAGCTCATTAACTATGGATTAGCTAAATTACTTAGAGAAATATAAAATTTTTGTTATACTTAGTTTCTACTATATATAAGGTTTCTATATAAATTAAGTTTGTTAAATTATAAGGTCAACAAATCAAGATATGAGCAAAACAAGAATTTTGTTAATGTGTAATTAAGGGTGATTAAGAGTGGGGTCCAAAAACCCAATTTTACTATTTGGTGTCCAAATCAAGCAAATTCAGTGGCTATAGGTTTTCTATAGCACACTAAGCACAAGGACAGTGAGTTTGCTCAATTTGGATCTCAATTAATTAATCTAAGCCTTACTTAAGATTTTTGGTGATTAGGAGTGATTAGTGAAGTTAATTACAGAAAAATTATTTTGCCTTTTCCAATGTGTTCTACTCTATTTTATGAGTGATCAAAAACTAAAAATTCAAAATTTGGATAATTAATGAGCTTAATACTCACTAATCCATTTTAGGGTAATTAGGCTAAATTAAGAAATATAATCATAGAAACTAAAATTTTCTTGCAGATTAGTGATCCTTGTAGTCTTTTGATCAAAATGGTATATTAGATCATATGATTTAGAGTTAAATTGACTAAACTAAAAGTTAATAAAATTCTTGTGCTTAATTACCTTAAAAAGGTCATTAGCTAAATTAAGTATCAAATAGAAAAATTAATACTGCCAAAATATTCTTTGCATTTTTTGAGCCAAATGAGATATAATTATGCTATATTTCGATTTGTGGTTACAAAGTTATGAGGGTTCAAAGTTTTGTAATTAATTAAATTAACTAAACTGATTTAATTAATTAAATCAAACTAGTTCATTAATCCTAACGGTGAAACAACGCTGGCGGGCCTCACGCTTCAACGGTTATATTAGAGAATAGTCACGCATGACCCAACTGCTAGGGTCAGATCCGACATTTCCCGACCTGAGGCAAACTCGGAGAGAAGACGCAATAAGCACCGAGAAGGTTAGGCTAGGGCATAAAAATTGATGATCTTCTCATTATCGTTAGAGGCTGGCCCACCCAATAATGGAAAGGTCATAGAGAGACCTTTCGATTGGTGATCAAATCATTCATGGAGGACTTTTGTAACTCTGGGAAACACTAAACCTAGGTGAACAGGGACGTGGTGATGCAGAGCAAAACTGTCGGTCCCTGTAGACTGACTTGCGAAAATGATGAAAAATTCAAACCATTTTGGGTTCGATCAATCATCGGAGAGTTATATAATCATGTGGAATATGTACTCAAATTAAAATGCTTGCGAATGGAAATGAGGAGGATCAGAATTGGAGATACCTTGCTAATTGATCCGTCGAGCTTTGAGACTTCAAGATGGGGCTGGCGAATTTTAATTTCAAGGTCAATCTAATTAATCTATTTTTTAGGGTATTTAAAATATATTAAAATATTAGGAGAAAATTTGATGAGTTTCAGAAATTTCCAAGTCATCACCATAGCTAATTTGGGGCGATGAGCCTATGACAAAGTTATATTTTTTATCTAAGGTTAATTAAATATTTTCATTTTCTTGATTATTCAAATTTTCTAAAATTAGGGTTTGGTCTGATTGATCTTTGATTTGAACCAAAACTTCAGGGTTTTCTCATAATGACTTATTAAGACTAAAGAAATGAAGATTAGGAATTGGTTTAGTCCTAATTCATCAGAGTAATAATCTTCAGTTGTTTTTGCCTCCCCCACTTAAGAACGATGTCGTCCTTGACTTCACTTAAGTAGAAATAAGAATAATAGAACAGCAATGACATGAAAATAAAATAAGAGTTTGAGGAAGTACCAAAATTTCCAAATAGCTTCGAGTACTTTCATTGCATATCGGATTCTTTCTTTCAATTGGCTCTTCATAACTGTGATTTTACCACTGAACTTTAACCATAGAGATAGATTAACTTCTGAGCTACATTTGATCTCTACACAGAATTATTATAGGTTTTTTTGGTTATTTAAAATAGATCCAACTGGATATTTAAAGGAGGAAATAAGATGATGAGGTTCTCTTAAGAACTTTCTGAGTGATGAAACATGATACATGTTGTGCACGGTAGAGAAGTCATAAGACAACTCCAGCTAGTACGCAAATAATCCAAACTTGGATAAAATTTTGAAAGGTTGAACAGATCTTGGTCTAAGCTTTCCAGCTACCACAAAATGGTAGATACCTTTCATTGGACTTACTTTCAGATAGACGAGATCACCTTCTTGGAACTCGAGAGGACTATGATGAGGGTCATGATACTTACTCTGTTGGTCCTAAGCTGCCAAAATCCTTTGATAAATGAGTTTAACTTTCTTATAGGTTTCTCTTAACTAATTCAGACCTATAAAACTGTACATCCTTAATTTTAGACCAGGACAATGGAGTGCAATATTTTCTCCCATATAGTGCCTCATATGGAGCCATCTTTATGCTAGACTGGAAATTGTTGTTACAAGCAAATTCAACTAGTAACAAATTCTCTTTCCAACTTCCATTGAAATTTAATATATCCAGTCAGAGCAGATCTTTAAGAATTTAATTCACTCTTTCAGTCTAGCCATTGGTTTCAGGATGAAAGGTCATGCTAATTATTAGGGTAGTTCCCAGATCCTGATGCAATGCCAGCCAAAACTTAGAAGTGAACTTGTTGTCTCTGTCCAATACGATCAATTTAAGAATGCGTTGCAAACTGACAATTTCATTTATGTAGAGCTTAGCGAGCTTCTTCATAGAGTCAATCAAGCGAACAGGAATAAAGTGTACATATTTGGTTAGACAATAATTGACGACTCATATTACATAGGCACTTGATCTTGTGCAAGGCAATCTAATTACAAAGTCCATCGATATGCCGAACCATTTCCATTCGGGGATATTTAATGGGTGCAGTAGATCTCTAGGTCTCTGATGCTCAGCTTTAGTTAGATTGCATTCATGGCATTTTGCTACGAATTTTGCCACACTCTTCTTCATACTTGACCACCAAAATGATTGTTTTAGGTCTTGATACATCTTGGCACTTCCAGGAAGAATGATATATCTAGAACTATGACCTTCTATAAGGATCTCTTAATGTATAGACTTTGGTATTCAAATTTGATTTCCTTGATAAATCATAGTTCCATGCAAGTGCAGATCATAACGACGACTACTTTCTATTTCGGCCTTAATATTTAAATAGTCCTTATCTTTAGTATGAGAGATGGAGGCATCTCAATAAAAAGTGGGCTCTATTGAACTTAACTTTATGATTTGACTAAGAATTTCACCTTTGATAGGCTCAATGTGAAACTTATGAAATTCTTCAATGATAGGGCTTTCAGTGATCATAGCACTTAATGTAGCATGATCGTTAAGAGCATCAGCTATAAAGTTTTCTTTGCCCAGATGAAATTGATTACTAAAATTGTAGTTAATGATTAATTCCAACAACCCTCTCCGACGACAGTTTAGTTTATGCCGAGTGAAGGTGCATTTCAAACTTTGGTGATCGATGAATATGGCACATTGATCGCCATACAAATAATGGTGCCAAATTTTTTAAGGCAAAAATGACGGCATCAAGCTCAAGGTCATGGACAAGATAATTCCTTTGGTCCGGAGGTGGCCTTTAGCTCTGGTAAACACTAGCGAATGGGGATGAGACGATGTGGAGCAAAATTGTAGGTCCCTTGCTGATCGATCCACCTAACTTCAGGATGGGACTGATGGAAGGATATTAAGCTCTTGATTAGATCCAAAATGCTAATGCTTGAAGATACAAACCCCAATGAATATTAGTTGGGGCTTTAAGAGCGATCAAAGCGGTGGGGAAGGCTCTACACGCGGCACGTAGCTACAGTGTTTGCATGCAGTGGCCATGTGTTGCGTGCACTGGGAAGATGACCTTGAACCATTTGATCGAGGCGGGCTTGATCAAATGGCCCAGATCAAGCTGCCCGAAATAATGGGACGGTCCCGAATTGATGAGCTCAACCTGAATTGATGGGCCCGACCTGATTCGCAATGACAGCCCCACCCTATTAATTATTTTAATTAGTAATTAATTAATTAAATTAAATTTCATAATTAAAATTAGATTATTAAATGGGCTACAAAAAATCTCAAAATTTCATTCCTAGCTAATTAGAGGGTGAGGAACACAACGATGAAGTCAGATTTTGATTTCGTGATCAATCGAATTATTTTATTATTTTGGGTATTTTAAATTTATTAAAATATTTTGAGAAAATCTGATGACTTCCAAAAACTTCCAAAACATCACCCCTAGCTAATTTAGGGGTGATGAGCGCACTAGCGAAGTCAGATTTTCATTATGAGGTTAATTTAATATTTTCATTTTTCAAATATTCAAATTTTTCAGAATTAGGGTTTGGTTCGATTGATCTTCCATTTGGACCAAAATTTTAGGGTTTTCTCCTAATGTCTTATTAAGACTAATGGAATGGATATTAGGAATGGTTTTTGCCACGATTGATTAGGGTAACAACCTTAGGTTGTTACAGGTTTCCCCAAACAACTCATGGTCATGAGAGCATCTTTGCTATTATTGATAAATATTCTAAGATGTCCCATTTCATAACTTGCTCTAAAATAATGATGCCTCTCATATTGCAAAATTATCCTTTAAGAAAATTGTGCAATTACATGGCCTTCCTTCAACTATTATTTCAGATCAGGAAATTAGGTTTGTATCGTACTCTTGGAAGACCATATGAAAAATTCTTAGGACAAAACTGAAATTTTCATCAACTTTTCACCCCCAAATGGATGGTCAAACTAAAATTGTAGATAGAAGCTTAGGAACTTACTTAGTTGCCCTATTGGAAAAACCATAGGTAATTGGGACTTACATATACATACTATTGAATTTGCGTATGATAGTAGTACTTCTCGAACAACCAAAACTTCTCCATTTGAAGTGGTGTATGGCCATAATCAAAAAGACCAATTGATGCTACTAAACTTCCTTCTCATGTATTTTTTGATTCAACAATCACATTTGCTAAAATTTTCAAAGTCTTCACAATTCTATAAGATAATAAATAACTTTAAGTAATGAAAAATATGCATCTAAGGCAAATCATAATAAATCATCTAAAGAATTAAAAGGAGGTGATTATGTTTTGATTCACATCCACCCTGAGTGATATAACAACACCAAAAATAAGAAATTATATCCAAGGGTTTATCACCTTAATTTGCCTAATGATATGCTAATTCACATTTTATTAATATTATTATATCATATGAAGGAGTTAGCAAAACTCCACTTGCATAATCTGGCATTTTAGCAGGAGATATAGTTCCCCACATGCAAACTCATCCCTTTTAAACATTGAATACATCATCACTAAGGAGGCTCCTAATGATCAAGATGAAGAGCATCATTTTCTTATTCGTTCAAAGAATAAGCCACCTACAAAAGATAGATGGCTAACCATTGCTAGTTTGGAAACTCTAGACTGATAATTAGTATAAGATTACTTGAATTTTAACTCTTTGGTGTAGAATTCAATTACACTAATGTGAGTTGATGTAGGAAATCCTAAGAATTATATCAAAGGCCCAACAATAAGAGCCATGGCTAAAGCTCAAGGGAAAAATTTGAAGATGGGCCCAGCTACAAGAGCCCAATCAAAAGCCCAATAAAGAGCCCATATATTGGGCTTGCCATTTGTATTTTGTTTTTATTGATATTGTACTTTTTATTTATTAAGGAACATGTTTGGCTAGCCATGTCATGAGGAAGAAATTTAATGTGAGTAGTTGGAGTTACTCCCTCCCTAATTTCCAACTAGCCATCTTTCCCTCCAAAATTTCTTTCCAAATTTTCACCAAAGCTCATAGGGAAATAGACTTGTAGTGCTTATAAATAATAGTTGATTTACTCTCTCAGTCTAGCCATAAAAAGGTGTACTTATGAATAAGGTGGTACCCAAGTCTTGGTGTAAAGCTTACCCTAGTCTAGAAGTGACCTAACAGTCATGATATAAAACTATTAATTTTGGGATCCCTGGCAATCTGACTATCTTCTTTATGTAGACCTTAGCCAACTTCTCTATTGAATCAGTCTGCTGAACTAGAATAGAATAAGCTGATTTTGTCAAGTGATCTACTATGACCTAAATTACACCATCTCCTGAGTTAGTTTAAGGTAACCCCACCACAAAGTTCATGGAAATATCAAACAATTTTCATACAAATATTTCCAAAGGTTATAGTAGTCCACCAGGCTCCTGATGTTCAATTTTCATTAAACTGTAGGCGTGACATTTTCGCCACAAATTCTGCAACACTCTTCTTCATTCTAAGCCACCAGAATGATTGCTTCAGATCTCGATACATTTTGTACTACTAGCATGCACTGTATACCCTAGATTGTGAGCTTCCATGAGTAATTCCTGATGCATGGACTTAAGAATACAAATTTGATTGCCTTGTTCAATAGAGTTTCCTTGAATCTGTAGGTCTATATGATGACCACCTTCAATATTGCCTCTCAGCTTTAGATAGTCCGCATTCTTGGTTTAGGATATCTCAACATCTCTTCTGAATGTAGGTTGTACGATGCTTAGATCAAGAGTTTTGTGCAAGAAATCTCCCTTGGTTGACTTAATCCTAAGCTTTTGAATTTTGTCAATCAAAGGACTAAGTGATATCATTAAACACAGAGTGGCTTGCCTGCTTAATGCATCGGCCACAACATTAGCTTTTCCTAGATGATATTTTATGCTCAAGTCATCAACTCTAGTCACCTCCTCTGATGGCAGTTTAATTCTTGCTGGGTGAAGATACATTTCAGACTCTGGTGATGTGTATATATCTCACACTTTGCACCATACAAATAATGTCTCCAAATTTTAAGTGTGAACACAACTGCAAAAAGTTTTAAATCGTGGACCAGTTAATTCTTCTTGTGCGGCTTAAGCTAATGAGATGTGTACGTAATGACCCTTCCTTAATGCATAAGCACACATTTCATCCTTATTCTGGAAGAATTGGTAAATGCATAATAATTTATTTTGTCTTTTGGTAAGGTTAAGACCGGTGCTTTAACTTTTGAAAGACTTCTTTGCATGCTTGAAGTCCTCACAAATGGTACATATTTCCATTTTATCTTGTGAGAGGTGAGGCAATTTGCGAGAATCCCTTATCAAATTTATGATAATAACTAGCCAATCCGAAAAAGCTACAGATATACGTAACAATCTTGGGTTGAACCACCAATTGAATTACGTTGACCTTCCTTTGATTCACTCTAATCCCTTGGGCAACTTCAATGTGACTCAATAATGCAATAGAATCCAGCCAAAAAATTGTATTTATAGTACTTGGCATATAACTTATGCTCCTTTTAGTATTTCCAAAACTTATCGTAGATGATCATCATGCTCAATTTTGCTCTTGGAATAAATAAGGATGCCATCAATGAAAATGATGATGAATTTATCTAGGAACAACTTTAATCTGCACTGCACTAAATCCCTAAATATAGAGGGTGCATTTGTGAGTCCAAATGACATTACCAAGAGCTCTTAATATTTATAATGTGCCATAAAAGCAATTTTTGCAATATCCTCTTCCTTCTCTCATAGCTGATGATATCCTGACCTTAGGTCAATTTTTGAAAAGACCTTCGCTACAGACAGTTAATCAAATAAATTGTCGATCTGAGGTAGTGGATATTTATTTTGGATGGCTACCTTGTTCAGTACCCTGTAATCTACGCACATCCGCATCGATGCATCCTTTTTCTTCACAAATAGTACAGGCGCTCCTCAAGGAGACATGCTGAGCCTAGTAAATCCCTTGCTTAGTAGTTCCTTGAGTTGTTCATTCATCTTCTGCAATTCTTTGGGTGCCATTTTTATATGGAGCCTTGGAAATGGGCTGGGTTCCTGGGATTAATTCAATGGAGAATTTGACTTCTTGCATTGACAGTAATCCAGCAAGTACTCTAGGAATACATCTGCAAACTCCTTGACTTTGACTATTTTATTATTAGTGATCGATATGTCTTCCTTCTTATTTCCCATCATAGTGACAAGATACGCATCACACCCTTTTTTAATTAAATTCTTTGTCTTAATCACATTAATTAGTGACTCTTGCATGATTAACTTTCCACAAATGTTTCTGACTTACTATCGCTATGAATGGTGACATTCTTCTTGTGGTAGTCTATGATTGCATTGTGTTTGCTAAGCCAATTCATACATAGTATGATGTTGAAATTCACTATTGGAAATACCACTAACTTAGTTTTATAGATATGGATATTTATGAGAATTCCAACATCACAAAATTTGTTTATATGCATTTGAGCTCCAGATAGTAACCTGACATTTAGTGACTTTGCTAGCTTGTGGTATGCTAGGCTGAGTGATTTAGCAAATCTTTTTGAAATAAGAGAATGACTTGCTCCAGTGTGAAATAGTGTATTAAAAGCTTAATCATCGAAATACAGGGTTCCTAATATTGAAAGGATTTTCAAGATATGTTATAATAAAAACTTACAAGAAATAGGATTTTAATATTTAGATGTATACTTGAAACCACATCGTTGTCTTCTGGAGCGACAATGGGAATTAGGGATAAAACTCAAGCTTGGGCTGTAGGACTGTTGGGAATGTTATGCTAATTATTTTGATGTGCTGGAATAGGTGTTCTCACTATGGGGAAAGGTTCCCCTTGCAGTTGGATTAGGTCTCCTTGGAGTTGGAGTAGATATTCTAGTAGCTGGAGTAGGTACCCTTAGTGTGAGTGGAGGCCCTCATTTAAACACTTGGTTTTTTATGGTTAATTATTTCCCTCTCTATAGACACTTACTCTTCACATTGTTCACCATTCATTCAGCATTGCAATTCTATAATCTATGTCATGGCTTTCCGCACATGTAACAGACATCTCCATTAAGGTAATAGTGCTCATAAAGGTGAGGTTTCTGAATATTTTATAATTTGTTTAATGATTGTGGAGTCTCAGACACTTTGCTAGCTTGTTTCTGAATATTTTATAATTAATATGCCTGAGATCTCCTTCTCTTGAATACTTTCTCTTGGGTAGGGAACGATGAGGATCTCTTCCTTTGCTCCTTTATCTGCTAATGGTGCTCGATTAAATGAACACCCTCCACTAGCTCAAAATAATTTTCATGTTACTTGTGCACTAAATGACCATTAATTGAATCTCTCAACCCTTCAAAAATCAACTACCTCGGGTTAATGATGTCCTAACTATAATGGAACTATTTTAAAGTTCTAATTAAGCTAAATTTAGAGGGGTAAATTTTAGAGTATTACAATCTAGGAGATGACAAGATATGCAATATTATAGGTAATGGTGATGTGGACATCCAATTGTTATGTAATGGAGACCATTTAGTAGCTCATGGAGATGTTAATGGTGCTCTAATAAGATTTTGCGAGGTTCTAAGGTAATTTAAAACAAGGTGTGAAGTCCAGCAACATCACTGGTGCTTTTACATTTGAGAAGGAGGCATTATCACGTGCCTCGGTGACCAGCAGGTAGAGAAGAAGGTGCTACAATGCGTCGCAGTTGAATTAGGCACAACAACACATCACAGTGGAATCCGGTGTTGTAGCGCACCCCAATGGCAATCATCCCAAGAGGCGAGCTCTATAGTGTGCCGTAGTGGCAAGAAAACTAAGACCAGGGCACTATAGCATGCTCTGCTGCCTAGCTACATGAAGCCGAAGTGCTATTGTGTGCTGTAGCGCCTAAAGGAATTCTACTTCGATTCAGGTTGCATCCTAAGTAATTTGGGGAGAATTTTGGACCATTTGGGGTACAAAATAGAGCTAGATGCTTAAGAGAACATGTGGAGGCTTTTCTAAATATGTGTTGACATCTTAGTTTGAGGCTTTGGCAGCTATGAGGAGGAGACCCCAAGGTGAAACCCTAAGAAAGCTATAGTACAATGGAGCTCTTGCATGTTGGAGGAGATACTCCAAGTGATGGCTACTTCTTCTCCTCTACATCCTAAGATAAGAGATTGTGTTTCTTGTCAAGGGTGAAGCTCTTTGTAACTCTCTACATTTCAAGATTCATAGTTGAGTTTATGTGTGGTGTGGCTCCGTGGTTTTACCATTTTTAAGTTTTCCACATACATTTTTGTGTTGGATGTTTGCATGTTTGTGATTGTCTTGCATGTGTATATGTTGTGATCTATTGCTTATAAATTTTGTGATTTCGTTGTTTGCTCGGTAACCATCAACTCAATTCCTATCCTCGATCGAGTGCGCTTCTACAAACTACTTCCGCTGTGGTGTGCGCTCGACCAAAGTATTACCAACTAGTGGTATCCAAGCGAGGTTACCTTGTTGGTTCTAGGGTTTGCAGACGAGATAAGACACAATATAGAGAAATTTAGTGATATAAACTTTGTGTTCTAAAAAATGCAAATGGAGAAAATGCTTTACTAGAAGAAGTTATATCTTGCATTGAAAGTAGTCGACAGAAAAGTTGCAACTATGACTGACAAAGAATGAGAAGTTCTCAATAGAACTATACTGGGTTTGATTCATTTATCATTATATTCTTCTATTGCATTTAATACTTTTAATGAGAAACCAATGTAGATCTCATGGATGCCCTGATGAGAATGTATGAGAAGCTCTCGAGTCAAATAAAGTTTTCTTGATGAAGTGACAGTTCAACATAAAGATGATGGATGGCTATTTAGTGATTGAACTCCTCAATGGGCATCAATTTTGATGGCAAGGTATGAGCTTTATTGTGCCTCTCTTTACTGACGGACAGTTGGGATGGGCAAGTTATATCCATCAGTAACTCACCAGAAAATGTGTCATTGAGACTTAATGACATGATCATGCTTGTGTTGAATAAGGAGGTGCAGAAGAAATTTCATGGGGAAGAATCCACCTCAGCGTTGAATGTTGAAAGTAGGGGAAGACATGCTAAAAAGAGATAATAGAAATATGTCAATGCCTGAGGAAAAGTTAAGACCCAAAAAGCATATCCGGATTGCCCTACCCTTCAATCAAGACCCTATGGAAAGGCAGGTCACTTCAAGAAGGACTGCCCTACCCTGAACAAGCCAAGTGGTGGATGCAAGGTTATGAATCCCACTATTAATATTTTGGTTGAGGAGGATCAAGACACATTGATCCTCACACTTATCAACACAAAGTATTGGGTAGTGGACTTGAGTGCATCCTTTCATGCCGCTTCATTAAGTAGTGCCTTCAAGAACTACACCAAGGGTGACTTGAGAAACTATATCTTGGAGATGACAAGGCATCCAACATCATTGACAGAGGTGATGTGGATGTTTAGCTACCAAGTGACGTAGTTTGGAAAGCTCAAAGATGTAAGACATGTGCTATGTCTAAGAAGAAATATGATTTCTGTGAGTCTGTTAGCCAGAGAGGGCTACAACACTTATTTTACTAGAGACTCATGGAAGGTCACCAAAGGTGCACTCATTGTTGCATGGGACAATATGTAAGGTACACTTTACCTAATCATTAAAGTGTATTATTCTATTACAGCTGTAAAAGAGATAGATGCAAATCTTTGGCACTAAATGACATGATCATGCTTGTGTTGAATAAGGAGGTGCAGAAGAAATTTCATGGGGAAGAATCCACCTCAGCGTTGAATGTTGAAAGTAGGGGAAGACATGCTAAAAAGAGATAATAGAAATATGTCAATGCCTGAGGAAAGTTAAGACCCAAAAAAGCATATCCGGATTGCCCTACCCTTCAATCAAGACCCTATGGAAAGGCAGGTCACTTCAAGAAGGACTGCCCTACCCTGAACAAGCCAAGTGGTGGATGCAAGGTTATGAATCCCACTATTAATATTTGGTTGAGGAGGATCAAGACACATTGATCCTCACACTTATCAACACAAAGTATTGGGTAGTGGACTTGAGTGCATCCTTTCATGCCGCTTCATTAAGTAGTGCCTTCAAGAACTACACCAAGGGTGACTTGAGAAACTATATCTTGGAGATGACAAGGCATCCAACATCATTGACAGAGGTGATGTGGATGTTTAGCTACCAAGTGACGTAGTTTGGAAGCTCAAAGATGTAAGACATGTGCTATGTCTAAGAAGAAATATGATTTCTGTGAGTCTGTTAGCCAGAGAGGGCTACAACACTTATTTTACTAGAGACTCATGGAAGGTCACCAAAGGTGCACTCATTGTTGCATGGGACAATATGTAAGGTACACTTTACCTAATCATTAAAGTGTATTATTCTATTACAGCTGTAAAAGAGATAGATGCAAATCTTTGGCACTAAATGACATGATCATGCTTGTGTTGAATAAGGAGGTGCAGAAGAAATTTCATGGGGAAGAATCCACCTCAGCGTTGAATGTTGAAAGTAGGGGAAGACATGCTAAAAAGAGATAATAGAAATATGTCAATGCCTGAGGAAAGTTAAGACCCAAAAAAGCATATCCGGATTGCCCTACCCTTCAATCAAGACCCTATGGAAAGGCAGGTCACTTCAAGAAGGACTGCCCTACCCTGAACAAGCCAAGTGGTGGATGCAAGGTTATGAATCCCACTATTAATATTTGGTTGAGGAGGATCAAGACACATTGATCCTCACACTTATCAACACAAAGTATTGGGTAGTGGACTTGAGTGCATCCTTTCATGCCGCTTCATTAAGTAGTGCCTTCAAGAACTACACCAAGGGTGACTTGAGAAACTATATCTTGGAGATGACAAGGCATCCAACATCATTGACAGAGGTGATGTGGATGTTTAGCTACCAAGTGACGTAGTTTGGAAGCTCAAAGATGTAAGACATGTGCTATGTCTAAGAAGAAATATGATTTCTGTGAGTCTGTTAGCCAGAGAGGGCTACAACACTTATTTTACTAGAGACTCATGGAAGGTCACCAAAGGTGCACTCATTGTTGCATGGGACAATATGTAAGGTACACTTTACCTAATCATTAAAGTGTATTATTCTATTACAGCTGTAAAAGAGATAGATGCAAATCTTTGGCACTAAATGACATGATCATGCTTGTGTTGAATAAGGAGGTGCAGAAGAAGAAATTTCATGGGGAAGAATCCACCTCAGCGTTGAATGTTGAAAGTAGGGGAAGACATGCTAAAAAGAGATAATAGAAATATGTCAATGCCTGAGGAAAGTTAAGACCCAAAAAAGCATATCCGGATTGCCCTACCCTTCAATCAAGACCCTATGGAAAGGCAGGTCACTTCAAGAAGGACTGCCCTACCCTGAACAAGCCAAGTGGTGGATGCAAGGTTATGAATCCCACTATTAATATTTTGGTTGAGGAGGATCAAAGACACATTGATCCTCACACTTATCAACACAAAGTATTGGGGTAGTGGACTTGAGTGCATCCCTTTCATGCCGCTTCATTAAGTATGTGCCTTCAAGAACTACACCAAGGGTGACTTGAGAAACTATATCTTGGAGATGACAAGGCATCCAACATCATTGACAGAGGTGATGTGGATGTTTAGCTACCAAAGTGACGTAGTTTGGAAGCTCCAAAGATGTAAGACATGTGCTATGTCTAAGAAGAAATATGATTTCTGTGAGTCTGTTAGCCAGAGAGGGCTACAACACTTATTTTACTAGAGACTCATGGAAGGTCACCAAAGGTGCACTCATTGTTGCATGGGACAATATGTAAGGTACACTTTACCTAATCATTAAAGTGTATTATTCTATTACAGCTGTAAAAGAGATAGATGCAAATCTTTGGCACTAAAGGCTTGGCTCGAGGTTGGAATTCTTATAGTCAAAGGGGAAGCTCCAAGTACTAAAGTCAATAGACATGGATTTTTGTGAAGACTGTGTGTTGGGAAAATAGAATAAGTTTTGTTCTCCAAAGTTGGAAAAGAGCTAAAATGCTTGAAACTTGAGTTGTGAATATAAATGTATGGGCGACAGCTCCTACTAGTTCCATAGGTGAAGGCACATATTTCATAACCTTCATTAATGACCATATGAGGAAGCTATGGGTTTTACTATCTAAAGCATAAATCTGATGTGTTTGATGTGTTTGGAAAGTAGTTAGCTTTGGTGGAGAATGAAACAAGATTGAAGCTTAAGTTCTTGAGATCATAATGATAGCGAGTACTGTGATAAGGTCTTCAAGGAGTTCTATGAGAAGCATCAAGAGGATTTTATAGTTCCAAGAACAATATTTCAGGATGGTGTTGCAAAAAGCATGAGCAGAATAATCACAGAAAGAGCCAAGAGCATGAGATTGCATGCAGGTCTCCCAAAGAAGTTCTAGGGCTGAAATTGTTAATACAGCTATTTATCTGATAAATTTGAAACTTCCGTACCCTTAAATGAAGGCATTATCGAGGAGACTTGGAGTGGAAAGAAGGTGAAACTGAACCACCTCAAAGTATTTGGCTGCTCATGATATGTGCACATTGATGAAGGATTCGAGAGAAAGCTTGACATTAGGTGATCAAGTGCATATTCATTGGACATGGCATAGGTGAGTTCGATTATAGATTTTGGGACAATCAGAACCAGAAGGTTATTAAAGGTAGGGATGCCTCTTTCAATGAAAGTGAAATGTACAAGGACTGTATTGGAGTTAAGAATAATTCCAAGGATGCCTCAAATGGTTAGCCCCGACACATAGAAATTGATGATAGTGTTGAGGCCAGATGTAGGTGTAGATGAAGAAGCTCAGAAGGAGATGTACATGAAGAAGCTCAGAAGTAGGTGTATATGAAGCCTTGTACTCTCCTTCCTTATTTATCTATTACTGATGAAAGGTGGTGAACTAGAAAGCTTGGAGGATGCACTTTAAGTTGAAGATTCAATCAAGTGGGAGGTTGCCATGAATGATGAAATGGGATCACTCATATCCAATGGGACATGGGAGTCGGAAGCTCTACCAGCTGCAAAGAAGGCCCTTCAGAACAAGTGGGTTTACCGAGTGAAGGAAGAACTTTATGGGAGCAAGCGCTACATGTGAGGCTTGTAGTTAAGGGCTTCAAAAAGAGACATGGGGTCAGCATACAATGAGAGCTTCACCCTAGTTGTGAATATGAGAACTATCAGGGTTGTGTCAAATGTTATTGTAATTGAAGAATTTGCATTGGGAGCAAATGGATGTCAAAATTACATTCCTTCATAGAGAGCTAGTGGAGGAGATGTACATGAAACAAACTGAAGGGTACAAGGCTCTAGTGAAAGGAAAAGCTGAGATATTATGTAAGTTCAAGAAGAGACTCTATGGCTTGAAGCAAGCACCAAGGCAATGGTATAAGAGATTCAATAAGTTCATGTAAGAATATGGGAACAAAAAGATTCAAGGTAGATCATTGTTAAATAATTATGTAAGTCCTTCTATATCATTTTATTGCTATATGTGGATGATATGTTGACCGCAAGATCAGACATGGAGGAGATAAGGATGCTGAAAGAGCTGATGTCAAATAAGTTAGACATAAAAAACATGGGGTCGGCCAAGCAGATTATTGGAATAAGAATCAATAGAAAAGCAAGTGCAAGAATCTTGAGGCTGTGTCTCAGAAAGAATATGTTGAAAAGGTGTTGAAAAGATTTTAACATGAGTGAGGCAAAGTCAATGAGCACTCCCCTAGTAAGTCACTTTAGCTTATCAAAGAGCGGATACTAAAGTCTGAAGAAGAGAAGGAACATATGTTGAAGGGTCCTTATGCTTTAGCAGTTGAGAGCTTGATGTAACTCAATGATCTACTAAGATAGGATATTGCCCATGCAGGTAGGAGTGGTGAGCAAATTCATGGGAAACCTAGGGAAGCACTATTGGGATATTGTCAAGTGGATATTAAGGTATCTGAAAGGTACAGTAGGCAATGCTTTATGCTTTGGAGATTTGACATTGTTTTATAGGGCTTTGTAGACTCAAATTTTACAAGAGAGTTGATACCTGGAGAAGCACTATGGGATATATGTATATATTGGGAAATGCACGGTGAACTGAATCTCTAGACTACAAAACATTATAGTGCTATCTGCCATGGAGGCGGAGTATGTAGGCATTATTAAGGTGAGTAAAGAGATGATCTAGTTAAAAAGACTTATGGCAGAATTGGGCAAAGAGCAGGAGGGTGTGAAGCTCTATAGTGAGAGTATGAGCACCATTCATATAGCAAGGAATGCAACATTCCATGTTAGGACAAAATATATACATCTTTGATATCATTTCATCTGAATGCTGTTAGAAGAAGGGCAACTCATATTCGAAAAGATTCACACTTCTAAGAATCTAGTGGATATGCTTACAAAAGCACTAAGGATAAACTAAGGCTATGTGCAGCTTCAGTTGGCCTCGGTACGTGAAGAGAGAGCGGGGGGTGAGCCACACCATGTTCTTGAAAGAGATTGAAGAAGAAAATGAAGGATCAAGGATTAAAGAGGGATGATTCCAAAAGTTCTCCAAGGGAAGATTGTTGTATTATGAGATCATTTAGTACATCATGGAGATGATAACATGCTCTGATAAGCTTCCGGTAGGTTCCGAGGCAAGTTGGAATAAGGTGTGAAATCCAGCGATAGCACAGGCGCTACAGTGTGTCGTGGCGCACCGCAGCGCACCTTGGCGCTCTTGCATCTGAGAAAGATGCTCTATTATGCACCTCAGTTACTAGAAGACAGAGATGTAGGTGCTACAGCATGCTACAGTGGAATTAGGAGCTGCAGCAAAAATCAGATGCTACAGCATGCTACAGTGGAATTTGGCATTGCAGCCGTTCCTCAACGGCAGTCATCCTGAGAGGCGGGCGCTATAGCGCACCGCAACGGTAAGATAATTGAGACCATGGCACTATAGCACGCCATGTTGCCTGGCTATCTAAAGCCCAGGTGGTATAGTCGCATCGTAGCACCTGGCAGGAATCTACTTTAGTTCAGGTTATGCCCTAAGTAAATTTGGAGGGCATTTTGAAACCATTTGGAGGTCCAAAATAGAGCTGTATACTTAAGGAAACATGTGGAGTATTTTCTAATGTGTGTTGCCATCTCAATTGGAGGCTTTAGCTACTATGAGGAGGAGATCCTATGATGAAACCCTAAAGAAGCTGCAGTGCAAGGGAGCTCTTGCATGTTGGAGGACATACTCCAGGTGGTGGCTACTCTCTTCTTCTCATCTATATTTAAGAGTAGAAGCTTGTGTTTCCTATCAAAGGTGATGCTCTTTGTAACTCTATAAATTTTAAGATTTATAGTGGAATTTCTGTCCAGCTCTGTGGTTTTTCCCATTCTTTGGGTTTTCCACATAAATTTCTATATTTGGATGTTTGCGTGTTTGTTATTGTCTTGCATGTGTATGTGATGTGATCTATTACTTATGTATTTTGTGATTTATTATTGGCTTGGAACCATCAGCTCAACCCTGGTCCTTTATCGAGTGGCGCTCCTACAAATCGCTTCCGTTGTGGTGTGTGCTTAGTGAAAGTATTGCCAACACCTACTAACAAGCAACGTAGTTTGGAAGCTAAGAGAAGTTAGGCACGTGTGATATCTAAGGAGGAACCTTATTTCAATTAGTTTTCTAGACAGAGAGATCTACAGTACAAGCTTTATAGAGGACTCATGGAAGGTCACTAAGGGTGCACTCATTATTTTACAAGGTAATATGGATGGTACACTTTTCTTGATCAATAAAGTGTCTGATTCTATTATAGCTACATAACAGATAGATGCGAGTCTATGACACCGGAGGCTTAGCTGTATGTGTGAGAGGAGCTTAAATCCCTACAGTTAAGGGAATGTCTTCTAGGACTGAAGTCAGTGAACTTGAATATCTATGAGGATTATGTATTAGGCAAGCAAAAAAATGTTATTTTCTCTAAAAGTGGAAGAGAGCTGAAAGTAGGAAGCTTGAGTTTGTGCATACTGATGTATGGAGAATAGCTCATACTTTTTCTGTAGGTGGAGCCATATACTTTGTAACCTTCATTAATGATCATACAAAGAAGGTATGAGTATTTTTTTCAAAGAACAAATATGATGTATTAATGTGTTTAGGAAATGGCTTGTTTTGGTTGAGAATGATATAGGGTTGAATCTTAAATGCTTGAAATTTTATAATGTAGGAAAGTACTATGATAAGAAGTTTAAAAAATTCAGTGCCTTAAATGGAATCAAGAGGGAATTTATAGTTCCAAGAGCACCATAACAAAATGGTGTTGCAGAATGTGTGAATAGGATGATCATAGAATGAGTTAGGAGCATAAGGAGGCATGTAGGTCTCCTAAAGAACTTTTGGCTGAGGCTGTTAACACAACAGTATTTTTGATCAATCGGAGACCTTTTGTACCGGTAAATGAAGGGATTCTCAAGGAGGCCTAGAGTGAAAAGGAGGTGAAACTGAATCACCTCAAGGTATTTGGTTGATTATCATATGTGCATGTTGATGTAGTATCTAAGAGAAAGCATGATGTAAAGGCCATCAAGTGCACATTTGTTTGATATAGCATGGGCAAGCTTGGATATAGGTTTTGGAACAATCAAAACCAAAAGATTATTAGAAGCAGAGATGCCACTTTCAATAAAGTGAGATGTAGAAGGATTGTTTTGGAGTGAGGATTTATTTAAAAGTTGCTTCAGATAATGAGCCCTAGCACATGGAAGTTGATAATAGCATTGAGTCAGAGGAGCATGTATAGGAAGACTCTCAATAGGGTGTTAGATAGATTGAACCACAAACTCCTATATTGTGGATATCCATAAGAGTCACTAAACCAACACAAAGGTACTCTCCTTCTTTCTTTTATTTGTAACTAATGGATGGTGGTGAACTTGAATGCTTTAAAGAGACACTTTAGATGGATGATTTTATCAAGAGGGAGGCTACCATGAATGATAAAATGGCATCAATCATGTTAAATGGGACATGGGAATTGGTAGTACTACCACCTAAAAAGAAGACTCTTCATAATAAGTGGGTTTATCGACTGAAGCTGGAACTGGATGGGAGAAAATGCTACACGATAAGGCTCCAATTGTAATGATTAATACCATTAAAGTAGTGCTGAATATCATTGTAGTTGAAGATTTGCACTTAGAGCAAACAGATGTAACGACTATGTTTCTTCACATAGAGCTACAAAAAAAAATATATGCAACAAACGTAGGGGTACAAGGTTCAAGAAAAAGGTAATGCAGAGCTTGTGTGCAATCTTAAGAAGAACCTCTATGGCTTAAAATAGGGATCTAGGTAATGGTATAGGATATTCGACAGATTCATGTTAAAAAAGGGTAAAAGAGGTGACAAAAGGATCACTGCTGCTATTTAAGACAATGCAAGTCCTCCTATTTCATCCTTTTGTTGCATGTGAATGTTATGTTAATCGAAAAATCTAATATAGAGGAGATTAAGTTGCTGAAGGAGAAATTTCTAAGAAATTTTACATGAAGGACTTGGGGCCGACCAAATAGATTCTTGAAATAAGAATCATCAGGGAGAGAAGTGTAAGAATTTTGAAGTTTTCTTAGAAGGAATATGTTGAAAATATGTTGAACAGGTTCAACATGAGCAAGACAAAACCAAAGGGTACTTTCCTAGCAAGTCACTTCAGCCTATCAAAAGATCAGATACAGAAGATGAAAGAGGAAAAGGAACATATGAAGAAGGTTCCTTATGCTTCAACAGTTGGGAGCTTGATGTGCACATTAATCTTCACAAGTGCAGATATTGCACATGTAGTGGAGTAGTCAGCATATTCATGGGTAATCTAGAAAGCACCAGTGGGAAGCAATCAAGTGGATTTTGAGGTATTTGAAGGGAATAACAAATAAAGCACTTTGCTTTAGTAGGTCTAATATTAATCTACAAGGCTTTGTTAATTCAAACATTATAGGAGATGTTGATAATTGGAGGAGCACTACTAGATATGTGCTTATATTAGGAAGTGTAGTGGTGAGCTGGATCTCCAGGCTACATAACATCATTTCTCTATCCTCCACGGAGTTTGAGTATGTCACCATCACTGAGGCGAGTAAGAAGATGATTGGTTGAAGAACTTTATGGTAGAAGTTGGAAAAAAGTAGTAGGATGTAGAGCTCTACAATGATAGTATGATGATAATTCATCTCCCAAAGAATGCTGCATTTAATGCTAAGATGAAGCATATATAACTTCAACAACATTTCAGAGAATATTCACACTTTGAAGAATTCCATTAATATGTTTGCAAAAGTTGTAACAGTGGAGAAACTAAAGCTATGTGATGTTTTAGTTGGCCTCGATACGTGATGATAGGACTGGGGTGAGCCACACCATGTTCTTGATAAGGATGAAAGAAGATAATGAACATCCAAGATTGAATAAAGAATGATTATAATAGGTCTCCAAGTGGAAGCTTTTTGGGATGTGGAGACCATTTAGATCATCATGAATGTGCCAATGAAGCTCCAGTGTTTTGGGAGGTTTCGGGGCATTTCGGGACAAGTTAGAGGAATTTTGGGCACTCCAACGTGCCCCGGCACATGCTGCAATTTTTGAAGTTGACGGCCACACACTGTGGCATACCATGGTGCATTGTAGCACTCTATAGTTTGATACTAAGGCACCCCGATGTGTTGTGGTACCCCGTGGTTCGATACTAGGGCGTCCTGGCATGCCATAGCTCCTGTCGAAGCGAGATACAGAGTTTGGGGTGGGGTTCAAGTAAAGCCTAGGTATATAAGGAAGCATATGGGGATGCTTCTTATAGAGAGATCAACCCTAATTTAGCATTGTGGCTATTTTTGGTCTCTTTCAATCTAGAGTAAGAGCTGGGGCTTCTTGGAGAAGAAACGTTTATTAGGAGGCTTTGTAAGTGCTAGATTCTTCTTGTTCATGTGAAGGCAAAGCTCTCTATAACTCTATAATCATCTTGTTCATAATAGATTTTTTTGTGTGGTGTGACTCTGTAGTTATTCCCATTATCAGGTTTTCCATGTAATATTTCCAGTGTTTGGATGCTTGTGAGGTTTATGCTGTAAATATTATGGCGTGATTTTACTCTTGTGTATTTGGATTTTTTTTTTTGTTGCTTGATAACCACCAAATGTATCCCGTCTAGTATTATTTCCACGTGTACAAACACCAAGACCAAATAAAAGCCCCAATTAGTTAGAATCAACGGGAGGATAAATTAGAGAGAAGAAAATAAATGAAAAATTAGGGTTCTAAGATGAGAACATTCCTTCCTATACTAGGAGAACCCTATGCGATCATTAGAGAATTGAAAAAGGAAGAAGAAGAATAAGGTGAAGACAAAGAGAATTATAAGGTCATTCCTTCAATAACATCTTTTTCACTTCCTTTTTCTTTTATTTTGATTTATCTGGTATAAAAGTCATGATGCTTTTGAAAATTATTTCTATCTTTGCTTGTAATTTTATTATAATGGAAGCATAACCCCCTCTTTTAGGAAGGGTTAAGCTTGATCTATATATTAGACCTTTCTTACTAAATGATGAGTTTGAATTATGTGATTTTGTGAATAAATGTTCATGATGTGTTTATTGTTAAACTTTACTATTATGAATTATTCACTAAAATCAATTGAAGTGCTTTCACAAGCACTACACCTTGTATCAAATCAAAAGTTCAGATCAAGGTGTATGTGCATGTGAAGCATGAAATTCATGAGGCACTAAATTCTAGATCAGAGCAAAAGTCTATATCAATAAGTTAGGGGCACTTGACACAAGAGTGCACTGAAACCTAAAATGGATCAAAAGTCTTATTCAAGGATTCAAGTGCACTAGACACATAAGTAGAATCAAACTCTCAATTGGAGAAAGAGTACAAATCAAATATTTGTGTGCCTTATCATTTCTTGTCTCTAGAGTTCAATTCCTCAAGCAATTTCATGCTTAGACATAAGGTAAGATTGAATAAAGCATGCTGAGGTAGAGATAACTGCACACTCTCCCAAAAATATGGAAATGCCTATGTGTAATGAGCACAAAGATGAAAATTTAGCTCCATTTTCACTGGACAGGGAATATCAATAAAACTTAAATTATCCATCATTTAAACGTTAAGTTCCGAAGTCAATATGTCTCATATGAGATCGACTAAATATGCCCATAGGGTTTAGTTGTGAGTCACCCATGTACCTGAGATATCACTAGTAGGTTTAATTATCCATAGCCCCTAGATATATTAATTTATCATTCTCACATAATTTAAACTTTAAGAACTCAATAATAGTTAGGAAGGTCAAATTATAGTTAATCAGTCTAACTCTCCCTAATCTCTTAAACATAGTTTCATACTCATAATTTAATTATTCCTATCATGAATGTATAGATTTAGTTTAGTTTAAATATAAACAATTCAATTCCTAAAGCATTAGAATAGAAAAGAATACAGTACCTTCTACTACTATCCCTAAGGATGATAAATTTGAGACTCACCATCCTTATATTACTCCGGACCATGTATACTTGTGTGTGATCAAAATCACACTATTTGTAGCATGTCTAATCATATAATAATAGATAAATGCAAAAATTAATTTAGTTTTTAATTAGGCAAATGCATGTCTTAACAACATATCAAATTCAATTAGATAATGTAGAATAAATAGAAAATAAGGGATACCAAGTCTATAAAGTTTGTAAGCTTTTGATTTTACATTTTGATTTTTAATTATGAGATCTCATTAGTCATGTACAATTCTTTTTTAGGTATGGGATTTCATTAGCCATGTACAATTCAATTTTTGGGTATAAGACTATTGAGCCCAATAAATATATGTAATTTAGTGTAAGGGATTATGCTTTTCATAGGATTAGTTGTGCTTTGATGTGTGTTTTTGCTGCATTACAAAAAATAGAGCTCCATTTTGGAAAATATAGAAAAATTCATATAGAGTGGAACTACAGCGTGCCACAGCACACACAAAAAATGTGCCCTTATGGATGCAGCCGGGAGCAAGGCGCCACAGTGCACCTTCAGTGGCCACAGACCGAGAGCTAGGAAGTACAACACACCCACGGTGGAAGATTTCCTAAGAACCAGGTGCTACAGCGCACCTTGGCAGTCATAAAACAGGAGAGCTTAGTGCTACAGCATGCTACAGTGCACTAAAAGTGTGCTACAGTGTGCCCTAGTAGATATAAGCCTAAGAACTCGATGCTTCAACACCAACCAAACATGTCATAGCAAACTAACCTGAGAGTTGGCGCCACAACACACCGTAGCACCAGATGGGCAAAAAGCCTAGCGCCACAATACATCGTAGTGCCTGCCATATTCAGCTTGGAACAAGAGTCCTAGTCCGCATTGGGAAGGGTGATAGACTTAAATTTTTCTCATTCCATAGCATAAATTGATTGCAAAACATTAAAACTCCTCATTACCAATGGAAAAAAAAGAATAAAACTTAAATGCAATTCAACTTTCAAGAAGGAGAAGGGTTGGTTGTGTAAATGCTGAGAGGCTATTTGGAGGGTTATAAAGTAAAGATTAAAGACTTAAAAAGGGTTCACATTTTTAGTTATGAGCTCTTGATCCTGAGTGCTGCTGGAAGAACTATTGAGGAGAGTCCCATACCCAAGGGAGGAGAAAGTTGTAGCCAAAGGAAGAGGAGAAGCACATAGAGCAAGGAGCTAAGGAGATCCAAGTAAGAGAGATCCGGGTGAATGCAACAGATGTTCCCTAGTATTGTACTCTTACTATACCCTTTTTTTATTGTAAAAGTCATGCAAGGGCTTAGTTTCTCTTGTTGCTTTCCTAGCACTTTTAATTTAATGGCAGCCTAAACTCCCTTGGGCGGGTGGGCATGTGCATGTAAGAATATATGGATGTAATGTATTGTACTACTCATATTAATGAAATGGTATTTAAATCTTGAATGTTTTATATGTTATGTGAATGAAAGAATTGGAAAGTTATGATTCCTTATATAAATCTATTCATAAATATTTTCATTGTAAGAAAATATCATTGAGATCAGTGATTGCCTTATCATAAGGTTGGGCATGATTGAGCATTAATGTCGTAAATGTCTGTGACAACATTCACCATGTGAATACAACCCATGCACAACCTTGGACAATTGCTTGATCATCCAAGCCATGATAATGTTAACACTCTCTGAGCTCCATAGCTCACTCCTAATTTATGTAAGGTTATTATTGCACGTTAGGCTCATCTAGCTTCATAGAGCCTCCCCTTGGCTAAATCAAGAGTCAACGCATGTAAGCAGAGAGCCACAAATTGAGCTCCATAGCTCACCCTAGTTTGTGCGAGGTTCTTGAAGTGCTAAGTGCCATGGGTGATATGACATAAACCCATTTAGTCTAGTAGCTCATTTCCTTAGCTAAATCAAGGGTTAATGTAAGTGAGTCATTAGTGAAATTAAGTTCATGTGATACTTAAGCCTAAAATATAAATTTTATAACTAGATATAATAAATTAACTCATACGATGAGGATCACATGTGCCAAAATTGAATCTTCTAGTGTTCATTTTAGAGCACTAGACAAGACTTAGTACATTAGTAAATTCACTAGAGAAGTCTAAGTCTCTTGAATATGAAATAAGAAAATAATCCTATTCGCTCAACATGAAGTTGAGAAGAAAAGTGTATGCATGAACCCACATTGACTTGCATGATTAAATTCCATCTCTTCATAATTTTTCAAAATTAGTTTCAAATCAAGAAACTTTGAAAATTGTCATTTGGACCAAAATGACAAACCAATTTGATACTTAAATATTAGTGAAATTAAGTAAACTCTAGTAACAAAACTAAACACCATTCACAGAGGATGATAAATATAGGGATATTACCATCCCATATTACTTCGAACCACGTACACTTACGTGCAAGCGCAGACTATGTATTTTGGTATGTCAAGGACCTCATTAATCTTGTATAGCTTAATTTCTTGGTATGGGGCCTTATTTGTCATGTACAGTTCAATATTTTTAGGTATGGGATCTCGTTAGCCATGTATATTCCTATTTTTGGGAATGATACCTTATTAGACCCGTACATCTAATTCACTTTTAATATTTAGTACAGTTAGTTTTACTTTAGTTTTCAGTCAGTTACTTAAATTTTTATTATTTATTTTAGCAGTAATTTCTTTCAGCATTTCAATTTTAGTATTGTTGTATTATACTCATATTCTACACCTTTCTACAGTTGTTAAGTTTGTACAATATATGCCATTTTACTCTTGTTTTTATATAATTTACTATTTAGTTTCAATTTTCTGTTTAATTTTGAATCCAATTTATATGCATTTTTTAAACCATTTTATATTTAATTGCAAGAACTATGATATTATAAAATACAAATAATTTAAGCAACCTAAAAGATAATTATATAATTTTCTAGCACAAAATTTTCATTTTTAGATGGGACCCTAGCATGTATAATAGATGTTCCAAATCATTAGCATTTGGAAGAGCCATCATACGAGGTGGAGCTGATCCATGAGGAGGAGCTAGTGGCCTCAATTTTATTTACTACATTAATTTCTAGTCATTGAGAGATATTGGACATTTTATTATGATTTTATTTTAATTATATTAAATATTAAATTTAGATGTATTATTTTTTCTTTTCTGAGATAAAATGCATTTTTTTCTTTTCTTTTTTGGATGTATGGATATGGATTTAAGTATTTTCTTCTGCTTACTATTATTCTTCAACATTAACATTATTATACTTCCCTTAGATCGAATTTTTAGCTCATTAACCATCTAGTGTTAGATTACTGGCATTAATCTAACACCGACTCATTACAAGTTTGGGCATCCAAGTCCCAAAATTCAACTGCTCTTTAAGCACCATCCTACGCTTAGAAAAAGTTGTAATTCACCTCCATGCTTCACGTGTATCATTACAAAACATATTAAATAACCCTTCCTAAATATTCAAAATAATGCATTTGAATTCTTACATACCGATGTAAGGGTTCCTACCCTAGTTTTATCTAATGAAGGACAGAAGTTTGATGTTATTTTTTTGGATGTTTAAACACAATTTACTTGATTATTTCCACTTAAACATAAATATGAAATAATCAAGAAATTATTTAGCTCAAAAAACATATTAAATGTCAATTTTATAAATGTATCAAAGTGCTTCAGTCTGATAGAGGTGGTGAATACAACTCAAATATTTTTCATAATCTATTCAAGCATTTTAGAATACATTACCAAATATTCTATCCTAATACACCTTAACAAAATAGTGTTGTAGAACACAAACCCAAGCAAATCTTCGAGATCACTTGAGCTCTCCTCCAAACTGCTCATTTACCCAAACAATTTTGGGCTCATGCAGTCATTACCCTCCATCTACTTAATTAATCATCTTCCATGTACAAACACCTATAGCATGTCACCATTTTAACTTCTGCTTAAAACAAAACCTTCCTATAACTACTACTAGGTTTTTGATTATTTGTGTTAGCCTTTTCTTTCTCCCCCAAAGATAGATAAACATGGTTTGAGAACTCTCATTGAATCTTTGTTGGCTACTCTCCACACCAAAAGAAGAATATATGCTACAATCCAAAAACCTCCTCCTATCTAATCTTTCATCATGCAAAATTCATTGAATGTGCATTTCCCTCTTCTACACCCAACACAATGTGTGTGTGTGTGTGTGTGTGTGTGTGTGTGTATAAAATCACCAAATTGGAACCAAATGAAATATCAAATCTTTACATAAGACATAAACATGCATGTAAATGACAAAAGTAAGCTATATGATTGTGAGCATATGAAATTGAGTACTGACAAGAAAACTAACAAATGCGGATAATTAAATCTATAGTAATAGAATTAAAAGGGCTTACAAAATTTATATCCCTTAATGCAAAATATATTATTTGCATAACATTCTAGATATCTAATATTTAAAATTAACATCGTTTGAAACTTTGTTAGGATCTATTATAATTATGCCAAGATACTGAATTTAAGATTTATATCAATATATAGTTAAGCTTATGTGTACCAACACTTGCACATTTATATAAATATATGCATTTGAAAAGTTATGAGGTATATAGTACATAATAGATTATTATGTTATTAAATACACATAATTATTTTTTGTTTTAATACAACCACACAATAAAACACCAAATCTTAGTGCCACAAAGTGGGATCGGTTACATGAATCTTTTGTTTTCATTGTGCATAATTAATAGAAGCCCCTTTGAAAGTTCTAAATAGAGAAGATTGTTCTAATTAGTTTCTTCTCATATCTCTTAAGGCCTTCCTCTACATCAAATTTTAGTGCCACTAAGTGGGATCGGCTACATGAAATTCATAAACTCAATTTTTTTAAAGGGTTATCGCACGGTCTACACTTAATATTTTTAAATTGTCTCAGGTGGTATTATTTAAATTTATCCCCCATTGGAGCCACTCCTACCTTGCTTAAAAGAACTCATTTTCCATTATATCCTTACAAATATACCCACTTATTCAACTAAGCATCCTCATCATTGTAATACTTGTTTTATTTATAAGTTTCTTCTTTGTTGGCCATCATTCAATCCCATATAACATAGCTGGTCATATAGTAGCTCTATATATATTTTTTTAATTTGTAATGGAATTTTTAAATCAAACAACGCTCTAGAAGCACTTCAACATTTCATCTCCATCCAGCATGGATCCTAATAATCCAACATATTTGCTTTGCCATTTTTTTGAATAATTGAACATATATACTTGAATCTTTTGCTCTCTTGACCACATAGTACTTAATAGGTATATCCTAAGGTTAGAACCTCTGATGAAACTAAACTTACACTCCATATATCAATTTTAGATTTACTAAGTAATAACTTTTGAATTCTAAAGTAGCCCTCCATAACTCAAGTTTTGCTTTAACTCCATCCTTAGTCTTATCAATTAATAAAATATTATATACAACTAATATGCACCAAGGAATCTCCTCTTTAACATACTCAATAAATTCATCCATAATTAAAGATAAAAAATATAGGTTGAGAACTAAACATAGATGCAATCAAATAAAAATAGTGAAATCATTAGACAAGCCACCTTGTGATCAACACATATAACAGCTCCATTGTACAGATTTCTAATGAGATCAATATGTTTAATGCTAATCATTTTTCTCTCTAAAGCTCCCTAATAGACCGAAATTACATAGTCTGCACTCGCACACAAGTGTACATGATCTTAAGTAATAAGGGATGATGAAATCCCAAGATTTATCATCCTCTAGGAATTGTGAGGATTGTTACTAAAGTATATACACTTTAAATAGAGATTAAGTAGTTAACAATTGGAGGTTTTAATCCTAATAATTAAACTATTCTAAATTAAAAAGGTTCTAAGATCAAGTGATGAAAATTGGGCAGAGTTAGGATTTAAACATGCAGTTCATCATATCTATTTGCATAAATACTCACTTTTCAGTGTCATGTCTTACCTTTAATTCTATTATCAAGAGATCTATCTTTCCAATTGGACAATTAAATTGCTAAGATGCTATCTAGTACTTTAGATGAACACACTTGGGTTTAATCTTAGCACTTAGATATCTCAGTGAATTTTTGTATGAGTGAAAGTTATCCTTACGTCTAAGTGATAAAATCCGTGTTTTTTATTTTATGATCACTTGGTAATTTTTCTATGGCTCACATGCCTTAACTCTTAATTTAGCTAACGTAATGAGCAGCGAAGCTAAATGAGCTTATGTCACTTTGCTCATAGCTTACTATGCTATATTATATTGCATAGATTAAAAGTGGGCAATAGAAATCATTAGATGGGTTTCGACTCACATGCATCAAATTCATACCTTAACCTAGAGATAGTAATGGTGTATGTAAAAAATGTCACATCATTCACTACCTAACATGCCTCCTCCAAGTATTAGAGACTTTGCTATGGAGTTCAGAAATTTTGTCATAATTTTCTCATTGCTCAGATGATCAACTCTCCATTTAGAAGTTGTGCAGGCCCTATTTTGCTCAGGAAAATGATGTCATAATCATTCGTGACATAAATGATCAAGAATGCACATATTTTAAATAGGGCAATTATCAAGATCAATGAGGTTTTCTATAAAAATAATGTAGTCTAATAAATATTCAAAATATCTCATCATTCAACGAACTCATTTAATTCATTCAAATTTGAAAAATAAACTTTAGTTTGACATGACATTTCATTATAAACAAAGAGGTATAACATTCATAATAATATAAGTCTCACTACATGTTTTTCACCTTACCTTGGACAAGGGGTGGGGGGGGAGGGGGTTGGTTGCTATTATAATTAAAGTAATAAAAATGCTATGAGGGATAATGAGTACATACATGGATCTTAGAAAAGATAATAAATAAGACTAAGTCAATAATATAATACATAGGAACAGTTGTAACCATTCTTTTCACCTTCTTCTATCTTCAGCCTTGGTCTCTTATCCTATTATCTATGTTTCCTCTTCCTTAAGATGTAGCCTCCTTTGGATCTTTCTTTTCTTAGATTAGGGTTCTCCCTTTGAGTGGTGTTTTTTAATAAATTCAAGATTTATGGCAAAATGAATGAAGAAAAATGATACAAACATTACTTGAATAAGCATACTTTAAAGTGAATTTAATGAATTTCAGGAGAAAGCTAGAGAAAAGAAATCTGAAGCAAAAAAGGTAAATTCTGGAATTCGGCTCACCTGGAACATATCTGCAACCCTTGAAGGAGAACCATTGCGACGTGCCCCAGCGGGCTGCGACATCATTTCTAGGGAGTAATATTAAAATTTTGGGACAACTAATTAAATAGTGACTCTCCACTTTTATGAAAAATTAACCACCACAGCACACCTAGGATAATGAACAAAAGCTATAGACCTGGAATGAATTAGCTACAACGTGCCATGGCAAACAACGATGACAAAAAATATATATTAATGAAAACTATATGGAAATTAATTGAAGAGTAGCTTTCTGCGTTCACGAAAGTTAAACCGCCGCAGCGCACTTGCAGTGCTCTACCACGGAGCACATCGACATTTTAAGTAAATGGTGTAAATCAAGGAGATTGAATGTGTGAATAGTTTTTGAATCGAGGCTGCCATAGCGCACTGTAGTGGAATAGTATTTGGATCAGAGCTGCCACAGCGCGTTACGAAGATTGTTCAGTAGAACAGCAACTTGGAACCAATTTTGAACTGAACTTGATGTGATTGCTGCAGCGCATCACAATGTGCTGTAGAGCACCACAATGGTCGACGTAGAAACCTCCAAAAATTGTTTTAATAACATCATAGGGAAGGGCAAAAATTTTTGACCTTTGGGCTTCCTCTCCCTTTTTGTAAACAGAATTAATATTTAAGTCTACAAATCTCCAAATGATTATTAGACTAAAACATAATAGCTTGCATTGAAGGAAGGGAAGATGAAAGATCACTTAGGATAAAGGCAAAAAGGCTGAGAGCTTCCCTATTTAAGGGACATTTTCACGCTATTCGAGGGTTCCCAATTTTGACATTCATTGATCAAAATTATAAGCTATTGTAAGTAAGAGAAGGAGAACTCTCCTAGGAAGGAAGTTCAGAACCCCTTTACTAGTTCAAGAGGAAAGAGAAACTGAGGAACTTAGAAAAAAGAAGAGAAGGAAGGAAAAGGAACTAAGAGAACCCCCAAAATTTAGTGTTGTTCCTAGTACCTTTTCTAAATTCGATCCTATTTTCATTATTTGTAAGTTGATATCAAGGTTCATTTTCTTTTACATCTCCTGCTATATTGAAACTATGATGGAAGGCTAAACCCTTCTTGGAGAGGGTTGGGATGTAATTATGTGAAGAGTAAGGTGTAAGGTGTTATATGTTTAATATTCAATTGATAAAATTTGAGCTAAATATTTTATTTATTTTGTTAAATGCCTAAAATGGTTATCAAATGAAAATATTTATTAAACTAAATTTGGAATAAAAATATTTGTATGAGACACTAAAAGACAAGTGCTCCAATGCCAACTAATTGGATTTGAGCAGGGAGTGAGTGCAATAGAGCTGAGAACTACGTGACAAGTTCTCATGCCCATTAGCACCATTCCTTAAGCTCATCCAAGAAGTTGAAGCTTGTGAGCCAAGACCCCTCCAATCATGCTCTGCAGCTCAGCAAAGTAGAAGGAGGAAGAGATCTTCGATCACCCATGGATGATGTGATATAGTCCATTGGGTCCGATGAATTCTCTCCCTTAGCTAAATCATGTGTGTAGTGCATGACACTGATTGGTGTGAATCAAGGCTTGTGAGATCATTGAACTAAGAAAATGTTTTGATAACCTAGAAGTAGAAAATTGAAATTAACTTATTTGAACTCATGAGAATTTATGTGCAAAGGTAGAACCCCTCAGGTGTTCTCCTTGTGCACTAGATTTGAACTTGTTTAAATTAGCGAACCAATCTAAGGAAAGTAATGTTCACCTGATTGATAAGCATAGTATATTTACTTTGTAAATTACAATGATACCTTATGAGTCACATAATGAAACCCCAGGTCTCTCTTCTTAATCAAATAGTATCTTTAATTAAATCTCTATTTGTTAAATTAGGTACCACACCACACTAAAAATACAAATTGTCTAAATATTATTGAACGTAGATAAAACTTAGTAACAGAACCACCATTATATGTGGACGATATAAATTCAAAACTTACCATTCAAAGTTATTACTTCGGACCACATACACTTACGTGCGAGCGCAGACATGTATTTACAGTCTGTCAAGTTTTTGGCGACATTGCCGAGGAATGGTTCTTAGTTTTGTATTAAGTATAATCTACTATTAAGTAGTGATTTAGATCTTACTTAAATTTTCATATAATCTTTAGTTACTGTAATTATATCTGTGCTAACTTTAGTGTAAATTTAGATTTTGCTTTAGTTTTAATTACTGCTAAAAAATTTGAAAATTCCTAAAAATTGTATTGAACTATATTACACTTACTGTTTCTTAAATTTTAATTTGTTGATTATTTTATGTGCTAAATTATATTATTGAACTTGATTGCTATGAATTGTTCTTTCTAGCTGTAATCTTTAAACTGCATGAGTAGGAGAAGCCTTTCTAAAAGCTTTTTCGATCCTGAAATAGATAGAACATATCTTAGAGCTAGGAGAGAATAAGTTATTCTAAACTAATAACAAGCTCAAATGGAAGATTTAGAAGTCAACCTTTTAGAGCCAATAGTAAACATTAGGGGGGAGACTCCTTAGAGAATACGCGCTTCCAACTGTAGATGGAGTCCCAAATGCTATTGTTAGACCTCTAATTCAAGCAAAAAATTTTGAGATTAAGCCATCAACTTTAAATATGATCCAAAATAATCAATTCAGTGGTCTAGCATCGAATGATCGTAATGCGCATATTTCAAATTTTCTAGAAATATACGACACTTTTATAATCAATAGAGTATCTGATGATGCCCTTAGGTTAAGATTGTTCCCGTTTATGTTGAGAGATAGAATGAAAGTTTGGATCAGCTTTCTACCTGGAGTGTCTATTAGGACTTGGGACGACTTGGCTAGGAAATTCCTAGCTAAGTTTTTCCCACCTTCTAAGATTGCTAGATCGAGAAATAAGATCTCAAATTTCTCTTAGTAAAATGGTGAAAACTTATATGATGACTGGGAGCACTTTAAGGACTGCTTAAGGTGTTTCCCACATCATGGGTTCCCCTTGCGGATGTAAGTGCAGATTTTCTATAACGAATTGAATGCACCTACAAGGACACTTATTGATGCAGCTGCGGGTGGCTCCTTGAGTAGTAAGACCTTAGAGGAGGCCTTTGATCTCCTTGAGGAAATGGTGAATAATGCTTATCAATGGCCGAATAAAGTGGTAAACGTAAAAAAATGGGAAGCTAACCAAGTTAATGAAATCAACAAAATTTTTGAACTAAACAATTAAATTTCCCAACTAAGCCAAAGAAGTGAGAGAATGCAGCTAAATTCATCTCATGGGGATAATCGTGAAACGGAAGGTGTCAATTATGTCTTAAATTATAAGGAAAAACAAGGTAAGGATAGAAGGGGATTAGAGCACTCTTTTAGAGAGTTTAGGAATTCCATAATCAATTTCATGAACAAAACTGATGCAACTTTAAATCGGCATGAGCAAACTCTATTGAGCTAAGAAAAAACTATTAATAGAATTGAATGAAGTTAAAAGAAATAATAAGTGAATTAAACAAACCATTCTTAGTTGGAGCAATAAGGGAATGTGGAAATGAATTGAGAAATTCTATAACATTAAGAAGTGGGAAAACAACTGAACCGATTATGTTAAAAAAATCTGAGAATACATCTAAAAATTTAAGAGAGGGATCAATGGAGGAAGAGGATACTAATAAAGAAACTGAGAAGGAAGTGAGGGAGAAAACTCAAACTTAGTTAACTATATAACCTGAATTCAATCCTCACATTCCTTACCCTCAAAGATTGGAAAGGGAAAAGTTAGATGTCCAATTCCAAAAGTTCTTAGAAATATTTAAGACCCTTCACATAAATATTTGTTTACCTGAAGCCTTAGAGAAAATGCCCAGCTACACTAAATTCATGAAAGAAATCTTATCCAAGAAAAGGAAGATAAATGAAAAAGAAATGATCGCTTTGACTGAGGAATGAGTGCCATTCTTCAGTGGAAAATTCCCATGAAAAGGAAAGATCCAGGGAGTTTCACAATTCCATGCATGATAGGAAATCTGTCATTTTAAAAAGCTCTATGCGATTTGGGGGCTTCAATAAATTTACTGTCATCCTATATATTTAGGAAATTGGGAATAGATTATTTAAAAATTACATCTATCCTTCTTCAACTGGGATCTGTGAAAACCCTCATGGAAATCTTGGAGATTGTTTTAATCAAGGTTGATAAGTTTATCTTCCCCGCTGATTTTATTGTTTTAGAAATGGAAGATGAAAGCCAAGAGGTACCTTTAATTCTGGGTAGACCATTCCTTGTTACTTGTAAGATAATGATAGATGTAGACAAAGGGGAATTGAGTCTTCGCTGTGAGGGAGAGAAGGTTAGGTTCAATATAAAGGATGTAGTGAAGCACCCTACTAAACCAAATGAAGAGTGCTGGAAAATTGACTTGATTGAAGAAGTGTTGATATCAGGAGATGTAGGAGATTTAGATTATGCAATTGATAAAAAAGCTATAGATCTTGAGAAAGAAGGTAAAGTAGAAGTACTAATTGAGGAAAGAAAGAAAATTCAACTGCCCATTTATGAACCTCCTAAATTAAAATTTAAACCATTACTAACTCATTTGTAGTATGCTTATTTAGGGGATGGAACCTCACTTCCAGTGATAATTTCTACATTAATGAGCAAAAATCAGGAAGATCGTTTGTGCAAGGTTCTGAGAGAGCACAAGATGGAGCATAGCTGACCTTAAGGAGATTAGTTTAACTTTATGCATGCATTGGATTCTCATGGAAAATAATTCTAAACCTTCCATTGAAACTCAAAGGTGTCTAAAACTGAACATTAAGGAAGTGGTTCACAAAGAGATCATTAAACTCTTAGATGCTGGAATAATTTTTCCCATCTCAGACAGCCCTTGGGTGTGCCCTATTCATGTGGTGCCAAAAAAGGGTGGTATAACTATAATTCTTAATGATAACAACAAATTGCTCCCAACTCGACAAATGACTGGATGGAGAGTTTGTATAAACTATTAAAGACTGAATAAAGCAACTAGAAAGGATCATTGCCCTCTGCCTTTCATTGGCCAAATGCTAGATAGACTGGTTGGAAATCTTTATTTCTATTTTCTTGATGGTTATTCCAGCTATAATCAGATTGTGATAGCTCCGAAAGATCAAGAGAAAACTACTTTCACCTGCCCATATGGAACATTTGCCTTTAGGAGGATGCCTTTTGGTTTATGTAATGCTCCTGAAACCTGTCAGTATTGTATGATGGCTATTTTTTCTGACATGATAGGAAAGTTTCTAGAGATTTTCATGGGTGATTTTTCTGTGGTGGGTAAATCCTTGATCATTGCCTCACCAACTTAAGTAAAGTCCTTAAAAAATGTGAGTACACTAATTTGATTTTGAATTGGGAAAAAGGTCACTTTATGGTAGAAGAAGGAATAGTCTTGGGTCATCTAATCTCCAGAAAAGGAATTGAGGTGGACAAGGCCAAGATTGAAGTGATTGAAAACATACCACCACCTACTAATGTAAAGGGAATAAGAAGTTTCCTCATGCATGCTGGATATTATAGATGATTTATTAAGGATTTTTCCAAAATAAGTTTACCTCTATGTCGTCTACTAGGAAAGAATGTGGAGTTAACTTTGATGAAGGTTGTGTGAAAGGATTTAATGCAATCAAATCTAATTTGATTTTTCCAATTGGGATCTCCCATTTGAAATAATGTGCGATGCTAGTGATCTTGCTATAAGGGTAGTCGTAGGCCAGCGGAGAGAGAGGACTTTCTATTCAATATATTATACTAGTAAATTAATGGATGAGGCACAAAGGAATTATGCTACCACAGAAATAGAAATTCTTGCGTTTGTTCTTGCTTTCAACAAATTCAGATCTTATCTCATTGGGTCTAAAGTAATTGTATACACGGATCATGCGGCAATTAAAAACCTTCTTCAAAAGAAAGAAACAAAACCATGCCTCATTTGCTGGGTCTTGCTTCTACAAGAGTTTGATCTAGAAACCCATGATAAAAGGGGTTGTCATAATGTGGTGGCTAACCACCTTTCAAGATTAACCCATCTTAATCATGAAGAAGGAGAGAAGACTTCTGAGAAATTTCCTGATGAGCATCTTTTCATCATTACTATGAATAAACCTCCTTGGTTTGCTGATTATGCTAACTATATTATTGGAAAAGTAATTCCAAAAGAGTTGAACTCTCAGCAAGGAAAAAAACTCTCCGCTGACATTAGGAACTACTTTTGGTATGATCCTTTCCTTTACAAATGATGTATCTGAAGTGAATAATATCCTTTATCATTGCCACACTTCCCCTTATGGAGGGCATCATGGGATCGATCACAGAATGGCTAAGGTGCTTCAATCTGGGTTCTATTGGCCAAAATTACTTAAGGATACAATTGAATTTGTCAAAAGCTATGATAAGTGCCAACGAACCGAGAATCTAGGAAAGAGAGATGAGCTACCGCTAAATGAAACTTTTGAGGTTGAGCTATTTGACGTCTGGGGTATTGATTTTATGGGATCATTTCCTACCTCCAAATCAAACGCATACATTCTTGTGAGAGTTGAGTATGTTTCTAAATGGGTGGAGGCAATTGCATATGCGAATAACGATGCAAAAATAGTTATTAAATTTCTAAAAGAACATGACTTAGCTAGATTTGGCACACCCAGAATTTTGATCAGTGATGGGAGGAAACATTTTTTGCAACAAACAATTTGAGAATCTCTTGAAGGGCTATGGGGTAAGGCACAAGGTTGGAACTGCATATCACCTTAAAACCAGCGGGCAAGTTGAAGTGTCAAACTAGGAGTTGAAGCAAATTCTTGAAAAAATAGTTTGCCAAAATAGGAAATACTTATCTACAAAATTGTAAGAGGCATTGTGGGCTTATAGAACTACTTTCAAAACCCCTCTAGAAATGTCTCCTTACAAGCTCATATATGGGAAATCTTGTCACTTGCCGGTTGAACTAGAACACCATGCATTTTGAGCCATTAAGAAGCAGAATTTTAATTTCAAACAAGCTGGAGAAAGGCAAATTTTACAATTGAATGAATTAGATGAATTTTGGCTAAATACCTATGAGAGTGCCATTCTTTATAAGGAGAAAACAAAAAAATGGCATGATAAATTAATTAAACTAAAACATTTCAACGTGGAATAAAAGTATTTTTAATAAATTCAAGATTGAGATTATTTACAGGTAAGCTGAAGTCTAGGTGGATGGGCCCGTACACAATAGAGAAGGTATATCCCCATGGGGCAATTGATATCACTTCAATGGAAGGGACATTCAAAGTGAATGAACAACGGTTGAAATCGTATTTAAATGAAAATGACTTGCAAGAGAAAGGAGGATGGATGTTGCATGACCTTCCTAAGGAAGGAATCACATAGGAGAATTCAACGCGTCAGGCTGAAACATAATAAACAAGTGCTCGGTGAGAGGCAGCCCATGCTAAAAGGTTGTACTGTTTTTTGTTTTTTTTATTTTTCTATTTTAGTTTTTAATTTTTACTATTTTTGTTTTCATTGTTTTGTTTCTCAATGAATAAATCTTGGATTGCTTAAGCCGTCATGTGATGCTGCTCAATTTACAAGTGAATTTTCTGAATACTTTTCTGGATGGATTCAATAATTAACTTCAAATGTGATGCCAATAATGATGCTGAACTTCAATTTGATCAATTAACATAACAACCATTCACTTCTAAAATAGGTAAAGAGCTTGAGTTAATTTTAGTTTTCAAAGTTAAAATGAATGTATGCTGACTTCTAAGTGTGGGGGTGGGGAAACCTAAGGAACCCAAAACTAGCAATTGGCAAAAGTTTAGTGAATGTATGAGTGTGCTAGGCTCCTGTAGGACTTAAAGATCATAAAGAGCTGAAATGGGGATGGAAAAAAATATCTCTCCCTGAGCTAAAAATAGAAATAAAAAAAAAAAAGCAAATATGAAGAAAAATATTTCTCCTAAAGTGAAAATATGAGAAAAATGATAAAGAAAAATATCTCTCTTATAATTATTAATGTTCTTTGTGATCATAAGAAGGAGCTCACATGGCATAAAATCTCTTGTCACTTACTAATGCCTAGGTGGAGTTAGAAACCCTAAGGTAATTACCCATTCCCTCATAAAGAATAAGCATCAACCCTTGAGATTGGATACTTGAAAGGAATAAGAACTTGGAACCAAAATTTGGAAGAATGTATTGGTTGGAATTATGAAAGTCACCCAAGGTTAAGGCAATATTCAGTGATCTAAGAGCCTCACATTCACATCCGAAACTGAATCCATTGCTAAGACAATGAATCAAAAAATCTACTTTGAGCTTACTCAAGGACGAGCAAGAATTTAATTGTAGGGGTATGGTAAATTCAAGATTTATGGCAAAATAAAGGAAGAAAAAACATACAAAGATCACTTGTACAAACATACATTGAAGAAAATTTAATGAATTTCAGGAGAAAGCTGGAGAAAAGAAATCTGAAGAAAAAAGGTGAATTCTGGAAGAAAACCATTGTGGCTCGCCGCAGTGCGCCAGAGCGGGCCATGGTGGTTTACTGATTAGGCTCACCTAGAACATATCTGCAAGTTTGGAAGGAGAACTATTGCGGTGCTCCCCAGCGTTCCCCAGCATGCCGTGGCGTCATTTCCGGGGAATAATATTAAGACTTTAGGACAACTAATTGAACAATAACTCTCCGCTTTTACGAAAAAAAAAAACTGCAACAGCGTACCTAAGATAATGAATAAGAGCTGCAGACCTAAAAGGAATTAGCTATAGCGCGCTGCAGCGCGCCATGGCGGGCCACGATGACATTCAAAAAAAAAATATTAATGAAAACTCTATGGGAAGTAATTGAACTGTAGCTTTCCGCATTTATCAAAGTTTAACCGCCGCAGTGCGCTACAGCAGAGCACTGTGACATTATGAGAAAACATTGTAAATCAAGGAGATTGAATGTGTGAATAGTGTTTGGATCGAGGCTTACATAGCGCACTACAGTGGAACAGTGTTTGGATCGGAACCACAATGCGCTACAATGATTCTTCAATTAAACAGCAACATGGAACCAATTTTGAATTGAATCTGATGTGATCGCTACAGTGCGTTACATTGCGCTATAGCGTGCCAGAGCAGCGATGCAGAAACCTCCAGAAATTATTTTAATAACAGCATAGGGAAGGGAAAAAATTTTTGATCTTTGGGCTTCCTCTCCCTTTTTGAAAACATAATTAATATTTAAGTCTACAGAATTCCAAATGATTTTTAGAATAGAACATAATGGGTTGCATTGAAGGAAGGGAAGATGAAAGGTCACTTAGGATAAAGGCAAAAAGGTTGAGAGCTTCCTTATTTAAGGGACATTTTAAGGCTATTCAAGGGTTCACAATTTTGATATTCATTGATCAAAATTATAAGCTGCTGTGAGAAAGAGAAGAAGAACTCTCCAAGGAAGAAAGTTCAGAACCACCTTATTAATTCAAGAGGAAATAGAAGCTAAGGAACTTAGAGACAAGGAGAGAAGGAAGGAGAAGGAACAAAGAGAACCCCTGAAATTCAGGGCCGTTCCTAGTACCATTTTTAAACCTGATCTTGTTTTCTTTATTTGTGAACTGATGTCAATGTTCATTATTTTTACATCACTTTCTGTATTGAAACTGTGATAGAAGGCTAAACCCTCCTTGGAGAGGGTTAGGATGTAATTATGTGAAGAGTATGGCATAAGGTGCTGTATGTTTAATTTACAATTGATAAAATTTGAGCTGAATATTTTATTTATTTTGTTGAATGCCTGAAATAATTATTAAATGAAAATCTTTATTAAACCAATTATGGAATAAAAATCTTTATATGAGACACTAAAATACTTGTGCTCCAACACTCACTAATTGGATTAGAGATGGGAGTGAATGCAATAGAGCTAAGAGCTACGTAATAAGTTCTCACGCCCATTAGCACCATTCCTTAAGCTCATTCAAGAAGTTGCAGCTTGTGAGCCAAACCCCTCCAATCTTGCTCTATGGCTCAACAAAGTAGAAGGAGGGAGAGATCATCGATCACCCATAGATAATATGACATAGTCCATTGGGTCCGATGAATCCTCTGCCTTAGCTAAACTGCATGTGTAGTGCATGATGCTGATTGGTGGGAATCGAGGCTTGTGAGATCATAGAACTAAGAGAATATTTTGATAACTTTGACATAGGAGATCGAAATTAACTTAATGATCTCATAAGAATTTATGTGCAGAGGTGGAACCCCTCGGGTATTCCCCTTGTGCATTAGATTTAAACTTGTTGAAATTTGGGGGCTAAGGAAGGCAATGTTCACTTGATTGAAAAGGCATAGTATAATTACTCTGTAAATTGCAATGACATGATTACAACACCGAGACCTTACGAGTCAGATAATGAAACCTCAACTTTCTCTTCTTAAATTAAATAGTATGTTCAATTAATTCTTTGTTTGTTAAATTAGGGATCACACCAAACCAAAAATATAAATATTTTAAACATTATTAAATGTTGATAAAACTTAGTAACAGACCAACCGTTCCCTGTGGATGATATAAATCTGGAACTTATCATTCTAAATTATTACTTTGGACCACGTACACTTATGTGCGAGCGCAGTCATCTATTTACAGTTTGTCATTTTTCTACTTATTTTCAAAACCTCTTTTAAGTCTTTCTTTCCCCTTTTATAATATTTCCTCCAACAATTTCTCTTTCAAGTTAGCATCAAATCCTCATTGAGAGTTGAATTTATTTTATTTTATTCTTTTATTCTCATTAGAACTGAAGCTTTTTGGCATTTTCATTTAATTATGATATAGGGAACTGGAGAAATATAAAGTTTTGGTCTTCCCAATACTGAATTAAAAGTTTGTCATTTTCCAACTTATTTTCGAAACCTCTTTTAATTCTTTCTTTTTCCATTTTATAATTTTTCCTCCAACAATTTCTCTTTCAAGTTAGCATCAAATCCTCATTGACAATTGAATTTATTTTATTTTATTCTTTTATTCTCATTAGAACTGAAGCTTTTTGGCATTTTCATTTAATTATGATATAGGGAACTGGAGAAATATAAAGTTTTGGTCTTCCCAATGCTGAATTAAAATAGGTTTTCAAAACAAAATTTTGGCGTGTGCTACGATGCACTCTAGCGGATCAATTTCTAACCGTTCGCACGCTGTGGCGCCTTGGTCTCAGGCGGCCTAGCACGGTGGCGCTTGAGAAATCTTTAAGTTTTGCACTATGTTGGGTTGCGGTGCTTTTGACTCGAGTGATATAAAATAGTGAACAACATGTCTTAGTGTGATTTATACATGCATATGAGGTGTTAAAGCATAAATTTAGCTTAGGTGTGCACATGAATAATTTGGATTTACTATAGTTCCTCACCAAGTGCATAAGACTTAGCTAACAAATGATTAAACATGGTAAAACAATTCTTAGCATATGCGACAACAAGAAATCACATCTAATAACTAAAGTAAGAGATTTGATTCAGCTTAAATAACTATGACCAAAGGTTAGACTAAATAACTGTCATGCAAGATTTAAATAAGAAAAACCACAAGTCTAAGTAAAATGCGGTTCTATACAATGTGAAATCAGTTATTTTAACATATAATATAGCAAGTCTAGAAAAATTATGATCATTTAAATAACAAGAACACATAGATTTAACAAATTAATAAACTTGACTTATCAATGCATAGTGATAACTCCAAGATTTATAGTAAAATAGGTTAATAAAAGTAAGCACTTTTTAATAAAAATTATATATTTTGATGTGCTTTTGCTGCTTTTCAGGATAAAATATGAGTAAATTAAAATTTAGCTTAATCATACAATTTTGAGAGAAAACCGCGCAGCGCGCCGCGGCGCGCCATGGCATCATATCTCGAAGAAAAATTAAAACCATACAATAAGAAATTGAATAGCCTTTCGAAAGTTTCTCCGCTGCAGTGCGCCACTGCGGAACAGTATTTGGAACGCAGGTGCTACGGCGCGCTACAGCGCGCCGTAGCGCCCGACGTAGTTTTTGCCAAAAATATGCATTCAAGGCAGCATAAGGAAGGCCAAAGAATTGAATTATTTTCCTTCCCACAGCTAAAATTAATATCAAATTAATTTATACTTCTCATTCTCAAGGAATAATTTATAAAGAAATAAATTAAAATTATGAGAAAGATGAAAGGAGTGGATTGCAATAAAAACTAATGAATCTTTATTATAAAAATTTTTATAAAAAATACACATTTAAGCTATCATGAGAAGACCAAGAGGCTAATTTAATTATTTTATATAATAAAATATAAATGCAAACAACCTAAATCCCTTCATTACCAAGAAAATAAATGAATAATCATTTAATAAAAGTATAAATTTCTAAATAGATTTATTTGCTGAATTATATTTTAAATAGGTGAAAGGAAGTCTATAAAACAGAGATTTGAAGATTGAGAAAGGGTTCTCATTTTTGACATTAAAAGACCATTAAGGAAAAGCTGCAGGAGGAGGATAAAGAAAAAACTCTCCAAAGGAAAGAAGGTTGCCCAAGAATAATAAGATAAAGAAGACAGCAAGGGGAAAATGGTGGAGTTCAAGAGGAAGGGCAGGAAGAGTCCAAGAGAACCTCAAAAAACCTCTGGATGATTCTTTGTATTTCTTCCTAAACATCCTTGATTTATTTCTGTTGTGAACTGTTGGCGAGGTTCACTTTTCCTTGTATGTATGCTTATTTTTGCTTAGTAATGGAAGGCTAAAATCCTTTTAGAGAGGGTTGAGATGTAATTATAAGAATATGTAAGGGTGTGATGGCGTACGATGAATTTGAATGTATAAAAAATTTTTTATCATTTATATTTTATGTTGAAATGAATGATTGGATAAACTAAAATCTAAATTATTTTAATTAAAAAAACATGTGTTCCAAGCTCATCAATTGGATAAGAGCAAGAAAGGTAGTGCAAGTAGAAATAAGAATTATGTGACAAAATTCTCAAGCTCATTTGCACATTTCCTTAACGGCTCTACCAAGAGATTGACGCTTGTGAACCAAATTCTCCATTAACCTTACTCTGTTACTCAGCAAAGTAGAAGGGATGAGAGGATATTGAAAAACTCTATGGATGATGTGACATAATCCATTGTGCCAACGCATCCTCCCATCTAGCTAAATTGCATATGATGCGCATGATGCATCGTTAATGGAAATCTTGTTTGTGAGGTCAATAGAAACAAAAGATAACCTTTGGTAATCTAGGCGTAGGGAATCAAATCTAATTAATAGATAATGATCTCATGAGAGTTTATGTGCTAAGGAAGAACCCCAAGGGAGCTCTCTTTATGCACTAATCTTGAACCTATTGTAATTGGAGGGTACTCTATTCTAATGGTGTTCACTTGATTGAATAAAGCAAGTAAATTTAAAGTATATATTCAACAATTGAGATATATCACCAACCCTTGCAGCTATTACAATGAAATATCAACTCTCGCCTTTTAATCAAATTGTATCTTAACTTAAGATAATTTATTTTACTAAATTAGAAACCAAAAATCACAACAAAATTTGACATCTAAACATTAGTGAAAGAAAATATAACTTAGTAACAGAATCACCGTTCCTTATGGATGATAAATCCCAGAAAGTAAGACTTCCACTTATTACTTCGGACCACATACACTTGCGTGCAAACGTAGACGTGTATTTTTCGTCTGTCACATATCTCATTGAGAGCTTATATTAAATTAGGGTTACTTCAAGTATCTAAGTATAAAAATGTTAATTCTACATCATAAATAATCTAACTATGACTCAATAACAACAAAAATTCATAATTAAATTTTGGTTAAAATTAGCTGTGCATGGATTAAGTTCTAAATATTACATAGCCAAAGCATAACATACATTAAGTAACCATGGAAAAGAAATTTAAGTAAGAAATTATACCTTTAATTGGCTATCCAATATGGTACACTTGACATTAAAATAATGTGTTAGTTTTAGTATAGGCCTTAAATCAATATATACTAGCTTGTGACAGCCCCTACCTGTCATCGGATCAGTACTCATACTAATTGATTAGTGGATATACGGTTGATCACTGAGAATGATTTTAACTAAACTCAGCATAATGACATACAAAATTAAAAGACAAAAGTGTGGAAGCTAAGAACATCCATCCATATCTATACATCTTAAAATCAGGAAAAAACATGTGCCTTAAAAAAGAAATTGTAAGTAAATCTAGAATAATAATACTTATACAAACTGAAATAATATACAGAAAAACAAATATTCTCCTCTTCACAAATACAAGAAAATGTAAATGCTACTAATACAATAGCTACGATGTTGGCTCGACCTTGGGCACATGAACCTCCTCAAAAGTTGGCTCCTTGAACATCTTCTGGCTGGCATGTCAGTTCACATGTCAGGTTCTTAGCTAAAAAAGATAAATATTGCGTTAGACAATTGTCTAAATACATTTTAGGATATCTAGTTTCATTTTATGTTTAAGAATATTACATTTACATAGTTAATTTAAGAGGTGAAATAATACTATATAATAAAAAAAGAAGTCATAATTATGCCAAGCTATAATAAAATAAAGTTGAGGTTAAGAAAATACATGCCTCACTAATTGCAAGTTGGAAAAAAAGGTTAGGCAAATATAATATAATAGACAAAAACAAGAAAGGCTAATGTGAATAAGACCAAATAATATATCTTGAACTAATTGCAATGTAAGTAAGTATCAATACAAACATACTGGCATGCAATAATAATAAAAGTGAAATACAAATACTTCTGCTAAAAGTAAAGACAAAAAAATTGAGTAAATAATTATAAATACTGAAAGTAAAACTGCACTGTCTAAGTAGCTACTAAAAGCAAGAACTGATCTAATATATCTAATTAGCTACTAAATCTAAAATTAAACTAAATTAAAATACATAACTCTCCTCAATGAGTATATGTAAGTGCCCTTGTTACTCCTATTGTCTATTGATGACTATAATAGCATGCGTAATCAAGATGACCTAATGAAAAAACCCATTTGATGAATGTTTTCTTAAACAACTTAATTTTAATTTTCATGCACAAATCTTATGTGTTATGCAACAAGGATTTAAGCTCAAAGTGATGTGGCAATAAGAAAATTATTTCAACGCAATCAATTGAAATAGTGATATCCATTTTTATCTAATTACCTTGATTTAATACTCTAAAAATGTACATACTCAAGATCATCCATCGTATTACTATTTTGTATATTTTCAAATTAATTAATTTAAACTAATGTTAAGGCATATGATTATCTTAAACTAAAATTATGATTTACTTATTGGGTCAATGAATTGATACAATCTACTACTTTTATTAAATTGATAAGATCTACTAAATTTTATGGATGGTTTTTCTAATAAGAACTGTAACAACCTGAGTATTATTACTTAGTTTTAGACATCTAAATTAGGCTAAAACTATTGCTAGTAGATTGTTAATATCATTAAGAGCTTGTACCTTAAATTTGGTGTGATTTAGAGATCATTTGTTTTTAATGCGTATATTGAGACAATTCAAATATCGTAGAAATTCCCTAATTTAATTTGACCTCAAAATCAAAGTTTATCATTAAACTTGTCACTCACAAATTAGCTAGGAGTGACATTTTAAGAGCTTTTTGAAGCAGTCGACTTTTCCTCGAATATTTTAATATTATTTTAATGCTCAGAAAATTAAGATGATTAAATTGATATCTAATTCGAAATCTGACATTATTTTTCAGTTCCTCAACCTATATTAGCCAAGGGTGAATTTTTGGGATTTCTTAGGGCTCATATATATATATATATATATATATATTTAATTTTGATTTATTAAATATTTTATATTATTAAATAATTATATTGTCTAACGGCATCAGACCCGCCGTCTGATCAAATGGTGGGTCAATCTCGCTTGTTCCTTTGCTAACGGCTCCAAAGGCCCGATCCAATGGGCATGGGATCTCCTCTATATGTCTTCTGTGTGCGCGATCATGCGCACAAGAGCCACAGAAAACCATACCTCCACGGCCTCCTCCCCTACCTTAACAGCAATCTCTACCACAATGCTTTTTTTTTTTTCAAATCCAAGCCGTGAAAGGGTTTGAAAGGCATGGAGTTGTTGCGTGCTGAGTCCAAAATTTTAGAACCCAAATCGTGTTGAGAGAATGGAGGGTACTTTTGTTACTCCTATTTCACTTCGCATCTCCTTCAATTACTATTTCATCTACCTATTTAGAAGCATTTAGGAATGATTGATCGAGCTCAATTGAGCTGATCTTGCTCAATCAAGCTTGATCCGATTAGCTTGCACAGTAGTGCAAAGTCGTCTTCTATCATTACCCGCAAACCAAGAATTAGGGTTCAATATTCTTGGCGATGCAGGTGGCCTTCGATGATGGATCTAGGCATCCAAATCAAAGGCATTCCTGTGGTTGCTAGAGGATGGCCCACCCACCATTCAAAAGGTCTTGGAGAGTCCTTTCTAATGGTACCCGGTTCATCATCCTTTGATGACCACACACGCACCATCGCGTGCAGCCGAGCACAGAGGGTATAAAATTTAGGATTAAATTAATGCAATTGTCTTATTTTTTTTATTTAATTTAATTATTAGTAATTTATATATACCATTTTGACCAAAAAATGTGAGAATAAATATATGACATTAGATTTTTAATTTGAAGATTAATTTTGCAAATAACTATTTGAATTAATTAATTAACCTTAACTTGCAAGCGACATAACCTTACCAATTATTGTCCAAATTTGATGATCCAATAGTACTTTTTAATCACAAAAATGTGTAGGACAATAATGTGATGTCAAATTTCTAATTTGACATTACATTTTCTAATGACATTTTAAGTGTCATTAAGAGTCATCAAAACCTCAATTGACCATTTGACCTTACTTAGTGTCATTTTACTTATTATGCTATATAGAAACTATAGAAAATATGTTTGCATTATTTGGACATCATCAAATGTAAAATATGAGTTTTTGACCCTTGATTAAAATAATATTAAATTCCCAAATTTGAGATTTTGCATGTTTAGGCCTTTTAAAGCCTAGGACACTTTAGAAAACATATCTTGAATCACATAATAACATTAGATGATGTTTTGAGTAGGATAATACCTAAAATTGCATACTCCTAAATTAGTACTAATAACCTAAGCTAGAACCTCAACATAGACTTGAGTTGACCTTTTATGGTCCTAAGGCTTGATCTTGTACTTATGGATTGTAATAGACCTAAACTCTATGGTGGATCATCCTAGTTAGCTACTTAGGGTTATAAGAACATTTAGAAATGACCTTAATAACAATATTTGGACTTAGGCTTGTTCCTCACATCCCCTAAGTGTAGGATTAACTTTAGTCAACCCATTATGTAACTTAGTGACATTAACTCACTTTAGTGGACTAATCACTTATATTCCCTAGGGTTCCCAGTACCTGTTTATGAACTTAGAAGTTATGGATTTGAATGCCTTCACTTAAGAAATTTACCAATAAGCCTGCTTTAGAATGTAGGTAACCAACTTATTTGAGTTAACTGATTTGGATCTTCTAACCCTAAGATTTCTTAATGAACTTAAGGTTAGAAATCCTTCATGATAACCACCTAGCTAAGGATCCTGGCCACTAGTATAAGTCCAGTAATTTGATAAGATTAGGAAGTTAGAATTGAAATAAGCTTCCAACTCAACTCAAATAGTACTTGCATCATTAATGTCATTTAGATAACCTTAAATAAATCCTAAGTTGTAGGATATAGAAATATAACCTATGCTTAGATCATCATATTATTGAACTACTTAGAATGCTATTAAGTGATCCTTAATTTAGCCTTTGTGCCTAAAAGAGTATTTAGAAGATAGCTAAAATGGAGGCATCTTAGGAAGTTAATGCCATTCACTTAGACTCAGAGTAACTTAAGTGACTAAGTACATCTTACTTAGGATTATATGAATAGTTTTATCATGCTAAGTATAAAACTTAGAGATTTGTCTAAGCAATTCAGTGTAACCTTCATAGTGTGTTGTAGTTAGTCTTCTTATTCAAAGTAAGATTCCTAGAATCATTTATAAGTGTAAGTTAATAGGCTAAAGTTATAAGTGAACATAGATGATGAAGAGGATTAGATTCTTAGATCTTGATCAGCTAAGTAAGAGGTAGGCTTAGAATCCTCAAAGTGCTAACCATCATAGAAAGATCTAGGACTTAGTGTCTCATCTATTAGACTTGAAATCTTAGAATTATGTAAGATGAGACATTATTAGATTTAGAACCCTTTAAAATAATTTAGTGGTTTAGTTAAAGCTAGATATTGTCTTAAGTAATAAAAGGCATAGAAATCCTTTAAGTGCTTTGTAATAAAACTAGACTTAGGATCTAGTGATTATAATGCTAATGTTTAAAATCTTAGGAGTAAGAGAAGAATCATAATGTTAGATTAGTAACTTAATGACATCTAAATTAGATAATAATAACTTAAGTAATATCAATCCTGTACTCTTATCTTACTAGAATAGAAGCTTCATAAAACAATTAAGTCTAATATTAAATTTGTATTATCCTACTAGTATCATATCTAAGACTAAATGAATATTATTATTTTGATGATTTAACCTTTTTAAGCTTTGAACCTCTAAGGTAATATTAAAGTAGAATGCTTAGAACAGAGTGTTAACTTTAGTATTGGCTAATATAAGTTAAGAGAACCTTCTAACTTAAGGTTAGTAAGACATTAAGCTTACTAGTTATATAGTCTTACAGCTAAAATTTTAAGTAGTCTAAGTTATAGGAATCTAATAGCTTAAATAGTGCATTCGTGGAACTTTTAGTATCTAAGCTAGAGTATGCCTATAGTGCATAGAAATTGGTTGATAATTAGTTGATTGTAGTGTTAGATTTAGGATAAAATATTTGTTTATAGTAACTTTTATATGTATATATATATATATATATATATATATATATATATATATATATATATGTCACATGATTAAGTCCTTAATCAAATCATTATTTTCAAACCTCAACTAATAGTATATTATTACTATATCATTTAATGGAGACATTCGATGAATGTCTAAGTCAATTGAGGAGTTTGACTATCTCCAATCAAAGGATAGATAACTAAAATAGATAATATCGAATATCACATGGTTTACAGTTAGCATTGAAACATCCTTGAATACTGCAATGCATTGAGACTAAATTATTGAATACATTCTTAAAAACATTGTGCATAAATTAAACTTATAACATTTACTTAAGGTCATGTGGTGGACTATGCCAGGGCAGGCAATGATATAATAAGGAGACCTCGCATATCCTAGAGGAGAAATGTAACTACTATGCGAGACCCCACATTACTTAGTTAAGTAGACGTGCTTAAATCTTCACTTGTTTTTGCGACTACAAAACAAGATTACAAGATAAATAACGTAAATATTATAGTTCTTCATGACTATTCCAACTTTTCCCACAATATTTATGATTGTCAATGTTATATTAGTCTTTGACTATATTTATTCAGTTCTTCATATTGTTCTTCTTTTAAACTTAGTTTTTTTTGTAATAACCCATGGATGTTACTTTGGTTAAGCCTACCCTAATCAATTTTAGACAACCTCTACTATTCTTGAAACATCATTGGGAGTGAACCCCTAAGTTCTAGTTTTATTTTGGAATCAATCGGACTAAGCCCTATTTTCCAATTAATAAATAATTAAGAAAAATAGAATAATTATTTTGATCTCCAAATTAAAATTTGACTTCATCATTGAATTCCTAACCGCAAATTAGCTAGAGGTAAAGTTTTAGGAATTTTTAGAAGTAATTCATATTTTGTCGAATATTTTAATATAATTAAATACCTAAATAAATAAAATAATTATTTATACCTTAGATAAAAAATTCGAACATGTTTTTGAGTCTCTTGCACCTAAATTGGTTAGGGGTGAAATTTTGGAAATTTTTGGAGTCCATTTAGTCAAAATAGTAATTTTGAATTTTCAAAAATTAATTTATTAATTAAATCCAACAACTCTCAACTATTTTAACGGGTGCACCAATTCCGCTGTGCCAGCCAAAATGCGAGACTACCAAACCCAGCAATCAAGGACATTCTGTGGTTCTTAAGATTGGATTAGATAGCTCCCACAATTTAAGCAGTTCTAGTCATTGGATCAAAGGCCAGATCCAATGGCTAGCCTCTTTCCCGCTGACTCGACCCAAACCCGAGCCACGCCGCAAGCTTGAGCCACACCTCTGCATCACTCTACCAGCCTATGGATCCTACTGATGTCAGCCTACTAATATCGGCCACTGCCCATCTATCTTCTAATCGCCTCTCTAAGCATTATTAATCTCCTCAAATAGCTCAACATCCCTCTGTTGAAGCTTCTAAGAGCTTTTGATTCTCTCCATCTCCAACTTCTTATTTTGCCCGAAAGCAATCAGAGCTCCAGCATCTCCTAGCTATATCTTGGCATCTTATCACCTCCACTTCCAGCTAATGGAGCCGTCAGTTAAGGCTGAGCAAGCTCGAGCCATCTGTAGCTGAACCAGAGTTAGCATTTGAACCTTCAGCAAATCAGCAAGTATCAGACCCAGTACCTCTTTGCCTGATACTTAGCATGCGTTCAATATGATTGGGATGGCTAATAGCCATCCTTCATTTCGTGCAATCACCCTATAGCTTTGATTGGGTTCGATTAAACCCAACCAAATAGCTATGGCTTGGGCCTCTGCAATGGGGCACAACGCCCTAACACCATCTGCTTCCTGGCGAATCAAGATATCTCGTAAATCATAAGACCCCTCCACGGTTGGCCTCAGTCACGCTAATAGTGTCTAGTTCGATCACTATTCAGATGGTGGAGTGTGGATGGAGAATTCTCCCTCCATAATAAACCCTAACCTAATAATTTTGAAGTACGCTTTCTGTATTAGTGTTTACACCATTTGGGGCTTCAGGTTCCATCTTGTAGTTCTTCTTCATGTGATCGTATCGAGCACTAACTCCCATTCTGGCATCCCCTATAGTTCAAGAACTTAGGGTTTCAATCGAAACCCTAAATTGAATTCGTGCGGTCCTTGGTCTTGCTCAGGATGATGGATTGTTGTCGCGGGTCAGGCTAGCCCAAGCCCGCATGGTGTGATAGTGTGGGCCCCTTCAGGTTTCGCTTTACCCACACTTTTTGATCGAGCCAGCCCGTCGGGTCATGGTCGACCCAACATGAACCCGAGTGCCTAATTAATAGATTTAATTCAATTTAAATTGCATGACTCGATTTCCTAAAGTTCTAAACAAAAGAATAATGTAATTAAACTAGGGTTTTGCATAACTCATTCTATACTTATCCAAATTTAATTAACTTATATATCTTTTTAACTAGAAAAATGTGTAGAATTGGTTTATGCAAAAATATTTCAATTTCTATAATTCATTTACTAATTATTGCTTACTTAGGTTCAACCATATTTAGTGCTTAAAATTGTGATTTAGCAACCAAAACCTTCAAACTTAGTTTCTAAAGGCTCATTTGAAAGTATAGAACATTATGGCATGCATAATTTCAAAATCATGCAATGTTAATTGTTAATTTTCTCTTAATGATATTTTATGATGGTTTGCCTAGTTTAGGAGTTTGAGATCTCCAATTTTGGAGATCTTACTATCTATGCTTTCATTATGATGTATAAAACCTAATGGATTTCTTAGTTTTCTAATTTAAAACCTTTTGATCAAAAGTTAATCCTATTCCTTGGAAAATGGCTATTTTGCCATTGCAACTTGGTTAGTAAAATCCATTGGTTTTAGACTTGATCTTTTACTATCTAAATCCTTCTTAAGCCTTAGTTCTAAGTCCATTTGAACTAACACAAGTTAGATGCTTGTGTAGGTAAGCCTACCCTAGTTTGGGAGGTTGAATCCATAATTAGGGCTATCTTTGCTTAACCCTTAACTTAAGATTTTAGTTAATCCCTTATTGCTGTCCAAAGTGCTCCTAGACTTCTTAGACAGCAACCTATCATTTGGGTTTAGTCAATTCCAACCTTAGATACCACTTGACTAAGTCATATTTTGTGAATTACTGTTGTAGTCACCTTTAGGTGAAGGGTCTTATCAAATTTGGATAAGATGATTCTCATCCTTTAGAGAGTTTGCTTGTAACCTTAAAATTTTGTGGCTAAGTCATTTTGTGACTTAGGCTTTAGCTTAGTCATTCCTTTTGGAATGAGTTATCCCTTTCGGTTGAATAATTTAATTTTGACCCTTAAATTCTTAGTGAGCTAAGTCACATCTTGTGTGGGTCCCCGTACCCTCCCAGTCATGCTAATATTGATATTAACAAAATCACGAGGAGTACGATCTCCAACTGTGGCAAATCCACAACTTAAGTAGAGTCAGGTATGACCCAACCTGCCTTAAGCCGAAGATTTGTCAACTAAAATTGAGCACATACATCTACATATCAAAGTAGCAGAGAAGAAGAAAATAGCAGAACATAACATCCACATTATATAATAGTATAAAAAAGTAAATGCAGTAGTAACTCAGCTCAAATGCAGAAAGTAAATACATCTAGATTAAAAAAATTTTACAGACTGAATATTAAATGAAAAGAAAAGAGCTTTCATCCTCATAATAGAAAATGAAATCTAACTAAGCAGCAACAGGAAGATCATCCTCCTATCCAAGCTCCTCTCCAGAAGAACCACCAATGAATAGCTCTGAATCTGACACATTTGTCGGTATCACAAATGTCAGGGCCCCAGCCAACAAAATAAAAAGGTTACAGTTACACAATTCTTCTAAGTACATTTTATGATGATTAAGTAAACCAAAAATGTAAAGATATCACATTTTTTCCTTAAGCATGCAAGTAAATCAAGGTGCAACAAGCTACAAAGATTAGGATAGTTATAAACTAACACTTATAACCAACAAGTAAACTACATAGAATAACATACCAAGAATGAAGCTGAACAAGATAGGGCTACAAGTATAAATAACTGTAATTTGCTAAAATAAAATCTTCCTAACATGTTTATGATCATAAGAATACATGCTGATTACTTAAGAGAACAACTATACTAGAACAAATGGAATTGTATATATATATAGCATCCTAAACATAAAAGGACTGAATGAATGCTAAATTGAAATAATGATAAAAGCATGCATAAAACTATAAAGTAAAAGTCACTAAAGCATGTGGCAAGCAAGCCAAAGCATTGACACTGAACTAAAAGTAAAAGCATGCCTAAACCTAATACTGCCATAATAGAAATTAGGTCATACAGGACCTATGAATAGAAAGTTCAACATGTATCCATCCTAGGCATCATCAGAGCTAGGTACGAGTTAAACTTATAAAATAAGATATGTATCCATCCTAGCCAATCGCAAGGCTTGTTCCAAGTCTATCCTATAACAGAATTGGTACTGAGGAGGCAGACTAAGTTAGAACACACTCTACTGAACTAAATGAACTAAATAATGCTTATGTTATTTAAATACTAATATAGGATGCTCATCCATATCCTGAGTTCACCTATTTTGTTTAAGGAAATAGGCTCAATATACAAGGTGTGCAAAGAAACAATAGTCAAAGTAAACAAGAGACTCGACTAGACTCATGTGATATTCGTTGTTGTCTAATTTAATGCATTCTAACTATTCTGAGAAGATATAAGTTTAGGATCTCCAATACCTAGCTATCAAGTATAATCCTAGATTCACAACCTTAATGTTAACATTAGAACTTAACAAGTTCTAATCCAAAATTAGATGATGACCATGAAGGACTATAAAGGATTAAAGTAATTAATTCAATGATTTAATTTAATGTATTTAAATCACTCAACCCAAATCTTGATCATGCTAATCGAGATTAGAGATTCTGGACTTAAACTCCATATTTGGGGTTTAGATCCTGAATCTAAGGTACTATCCTACTAAGAATCTTTGGTTCACACCCAACCATAATCTAAAGGTGGGAGATCTTATGAGCTGAAAGATCAGGAAGCTAAGATCTTAATGAAAGGTTAATATATTATAAAAAGTCAAATTAATCAATTAAGAACACATGAATCTAAGATCTATATTCAATCCATAGAATTATCATATTATTTTATAAATTGAATTAATCCTACACCCACAAGAAGGTGTCTAAAAGAATAAGATAATTAATCAAGTAGGAAATTCCAAATGAGATGGTATAATTCAATCAGATGATCGAAGGATCTAAGATCTAAGATCTAAGGTTTGATCACTTAAGATCTAAATTACAATTTAGGTTTAGGCATTCCATTGGCATGTTTTTTAAGGTTATAGCTCCTGAAGGATCTTAATAATGCAATTAAGATCAAAATTTCAGTTCTAGTATTATTTAAGTTATTCTTTAATAAGGAGTCTTAAGAGGATTTAAGGACTTAAGCATTTCAATTTATCCATTAGGCCTAGGAGTTACATGATTGGCACTAATACAATTCATTATTGATTATAAGTATATTACTAATGTTTCTATGGGCTTAAGAGTGCTTAGATAATATTTTGGTCAAAATGACCAAAATACCCTTCCTAAGACTAAATTTGGGATTTTAGGATTTAAGCTTTCAAATTCCTTCAATTTAGTTTTAATGGACTTAATATTGACTAATGAGGTAAATGAAGCTCTCAACTCAAGATTTGATATTATAAATAGCCCACTTAGCACTAATCACATTTTAAGACCAAAAAAGGTGATTAAGAAAATTACGGTGCATTAAGATGATCCAAGCATAATTATAAGCTTTACTGCACTTAAAAAGGTGATTGAAACCTAAATCTCCAAAACTAGAGGTTTAACTAAAGCTAAATTTACTAATCTAAGATTAGAGTAATTAAGAGGTGATTAGAAAATTCAGGACTCCTAAATTATTTCTAATAGCTTAAATAGGTTCTCTAGAGTCTCATGAGTAATCAGAGACCTTAAATATATTTTTGAGCATTAATTGAACTAATTATGAGTTAAATAAGCTCAGATAAGGATTAGGCAATTTCATAAAATCTAACTATTAGATCTTAGATTCTATTTCATATTATTATTCCTTGCATTTTTTTGATTCAAATAGTATATTGGAACATATCATTTGGATAAGTGTAGCCAAAGTTATTTAAATAATTTAATATGAATGTTTTAATTTATTAAAACCATATGATTGGATTTTCTGAATTAATTTCCTTAAAAAATCCCTTATTATATGTTGACCCGAAATCAGAAACATGCAGGTCGGGGCCTGACCCAGCCCGGCACTGTGTGTCATCCCCACGCTGAATAGCTCGACATTAGAATACCTATGGATAGCTTCTGACGCCAAATTCTCGTGCACAGGCTACGCTGTGCCTGGATCTTGACGGCTACTCCTTTAACAGCACTAGACGCACCGATTAAGCTAGAAACCCTTTTCTGGGATGCGTTGAGATGATGGGTCCTTACTCAGCCTAGGCAATCCTAAGGGAGAGCCTGTGAGGAGAAAATTATCCTCACCAAAACATGCCACGGGCTTTGGATTATCCTTACATAATCAGGGGTTCAGGGTGACTCGATTGGGTGAGTTGAGAGGTCCTGAGGAGGTCTAGATCACTGGAGTGCTACTCATGGTCAACCACGAGTGAGAGGTGAGCCTAATCTTATTGATACAACACTGGTCGATCAGTTAGATGAATTCTATTGATTGTTATAAGTTTGCAATCATCCTTGGAGGGAAATCAAATCTAATTAATACTTAACAACCAAAGGATTCACTATGACTTAAAATGGATCAATGGTGGGCCGGTAGTGCACACTCAGACAATGAGTTCACTATCTGGTCCACTACCAGCCCTTCTGGCACCTCAACTACTCACATATGAATGGTGGGACTACCCTAGCACAGCACCTAATGCGAATGGATTGAGAGACGAGTTAAAATCAGCTCGACAAGAATGCAAGAAAGGCTATACCTAGGATTGGAAGTTGTAGACATGGCCATGGAAACTTGGAAGGTATTGGAGCTTCCATATAATTACAGTGACCTAGCCGGGGTTTTGAATACCAGACTCGTACCCTCTATCAGTGGTACGCAGCTGCCAGGGCGCCAGAATTACCTAGAGTTTAGGGGAGCTCCAGATAGATTGCCAAGGACAATGGGGCTGGGTCACAGTGAGCAAAGGGACTCACTATGATGTCCCAGGGGTACCTATAGGCAATGGGGAGGTCTAGGGTTGGATGCCAAGGTTGGGAGCCACGTCTCAAGCTCATCCACGGCCCGTCTCCAAACAAATTAATCCCAGCCTCAAAGTTGCCAAGGCGGCTCGACCATTAGTGCCAAGATCCTAACGGCCCAGGAGAATATGGCAGAAGAGTAGTAGACAAGGCTGACATGGCTGAACGAGCGAATCTTTTTTGTTAGGGAAGGATCGCTTGGAGACGAAGAGGAATAGGGTTGATCTACTGGTAGCCGTCTCATTGCGAGACCGTTGAAGATGGAGGGCCTGATACGCTTCTAATTAAATTGAATCCCGGGTGGGATCTCTATCATCAGATGAAGGATGCTATTTGAGCAGATAGGATTAGATCGCGGTACGAGATAGATCGCGTTGTCGAATGAACCGTGCTAAGATGCGCGCTAGCATATCTAGTTGAGAGAAGGATGTGCCGCCGTCATGACCCCACAATGAATCTATTGTGGTCCCGATAGCAAATCCCATATAATTAAAGTTATAAAGTATTTAATATAAATGATATAAATCATTTAATTAATTAAATAATAACTCATAGTAAATTTTAAATCCAATTTAGGACCAAATGAGCCCCAAAAATTCCCAAAAATTAGGGTATGGGAATTCAAAACTGAAGTCAGATATTAATTTGGAGGTTAATTTAATTTAGCTAATTTTCAGGATAAAAAAATAGGCAAAAATAGTTAGAATGCTCAAATGAACTTTGATTAATTTCAAACTTCTAGGATTAGGTTTAAATGACCTAATGAGTCTAATGGAATGAAAATTAAAGCTTGGTTTGGCATACTTATCCTGGATTTAGCTATGGTAACAACTAGAATTGTTACATATTATGACTTAGGTGTTAGTTTCATTTTGCTTTAGAACCTTTGGCATAAGTTATGAATTATGACTTATGGCTATAGCCTTAGTCATTTTTAAAGTTACCTACCACTTATCAAATTAGATTAAGTGAATCTCTTACCTCAATCAAGTCATATCTTATGACTTATGTTGATAGTCTTATAGTATTCACTTAGCTCCTTTGGTGTTAAGTCACCATATCTAACCAGTCTTATACCCTTCTAGGTTAAGTATCCAAATTGAATATTTTTCCTTATTTGTCTTAGAATAATCCCTTAGTAAGAGATGAATATCTCTTTAGTGGTATAAGCTTTATAGTGGATTAACTCAATGGTTAGCTTATCCTAACCCCTTCTTAGGTGAGGCTACACTTAGTTAAATGGATATAACTTTGAGCGTGATCTCATGTGTTCAGCTTAGTCACCATCCTTGGTCTCATTATTAGATTTAGTTTATAATGGTGTTTTAGCCAGCTCTTAAGTTTAGATCCTAATATTGTAAGTAGTCAAATAACTCTTATTATTTGATGCCAAGCTTTGGGATTCTAATTCATTTAAGAAGAATTTTTTTGTTATCCTTTAGACTTGGTAAAGTCTTGTAGTGACTTAACTTGTTAGCCTAAGCCTTCTTAAGTGATGAATTTCACTTTAAGTGTAAAACCTTTAGGATCCTTAATCCTTAGTTTATCCTGTGCTTAGTATGTGATGTCACATACTAAGTAGTAGCCTTAACCTGTAAGTGATGAATGTCACTTAGCTTGGTTTGCTCCTTGTAAGCTTAGAGTTTTGGTTAGAATTCTCAAATCTTAGCCTATAAGGTAGAATTATGAAGGCTTAGCCTTTGACCTTGAGTTTGATTTTGGATTTTACATTTAAAATGCTTGAGCCTTTTTTAGTATCCTTAAACCTTAGCTCTTTGCTTGGCTTAGAATCCTAATTTATGGACTAGATCTTAGAGTTATCCCTTAGAGGTGAGTTTTTGAAAATTTTTGGAGGTTATATAGGCATTAATTGAATTTATTTTGAATATGGGAAATTTAACAAAAGGGTTGGAAGTCGAACGATCGATAGATCGCCTGGCTCCGCAGTGCGAACTATGGGTGATCCACTGTAGGGCTCATCTCATGAGCAGCCTTTTTTGTTAGCATCTGTTTGTCCATTCACGTGGATCAGATGGCTCACACGCATATCCCACCTAACAATGCAAGCCATCATATCACAACTGTTGTGTCGTTTCTTTGATCCAGCTGATAGTCTGCGTAAATCTTGATCCTATTGAGAATCATCCCAGCTTCACCTCGTCCTAAACAAAATAAATCACATTATATGCCAGCTATTAGAGGCTGTTGTCCACTCCCGCACCATGTCAGAGACCATTGTCCATCTTCCCTTTTATGGTAGGACACTCGCAATGGGACACGAGGCCCGGTCATCCCAACCTTAAGAATCCTGAAAGCTGAGCTCTCAAGTTGGGTATGGTTCCATGGCAACCCACCCCAATCATCCCTGGCTATAAATAGTCTCTTGGGAGTCCAGTGAGTCTCTTTGCACTCTCTAAGACTCTTGTCTTCCCTATTGCACTCTCTCAGTCCCTACTCTTCATGACAGTCAAGGACCTGTAATTCTAGTCGATGCTCCAAGGCAGTCTGTGGGTGAGGTTTGGAATTTAAGCCCCCTGTGCATCGTTTGAAGCTCTGCAAGACTCTTAGAATTGAAGATGGCCTCGGAATCCCAACTTAGCTCCATCTATAATCTAAAATTATCCAAGTACAACTCTTCTCTTATTTGTCGAACTGAATTCTATTCAACTAAGTGTTAATGGCTTTCCCTTACATTAGGTGATGTGATAAGGCCATTCAGTGGTAGTGCTATGTGTAGACTTAGGAGTTGGCTGATTGGGCTTTAGGCTATAAAGTGAAAAGATCCATTTCTAGGAGGGGTGTAGGCCTTCAATTCAATCCCACCATCCCATATCACTTATCCTCCAATTGGGCTACTCATAGTTGAGAGATTTGATTAATGGAGCTCAACAATTAATCAAGTTGATCAAGCTCAATTGAATCATTCAGATAGTTAGAGACTGATCATACTCATGATAGTGCACTATAGTGCACGATTGTGAGTAGGGTCCCAACAGTCTGGCTGATCATCGGGCTTGATCTTTAGCTCTGCCGCTCCATTTACAATTCATGATGGAGTAGGAATCAAGAAATGTTATGTTGTGGAGACCTTTAAAATCATTGTGATGATGCTAATGGTGCTTCGGTGACCTTCCAAGAGGTTCCGAGACTATTTAAAATATGGAGTGAAGTCCAACAACAACTCTTGCACTACGGTGCACCATAGTGGTAATTGGCATTGTAGCACACCGCATATTATCCATCCAAAGATGTAGGAATTCAAAAACGGGTGCTACCACGCACCGTAGCGGGTTTCATCCTGAGACAAGTGCTACCGCATGCCGCAGCGGAATCCATCCGGGCGCTTCCACGCGCCGCAACAGTTCCATATCAATAACCGGGTGCTATTGCATGCCGCAATGAGTTCCATCCCGAGACACGAGACTACCACACGTCGCAGTGGGTTCCTAATCAAAATACGGGCGCTGCGGCGCGCCGTAGCACCTGGCGAAGTCTTATTCTTGTTCATGTTATGCCCTAAGTAAATTGGATGGCCTTTTGAACCTTTTAGGATCGAAAAATGAGTTGGGTACTTAAGCAAACAAGTTGAGAGGAGTTTACAATGTTGGCATTTCAGATTGGAGGCTGATTGTTGCTCTGAGGAGGTGATTCCAAGATGAAGCCCTAAGGAAGCTGCAGTGTAAGAAACTTCTTAGATGTTGGAGAAGACACTCCAAGTGGTGGCTTCTTCCTCTCCTCTCCATATTCGAGTAAGAGCTTGTATATTTCCAATCAAGGATAAGCTCTTTATGACTCTATAATTTTCAAGTTCTCAAAGTGATATTTTCTGTGGTGTAGCTCCTTTATTTTTCCCATTCCTGGGTTTTCCATGTAATCTTTTATGTTTGGATTTTTGTGTGTTTGTGCTTATCTTGCATGCATGTGATGTGTGATTCTTTTCTTGTTGTTTTGTGATTCTGGATTTGCTTGGTAACCGTCAACGCAACCCCGATCCTCGATCAATTAAGTGTGAAATCAAACCATTTTCGCTGTAGAGAGTGAACTCGGTGGTGCAGGAAGGTTCAAGTTTTGATCTTATACCAACAAGGGGTATCAAAGAGGTTACCTTGTTGGTCCTAGGGTTAGCTATTTGAGTGGGAGAAATGGCCGATGAGATGAGACACAAGATAGAAAAATTCTACGAAAAGAGCTTTGCATTCTGGAAAATGCAGGTGGAGGATCTGCTTTATCAGAATAAGTTATATTTTCCATTGGAGCTGATAGAAAACTTGCAACTATGAATGATGAAGAGTGGGAAGTTCTCGATAAAACTTCTCTGGGTTTGATTTGTTTATCATCATCTTCTTCAATTGCTTTTAACATTGTTAATGAGAAAATTACTGTAGATCTCATGGATGCCCTAACAAAAATGTATGAGAATCCCTCGGCTTCGAATAAAGTTTTCTTGATGAATAGATTGCTTAACATGAATATGAAGGATGGATATTTAGTAATTGAACACCTTAATTAGTTCAACATAGTGACAAGCCAATTAAGTTTGGTTGGCATCTATTTTGATGATCAGGTCTGAGCTTTGTTGTTCCTCTCTTTATTGTGAGACAGTTAGGATGGGCTGGTTACAGCCATCAGCAATTCATCAGAAAATGTGTCATTGAGATTCGATGACATTATAGGGCTTGTGTTGAATGAGGAAGTGTGGAAGAAATCCCATGGGGAGGCATCTACCATAGCACTGAATGCTGAAAGCAGGGGAAGACACACTAAAATAAAACAAAATAGAAATAGGCCAATATCTCAAAGAGGAAAATCAAGGCTCAGAAAAGCAAAACCAGATTGCTAAAATTGTGAAATGGCAGGTCACTTCAAGAAGGACTGCCCTATCCTGAAGAAATTAAGTGGTGGAGGTTAAATGATGAACCCCACTGTGAATGTTTTAGCTAAGGAGGATTAGGATGTGTTGATCCTCTCACTTGTCAATACAGAGTCCTGGGTTGGCATAAGATTTATTGTTTTGATGAGTATTTAATTATTTGATTTTTTGGGGAATTTAAATAATATTAAAATATTCACCGAAAATCCAACGACTTCCAAATGCATCCAAAATATCACCCCTAGCTAATTTGGGGGTGATTAGCACAATGGCAAAGTGAGATTTTTAATTTGAGGTCAAATTAAATAAGTCAATTTCTAGGGATTTTATAAATTCCCCAAAATTAAAATATGATTCATTTAATTCTTGATTTAGACTAGGTCTTAGTGGTGAGTTCCCAATAACTTACTTAGTATGCTGGAACCATAATTAGGACTTGGATTAGTCCTAAATTACCTAAGTAACAACCTGAGTTGTTAAACCTAGAGAGCCTTAAGGAGAACCACGGGGTAGAGCACTTAGAGATTATGCCTTGCCCACTATAAGGGGCATTCCTCACGCAATTGTTAAGTCAAACATAAAAGCCAAAAATTTTGAGATCAAATCTTCTACACTTAGTATGGTTCAAAATAATCAATTTAGTGGGTTAGCCATGGAGGATCCTAAACCATACATTTCAAACTTTCTTGAAATATGTGATACCTTTAGGTTTAATGGTGTTTCTGAAGATGCCATTAAACTTAGGCTATTCCCTTTTTCCCTAAGAGACAGAGCCAAGAGTTGGCTCAGCTCTCTCCCGAGTGATTTCATCTGTATTTGGGATGATCTCGCTAGGAAATTATTTGCAAAATATTTCCCTTCTATGAAAACTGCTTGGCTGAGAATTGAAATAACCAATTTCAATCAGTATGAAGGGGAGACTCTATATGATGGGTGGGATTGCTTTAAGGAATGCTTAAGGCAATGCCCTCATCATGGATTCCCTTTGTGGATGAAAGTGAAAACCTTTTACAATGGTTTGAATGCTCCAACAAGGACTCTCATTAATGCGGCCACCGGAGGCTCAATTAGTAGCAAAACCCAAGAAGAGGCTTATAATCTCTTGGAAGAAATGGCAAACAATGCGTACCAATGGCCTTCTGAATGGCCAAATAAGGAATCAATTAAAATGAATGAATCAAATCAAATAATGGCCCTGCAAAATGAAATCCACGCCTTAAATGAACGAATTGAGAAAATGAATGTTAAGGTTGTTCAAGAAACTCAATGTGAGTTGTGCGGGGGAAGGCACGCTAGTGAAAACTGCAACTTAAATAATCATTTCATGCAATCGAACACTGAACAAGTTAATGACTTAAGAAACAAGAACACCATGAATAACCCCTACTCCAATACTTATAACCCTAGGTGGAAAAACCACCCAAATTTCTCATGGAGTAACAACAATAATAATGGAAACCATGATGGGGGGGTCATCAAGTCGATAGGGCTTTAATAACGGGAACAATCTTAATCATCACGATTCAAATTTGGAAGGAGCCTTTAAAGCCTTTAAGGCAGAAACAATTCAATTCATGCGCCGCACTAAAGCTACTATTACTCGCCATGATGCCTCCATCCAAGGGATAGAGGCATCCCTAAGAAATATTAAAGTTCAACTGGGCAGATCTCCAAGCAGTTGACCACTCGGCAACAAGGGGCTCTACCTAGTTCTACTGAAGTGAATCCTAGGGAGTTGGTAAGTGTAATTCATTCTAAATGGATGGATGGAGAGTACAAAACTAAAGATTATAATGCTGTTGAAAGGGAACTAAAGCCTAGAGAGGGGGTGAGAGGAACCGAGTGTTAAAAGCTCACTGCTCCAAAATGTGGATACCCTGGAAGGTTATGCATTCCATGCGTGATAAGGAATAAAGTGCTCTTAGATCCCTTGTGTGATCTTGGTGCTTCAATCAATATTATGCCCTACCATATATTTGAACTTCTCAAGGTAAGAGGGATGGAGTACACCTCCTTAATTCTAGAATTTGCCAACTTGGAATCGTTAACCCCGTTAGGCATTGTAAGAAATGTTCTTGTAGGATTAGGTAGCTTCACTTTCCCCACTAATTTTGTTGTTAGTGAATGGGATAGGTTGAATGCAAACTCCACCATTATCTTTGGAAGACCTTTCCTCATGAGCTATAAGGCTATCATAGATGAGTGTAGGGGGGTCATGAGCATAAGGAACCATGGTAGGTCCAAATTCATAGATCTAAAACCTACCATTTTCAAACAATAATCTATGGAACTAGAAATAAATAGCAAGGCTAGGGAGGAAAGAGTTCATGAAGTGCTTGACTTGCCAAATTTAAATGTAAGTGACTCCGAGGCTAGCCCATGCACATCTTCCGAAGGTGAGAGTAAGGAGAAGGTGAAAAAGAAGAAAACAGGGAGGGGAAAGAGAAAAATGAATGTTTTCTCCATAACCGAAAGTGTAGGCTTTGAAGGGAATGCCGAGGGTGCCAAGGGTGAGGGTGAGGGTTCGAGCACAGTGCATGTTAGTGCCCATCCAAATTCCTCAAAAATCTGGAAAGAGATACCTCTTGACCCATATAGCAATAATGAGATCTCAAGCGAGTCAAGCTAATGACTTTAAACTAAGCGCTTCTTGGGAGGCAATCCAAGTTTAAGAAAAAAAAAACAAAATGAGAGAGAATGTTTATATCAGTTGCGCTACGACGCGCTACAGCGCGCCCTATTGCACTATAGCGGGAGAGTTTTCAAAACTCAACCACTCCAGCGTGCTGCAGTGATAGAGTTTTCGAAACTCAACCACTACAGCGTGCTGTAGCATAAGAGTTTTCGAAACTCACTCACTACATGGCGCTGCAGCGCGTTATAGTGCACTGCAGTGATCTGCTCTAGCTGTAGTAGTTTAGACTACCTAAGGAATCAATGAAGTCAAAAACTTTACTTCATTTAGGATTCCTAGGCAGTCATAAAGGTTGTTGCTAATAAAGTTGCCCCCTCCTTTTCCCTTTTCCATTCAAAGCTTATCACATGTATGGCATGGGGAAGCCCTTTTGACCAGATTTTTTTTGGCCTTTGAAATTATGGCTATTTAAGGGGAGTAAGGGGGGGGGGGGGGGTGTAATCTTTGCACCTTCTGATTTTTGCTCCAGAATTACTCTCTTCCTCATCCTTCCTTGAATATTTCAGCTCCCCTTAAAATTTCAGCATGTCTTCAGGAAAGAAATCTATTCCAAGGAGAGAACCCGATGCCTCCACATCTAGAGGAGCCTTTAACAAGAAGAGGTTCTCCTCTGAGGAGGCTGAGTAGAGGTTCACCGTGGTTACTTCTCGGAGGAAGCTCATCCCGAAGAAGTATTTCGGGCGGCTCTTGTCGGTGCCATCCGAGCAAGTGGACCCTCTGGGATGGAGGCTAATGGCGACTACCCCTGCCATCTCGTACCTGAGCCTTGTTCAGGAAGTTTACATCACCACTATTAATGTGGTGGGAAGTAGAGTCTTCGTGCGGGGAAAGGGAGTTGTTTTTCGGCATGAGTAAATCATGCAATTCTACGGGTTGAGGCAGGTCGAGGACTGCTTTTACTTGACCCTCATTGAGTCTAGCTATAACCCGGATGCTCTCGCAAGTGAACTCATTTGCAATAATTTAGATTGGAGAGGAAATTTGACTAACATTCCTCGAGCCCTCCTCACAGACTCGAGTAATGCATGGCTGGTTTTCATCTCCAGCTTCATCATGCCATCAAGTCACCTTAGTGAAGTGACTCATTTAAGGGCGCTGCTTATGTGTGTGCTCCAACGGCCCAGAGAAATTCATCTCTCCACCATCAATTATGAGCAGCTCTATAACACCTTAAAAGGGTCCTGCACTGCACTGGCATTCGGGTCATTAATCTCGGGCATCTATCGGGCCTAGGGGGTTAAGATCCTTTCCTCTGACACCATTGTCCCTCCTAGTAACCCATTGAGCTAACAAATTTAAATGCCCGTTCCCAAGTACGAAAGCAGGATAAGAAGAGGAGGGGAGAAGAAGGTGAAGCTTCAACTTTCACCAGCTGCTCTTACTCAGAAAAATAGTTGATGCGAATTTACACTCAACAAACTGACATGGGTAAAGCTATGGCCACTAACATGCGGTTTTGCAAGAAGGAAATCGCCCGGCAGTGGGAGTTCTAATTGGAATTCCATGAAGCTCTTGGATGATGTTCCAAGATTGGAGCTTGCATGGAGGACCGGATGGCTCTTTTTGCGACAACCACCTATCGACGAACCTATCCCGAACACCTGTTGGCCGTGTGACTATTCCTACCAGGAGATGGATGAGGAGGACGCAGAAGAAAGTGAGGAGGATGACTAAATTAGGCTGTATTTGTTTTTTCTTATTTGCATTTCTAGTTTTTCTTTTCTTTTGTGTGTTTTTCTTTTTTTTAAGGAAATAAATTATGGATTATTATATTTTCAAATTCTTTCTTTGTTTGCAAACGACATATTTTTTTTGAACTTATAAAGATTATGGAAGTTATAAGAATATCAATGTAGAAATTGATTATCAACCAAAGTTTGTTTAACAAAAAATAACTAAATTCATTGACAGCATTAAATCATTTAAATAAGAAATAATTTCAGGCTGAATCTAGTCTCCAAAAATTTAATAAAATCAATGCTAAGGTCTAAGTGTGGAGAAGGCTTAGAATTCAAAACTAGTGATGATATTGAGTGAGCAAAAGAGTGTGCTAGAATCCTGTAAGACTTCATGATCATAAAGACTTGGAAGTGGGATGAAGAAAAATATCTCTTCCTAAGGGATGAAAAAGAAAACAAAAATATGGATGAAGAAAAATATATCTCCCAAGGAAAGAAATGAAATTGGATGATGAAAAATATCTCTCCTAAAATTTTAAATATCTTTTTAATTCATAAGAAGGATCACATATGGCACAAAACACTTGACTACTCATTACCACCCTAGTTCAGTAATTCCAAGGAACCTCCCCCATTACCTAGCACTAAGTGTTACACACTTAAAATTGGAGACTAATTTATCAACCTTGGTTCATAACCAAAGTTAGAAAAATTTTAATAACGAAAAATGTGCTTGTAATTTCAGTTAAGCATAAACTTTGAATTGCAATCAAACTCATATTGACAGTACTTATAGACTCTTATACCTTAGAAGCAAAAAATCCATTTTTTGAGCTTACTCGAGGACGAGCAAGAGTCTAAGTGTAGGGGTGTGATAAATCTATAATTTATATCCTAAATAAAGGAAAAATCTCATTAATTTCCCTATTTGAAACAGTCTTCTTGATCAAATTCTGCTTATTTTTAGGTTAAAAGAGAGCTCAGCAATTTCTAGGAAATTATAGAGTGTTTTTGCATGCTTTGGAAGATAACTGTTGTGGCACACTATAGCGCGGCAGCGCGCCGCAGCGAGCCACAGCTACTTGCGTACATAAGACACTTAATAAGGCATTACTGAATTCTGAATCGTTATCGCTATGGTATGCCACAGCGCGCCTTAGCACCCTACAACGAGTGAATTTCTAAAACTCAATCGCTCCAATGTGTTCCATCGAGTGAGTTTTTGAAACTCAATCGCTACAGCGCACCACAGCAGGAGAGTTTCTAAAACTCAATCGCTATAGTACGCCACAGTGGGAGAGTTTCCAAAACTCAACCGTTATAGCGCGCCACAGTGTGAGAGTTTCCAAAGCTCAACTGCTACAGTACGCCACAGCGGGAGAGTTTCCGAAACTCAACTGCTATAGCGCACTACAGCGAGAGAGTTTCCAAAACTCAATCGCTACAGCACGCTGCAGCGAGCAAGTTTTACAACTTAAAACTACCACAGTGTGCTGCAGTAAAAGATTTTCTGAAACTCAATCACTATATGGCACAGCAGCGTGCTGAATTTTCGCCAGCTCAGTGCATTTAGTGCTGCTAAGACAATACCCCCAACCTGCTCCTAGTCTCCCGGCCATCATTTCTTCTCCAGCAACTTATTTTAATAGTAAGAGGGTGGATTAAAATGATATCAAAGAATTAAAAATGCAAAAGAAAATGTCACTTCACTCCCCAAGTGGTATTTGTAATCATCACAAGCAGAAAAATAAAGAGGGAAAAGTATAATTTGAAAAGGGGGAAGAGAAGAGTAATCCATCTTTATATGCACCTCTTCTTCACTTATGAAGGGTTCCAACTTTTCATCCAAAAAGGTTCAATTTTCAGGGGCTGCATAAAGGAAGAAGAAAACCTCTCCAAGGGAGGTGGAAAGTACCATTGCTAGAGGTGAAAGAACCAAAGGCTGTAGTAGGGAGCTACAGAAAAGGAGAAGAGGAAGAAGATGAGAGATCTAGAGAACCCCATTAAGAGCTATTCCTAGTAAGATCTAATCTTACTTTTACATTTATTTTAATGGATCATGAAAGGGTCTTCATTCTTATATGTTTATCTTTTTTTCTAAGCAGTAATGGAAGGCTAAACCCCCTTGGGGAGGGTTGGGCTGAGCCTATTGTAAAATGTAAAGGACTCAATGAATGATGTAGAACTTTCTCAAACATTGAAATAAAAAGAATCTATTTTTGCGTGCAAGAGCAGACGTGTATTTTATAGTCTGTCAAATTACACTGTTTTATATAAAATAGGGATTCACCTAGCTTCTCTTGTACCCTAATTTTGACATGAACCTATCAAATCTTTTGTACCACTACCTTGGTGCTTGCTTCAAGCTAGAGGCTCTTCTTGAGCTTACACACGAGTTCAGCTTTTCCCTTCTCTTGAGCTTTGTACCCTTCAGGTTGTTGCATGTATAGCTTCTCCTCCAGTTCTCCATGAAGGAATTCAATTTTGACATCCATTTTTTGCAAATGCAAATCCTCAACTGCAACAATGTTCAACACAACCCTGATTCTTGTCATCTTTATTGGGCCTAAGATCTCACAGTAGTCAACCCCATACCTTTGCAGGAATCCCTTTACTACAAGCCTTGCTTTGTAGCCTTTGCTCCTATTTGGTTATTCCTTCACCCGATAAACCCTTATTTTGAAGGGGCATCATCCTAGTTGGAAGAGGTGTCAGCTCTTATATCCCATTTGACATAAATGATGCCATTTCATAATTCATGGTAGCCTCCCAATTGATTGAATCTTCAACCTAAAGTGCCTCTTCCAAGCTTTCTGGTTCACCACCATCCATTAGTAACAGATAAAATAAAGAAGGAGTGTACCTCTATGGTGGTCTTGTGACTCTTATGGATCTTTTTAATATGGTTTTTTGAGATTCAACATTGATACCCTCCTGAGCTTCTTCATGTATCTAGCTCAATACTATCATTAATTTCTATGTGTTGAAGCTCAACATCTGAAGAATCCTTGAAATCAGTTTTGACTCCAATACAATTCTTGTACATTTCACTTTCATTGAAAGTGACATCCCTACTTCTAATGACCTTCTAGTTCTGATTGTCCCAGAATACGTAACTGAGCTTGCCCACGCCATATCCAACAAATGTGCACTTGATCACCTTTGTGTCAAGCTTGCTCTTGGATCATGCATCAATGTGAACATATGATGAGCCACCAAATACCATGAGGTGGTTTAGTTTCAACTCCTTTTCACTCCAAGCTTCCTCAGGAATCCCATCATTCAATGGTACAGAAGGTCTCCAATTTATCAAGTAAACAACAGTATTAATAACTTCTGCCCAGAACTGCTTTGGGAGACTAGTATGCAATCTCATGCTCTTGGTTCTTTCTATGATTGTCCGATTCATCCATTCTACAACACCATTTGTTGTGGTGTTCTTAGAATTGTGAACTCCCTCTTGATGCCTCTCAAGGCACAAAACTCCTTAAACTCTCTATCACAATACTCGTCGCCATTATCAGACCTTAAGCACTTAAGTTTTAATCCTATCTCATTCTCCACTAAAGTTAACCACTTTCCAAGCACATCAAACACATCAGATTTATGTTTTAGAAAGTAAACCCATACCTTGCTCATATGGTAATCAATAAAGATGATGAAATATGTGGCTCCACCTATGGAAGAAGTAGGATCTGGCCCCCATACGTCTATATGCACCAACTCAAGTTTCTTGCTTTTTAGCTCTCTTCCAACTTTGGAGAATGAAACCTTCTTCTATTTGACTAGCGCACGATCTTCACAAAAATTCAAGTATAATGATTTCATTCCTTGGAGCTTCCCCTTTGACTGCAGGGATTTCAATCACCTCTAGCTCATATGACCAAGCCTCCGGTGCCATAAATATGCATCTATCTCTTCTGCACATGCAATAGAATCAAATACTTTATTGATCAGGTAAAATATACCTTCCATATTGCCTCGTGCAACAACGAGTGCACCCTTGGTGACCTTCCATGAGTGTCCAGTAAAATAAGTGTTGTAGCTCTTTCTGGCTAACTAGTTCATAGAAATTAGATTTCTCTTTAGACATGGCACATGTCAAATGTCCATGACCTTTTGAACTGCACCGATTGGTTGCTGAACATCCCCATCACCTCTGCCAATGATGTCGCAAGCCTTATCTTCTTCGTGATATACTTTTCCCAAGTCACCCTTGGTGTACTTTATAAAGGCACTCCTTGACAAAGTCACATGAAAGGTTGCTCCCCATCACCTCACGCAATTATTTTAGCTAATAAGGTTTCATTCTCCAAAGTTGGAAGAGAGCTTAAAAGCAAGAAACTTGAGTTGGCACATACAGATGTATGGGGGCTAGATCCTACTTCTTCCATAGGTGGAGCCACATTTTTCATCATCTTTATTGATTACCATACGAGGAAGGTAAGGGTTTACTTTCTAAAACATAAGTTTGATGTGTTTGATGTGCTTGGAAAGTGGTTAGCTTTGGTGGAGAACGAGATAGAATTAAAGCTTAAGTGCTTAAGGCCTGATAATGGCGACGAGTATTGTGACAGAGAGTTCAAGGAGTTCTGTGCCTTGAGAGGCATCAAGAGGGAGTTCACAATCTCAAAAACACCACAACAAATGGTGTTGCAGAATGGATGAATAGGACAATCATAGAAAGAACCAAAAGCATGAGATTGCATACGAGTCTCCCAAAGCAGTTCTGGGCAGAAGCTGTTAATACTATTATTTACTTGATAAATTAAGGACCTTCTGTACCATTGAATGAAGGGATTCCTGAGGAATCTTGGAGTGAAACGGAGTTGAAACTGGACTACCTTATGGTATTTGGCAGCTCATCAGATGTGCACATGATGCAGGATCCAAGAGCAAGATTGACGCTATGGCGATCAAGTGCACATTTGTTGGATATGGCGCGGGTGAGCTCAATTACGGATTCTCAAACAATCAGAACCAGAAGGTCATTAGAAGTAGGGATGTCATTTTTACTGATGGTGAAATGTACAAGGCCTATATTGGAGCCAAGACTGATTCCAATGATGTTTCAGATGTTGAGCCCCAACACATAGAAATTAATGACAGTATTGAGCTAGATGTTGGAGTACGTGAAGAAGCTCATGAGGGTATCAATGTTGAACCACAAACACCCATGATAAGAAGATCCATAAGAGTCATAAGACCACCATAGAGGTACACTCCTTCTTTATTTTATCTATTACTAATGGATGGTGGTGAACCAGATAGCTTGGAAGAGGCACTTCAGGTTGAAGATTCAATCAATTGGGAGGCCGCCATGAAAGATGAAATGGCATCACTTATGTCATATGGGACATGAGAGTTGGCACCTCTACCAACTGGGAAGATGCCCCTTCAAAAAAAGTGGGTTTACCGGGTGAAGGAATAACCGAATGGGAGCAAGTGCTACAAAGCAAGGCTTGTAGTAAAGGGCATCCTGTAGAGGCATGGGGTCGACTACTGTGAGATATTAGCCCCAATTGTAAAGATGACAACCATCAGGGTTGTGTTGAACATTGTTGTAGTTGAGAATTTGCATTTGAAGAAAATGGATGTCAAAGTTACATTCCTTCATGGAGAATTGGAGGAGGAGCTGTACATGCAACAACTTAAAGGGTATAAAGCTCAAGAGAAGGGAATAGCTAAACTAGTGTGTAAGCTCAAGAAGAGCCTCTCACTTGAAGAAAGCACCAAGGTAGTGGTACAAAAGATTTGACAGGCTCATGTCAGAATCAGAGTACAAGAGAAGCCAGGCGAATCCCTATTTCATATAAAATAGTGTATTTTGACAAACTATAAAATACACGTATGCACTTGCACGCAAGTGTACATGGTCTGAAGTAATAATTTGGAAGGTAAGTTTTGAGATTTATCTTTCTCAGGGAATGGTATGTTTTGTTACTAAGATATATCTAAATTTAATAATGTTTAAATGCAAGTGTACGTGGTTTGAAGCAATAATATAGTGTTTAGAAACTATTTAAGTTAGAGAGGAGAGTTTGGCTTATTCCATGTGAAATGATGGGGACCTCAAGTTGTATTACTTCTCAAGCACATTTCATTCTTTTTTATTAAGCTAATAAATCAAGTGCACATTATATTCCTTAGAGTTGTCCTCTAAATCCTTCAAGTGCAAATCTTGTGCGAGAGATCAACACACTAGGTTCAATTTATGCACAAAGATTCCCATGAGATCGCAATTAGAGCATCTTAGTTTTCCTACATCTAGGTTACCAAAATTTACAGTTTTAATTAGCCGATCTCAAGAGCATTGATTCCACTAATGAGCATTATGCGCAGTTCAGATAGGAAAGTGATTTTATTGGGCTCTATGAACTATGTCACATTATCCATGCGCTCTCAAAGAATCCACTCCCTCCTTTCACATATGCTGAGCAACGGAGCTCCAATTAATGGGTTTTAGCTCACACACTTTGACTCCTTAGTTGAGCCTAAAACATGGTGCAAGAGGCTCAAGAACTTCTCACTTAGTTCTAAGCACCCCTTTCACACATATCCCGCTCTTAACTAAGCAATGAGCCATGGAGCATAAGACTTTCATTTTGATTGTAGTATTTTAATTATATTTTCTTAACAAAAGATTTTCATCTATTCCCCAACTTGATCTTAAGATGTTTTCATTTAGTCATTCAAAAATAGATTCTTTTTATTTTATTGCTTGAGAATGTTCTACATCATTTATTGAGTCCTTTACATTTATAATGGGCTCAGCCCAACCCTCCCTAAGGGGTTTAGCCTTCCATTATAACTGAGAAAAGAAGAAAAATATACAAGGATGAAGACCCTTTCATGATCCACTAAAAGAAATGTAAAAGTAAGATTAGAGTTTACTAGGAACAGCCCTTAATGGGGTTCTCTAGATCTCTCCTCTTCTTCCTCTTCTCCTTTCCTTTACCTCCCTAGTGTAGACTTTGGTTCTTTCTCCTCTAGTAATGGTCCTTTCCACCTCCCTAGGAGAGGTCTCCTTCTTCCTCTATGCAGCTCCTAAAACTAAACCTTTTTGGATTAAAAGTTGGAACCCTTCTTAAGTGAAGAATAGGTGCATATGTAGATGGATTATTCTCCTGTTCCCCCTTTTCAAATTCTGATTTTCTCTCTTTATTTTTCTGCTTATGATGATTGCAAATACCACTTGAGGAGTGAAGTGACATCTTTTTTTCCCTTTTGAATTCCTTGATATCATTTCAATCCACCCTCTTCCCAATAAAATAATCTGCTGCATAAGAAATGATGGCTGAGAGACAAGGAGCAGGTTGAGGGTCTTGTCCCAGCCGCACTAAATGCACAGAGCTGGCAAGAATTTGGCGTGCACTACAGCGCGCTGTAGCGCGTTACAACAATTAAGTCTTAGAAACTCTTTTGCTGCAGCGTGCTATGGCAGTATTAAGTTTTAAAACTTGCCCCCTATAGCGTTCTATAGCGATTGAGGTTTGGTAACTCTCCCACTGCAACACACTGTTGCGGTTGAGTTTCAAAAACTCTCCCACTGTGGCATGTTGTAGCAGTTGAGTTTCAAAAACTCTCCCATTGTGGCACGCTGTAGCGGTTGAGTTTTAGAAACTCTCCCGCTGTGGCGCGCTGTAGCGCTTGAGTTTTAGAAACTCTCCCACTGGGGCGCGCTGTAGCAATTGAGTTTCAGAAACTTACCTGCTACAGCACGCTGTAGCAATTGAGTTTCAGAAGCTCTCCTGCTGTGGTACACCGTAGCAATAACTCTTGGTTATTAAGTGTCTTATGTATGCATGTAGTTATAGTGCGCCGCAGCGGTTTAGTTTCAGAAACTGCAAAAATACTCCAGAATTTCCCAGAAGTTGTTTGTCCTTTATTTAGGATAAAAATTACGGATTTATCATAATTCCTCCTATATCATTCTATTGTTATATGCGAATGATATGTTAACCGTAGGATCAGACAAGGAGAAGATAAGGATGATGAAAGCGCTTATGTCAAAGGAGTTTGACATGAAGGACATGGGGCCGACCAAGTAGATTCTCGGAATAAGAATCAATAGTGAAAGAAGTGCAGGAATTCTAAAGCTGTCATAGAAGGAATATGTTGAAAAGGTGTTGAAAATATTCAATATGAGTGAAGCAAAGCTAGTGAGCACTCTCCTAGCAAGTCACTTAAGCTTATCAAAGGAGTAGATGATGAAGTCTAAATAAGAAGGAGCATATGTTAAAGGTTTCTTATGCTTTTGTAGTTGGTAGCTTGATGTACGCGATGATCTGCACTAGACTGGATCTTTCCCATGCAGTGGGAGTTGTTAGTAGGTTCACGGGAAACTCCAAGAAGTACTATTGGGATGTTGTCAAGTGGATCTTAAGGTATCTGAAAGGTGCAGCAAACAAGGCCTTATGCTTTTGAAGATCTCACATTGTTTTATAGGTCTGGGTAGACTCAAATCTTGTTGGAGATGTTGATAGTAGTAATAAGTGAAACTCCTAAATATTGAGGCACCTTTTCAAATAATGGTGGAGCTTCTAATAAGAACTCCAAAGTTAAACATGCTCAGATGGGAGCACTCCCAGGATGGGTGACCAACTGGGAAGTTATCTTCTGAGGACAAAATTGTGAGGCCTTTTAGGCTAAAGCGAAAAATATCTTGGTGCTTAAGAGTTTAGGCTATTACAAATAATATCAGAGCAGGCCATTGGGTGTCAGGTAGGAGCTAAGTGTCATACAGGGCAAAGTATCACTTTATGTGACCAGCCTCTTGAACCCATGATAGTTAAGGTGCTACATGGTTGTGGGTACCTCTTGAGCCTGTAGGGGTCACCTCTAGTTCTACCTACCTAATGGATAATTCTTGAATCTGTGTATGGATACTGACAAGGATGTCAGTTACTTAAGTTAGGGAAATTATAAAGACCCACTTAAGTAATAAGTGAAACTCTTAAACATTGAGGCATCTTTCCAGATAACAATGGAATTTTCCTGATAAGAACTTCAAAATTAAGCATGCTCAGGTGGGAGCACTCCCTGGAAGTGTGACATGCCAAGAATTTATCTTTTGAGGACAAAACCATGAGGCCTTTCAGGACAAAGTGGGCAATACCTTGGTGCTTAAAAGTTTGGGTTGTTACACTAGCTGCTATGCCTACTAAAGTAGTAGTATTGGAGAATTTGAAGCTATGTGCAACTTCATTTGGCCTTGGTATATGAAGAAAGAGCGGGGGTGAGCCACACCATGTTCTTAATAGAGAGGAGAAGACAATAATGATTTAAAAATAGAAGAGGGTTGTGTTGTTGAGATTATTTAGTCAATCATGAAGATGATAATAGTACTCTAGTGAGCTTCTGGGAGGTTCCGAGGCAATTCAGAACAAGGGGTGGAATCTAGTAACAACTCTGGAACTACGGCGTGCCACAACAAAAATTGGTGCTGCTGTGCTCTGTAATGGAAATCGACACTGCAGTGCGCCACAACAAATCCATCCTAAGACATAGGCAATTCAAAATATGGGTGCTACCACACGTCGCAGTGGGTTCCATCTCGAGATGTGGATTCTTCTGCGCACCGCAGCGGGTTCCATCCCGAGACGCGGGTGCTACCGTTATGGCGTGTCGTATTGCCTGAAGGAGTTTTGCTCCAGTTCATATTACTGATATAGCAGGAATTTATAGCAAAATAAATAGTGTTTAAATATTTATATCACCATATGTATCCCTATACTTTGAGTAGAAAATGATGATTTTTCAGATAATTGAAGAAAATAGATCGCATGGGCTGAATTACCAAATTATAGGACAAAACTTCCGCATCGTGCCATTGCGCGCCGTAGCGCGCCATTGCGGCCCATCAAAAACTCCTTACCTGGAAGCAGAACTGCAGGCCTGGAGAAAGACCGCTGTAGCACGCCACAGCACATTACAGTGCGCCACAGCGTCATGTCACTAAAGATAAAATAAAATCATACAGATGAGTAATTGAATAGTAATATGCAAGTTTGCGCGCTGCAGCATGTCATATCGTCATTTCTTAAGGAATTATTAAAACTTTTTAAATGAGTAATTAAACTGTAATACACAAGTTTGCACGCTGCAGCGCGCCATGGCATCTTTTCTCAAGGACTTATAAAACTTTATAAACAAATAATTGAACATATCACGCAACTTTCTTTGCCGCAGCGCGCCATAGCGGGTAAATTTTCATCTTATAATGATATAAAAGAATTAATTGAACAGTGAATCCGAAAGTTTATCCGCTGTAGCCTGCCACAGCGGATGCTACAGCAACTAAACAAAAAAGATACTAACTTACATGCAGGAACAGCGTTTGGAGCACTGTTACTACAACACGCCACAGCGGAACGAGATTTGAAACACGGTTGCCGCAGCGCGCCAGAGCGAAACAATGTTTGGAATGCTGTTGCCGCAGTGCGCCACAGCGTGCCACAACGGATGGTCTAGAAATTCCAGAACATCAATTAAGGCAGCTTGGGGAAGTCCACAAAATTGTGACCTTTGGCTTTCCCCAACCTCTTGAAAATAGATGACTTAATCCCTGCTAAATCCCAACAGATTTAAGTAAATAAAAACATTAAAAAGGATTAGATTGAAGTCAAGGAGGAGGAAGAGTCACACATTTAAGGCTTTGAGGCTGAGTGCACCCCTATTTAAGGGCCAATCTCAGACCTTGAAAGGGTTCCAACTTTTGTTAGTCGAAGACCAAAAAGAAAGGCTGCATGAGGAGTAAGAGGGAAAACTTTCCAAGGAAAAAAGTGGACCAAGAACAGGAAGAAAGGGAAGATAGTAAAGAACGAAGGGTGGAGCTTTAAGAGGATAGCACAGGAAGAGTCAAGAGAACCTCAGAAAACCTCTAGGCAATTCCTTGTATTTCTCCTAATCTCCCTTGATTTATATCTTGCCTTGAACTAATGGCGATGTTCATTTTTCTTTGTATGTATGGTCTTTCTTACTTAGTAATAGAAGGCTAAAAACCCCTTGGAGAGAGTTGAGATGTAGTTGAAAAAATATATAAGGGATAATTGGTGTATGATGATATTGTTTGAATGTAATGAAAGAATATTTTTGTTGTTAAATTTAATATTCAAATGAATGCTTGGATGAACTGAAATCTAAATTATTTTATTTAAAAGAGCTTATTTTCCAATGCTCAGTAGTGCAAGTAGAGTTGAGAATTATGTGATAAAATTCTCTAGATCATTTGCACCCCTCCTTAATAGCTCTACCAAGAGATTGACGCTTGAGAACCAAGTTCTCCATTAACCTTGCTCTGCTGCTCAGCAAAGTAGAAGGGATGCGAGAATATTGGGAGACTCAATGGATGATGTGACATAGTCCATTGACCCAATGCATCCTCCCATCTAGCTAAACCGCGTGTGAAGTGCATGATGCATGGTTAATGGAAGTCGTGCTTATGAGACTATCATAATTAAAAGATATCTTTTGGTAACTTAGATATAGGAATCAAAAATCTAATTAATTGATAATGATCTCAGGGGAGTTTATGTGCTAAGGGAGAACCCAAAAGGAGTTCTCTTTGTGCACTAAACTTGAACACAATGTAATTGGAGGATACCCCAATTCCATATGTGCTTACTTGATTTAATAAAGCAAATAAATAGAATGTATACATTCAACAATGAAGTTATATAACCAACACTCACAATTATGGCAATGAAATCTCAACTCTCTCCTTTTTAATCATATCGTATCTTTACTTAAGGTCTTTTGTATCACTAAATAGGAACCAACAAAATCAACCAAATTTATAATCTAAATATTAGTGAAAGAAAATATAACTTGGTATTAGAACACCCATTCCCTGAGGTTCAAAAAATCCCAGAAATTAAACTTTCTACTTATTACTTCAGACTACGTGCACTTGTATGCAAACGCAGACGTTTATTTCCGTCTGTCAAGTTTTTGGCGCCGTTGCTGGGAAACGATTTTCGTTTTGTAACAAGTATAATTTTCTAGTAACTAGTGATATAGAACTAATTAATTTGTGCATATTTTCTTAATTAGCTGTAATTTATTTCTTATTTGCTTGCTTTGAGAAAAATTTGAAAAAAATTTCTAAAAAGAATAGGTGCTGAACATTATTGCATATTATCTTATTGAAATTTCTGCTGTCATTTGTGGTGAATATTTATTGCTGAATATTGATTGCTAAAACTTGTTCTAGCTAGCAAACCCTTAACTGCATCAGTAGGAGAAATCTTACCGAATTCTTTTACGATTCCAAAATTGATATAACGTATTTAAGAGCTAGGAGAGAGCAAATCATTTTAAACCAACAAAGCGCACAAATTGAAGACTTAGATATAAACCCAGGATAACCTATGGTAAATGCTAGGAGAAGATTACTTAGAGAATATGCACTTCCCACAATAGAAGGAGTTCCAAATGCCATTATTGGACCTCCTATACAAGCCAATAATTTCAAAATAAAACCATCCACTTTAAACATGATTCAAAACAATCAATTTAGTGGGATTGCATCGGATGACCCGAATGCACATATTTCAAATTTACTGGAAATATGCGACACCTTCCGATTCAATGGGGTATCCCTTGACACCTTGAGATTGAGATTATTCCCATTCTCGCTAAGAGATAGAGCTATAGTTTGGCTCAACTCCCTACTCGGTGAGTCTATACGGACTTGGGATGACTTGGCAAGGAAATTCCTAGGCAAGTATTTCCCACCCGCCAAGACTGCTAGACTGAGAAATGAAATTTCAAACTTCTCTCAGTAGCATGGTGAGAACTTGTATGATGGCTGAGAATACTTTAAGGACTACTTAAGGTGTTGCCCGCATCATGGGTTCCCTTTGTGGATGCAGGTGCAGATTTTTTATAATAGATTAAATGCACCCACAAGGACCCTCATTGATGCAGCCGCAAGAGGATCATTAAGTAGTGAAACCCTTGAGAAGACTTTTGACCGCCTCGAGGAAATGGCTAACAATGCTTAACAATTGTCGATGAGCAACTAAACTCTAATAAAAAGGAGGTAAATAATCTAAACGAATCAACCCAATTGGCCTCCTTGCAAAGAAAAGTAGAAATTCTAACTAATAAAATTGAGAATATGAATGTGAGTGTTGTTCCTGATGTTAGCTATGAATTATGTGGGGGGAGTCACAATAATGAATACTGTAACTTAAACAATCTATTTTCCCCCTTATAATAGAACAAGTAAACTTTATGAGAAACAATAACATGAACAACAACTTCCATAACAACCCCTACTCCAACTCTTATAATCCGGAATGGAGAAACCATCTAAACTTCTCATGGAATGAGGGAAACGCTCAAGGAAACCTCAACGCCCAACAATAAAACCAGCCAATGTACAGTGGAAATAATTCATATAAGCAAAATCAGAAAAATATATAGGAATCCAGTTTAGAATAATCATTTTGTGCATTTAAAACTGAAAGGGGACTCATGATAGTAAGAGTTAAGGGTCTATAGAAAGTTATTGATCTAATGCCTTTGTTATTTAAAGAAATAATTATAAAGGCCAAATGGGAGAAAGTGAAATGAGAGTTGGAAGAAGAGAAGGAGATAAGGAGATCTGTAGATTCTGTGGATCACGATGATACCCCATTTGGAGGAAAAGATATTAGGGGAGAAAAGAAGAAGAGAAAGACTAGGAGAGGTAAAAAGAAGACAAAAAGAGCACCCCTTGTTAACAAGGAAGGTGAGGTAAAAAACAAATCCAACAGCGAACAAATGACTTTGAGCCCAAACTCGGTTGGTGCTCACTCATTTCATTCAAAAATTTGGGTGAGAAAACCTCCCAGGGACAAGAATCCAAGTTGATTTTCAACGTGTCGGGCTGACGATATTAAACAAAGTGCTTGTTGGGAGGCATCCCAACCCAATTTTTTGTTTTTATTTAAATCCTATTTTAGGAGTAGAATAAATTTAATCACAACAAAAAAAAAATTCTCTGGAAGTAAATTTTAGTTTTTGTTAAGAAAATTTTTGCTTGAAAACCGCCGCAGTGCGCCACAGTGGATTTATTCGCTACAGCACGCTATTGCGGATTTAATCGCCACAGCGCGCCGTAGTGGACGATCCAAAAATTCTAGGATAGCAATTAAGGCAGCATGGGGAAGGCCAAAAAATTATGACCCTTGGCTTTCCACAGCCTCTTGAAAATAGATGACTTAATCCTTACTGAATCCCAATAGGTTTAAGTAAATAAAAACATTAAAAGGGATTGGATTTAAGTCAAGGAAGAGGAAGAGTGGCACATTTAAGGCTTTGAGGCTGAGTGCACCCCTTTTTAAGGACCAATCTCACACCTTGAAAGGGTTCCAACTTTTGTTATTCAAAGACCAAAAAGAAAAGCTACAGGAGGAGAAAAAGGGAGAACTCCAAGGGGAAAAGAGGACCAAGAACAGGAAGAAAGAGAAGACAACAAAGAATGAAGAGTGGAGCTTCAAGAGGACAGCGCAGGTAGAGTCAAGAGAACCTTAGAAAACCTCCGCGTGATTCCTTCTATTTCTCTTAAACTCACTTGATTTATTTCTTATCGTGAACTAATGGCGATGTTCACTTTTCTTTGTATGTATGCTCTTTCTTACTTAGTAATGGAAGGCTAAAAACCCCTTGGAGTATGATGATATTATTTGAATGTAATGAAAGAATGTTTTTGTTAATAAATTTAATATTAAAATAAATGCATGGATGAGCTAAAATCTAAATTATTTAATTTAAAAGAACTTGTGTTCCAATGCTCATCAATTGAGTAAGAGCAAGGAAGGTAGTACAAGTATAGCTGAGAATTATGTGACAAAATTCTCAAGATCATTTGCACCCCTCCTTAATAGCTCTACCAAGAGAAGACCTTTCATTAGTTCGAGCGTCACTAAGGATTAATGCTTGAGAACCAAGTTCTCCATTAACCTTTCTCTGCTGCTCAGCAAATTAGAAGGGATGAGAGAATATTAGGAGACTCAATGGATGATGTGACATAGTCCATTGACCCAATGCATCCTCCCATCTAGCTAAACCATGTGTGATACGCATGATGCATGGTTAATGGAAGTCGTGCTTGTGAGACCATCATAATTAATAGTTATCTTTTGGTAACCTAGATGTAGGGAATCAAAAATCTAATTAATAAATCATGATCTCAAAGGAGTTTATGTGCTAAGGGAGAACCCAAAAGGAGTTCTCTTTGTGCACTAAACTTGAACCCAATGTAATTAGAGGGTACTCCAATTTAATGGTGTTCACTTAATTTAATAAAGTAAATAAATTAAATGTATACATTCAACAATAAAGTTATATAACTAACCTTCACAATTATTGCAATAAAATCTCAACTCTCTCCTTTTTAATCATATCGTTTCTTTACTTCATGTCTTTTGTATCGCAAATTAGGAACCAACAAAATTAACCAAATTTGTCATCTAAACATTAGTGAAAGAAAATATGACTTAGTATTAGAACACCCATTCCCTAAGGTTCGATAAATCCCAGAAATTAAACTTTCCACTTATTACTTTAGACCATGTACATTTGCGTGCAAACACAGACGTGTATTTCCATTTGTCAATTATGCCCTAAGTAAATTGGAGGGCATTTTTAACCTTTTATGGTTCAAAATTGAGTTGGGTACTTGTGGGGCCCCGTACCCACTGTGTTCATGCTAATACTAAGATTAACATAGTTATGGTGAATACAGTCTCCAACTGTGGCAAATCTTCCAACTTTAGTTGAGTGAGGTATAAACCCAACCCTCCTTAATTGGAAGACTTATCACCAACTAAAGATCATGCATCAAAAAATACAATAGTTACAAAAGTAAAAAAGAGTATAATATCCACATCACATCATAATAAAGAAAATATAAATAATAACTCAGCTCAATATAAAATATGTAGAAAATAAATACATCCAGAATATGAAATTATTACAAACTGAATTTTAAAAGCAGGAAGGATCACTCGTTCTCACAACTGAAAATAAATATAACTAAGTTATAGTAGTAGGAAGGTACTCCTCCTAGCCAAGCACCTCTCCAAAAAAAACCTCAATGAACAGCTCTGAATTTGACATTGTCGGTATCACAATGCTAGGGCCTCAGGCAAATAAAAAAAAGTTATAGTTAGACAAATTGTCTAAGCATATTTTAGGCTAATTTAAAGGGCACTGAATAATTAAGATATCCCAATTTTTACTAAGTATGTAAGTAATTAAGGTGCAACAAGCCATAAAAAAAAGGATAGTTATAAACTAACATTTTTAACTAAATAAAGTAAAGTATGTAGATTAATATACCTCAACTAGAAGCTATAATAATGTTATGTAGTAAATATATAAATAATAGAAAAGTAGAAAAATTAAACTCATCCTAACATGCTTATGATCATATGAATACATGCTGATTTACATAAAAGGAATCTGAATTGAAGCATAAAAAAATTAAAATAAGGCTAGCATCCCCAATATGCAAGAAAAACATATGTCTATATAAGCCACTAGACTAGAACTGAACTAAAAAGTAGAAGTATGCCTAAGGTAGTACTTCCATAATAGAAATGGGCCAAAATAGGGCTATGGTACAGAAAGTTCAACATGTATCCTCCTTAGAATCTTTAGTGCTAGGTCCAAATTAAACTTATAGAACTAGACATGTATCCCCCTAGCTAGCACATAGCTAGGTTCAAGTCTAACCTATATCTAAAGAACTGAACTAAAGTGGCAGACCAAGTTAGAACCCAATCTACTGTACTGAGAATTGAATGAACTGAATGAACAAAATGAATTGAATAGACTGAATTAAGTTAAATCATGTCTATGAAATTTTAGATCTAATATAGGATACTCTTCAAATATCCTATGTTCAACTAATATGTCTAAGAAAAAAAGTTCAAACACAAGGTGTGCAAAGCAACAATAGTCAAAGTACGCAAGAGATTCAACTAAATATATATGATATCTATTGTTGTCTTATTTAATTCACTCTATCTATTCTAAGCTAGTACAAGCTTTGGATCTCCGATATCCAACTATCCTATAAAATCATCGATTTTCTGACCTTAAAGTTAATATTAGAACTTAACAGTTCTAATTCAGAATCAGAAGTGACAACTATAAAGAGTTAAATAAATCTATGGATTAATTAATGTGTTTTAATAACTTAAACCCAATCTTGATTATGCTAAATCTATGGATTCTGAGTTTAAACTCCAATTTGGGGTTCAATCCTGGATCCTATGTACTAATCATCTAAGTATCTAATGGTTCACACCCACCAATATCCTAAAAGTAGAGAATCTTAGAAGCTGGAAGATTGAGAACTATGATCATAAAGAAATGATAAATCTATAATTATAAGACAAAATAATCAAATAAGAATATAAGAATCTGAGATCTAAGTTCAATCTATAGAATAATCACATTATTCCATAGGTTGAATCAACCTAAACCCTCAAAAAGGATTCAAAAAGATTTAAATCAAATAGGAATTTCAAAATTAAGATGGTACAATTCAAATGGATTACTACGGGCAATCACTAATGATCTAAGATCTAAGTCTTAGATTTAATCACTTAAGACTTCAGTTTTGATTTAGAACTATAGTTTTTATTAAGATATTTTCTTAAGGATAATTATTATGATTCATTTTGATAAGTCACTTAAGACTGACTTCATAAGATTAAATTTTATTATTCAAGATAAAGTGAAGGATCTAAGATCACTTTAATATCTTTATAGTTTACTTAAGATAAACTTAGGAAGAATTAAGCTTAAGCCATTTAGATAAATCAATTAAGTCTAAAAGCTAAATAAATGAACTTAGTATAATATTTTACTAATTAAAAGCATATTAATGATATTTCTAGGGTTTAAGGGTTCTTAAACAAACTTTTGATCAAAATGATACCCTTCTTAAGGCTAAAATTGGGATTTTAATATTAAAGTATCTAATTTGACTCTAATCAATTCTAATAGGCTTAATATTGACTAATAAGAGAAATGAGGCACTTAAACTTAAGTTTGAACTTAAGATTAGATTAATTAGCACTAATCACTTTTTAAAGATAAGAAAATTGATGAAGAGGATTAGGGTTTAATATAGGTTTTTAAGTTTATATATAGGTTCTAATAGACCTAAGTAACCAATAGGAATTTAGTTCACCAAAATCAGAGGATTCATTAAGCCATTAAACACTAATCAAGATCTAAGGTAATTAAGAGGCGATTAACAAATTTAGAACTCTTAAATTATTTTTAGAGGCATAATTAGGTTCTCCTCTGTCTTATGAACAATCAGAGACCTTAATCATGTATTTTAGCCATTTAATGAATTGTTTATTCACTAACTAAGATTAGAGAGAGATTAAGCTAATCTGAAAAATCTAGCGAATGGAACAATGTTTTTATTCAATATTATTGTTCCTAATAATTTTTGATTAAAATGGTATATTGGATCATACCGTTTGGATAAGTATTGATTAAGTTATTCCATAATTTAGTTTGAATGTCTTAAATTACTCAAACCATAGGATATTTCATAAAAGGCATTTATATGGGAATTAATAGAAGGAAAAATATTCCTAATTAAATTAAATAGCCTGAATTGGGGCCCAACTGGGTTGCCACCGTCGCACCGCGCGGGGATGGTCTGGCCCGGTGCGACAATGTCATCATCCCCGCTCTCCTCTTATGCTAGGCCGATTAAGGGAGAGCTTATATCGCAAATTCTCTATCGATACCCCATGTGTAGCTCCCCGCCCGTCGCCGCACGCAATCTAAGTATAATCAGATTGGTAGCGGAGTGGCGCGCTACTCGGGAAGGAATAACACATCTCCTCAAATAGTCTAACTAAAGAAACTAGCCACACTGAAGGCTGCTGACTCAACCTAAGGGAAGGGTTGAGAGTTGATACTTAAGATAAGAGTAAAATACTTCTCCTAAGTATTGGATGAATATATACATTGGATTAAAAAGGTAAATGAAGAATCCAATATATACTCTCAATATATATCAGCATTTCCAACATGCTGATCACATCACAATACTAAGTATAGTAATAGAATAACAGAGTGCGGAAGCTAAAGCAAAAAATCCAGAATACATTTATCACAGAATAAGAATAAGCATTCATCTCAGAAAAGAAAAGTAAAAGTGCATCCAAAATTATTACAAACTGTTTACTGAATAATACAAAAGTGATATTTAGCAAATGAACTGAAATCAAAGCAGGAAGGTGACGAGGCTGAAGGAGGGTCCACTAAGGCTCCACATACTCATCCTGGATCACCTGCGAGTCCTCCTGCCCAGGCTTAGTCAATTGCATAGGATCTAGCAAATTGTCGAATCCCAAAGTACCCCATGTTATACAAGAAGTCTAACACATTGAAACTAAACTATGCAGTTCTAAAAATAGGTGTAGTAAAATAGAAAAGTAAATGAAACTGCATAAAAATTGTAAAGGCAACTGAATAACTGAAACTATGCAAAATTGAGTAAAGTAAAACTGAAGTGTAATCTAAGTGCTGAAAATAACAAAAAACAACGAATGGTCTGAAATTGATATAAGAACATCCAATGCTGTACTATATGTCACTAAATTCATGCATCTGAATAGGCCACAATATTGTATGCCAATAATATGCAACTGAACTTATCGAAGTGCACTAAGATAGGAAGCAGAGCCCAGTCGCAATTTATATCTCAACTAAGATATTAAATACTCTAATTGCAAGCATACTAAGTGTTCTAAAGAGGGTAACTTAAATTATTTAGTTTGTTTAAAATTGTTCTTATCGTAGTAAACTAAGATAAGAGGTAGAACCCGATTGCAGTTTATATCTCAAATTAAAATTTTAGGTCCTTAATTACAACACTCTTAAAGTTAATTAATTTACTCTATGTGAGATTGTATCCTCCTAAGCTTGTAGGATAGCACAAGGATAAATCTTACTTAGAGTGACTCAACAATCCCTGAATACTACTGGAGTGATCCAACACTATGGATACATACTACTATATCCAACTAATAATCCAGGTTCCATCAATTCTATTTAATCACCAAGGATTTCTCCAATACTATAATCCTTATTCTAACAAGGTAAGACCTACCCAAGGCTCCAAAGATGTGACTAAGAGGTCACTCATCATAGGTTACTACCACAAGGAAGAATCTCAATCTAATATCTTAGGTGTATTCTACCACAAGGTTTAAGATCCGCTTCTAAGGTTAGGGAGCATCATCTAGGTTCTTACCTCAATATATCACAATAAAACTTTCCTACCTCAAGACATTACACTCTTTGGGGTTTTTAAACATTTTAAGCACTCTTAAGTAAGATCCTTATGATCTCACACTTCTACTATTTAAGCTTAAAGAATCATGGTTTACTTATCAACTTAGATTAAAATGATCAGATCAGATGATTAGATCATATGACCACATTCTATTCTACAATCATGGGATTAAATCAAAGATGTTATTAAAGTTAGATCATTTGTTAAATTAATATATTTTCATTATCCACCTTATGATAATAGTCTTGTATAAGAGAAAATCAAAGATCTTAAGCTTAGATTCAGATTATCCAATCACACAGATTCATTATTAACCATAACATTTCTAATTCAATAATTTAACATCAAAACAAAAATCATATGCAATATTGGAATAATGTCAATCAAGTAATCTTACAATCAAGTCATTTGATTAAGTAGTTAAAGGATTTAGATACTATTTACTTAGGTTAGGGTTTGACCCTTATCCTTACTAAATTAAGATCAATTGTTAATTCATAAATCAAATGTCAAATCAGTAGATTATTGATGTACTATTGGTGACAATCTCAGATCTAGGTCAAGTATTAATAACTTGATCAAGATCTTAAGACTTCTTAAGATTAACTATGAAATTTAGGTATTTAATTCAAGTTTGTTGAAATGATCAATTGCTTATTAACTTTAATGAATTAATTACATCTACCCCACTATTATGAAGCATATTAATAAAAAATTTTAGAAAAAATAAAAGGTAATTAGTGCTAATCAAACCTTAATCCAACATAAAGGATTAGCACCTAATTACAAATCTAACTATCAGAATTTCATGCAACTTGGCAAATACAATCTATACAATCGTGCGAACAATCAGAGACTAAGTTTATTAAGCTTGGATAAGCAGAAACCCTAAATTTTTCTAATCATGCTCTTACAAGTTTATGGCATAATTAAGAATATAGAAATCAGAAAATTAATCTACTTAGCACATTCATTCTACTAAACATAAGGAATCTAATGGCACCCTAATCATGCAATTTGGCTAAGCATACATGCTAATCAACCCTAATTAAGTTCTACAATAATTATGCTACTTCAAAAAATCCAACCATGAAAAGTTTAATATTGTTTTATATTCAGATCCTTGTTGATTTTTTAATCATTTTAGTATATAATATCATAGGGTTTAGACTAGTGGATCTAAATTTATCACATTAACTTAATTTGCATTTTTTCAATTTAATTTTCCTATGATTGGATTAATTGAATTATTTTCCTTAAGGAAATTAAATCCAATTAATTGGATTTATTAAAATGGGTTCAGCCCGTTAACCAAACCATGCAAGTCCACTGGAGCCCAAGGAACCTGGCACTGTCACACAACGCAGGTCACTGGCTAACCCGACCCGCACAGTGTTGTCATCCCCAATGCCTCACCCGACCATTAGCCCAATTATGGAAACCCTAATTCGCTAATTCCCATGCACCTAGACCATGGCACGACCAACCGATGATCGCTACACACTCACCATAGCCAGACGCGTTGATGGAGACTTGAAGCCCTCTGTGAGGTTGTCTGGATTGGCCAGACCTAATCTACCCAAGAGTTTCCTTAATAAGCTACTGTGGGGAGATAATTATTTTCACAAAGGCCATGATTTTCCCAGGGATCGATCCCTACACCTTCAGGGAGGTGAGGCGGACCAAATCCCTCTGGCCTGAGGTACTGAGGTGGGCTAGATTGCTGGGTCCTTACTCGAACCCAACCCTTTCTTGAGACTTAGCCCAATCAATTGAAATCGATCGATCAAAGCTAGCTTAGGGGGCAATTAAGATAGCAGCGAGTTCAATTCTACAATACAAGCTATTACGAATTAAAAGGGGGGATGTCTGAGCCACATTGGCTCAAACTAAGCAAACAAAGGTACCTAGATTGATGGACAGGCTGGATCGGTCGATCAAGAGGAAGGCAGAGGCTGCAGAGTTTCAGACGAGTGCACTTAGGATTTTTGAATGCCAAGAATTGCCTCTATTAGCGGTACGCACGCTAGGGACACCTAGGGAAGCTCAGGAAGATCAGTAATGGTGGAAGCGGTGGAGGACAATTTGAGCTTAATTAAGCAGCAAAGGGATCATGGGAAGAAATCTGAGGTTATTTATAGCCTTAGCGGAGGGTTGGGAAGCTTCCGAAGGGCTAGGCTCGGGCTGGGGAAACCCGAGAGATCGGGCCATGGCTGAGCTCTCAATTTTTTAAATTGAGCTTGGTCGGGGCACGAGGCCCAATTGGGGTTCCTTGCTAAGATGGGGGATGTCCAAATGATCTACTGAGGTGGCCAAGGGAGTGGGAGATAGACCTGGAAGCTGGCAGTATGGGAGGGATCCTCTGTTAAGCACGAGCGAGAGGAATACGAAGGTTCACAGTAGCAGGACCTTCGAATGCCGTCTGATCAATCGATCAGATGGCATAATGGCTCTGATTGCTCGGATCCTAATGGCCAATAACAGAAGCGATCCGAGCCATAAGATTGACCGGGCAGATCCAAGGGCAGATCTGTAGCTCCGTGGATCTTAAATCCCAGCCGTAGGATCCATGGAAGGAACGATGAGATGAACCAGGATTCTACTATCGCGCGACTCGGGCTCCAGAGCGGATCCCCTGCGGTCAGCACAGCGAATCCCAACGCTTAAATTGGTTGGGGGTAGATTTGCAAAATTAAATTGTTGGAAACCCTAAAATGCAATTAGAACATTCAAATATAATTTGAATTATGATCTAAATGATCTCCAAATTTTACCAAACTTTCACCCCTAGCTAATTTGAAGGTTAGGAATTCTAAAAAGCAATCATATTTTAATTTTGAGATCAAAATATTTTAGGTCTTAATTAGGGCATCTAGATTGATCAAAATGCTAACTTAACTTAGAGAAGTCTAATTGACTTCAAATTTTTAGGATAAGCTTAACTTGATATTCTAAACATAATGGATATCAAAATAAATGTTTGACTAAACTGAGAATTAACAGAATAGTAACCTAGGGTCGTTACAAACTCCCCCACTTAAGAACGATATAGTCCTCGACATCATCTCAAGAAGGAAGACAACATTGCAAAAAATTATAAGAACAAAATTACAAGTTCAGACTTTAATAGATACTTGGATTCTCAAAATACTGGGATACTTCCTTCACATATCAGCCTCTAAGTAGATTCTTCTACAGAGTGATTACTCCATTAGACCTTTACCAATGGAATTGAGCAGTTCCTCAGCTGCTTTTGATCATGAGATAAGATCTTAATGGGCTCCTCTGCATAGGAAAGATCAGCTGGAGAGATACCACTGGAAGTTGAATTAGATGAGATGGATTATAAAGATATCTTCATAGAGAGGAGATGTGGAACACATTATGGAGTGCAAGGAATCTTCCGAAAGATTTATCTATAAGCTGCAGAACCAATTTTCTCTAGAATTTCAAAGGGTCCGACGTAGCGGGGACTTAGCTTCCCAGCTACACAAAATTGATACACCTTTCATCAGACTGACTTTAAGGTATCCAAAATTCCAAAATCAAATTCTAGAGCATGATGATGAGTATCATGATACTTACTCTAGCAATCTTGAGCTACTTTAATTCTCTGTTGGATTTGCTGAACATTATGATTAGTCTTTTCAACTAATTTTGAGCCATAGAATTGAACACTACCAGTTTTAGACCATGCTAAGGGAGTACTGCATCTACTACCGTACAAGGCTTCATACGAAGCCATACCGATACTCGCCTGGAAATTGTTATTATATGCAAATTCCACCAATGAAATATGATCTTCCCAAAAACCTCTAAAATCTAGAAAATAGAGATGAAGAAGGTCTTCTAAAATTTGTTTTACTCTTTCAGTCTAACCATCTGTTTGAGAGTATAAAGCAGTGCTCATGGCTAGGGTTGTCCCCAAGTCTTAATACACTGCTTGCCAGAATTTAAAAGTGAAATGGATATCTCGATCAGATACGATAGACCCTGGAATTCGATGGAGTCTGACTATTTCCTTGATATACAGCTTTGCCAGTTTCTCTACGGAACCTGTTTGACGCATAGGAATAAAATGTGCAGATTTGGTCAGTCGATCGACAATAACCCAGATTGAATTGGCACCAGATCTATATTTTGGCAAACCCATAACAAAATGCATAGAAATATCAAATCACTTCCATTTAAGAATTGCCAGAAGATGGAGAAGTCCTCCAGGCTTCTGATGTTTTTCTTTAACTAAACCATAGGCATGACACTTTGCTACAAATTCAGCCACACTTTTCTTTATTCCAGGCCATCAGAATTATTTCTTCAAATCCTGGTACATCTTAGTGCTACCACGATTGTAACACCACGTCCCGTCACCGCGTGCAAAAGAGAAAAGTAATGTACCTCAACCTTGGCGGCGGAGCGACGCGCTACTCGGGAAGGCCGGGTATACAAGCAAAACTCATCTCCCCAAATAGGCTAGTAAGAACTGAGCCATGCTGAAGGCTGCTGACTCGAATCCTAAGAGTAGGATCGAGATCCAATACCTAAGATAAAAGTGAAATGCTTATCTTAGATATTAGGCTAGTACGTGTACAAGGTCCAAGGAGGTAAATAAGAACCCGATACACATTATCAATATATATTAGCATTTTCAGTATGCTGATCACATCACAATACTAAGTATAGTAGTCTAATAGAGCACGGAAGCTAAAAGCAAATCATCCAGAATACATTCATTACAAGTAGTAATAGCCATTTGTCTCAGAAAAGAAAAGTAAAATACATCCAGAGCTTATTACAAATAGATTTAAAATGCAGAAACATAAAGAGTCTATTTATAATGCTGAAATGAGCTAATAAGTAAAAGTAGGTGCTCGATCCACTATAGCTCCACATGCTCCTCTTGGGTCTCCAGTACGCCCTCCTAACCTGTCTCCACAAACTCCTCGGGATCTAGTGAATTGCCAGATCACAAAAGTACCCCGTGTTAGACAAGAAATGTAACACATCGCAACTAACTATACAAAACTAAACTAAACATAACAAACAGAAAAGTAAAGCAAAACTGTAAAAGAACTGAGGAAAAGTGCATAGTAAATAAACCATGATGAAAGAGATGATATATGCTGCACTATATGTCACTAAAATGATGCACACAAATATGCTACACCACAGTATATCCCAGAACTATCACTGAAGGCTTATGAGTAGTACGGTCCAATATAAATACACTAGCTAAAAAGTCAGTATGGTGATGCGGATGCACCCTGGAATTCACCAGTCTGTGTATATCAGATTCTGTAACCCATACAATATCACTGATATCCATGTATCAGAATAGAAGGAATGAGTCAAATTCATGTTTATGCTTATGCTTATGCCACTATGTTGAATGAATGAAAAATTCAATGAAACGTTTAGTAAGAAATGATAATGAATTCTAAGTCCCCATTGTGCAAAATCCTTCTAAAATGTTTCTGACTCCTAACTTCTAGATCGATGATTAATTAAAGTTGCATATTTATTTAAAGATCACTATATGGGGTGTTTGTATACATATATTTAGTATAATATAAGAAAAGTGGCTCCTATTACTTAGTTTGATTAGGCCACCCTAACAAAGCGATCTTCATTAGAAGGCATCACCCGATGGTGATTTTGTATCTCAAGCTAAGTATTAAGATGCTCTACTCACAACCATACTCAGTGTCTTAAAGTAGGTAAATCTCATTACTTAGTTTATTTGAGCCACACCTATTGAAGCAGTCTTCGCTAGGAGGCATTGCCCGTTGGCAACTTGTATTTCAATTAAACTAAGGAATGAGTACTCATTTAATACACTCTTAGGCTTAAATGATTTATTCTAATGGGACTGTATTCGTCTAATCCCGCAGGATATAACCCACTTATAAGTCCTTATTAGAATGAATCAACCAATTCTAAATATTACTGGAGAACCAGTACTATGGGTATATTATACTACACCACCAAATAATCAGGGTTCTCACAAGACTATTTAATAGACCAAGGAATTATCAGAGCTAGTAATACTTATAATCACTGGGTGAGAATTATACAAGGTTTCACTAACTTATGATCAAGGATCACCCAACATGGATTTTACCACGAGGAGAAGTGTCACTCTAAGGTTCTTAGGTGAACTCTACCACAAGAGATTAAGATCAATTTCTAAGGCTTCAAAGGTTATCCAAACTGCAACCTCAATGAATCACACAAGGATCTCCTACCACAAGGTAGATGTATTTTAGGTCTTTTTTATATTTTTAGAACAACCTTATGAAGAAAGGCTTAAGATCTCCCATTCTAATTTCTAATATTAACACTTTTGATTCTATTCTGTACTTAGATTTAGAATGATCAGACCAAATGATTAAGCTATCTGATCACACCTTAATGCAGGGATTAGAGATTCAAATCTACAATATTATTAAAGTTCAAGATCATTTATTAAATCAGATGGTTTTATTAATCTTTTATGCTAATAATCTTGCTTAGGAGCAAATCAAGGATCTTAAGATTTAAAAAGTCACATAGGACTATTATTAACCTTAATTTGTCTAATTCAAAGTTTTAGAATCAATATCAAATCAGAATGCATTATTGGAAAATGTCAAATCCATATTCTTATAATCAAGTTGATTAAGTTAAGGTTCTTAAGGATTTGGACCTTAATTAAGTATATTAGGGTTGGACCCCTATCCTTCTATAATTAAGATCATGAATTTGGTTAATGATTAATGTCAAATTAGTGAGTTAATTATGTATTATTGGTGGCAATCTCAGACCTAGATCAAGTCTTAAAAGCTTGATCCAGTTCTTAAGATTTCTTAAGTTAATTAAGGTGTTTAAGGTTCTCAAATTTAGATTGGATCAAGTTATACTTACTAGATTTACCTAGATGTTTTTAGTACATCTAACTTAATATTATAAGCCACTTTTGATAATCAAATTTTTATAAAATAGGGGATACTTAGTGCTAATCAAACCCTAATTCAATTCAAAATGGATTAGCACATAAGTATAAATCTAACCATCAAGATTGCATGGAATTTAGCACACAATTTTTGTTTAATCATATATTTAATCAGAGCCTAAGGTTGCTAAGATCCATTAAGTATAAACACTAATTTTTACTAATTAATATTTAACAAGATTATGGTATATGTTAAAATACAAAATTCAGAAAAATAAATCCCCTAGCATATGCATTCTACTTATCGTAAGTGAACTAATGGCACCCTAAACATGCAAGTTGGATAAGTATAATTACTAAATCACACTAATTAAGATCCCTATAATTAAAAAATAATTAAAGATCTAACCATCAGATGTCCATTTTTATTTTATATTCTGGTCCCTTATGTTTTACTGAACATTTTCATATATAATATCATAGGATTTGGACGAGTGGATTAAAAGTTATTCAAATAATACATCCAGTATTTTTATTTAATCAAAATCCTATGATTTGAATATTGGAATTATTTTCCTTAAGGAAAATAATTCCAATAATTCGATATTAATTAAAATGGCTCGGCCCGTGATCCGAACCGCGCAGGTTGACTAGAACCCGAAGACCCGGCACTGTTGCATAACGCAGGTCATGGGTCGACCCGGCCCGCACAGTGCCGTTGTCCCCGCTCCTTTGTCCCGAGCCAGGGATCCGATTAGGGGAAACCTAATCGCCAAATCCTGGTGCATCCTGACCACGGCACGACCAGAACCCGATCGCTACGCGATCACCGTGGTCAGGCGCGTCGAATGGGACTCGAAGCCCTCTGTGAGATGGTCTGGATCGACCGGACCTTACTCACCCGAGGGCTCCTCTTTTGGAGATATTGTTGGGAGATAATTCTCCCCACAGAGGCCACACCAAACCCAAGGCTCAATCCCTACACCATTAGGGAGGTGAGGTGGATCGTAGCCCTCTGTTCTGAGGGTCTGGGATGGTCTGGATAGTCGGGTCTTTACTTGAACGAGGTGATCCTTAAGAAGTTTAATTCGATCGATTCGATCGATCAGAGCTAGCCTAGATCTTAATCTCGATACCCTTGGCTTTGAGACGATAATACGGACTCAAGCGCATCAAAAGGGACAAGGTCCGAGCCTCATTGGCTCGAAACCAGTAAGTGGGGGTACCTGGTTTTGTCGGGATTTCTTGCAGACGCTGCAGAGGGGGATGCCAGCTGGCTGACCTCCCTTGGATTTCTCTGAGAGTTCCTGAACTCCAGGAGACTCTCCTATCAGCGGTACGTAAGCTCAGGGACGCCTGGAAGAAGCGCAGCAGCTCGGGAATTCAGCAATGGGAGCTCAGGAATGGCGGAAGGAAGCTCAACTCCAATTGATCAGCAAGGATCAAGTGGAGGAGTGCTGAGGCTATTTATAGCCTCAGGGGACTGTAGGAAAGTTTCTAGAGGCTCCAATTAGGCTGGGGAGGGTCGGAGTGGTCGGGCCATGGCCGAGCTCTCGAATTTCGAGCTCAGCTGGGTCACGAGGCCCGATTGGGAGCACCTTGTCATAACGGGAGGGATCCCAACTGACATGCTGAGGTGGAAGCGAGAGTAGGGGACAAGCTGGGCAGCTAGCGATACAGGGAATCTCTCGATCGGGTGCACGAGCGCGTCGCGATGAAGATCCACAGTACCGGGTGCCTTGGATGCTGTCTGATCTATCGATCAGATGGTGCTACGGCTGGGATCGCCCGGATCCTAACTGCCGATCGCGGGGATGATCCAAGCCGGAGGATCCATGGGGTGGATCCAACGCTGGATCTGTGGTTCCGCGGGATCTGATCCTAGCCATTTGATTAGTAAGGTGCGACGGCTAGATTCATGGGGCGCCACTGTCGCATGACCCAGGCTCCGCAGCGGATCGCCCGCGGTCCACACAGTGGATCTCAGCTATTAATTCAAGTATAAGGGTATAATAGTAATTATGAATTAATAGGAACCTTTATGTGCAATTAAACTATTTTAATTTAAATTGAATTATGGTCCAAAGGATTTCCAAATTATACTAAAATTTCACTCTTAGCTAATTTGTGGGTGAGGAATTCAAAAATGCAATCAGATTTTAATTCTGAGATCAAAATATTTTAGGTCTAATCTAGGGTATCTAGACTGATCAAATTATTCTTTTGGACTTAGAGAAGTCCAATGGACTTCAAATTTTCTAGATAGGTTCAGATTAAGATTATATAAGCAATGGTGATTGAAAAATTGGTTAGGTTACCTATATTTTTGCAAGATAACAACCTAGGGTTGTTACAGACTTCCCCACTTAAGAATGTTGTCATCCTCGACATTATCTCAAGAGAAGACAAACTTGAGAAATTTAAGAACATTAGTAAAACTCAGAAAATTAAAGAGTACTTGGAGTTTCAAAGAGACTTGGATATTTTGACCTCATATCCGCCTCTTTCTCCCAAGTAAACTCCTCAAAAGAATGATTCCTCCACTGGACTTTTACCATTGCGATCGAGCGATTACTCAACTCTTTTTGATCATGTGCTAAGATCTTAATTGGCTCTTCTGCATAAGATAGATCCGGCTGGTGTGATACCACTGGAAGTTGAATTAAGTGGAAAGGATCACAAAGACATTTTTGTAGAGACGAAATGTGGAAAACGTTATGGACTGCAGAGAAGTCTTCAGGAAGTTTCAATCGATAAGCTGCAGAACCAATCCTTTCTAATATTTCAAAAGGTCCGGCGTAGCGAGGACTTAGCCTCCTGGCTACACCAAAATGATATACACCTTTCATTGGACTGACTTTAAGGTATACAAAATTTTTGGCATCAAATTCCAGAGTACAATGATGAGCATCATGATACTTACTCTCACGATCTTGAGCTGCTTTGATTCTTTGCTAGATCAGCTAAATCTTTCGGTTTGATTCTTCCACTAGATCAGAACCATAAAGTTGAGCACTGCCGGTTTCAGACCATGCTAAGGGAGTACTGCATCTCCTACCACCAAGGCTTCATATGGAGCCATGCTGATACTTGCCTGAAAACTTGTGGGGCCCCCCGTATTGACAATAAGGAAGTACGGTGCTCCAACTGTGGCAAATCCCAAACTTAAGTAAAGTTAGGTAAACCCAACCTGCCTTAGGCCAAGGACTTGTCACCAAGTGCTATAATATTCATCAATACAAATATCAAAGTGGCAGAAGCAATACAAAATAGGGTAACATCCACAAGCATACATAGTAGGAAAAGAGAATGCAATATAGTAACTCATCACAATGCAGAAATAAAATACATCCAGAATTAATTATTACAAACTGAAATTTAAAGAGAATAAAATAACTTGCAATCTCACTGGAATATAAAGGCAAAATCTAACTAAACAGTAGCAGCACGATCCTCCTCCTGCATCTGCTCCTCTTATGTGATACTGCCCATGAACACGTCTGAATCTGACATTTGTCGGTATCAGAAATGCCAGGGCCCCAGCCAACAAAATAATAAGGTTACAGTTAGACAATTGTCTAAGTATATTTTTGGCTATTTAATGAACTGAATATTTGAAAGATATCACATTAAACTATTTTTAACATGCAAGCAATTATGGGGTGCAACAAGCTATACAAGAAGTGGAATACTATAAACTATCCATTTATAGCATGCAACATGTAGGTGAAATATCATACAAATACCAAATAAGCAAGGTGAGGTTGAAAGCAAAAATAACTGCAACTATTGAAATAAATATGATCCTAACATGATTATGATCATAATAAAACATGCTGAGTATAAAAGAACACAAGTACTGAACATGATAAAATTCTAGCATCCTAGACATGCCATTTATACATATATCTAAGCCATAAAAGTATACATACAACATGCAGATTAATATGAAAAAAAAAGGCCATTGAGACATGTGGCAAAAGCAAAGCAATATATGAAATGTAAGGCCACTGAGGCATGTGGCAAAGCGAGCAGAAACTAAAAATAAGGCCACTAAAGCATGTGGCAAAGTAAACCAGAAAATAATATAATTCAGCTAAAGTAGCAATAAGCCTAAGACATAGTACTGCCATACCAGCCAATAGGCCATACAGGGCCTCCAATATCCATTAATCAATCCCCAGCCCAGCCATCCAAATATGCTAGGTCTGAGTCTAATCTATACAATACTACTACTGAAGAGGTAGACTAAGCTAGGACATATCCTACTAACTACAAATAAGACAAAACAGAATGATATGCAATTCCAATACTAACTTAGGATGTATCATCCATATCCTAAGTTTTTCCTATTATGCTCAAGGAATAAGGCTCAGAAATCAAGGTAAGCAAAGCAAGTAGTCAAAGTAAGCAAGAGACTCAATCTAGACTTATGTGATATATGTTGTTATTTAATTACCAAATTTAACTATTCTGAGAAGGTACAAGTTTAGGATCTCCAATATCCAGCTATAGAGTAAAATCTCAGATTTACGTCCTTAAAGTCAATATTAGAACTTAATAAGTTCTAATCAAAATCACGAGATGACTATATAGTTTTAAGTAAGTAAATCAATGACCTAATTTATTAATATTTTACTCTCTTACCCAAATCTTGACTAAATAAATCAAGATTTAAGAATTTAGAACTTAAACCCTATGTTGAGTTCAAATCCCAAATCCTAGGTAATATCTTAATACGGATATAGGGTTCACACTTATTACCCCAAATTAAAGGTAAAGAGTCCTATAAGCTGCAAGATTCAGGAACTAAGAACTTAGTGAAAGGCTATTCTACTGATTATAAGATAAAATAATCAATTAAGAACTTGAGAATCTAAGATCTATATTTAATCTTTAAGATAATTTTATTATCTTAATGATTGAATCATCCTATACCCACATGGAAGATTTCAAAGGATTAAACAATCAATCATTAAGGAATTTCAATTAGAGGTGGTTTAATTCAAATCGAAGATCTAAGTCTAAGATCTAAAGATCTAAAGGTCTGAAGTTTGATCACTTTAGACTTCTAATTAGAGTTTTGACTTAAGAGTTTCCATTTGTGATTCTCTTTAGAATCTAGGTTCATAATTAACTATAAGGAGCTTATTAAGGTTAAAATTGACAATTCCAAGTATTAGATTAACACTAAACCCATATTGACCTTCTTAGGTTACTTAAGATCTAAGGGTCTGAGTTTTGATCACTTTAGATCTTAAGCTAAGATTTTACTTAGACATTTCCAATTACTTTTCTTTTAACACTTAATTATTAAGTTATCTTAACTGAACTTATTAATGAGATAATTGATCCTTTCAATTATTAGATTTAGAGTTTAATGCCATATGATCTTTATAAGTAAACTTAAGATCTAAGTATCTTAATTAAGGATTTAATTAGATCTTATGGATTAATGATTATATTAACACTATTATTGTTCTAGGATTTCAGAGAACATTTCCAATCTACTTTATAGTGGTTTATTGAAATTTTCAATCTTTGAAGAACACCAAATCACATTTTGGTCAAAATGACCAAAATGCCCCTCTTAAGGCTAAAATTGGGATTTTAGGATTTAACTACCCAAATTTGTTCTAATCTATTTTAATGTGTTTCATATTACTTAATGAAGGGGGAACACCCTTAATTTAGGTTTTGATGACCTAAATGGTCTTAATTAGCACTAATCACTTAATTAAACCACTTAGGGTGATTAGTGAAATTAGGGCACTTTAGGGCAATCCAACCTTACACTTAGGTTATACTAGGTCTAATACGATATTAGGAACCATCCCCACCCAAATCAGAGGCTTAGTTAGGGTTTAATTCACAAATCCTTGATTAGGGTGATTAAGGAGTGATTAAGAAAATTAATTATCCAAAATTAATTTTAAGAGTCTGGAATTATTCCATAGGGTACAAGGAGCAATCAGAGCCCTTAAACTCATAAATTGGATATTTAGATGATTTTATATGATTTATTTAAGAATAGAGAAGGTTTGGCCAATATTTTTAAATCTGACCATTGGATCTAAGATTTTATTTTATATTTAGATTCCTTGAATTTTTCTAATTCAAATGGTATATTAGATCATACCATTTGAATCTGTATAACTAAGGTTATTCAAATAATTTAATCTGAATGTTTATTTAAATTAGAACTTTAGGATTTGATTAATTAAATTCAGAATCATTAAAAATGCATTCCTAAAATTATTTAATAAACGTAGCCCAAATTCCAAACCACGCGGGGCGGGGCTCAGCCCGGCCCAAAATCCGCGACTTCGTCTTCTTCCTCTCGATGGGTCCCGAGCCCGACGAATTTCAACGCTAAAATTCTCGGCGCTTCGGCGACGGCAGGGGCTCAAATGGATCCCTACACGTTCCTTGAGTCAAGACACGTTGATTGGGCTAAGAACCCCCATTTGGATCCCTCTGGATTGACGGGGTGCTACTCGACCGAGACGCCTTCGATACAGGCGTCTCAGGCCGACTGTGAGGGGAAAATTCTCCTCACAGAGGCCTCGATTCGACCGGGGTTCGATCCCTACACGTTCAGGGAGACTAGATGCGTCGAACCCCCAACCATCTTAACCTGAGGTGAAACTAATCGCTGGGTCCTTACTCAGACTCAGCCATTGGCTCGGTGGCTAGCTCAGTCGATCGATACGATTGACTCGAGTTAGCTTAGCCCCAGGCGACAATCACGTTAGGTTTCTATGTGGCTAAGGTTCACTAGGCGACATCCAAGGCTCAATCTAGAGGACAGAATGGAAATGAGCTTAAGGAAATTTTAATGGGGAGAACCCATACCTGAAGTCAGCGTTGTAGGCTAAGCCGAGGGAAATTGAGACGGTCCTAAGCTTCCTGCAGGTTAGACGATCGTGCACAGGGGGTCTGAACACCAGACGGGCCCTCTATCAGCGGTTCTAAGCTCTGGAATGCCGGGAAATTGCCAAGGGGACTAGAGCTCCAGTAGGCCTTCACCTGGTGAATTAGGGGTTCACAGTGAGCAAAGGGACTCACTGTGAAGTCTCGAGGGTATTTATAGGCTGCTGGGAGGTCCAGGGTGGCTGCCGAGGTCTAGAGCCATGGCTTAGGCTCAGCCCGAGGGTCCTTGCCATTTTCCAAACATTGGGAGGGTCTAAGCCTCCTGGGTCGCTCTACTAGGCTCGGCCACTTACAGAAAGGTTCTAACTGCCTAGCTGACCTGGCACGAGGAGTTGCAGACTGGGACACGTGGCTTAATTCGGCAGATTTATCTCTGTCGGGCTGGATCCTCGTGAGAACGAAGATGAACAGTGTGGGGCTCACCGCAACTGTCTGATGGCGAAGCCATTGCAAATCGATGGCTTGATCCAGGGTCTAAGTAACGGAACCGCGGATTAAATCCCGCGCATTCGATCTGAGATGTCAATCGGGCGGATAGGATTAGATCACAGCGCGCGGTATGAGGGTCGTTGGATCTAGCGCGCTGAGATGCGTGCTTACCCATTGAGTGGCCGAAACGCGTGCACCGCTGTGGGGACCCCGCAGCGGATCTGCCGCAGTCCCGATAGCAAATCCCAGGTTTATTTATTTAATAATTTTATTTTTTAATTTAAATAAATCCAATTAAATAGTATATAATTATCTTAAATTTTCCAAATCCAATTTAGGATCAAATGAGCTCCAAAAATTTTCAAAAATTCACCCTTAGCTAATTAGGATATGAGGAATTCAAAAATGAAATCAGATTTCAATTTGGAGATCAAAATAATTTAGGTATGTTTCAGGGCTAAAAAAAATAGCCAAAAATATCAAATTTTCCAATTTAGCTCCAATTGATTTCAAACTTCTAGGTTTAGGTTTAAATGACCCATTGAATCCAATGGAATCAAAATTAAATCTTGGTTTAGCTTAATTAATATAGTTTTAGCTAGGGTAATAACCTAGGGTTGTTACAAAACTGTTATTGTATACGAATTCTACAAGAGGAATATGATCTTCCCAGAGACCTCCAAAATCCAAAATACAAAGACGCAGAAGATCTTCCATGACTTGATTGACTCTTTCTGTTTGATCATCGGTCTGAGGATGGAAAGCGGTACCATGGCTAGAGTAGTCCCCAAGTCCTGATGCACTGCTTTCCAAAATTTAGAAGTGAAATTGCTATCTCAATCAGACATGATAGATCTTGGGATTCCATGGAGCCTGATAATTTCCTTGAGGTACAACTTTGCCAATTTTTCCACAGAATCAGTCTGCCGCATAGGAATAAAATGCACTGATTTGGTCAATCGATCGACAATGACCCATATTGAATCAGCACCGGATCTTGCTTTAGGCAATCCCATGACAAAAGCCATAGAAATATCGAACCACTTCCATTCAGGAATTGCTAGAGGATGGAGAAGTCCTCCAGGCTTTTGGTGCTCAGCCTTGACCAAATTACAAGCGTGACATTTTGCGACAAACTCTGCCACACTTTTCTTCATTCCAGGCCACTAGAATGCTTTCTTTAGATCTTGATACATCTTGGTGCTACTAGGGTGAACTTGGTAAGCTGAATCATAACCTTCTACTATAATCTCTTGCTGCATAGATTTGGGAATCCACAGACGATCCCCTTGATAAATTGTATTACCTCGGAGCTGCAGATCAAAGTGATGACCACTCTTGATGTCCACCTTAAGCTTCAGGTAGTCTTCATCCTTGGTTTGTGAAATGGAGACGTCGTGATGAAATGTGGGTTCAACTGAACTCATGGATATTAATGTGCTTAACATGTCACCACGCACTGGCCTGATTTCAAGCTTCCGGAATTCTTCTTCCAGAGGACTAGATTGTATAAATGAAGATAGAGTAGCATGATGACTAAGTGCGTCTGCTATGATGTTCGCTTTTCCAGGATGATATTGGATGTTTAGATCGTAATCGCTTATTAGCTCGAGCCATCTTCGTTGTCGGCAGTTTAACTCGCGTTGGGTGAAGATGTACTTCAAGCTCTGATGATCGGTGAATATGGAACACTAGATGCCATATAGATAATGATTCCAGATTTTTAGGACAAAACCCACGGCTGCTAATTCGAGGTCATGGACAGGATAATTCTTTTCGTGTGTTCTTAACTGACGAGATGCATAGGCTATAAATCTTCCTTCTTGCATCAAAACACATCCCAATCCTATTCCGGATGCATCGGTATAGACTTAATAATTCATGCCTTCTTTAGGTAAGGCAAGAACTGGTGCATAGGATAAAGCATCCTTCAGAGTTTGGAATGCTTTCTCACATTCTGGGCTCCAGGCAAATGGTACTGCTTTCTGAGTAATCTTAGTGAGAGGAGATGCAATTTGCGAGAAACCTTTAACAAACTTCCTGTAGTAGCCTGCTAGTCCAAAGAAACTCCTAATGTCGGTCACATATTTTGGTTGTGACCAATCTTGGATTGTGCTTACTTTACTTTGATCAACTATGATTCCTTGGGAATCGACAACATGGCCCAGAAAAGCAACTGAATCCAGCCAAAATTCGCATTTAGAATATTTAGCGTATAGCTTATGGCTTCTGAGTTCTTCAAGTACTAAACACAGGTGATTCTCGTGATCAGTTTTATCTATTGAGTAAATCAATATATCATCGATGAAGACAATAACGAATTTATCCAAATATGTTTTCAGCACGCGCTGCATTAAGACCATAAAGATGGACGGTGCATTTGTTAAGCCAAAGGACATCACCAAAAATTCGTAATGCCCATAGCGGGTCCTAAACGCTGTCTTCTCAATATCTAAATCTTTAACTCATAATTGATGATATCCTGATCGCAAGTCTATCTTAGAGAAGATTTTAGCTCCAGATAGTTGGCCGAACAGGTCATCGATACAAGGCAGAGGGTACTTATTCTTAATGGTTACTTTATTTAATTCTCTATAATCGATGCACATCCTCATCGATCCATCTTTCTTCTTTACGAATAGCACTGGCGCTCCCCAAGGAGATGAACTCGGACGAATAAGACCCTTCACTAATAGTTCCTGGAGTTGATTGTTCAACTCTTGGAGTTCTTTTGGCACCATACGATACGGAACCCTTGACAGTGGTTGCGTTCCAGGAATTAGTGCTATGGCAAATTCTACTTCTCTCACCGGAGGAAGTCTAGGTAGGTCTTCAGGGAAAACATCAGGAAATTCACAAACTATATGATTCTCAGAAATAGGTACGGCTTCTCTCTTCTCTCCCAACATTGTCACAAGGTAAGCACTGCAGCCCTTCCTGACTAGCTTTTCTGCTGTCATCGCATTGATCAACGATAATTGAGTGCTAAACCTTCCAACGAATGATTTTGCTTTACTCCCACTACCCAATGTTTTTTTCTTCTTTTGGCAATTTATGGACGCGTCATGCTGGCTTAGCAAATTCATGCCTAAGATTATATCGAAGTTGGTGATTGGTAACACGATTAGCTTAGCCTCGTAGTGCTGTTCTCCAATAGGAATTTCCAAGTTGCAGAATTGTTGCGACTGCATACGGGCTCCCGAAGGTAACCCGATGCTAAATGAACTGGCTAATTGATAGGTTGGTAACTTGAGATTTTTAGCCCAACTTTCCGATACGAAGGAATGACTTGCTCCCGTATCGAAAAGAATGTTACATGTTTTGTTGTTTATTGAGAAAGTGCCTATGAGTACAGTGATTTGATAAGGGTGTAAACCAAGCATATATTAAATACTAAAAGAATAATTGCTGGGTACTGAAATAGCAAGAGCTGAAAGAAAAAGTTTAACTTTTAGGGCGTACCTGACACCACATCATTATTTTCTGGAGCAGAGGCAGGAGTTAACATGTATACCCTGGCAGGTGCTGAGGGTTGCTTATTCTGGGGCCTCTGACCCTGGCGATCATAGTTGGGCTTTTGCGCTGGTACAATGGCTTTAGAGTTTGTGGTAGCGGCCAGCATGATTGCAGGAGTAGGCTCTTGACTGTTGATCGACTGGGCTCGATATGCTTGTTTGTGGCGGGAGTGGTTGATGATCACCCCGTCGATTGTGTCCTTCTCCTTGCACTCAAAATATAGATGACCCTTACGGCCACAGGTGAAACATACACCACCGAAGTGGTAGCATTTTCCATAAAGATGCATTCATTTGCATTCAGATTTATGAGGCTGGGGTTGTGCTGAGTCCATGTTGTAGACCTTTGCCAGCTTATAATGGCAAACCGTTCTTCCCTTGACTGCATGACTGTCGTTTTTTGCTTTCGGTCCAGTTGACCTTGAAATCCTTCCTGCAGATGGACTTCTTCGATTAATTCAGTCAGTGTCTTGATCTGACGGGATACTAGATGCGCTTTGATGGAGTCTCTCAGGCCTTTTGGGAAGCGGTGACATTTGGACACCTCCATTATTACCAAATCTGGAACGAATCGTGATAGCCTCCTAAATTCCTATTCATAGTCAAACACAGAATTATTGCCTTGTGTGAGATGGAGGAGTTCATCCTCCAGAATTGCTTGAGCTGATGCCAGGATGAATGCTTCACGGAATGCTTCCATGAACAGGTCCCATGGAATGTCTTCTACTTCACACTCCGCAAATCTGCTATTTCGCTCATTCTCCCACCAATACTTCGCCTCTTCTTGAAATAAGTAAGTCACTAGACGGATGGCCTTAGAGTTTGGGCATTTAATAGTGGCAAAGCTCTTCTCTATTAACTTAACCCATGTTACGGTGTCCATGGGGTTTAGTGCCCCATTGAATGTAGGAGTTCGAAGAGGAAGGAAACTATGTAGGATTCCGTCCCCAGCATAGTATGACGATGATGATCCCGCTCGAGGAGCAGATTGCTGTTTAACTGAGAGGATAAGAGCACGGGTCTCTTGTGCCTGTTGCACAGTGCTATCAATTAAGGCTTTTAACAAGCTAGCCATAATATTGGAGTCTTCTGGTCTGCTTGACAACACCACCGTGTTCTTAATTGGGGTAGGAGCAGACGGAGAACCATGATTCATGGCTGTAAGTATGAGTATGAATTTAGAACATAGAGGTTTTACTAAAATTTCTTTTATTTCTTTCTCATAGGAGAAGATACATAGAAACATATACTAAATTAAATGATATGATGAGACTCTCTAACATCCTAGTTATAATATTCTACCCAAAAGGCAACACAGAAGTCATCATTGGTGAGTATGTGGCTCCTCCGAGCTAATCTCCTATAAACCCAATACCACCAATGACTCGCTGATCCCCTCAGTAGGATCTCCACAATCTCCAAACGATGCTCCTTTGGACAGGCCGTCTCTTGTAGTGCAGTGGTAACACGATCCAGCCATTCTCTGGATACTACTGAAATACTGGTGCCTCCAAACGATGAATGGGCAAGAATCTTGTCTAGTACTTCAACTCTGCGAGGTGACACTCCATCTATGGTCCTTTCGTAGATCTGACTGTCTCGATGATCGTCTACCCAGTAGTCTTCAAACCTCCTAAGATAGAACGGAATTGCTGACAGCGAGTAGTCCATCCCTAGAATATTTCAACCCATAAGTATTTTATTTGTAATTTATTATTACCTACAATTGTTCGTTCAAGTTCTAAGATGTTCGTTTTAGAATTTACACATTCAATTAATTCATTATGTGCGTTAATTTCCTAGGGTGTCAACATTCGAAACATATTTTTTCCCTTTTTATTTCTGTGACTCCTTAATGAAATTTGTTTTTCTGGATGATTGCTTTGCACTACACTTAGTCACTTGTGATCTTGGCCTGACACAGAGAATAGATCATAAAGTAGATAGGATCAACTTCTTATCCGACACTTTATGATACTTCTCTGATACCAACTATAATGCCCCGTCCCGTCGCCACGCGCAAAAGAGAAAAGTAATGTACCTCAACCTTGGCGGCGGAGCGGTGCACTACTAAGGAAGGTCGGGTATACAAGCAAAACCTATCTCCTCGAATAGGCTAGTAAGAACTGAGCCATGCTGAAGGCTGCTAACTCAAATTCTAAGAGTAGGATCGAGATCCAATACCTAAGATAAGAGTGAAATGCTTATCTTAGATATTAGGCTAGTACATGTACAAGGTCCAAGGAGGTAAATAAGAACCTGATATACGTTATCAATATATATCAGCATTTCCAGTATGTGGATCACATCATAAAACTAAGTATAATAGTATAACAGGGTGCGGAAGCTAAAAGCAAACCATCCAGAATATATTCATCACAAGCAGTAATAGCCATTCGTCTCAGAAAAAAAAAGTAAAATACATCCAGAGCTTATTACAAATAGATTTAAAATGCAGAAACATAAAGAGTTTATTTATAATGCTGAAATGAGCTAATAAGTAAAAGTAGGTGCTCAATCTACTACATCTCCACATGCTCCTCTTGGGTCTCCAGTACGTCCTCCTGACCTGTCTCCACAAACTGCTCAGGATCTAGCAAATTGCTGGATCCCAAAAGTACCCCGTGTTAGACAAGAAGTCTAACACATCGAAATTAACTATACAAAACTAAACTAAACATAACAAACAGAAAAGTAAAGCAAAACTGTAAAAGAACTGAGGAAAAGCACATAGTAAAGAAAACTGTAAATGCTAAGTAAATAGAGCAGTAAAGGGCAATTAAAGTGATGCTATTGCCAAATGAAAATTGAAAGTAAAATAACACTATGACGAAAGAGATGCTATATGCTGCACTATATGTCACTAAAATGATGCACACAAATATGCTACACCATGATATATCCCAGAACTATCATTAATGGCTTATGAGTAGTATGGTCCAATGTAAATACAATAGTTAGGAAGTCAGTATAGCGATGCAGATGCACCCTGAAATTCCCCAGTCTGTGTATATCACATTCCGTAACCTATACAATATCACTGATACCCATGTATCACAATAGAAGGAATGAGTCAAATTCATGTTTATGCTTATGCTTATGCCACTATGTTGAATGAATGCAAAATTCAATGAAGAGTTTAGTGAGAAATGATAATGAATTCTAAGTCCCCACTGTGCTGAATCCTTCTAAAAGGATTCTGACTCCTAACTTCTAGCTTTTGATTAATTAAAGTTGCATATCTATTTAAAGATCACTAGATGGGGTGTTTGTATACACATATTTAGTATAATACAAGAAAAGTGGCTCCTATTACTTAATTTCATTAGGCCACCCTAACAAAGCGATCTTCATTAGATGGCATCACCCGATGGTGATTTTGTATCTCAAGCTAAATATTAAGATGATCTACTCACAACCATACTCAGTGTCTTAAGGGACATAAATCTCATTACTTAGTTTATTTGAGCCACACCTATTGAAGCGGTCTTCACTAGGAGGCATTGCCCGTTGGCAACTTGTATTTCAATTAAACTAAGGAATGAGTACTCATTTAATACACTCTTAGGCTTGAATGATTTATTCTAATGGGACTGTATTCGTCTAATCCTGTAGGATAGAACCTGCTCATAAGTCCTTATTAGAATGAATCAACCAATTCTGAATATTACTAGAGAAGCAGTACTATGGGTATACTATACTACACCACCCAATAATCAGGGTTCTCACAAGACTATTTAATAGACCAAGGAATTATCAAAGCTAGTAATACTTATACTCACTGGGTGAGAATTATACAAGGTTTCACTAACTTGTGATCAAGGATCACCCAACATAGATTCTACCATGAGAGGAAGTGTCACTCTAAGGTTTTTAGGTGAACTCTACCACAAGAGGTTAAGATCAATTTCTAAGGCTTCAAAGGTTATCCAAACTGCTACCTCAATGAATCATATAAGGATCTCCTACCACAGGGTAGTTGTATTTTAGGTCTTTTGAATATTTTTAGAACAACCTTATGAAGAAATGCTTAAGATCTCCCATTCTAATTTCTAATATTAACACTTTTGATTCTATTCTGTACTTAAATTTAGAATGATCAGACCAGATGATTAAGCTATCTGATCACACCTTAATGTAGGGATTAGAGATTTAAATCCACAATATTATTAAAGTTTAAGATCATTTATTAAATCAGATAGTTTTATTAATCTTTTATGCTAATAGGCTTGCTTAGGAGCAAATTAAGAATCTTAAGATTTGGTTCAGATTGAAAAGTCACATAGGACTATTATTAACCTTAATTTGTCTAATTCAAAGGTTTAGAATCAATATCAAATAAGAATGCATTACTGGAAAATGTCAAGTCCATATTCTTATAATCAAGTTGATTAAGTTAAGGTTCGTAAGGATTTTGACTTTAATTAAGTATATTAGGGTTGGACCCCTATCTTTTCTATAATTAAGATCATGAATTTGGTTAATGATCAATGTCAAATCAGTGAGTTAATTTTTTATTATTGGTGGGAATCTCAGACCTAGATCAAGTCTTAAAAGCTTGATCGAGTTCTTCAGATTTCTTAAGTTAATTAAGGTGTTTAAGGTTCTCAAATTTAGATTGGATCAAGTTATACTTACTAAATTTACCAAGATGTTTTCAATACAGCTAACTTAATATTATAAGTCACTTTTGATAATCAAATTTTTATAAAATAGGGGATACTTAGTGCTAATCAAACCCTAATTCAATTCAAAATGGATTAGCACATAAGTATAAATCCAACCATCAGGATTACATGGAATTTAGCACACTAGTTTTGTTTAATCATATATTTAATCAAAGCCTATGTTTGCTAAGATCCAGTAAGTACAAACACTAATTTTTACTAATTAAGATTTAACAAAATTATGGAATATGTTAAAATACATAACTTAGAAAAATAAATCCCCTAGCACATGCATTATACTCATCATAAGTGAACTAATGGCACCATAAACATGCAATTTGAATAAGTACAGTTACTGAATCACCCTAATTAAGATCCATTATAATTAAGCAATAATTAAAGATCTAACCATTAGATGTCCATTTTTATTTTATATTCTGGTCCCTTATGTTTTGCTGATCATTTTCATATATAATATCATAGGATTTGGACAACTGGATTAAAAGTTATTAAAATAATACATCCTGTATTTTATTTAATCAAAATCCTATGATTTGAATATTGGAATTATTTTCCTTAAGGAAAATAATTCCAATAATTCAATATTAATTAAAACGGCTCGGCCCTTAATCCGAACCGCACGGGTCTACCGGGACCCGAAGACCCGGCACTATCGCATAACGCGGGTCATGGGTCGTCCCGGCCCGCACAGTGTCGTTGTCCCCGCTCCTTCTTCCCGAGCCAGGGATTCGATTAGGGGAAACCTAATCGCCAAATCCTGGCACATCCTAACCACGGCACGACCAGAACCCGATCGCTACACGATCATTGTGGTCAAACACGTCGAATGGGACCCGAAGCCCTCTGTGAGACAGTCTGGATGGATCGAACCTTACTCACCCGAGGGCTCCTCTTTTGGAGCTACTGTGGGGAGATAATTCTCCCCACAGAGGCCACGCCAGACCCCAGACTCGATCCCTACAGCATCAGGGAGGTGAGGTGGATCGAAGCCCTCTGTTCTAAGGGTCTGGGATGGTCTGGATCATCGGGTTCATACTCGATCGAGGCGATCCTTAAGAAGTTTAATCCGATCGATCGATTCGATTGATCGGGGCTAGCCTAGATCTTAACCTCGATACCCTTGGGTTTGAGACAACAATACGGACTCAGGTGCATCAAAAGGGACAAGGTCCGAGCCTCGTTGGCTCGAAACCGGTAAGTGGGGTACCTGGTTTTGTCGGGATTTCTTACAGACGCTGCAGAGGGGGATACCAGCTGGCTGAGCTCCCTTGGATTTCTCTAAGAGTTCTTGAACTCCAGGAGACTCTCCTATCAGTGGTACGCAAGCTCAGAAATTCCATGAAGAAGCTCAGCAGCTCGGGAATTTAGCAATGGGAGCTCAGGAATGGCGGAAGGAAGCTCAACTCCAATTGATCAGCAAGGATCAAATGGAGGAGTGCTAAGGCTATTTATAACCTCAAGGGACTGTAAGGAAGTTTCCAGAGGCTCCAATTGGGCTGGGGAGGGTCGGAGTGGTCGGGCCATGGCCGAGCTCTCGAATTTCCAATTCAAGCTCGACCGGGTCACGAGGCCCGATTGGGAGCACCTTGCCAAAACGGGAGGGATCCCAACGGCATGCTGAGGTGGAAGCGGGAGTGGGGGACAAGATGGGCAGCTGGTGGTACAGGGAATCTCTTGGGCGGGTGCACGAGCGCGTGGAGACGAAGATCCACAGTACCGGGTGCCTTGGATGTCGTTTGATCGATCGATCAGATGGCGCTACAGCTGGGATCGCCCGGATCCTAACGGTCGATCGCGGGGATGATCCTGGCCATAGGATCCATGAGGTGGATCCAACGACGGATCCGTGGTTCTGCGGGATCTGATCCTAGCTGTTTGATTAGTAAGGCGCGACGACTAGATTCACGGGGTGCCGCTGTCTCCTGACCCGGGCTCCGCAGTGGATCGCCCGCGGTCCACACAGCGGATCCCGGCTGTTAATTCAGGTATAAGGGTATAATTGCAATTATGAATTAATAGGAATCCTTATGTGCAATTAAACCATTTTAATTTAAATTGAATAATGGTCCAAATGATTTTCAAATTGCACCAAAAGTTCACTCTTAGCTAATTTGGGGGTGATGAATTCAAAAATGCAATCAAATTTTAATTATGAGATCAAAATATTTTACGTCTAATCTAGGGTATCTAGAGTGATCAAATTATCCTTTTGGACTTAGAGAAGTCCAATGGACTTCAAATTTTCTAGATAGGTTTAGATTAAGATTCTATAAGCAATGGTGATTGAAAAATTGGTCAGGTTACTTATATTTTTGCAAGGTAACAACCTAGGGTTGTTACAATACTGCACTTGAAAACCAGAATTATGGCCTTCTACCAAAATTTCTTGATGCATGGATTTAGGATTCCATAAGCAATCTCCATGATATACTACATTACCTTGCAGCTGGAGGTCAAAATGATAACCCCTTTCAATTTCCAATTTGAACTTCAAATAATCTTCATCCTTCATTTGGGAGATGGAGACATCACGATGAAATCTTGGTTCAACAGTACTCATGGATATTAGCATACTTAACAAGGCACCACGCACTAGCTTGATGTTGAGCTTTCTAAATTCTTCTTTTAAAGAACTTGACGCTATTTTGGATGAAAGTGTAGCATCATGACTGAGCGCATCAGCCACAATATTTTATTTTTTCGGTTGATATTGGATAATGAGGTCATAATTGCTTATGAGTTCGAGCCATCTTTGCTGATGACAATTGAGCTTAGGATGGGTGAAGATGTACTTTAAACTCTGATGATATATGAATATAGAACATTGAACACCGTACAAATAATGACGCCAAATATTTAAGGCAAAAACTGCAGAGGCTAATTCCAGATCATGGATAAGATAATTCTTCTCATGCGGCTTTAACTGATGAGACGCATATGTAATCACTTTTCCTGCCTACATTAATACACATCCTAAGCTTATCCCAAATATGTCGGTATAGACTTGGTAGTTGAGACCTTCTTTAGGTAAGGTCAGAACTGGGGCAGAAGAAAGAACATCTTTTAATGCATGGAATGCATTCTCACATTCTGAACTCTATACAAAAGGTACTACTTTCTGTGCCAACTTCATGAAAGAGACGCAATCTGTGAGAAGCCTTTAACAAACTTTCTATTGTAACCAGCTAAACCTAGAAAACCTTTGATATCAGTCATGGACTTTGGTTGTGATCAATGTTGAACTGTGCTTACTTTATTCTAATCAACCTTTGATTCCATGTATAACGATGACATGGACCAAGAAAGCGACTGAGTCAAGCCAGAATTTGCACTTAGAATACTTATCATATAATTCATGATCCCGCAGCTCTTCTAATACTAACTGCAAGTGATTTTTGGGTTCGGCTTCGCTTTTTGAATAAATCAAAATATCATCGATGAAGACGATGACAAATTTATTTAAATGTGCCTTTAATACACGCTGCATCAAATCCATGAAAATGGATGGGGCATTTATTAAGCCAAAAGACATTACTAAGAACTCGTAATGTCCATAGCGAGTTTTGAATGCTATCTTTTCTATATCTACCTCTCTAACTCTTAGTTGATGGTAACCAGATCATAGATCGATCTTGGAAAATACCTTAGCTCCATAGAACTGATCAAATAGATCATTGATTCACAGTAATGGGTATTTATTCTTGATAGTTACCATATTCAGTTCTCGATAATCGATGCACATACACATCGATCCATCTTTCTTTTTCACGAATAAAATTGACGCTCCCCAAGGAGATGAACTTGGTCGGATAAGGCCTTTCTTGAGCAACTCATAAAGTTGTTTGTTCAATTCTTAAGCTCCTTCGGCACCATACGATATGGAACCTTTGACAGTAGTTGAATTCTATTGATTAACTTAATTGTAAACTCTACTTCTCTAACTGGAGGAGGACCAGGTAGGTCTTCAGGAAAGACGTCAAGAAATTCATGAACTATTCAATTCTCTGAAATAGGGGACGACTTCTTTCTTATCTCCTATTATTGTTATGAGATATGAATCGCAGCCTTTCTTAACTAATCTTTCTATTTTCATCGCATTCATCAATGATGATTGAGTATTGAACCTTCCAGTAAGGGATTGGAATGACTGCCAAAAGTGATTTTCTTCTTTTGGCAATTTATGGACGCACCATGTTTGCTTAGCCAGTCCATACCCAAAATCATATCAAAATTTGCAATTGGCAATAAGATTAAGTTGTCCCCATATTTTTGTTCTCTAATAGGAATATCAATATTACAATATTGTTTGGATTGCATGCGGGCTCCGGAAGGTAACCCGATGCTCAATGAATTTACTAATCAATAGGTTGGCAGATTAAGAGTTTTAACCTAGCTTTCCGATACGAAGGAATGACTTGCTCCTGTCTCTAAAAGAATATTGCAAGATGAATTATTTATCATTAAGGTGTCTATGATTACAGTAGTTTTAATGAGAACTGATATTCAACCATTCTAAAATATTGAAACAGAAAAGGCTGAATACTGAAATGACAAGAACTGAATAAAATTTAAGATGTATCTGAAACGATGTCATTATCTTCAGGACCTGAGGCGGGAGTTAGCATGTAAACTCTCGTAGGAGCTGATGGTTGCTTTCCTTGAGGCTGCTGACCTTGGCAATTATAGGCCGGCTTTGGCACAGGAGCAAATGTGTTCTTGTTGGCTGCAGGCACTAGAGCTGACATTACTGCTAGGACTGGAGTCTGACTATTCAATGGCCGCGGGTGGAACACTTTATTATGATGAGTGTGATCGATGAGAACTTCATCAATAGTTGTTTTAGATTCGAACTGGTAGTAGCGGTGACCATCTCTGCCATAGGTGAAACATACATTGCCAAAGTGATAGCATTTACCATATGGATGAGCATGCTTGCACTCGGGTGTTTCATACTGGGACTGTTTTGCTTCCAGATTGAAAATTTTATCCACCTTGCGATGACCAAAATGTTCTCTTCTTGGCTGCACTAATGCAGCCTTACGCTTACAATCCATTTGCCCTTGAAATCCTTCTTGGAGGTGAGTTGCCCTGATCAATTCTACAAAGTTCTTGATTTGATGGGACACCAAATGAGCTTTTATAGAGTCCCTCAACCCCATCAGGAAGTGATGGCATCTGGCTGCTTTTGTTCTTACCAATTCCGAAACAAATCATGCTAGTCTTCAAAACTCTTGTTCATAGTTGAACACAGACCTATTCCCTTGTGTAAGGTTTAAAAGCTCATCTTCTAGAATGGCTTGAGCTGATGAGAGGATAAATGCTTCATGAAATGCATATCCCATGGGATATCTCTTCTAGCTCATAATTGACAAATTTATTGTTTCGCTCATTTTCCCACCAGTACTTTGATTCCTCTTGAAACGGGTGAGTGACTAAGCAATAGCTTCCAAATTTGGATATTTTATGCTAGCCTAATTTTTTTTGACCGTTATCAACCAAGTAATAGTGTCCATGGGGTTGAGAGCCCCGCTAAAGGTAGGTGTCCTTAATCGCAAGAAATTATGAAGAAGCCCGTCCCCTGAGAAGTGAAAGGAAGATGGAGCCTCTACTTGAGGAAGAGATTGTTGGCAAACACTTAGTATAAGGGCAAGAGTCTCTTGCGCCTGTTGTGCATTACTCTCGATCAACACCTTCATTGGATTCACCATAAGATTCATTTCATCGGGTGTGCCCGAGGGCGAGACTGTGTTCTTAATCGGCGTGGGAGCAGAAAGAGATCTGGGATTCATGGTTATAACTGCAAGTATAAACTTAGCGAAAAATAAAATTTCATTATTGTTTAATTCACTACTTTCTCAAAAGAGAAGTTACATAGATCCACAAAATACAAAACTGAGATGAAAGAAATAGCATAATAATATCTACAAAATCCTAGTTACAAAATTCTGCCCAAAATGTAGCATAGAAGTCATCATAGGTGACTATGTGGCTCCTCCGAGCTAATCTCCTATAAGCCCAAAACCACCAATGACTCACTGATCCCCTTAGTAGGATCTCCATGATCCTAAGATGATACTCCTAGAGACAGGTCATCTCTCAAAGTGTGGTAGTAACCCGGTCCAACAACTCTTTGGCTAGTGCTGAAAGACTGGTACCTCCAAAGGATGGATGGACAAGGATCTTGTCCAGCACTTCAACTCCGTGAGATGAAACCTCGTCGACGATCCTACCATAGATCTGGTCATCTCGAAGGTCATCTATCTAGTAGTCTTCAAACCTCTTAAGGTAGGACTAGAATGCTGACTGCGCATATTCTTTTCCTAAAAGTAACCCAACTTATAACTACTTAATTCATATCATTATTATTATCTTTGATGTTCATTCAAATACTAGGATGTTCAATTTATGTTTAACAGTTTGCTATTCAATGATGTTATTATGTGCGTTCAATTCCTAGGATGTCTGTATTCCAGACATACTCAAATTTTCATTTTTGAGATAACTTGATGAACTCTTGGATGTTGCTCTTCCTGCACTTAGTAACCTGTGATCTTGACCTGATATAGAGAGCTAATCATAGAGTATAAAGGGACAAGCTCCTCATCTAATACTTTGATACTTCTCTAATACCAACTGTAGCGCCCCGCCCCATCATCGCGGGCAATATAAGTATAATCAGATTGGCGGTGGAGCGGCGCGCTACATGGGAAGGAATAACCCATCTCCCAAAATAGGCTAACTAAAGAAACTAGCCACACTGAAGGCTGCGAACTCAACCCAAGGGAAGGGTCGATAGTCGATACTTAAGATAAGAGTAAAATTTGTATCCTAAGTATTGGACTAATAAATACATTGGATTAAAAAGGTAAATGAAGAATCTAATGTATGTTTTCAAGATATATCAACATTTCCAACATGCTGATCACATCAAAATACTAAGTATAGTAATAGAATAATAGAGTGCGGAAGCTAAAGCAAAATATTCAGAATACATTCATCACAGAACAGTAGTAAGCATTTATCTCAGAAAAAAAAAACTAAAAGTGCATCCAAAATTATTACAAACTATTTACTAAGTAATACAATAGTAATGTCTAGCAAATAAACTGAAACAAAGGCAGGAAGGTGATGAGGCTGAAGGAGGGTCCACTAAGGCTCCACGTACTCCTCCTGGATCTTCTGTGAGTCATCCTGCCCTGGCTCAGTAACTGCTCGAGATCTAGCAAATTGCCGGATCCCAAAAGTACCCCATGTTAGACAAGAAGTCTAACACATCAAAATTAAACTAAGCAATTCTAAAAATAGGTGCAATGAAATAGTAAAGTAAATAGAACTGTTGAAAAATTGTAAAGGAAACTGAATAACTTAAACTATGCAAAATTGAGTAAATTAAAATTAAGCTGTAATCTAAGTGCTAAAAATAACTAAAAATAATTAATGGTCTAAAACTGATGTAAAAACATCCAATGCTGTACTATATGTCTCTGAATTCACGCATTTGAATAGACCACAATACTGTATGCCACTGATATGCAACTGAACTTTCACAGAACTATTATGAGCCGTAAGATCCAATGTCAACAAACATCCTATTAGGAAATTTTACTATGATGTCTCAACATCCTGAATTTCCCCTAGTTGAGGTATACAATATTTCATAACTCATAAATCATCACTGATACACATACATCATGCTCATGCTCTTGCTTATGTTTCTATACTAGATGATTTAAATCTAGAAATCCAGAAATGTTTGAAATTAGATTATGACTCAAATGTCGCCATTGTACAGAATCCTCCTAAATGGATTCTGACTCCTAAATTCTAATCTCAATAATTAGCTTTAGTTATGATTTTACTTACGATCATCAATTGGAATGATTGTATATATATTGGGTATGTATCCAAGAAAGTGTGATTTAATACTTAGCTTGTTTAAAACTGCACTTATTGAAGCGTACTAAGATAGAAGGCAGAACTCGGTCGCAGCTTACATCTCAACTAAGATGTTAAATACTCTAATTATAAGCATACTAAATATTCTAAAGAGGGTAACTTAAATTACTTAGTTTGTTTAAAACTGCACTTATTATAGCGCACTAAGATAAAAGGTAGAACTTGGTCATAGTTTATATCTCAAACTAAATGTCTAGGTCCCTAATGACAACACTCTTAAGGTTAATTAATTTTCTCTAAGAGAGATTGTATCCGCCTAAGCCCGCAGGATAGCACAAGGATAAATCTTACTTAGAGTAACTCAACAATCTCTGAATACTGCTGGAGTGATCCAACACTATGGATACACACTACTATATCCAACTAATAATCTGGGTTCAATCAATCTTATTTAATCACCAAGAATTTATCTAATACTATTAATCCTTATTCTAATTGGGTGAGTCTTACCAAAAGATCTAAATATGTGACCAAGAGGTCACTCAACATAGGTCACTACCACATGGAAGAATCTCAATCTAATATCTTAGGTGTATTCTACCACAAGGTTTGAGATCATCTTCTAAGGTTAGGGAGGATCATCTAGGTTCCTACCTCAATATGTCACAATAAGGCTTTCTTACTTCAAGCCGTAACACTCTTTGGGGCTTTTAAACATTTTAAGCACTCCTAAGAAAAATCCTTATGATCTCACTCTTATACTATTTAAGCTTAAAGATTCAGTGTTAATTATCAACTTAGATTAAAGTGGTTAGATCAAATGATTAGATCATCTGACCACATTCTATTCAACAATTATGGGATTAAATCAAAGATGTTATTGGAGTTAGATCATTTGTTAAATCAATATATTTCAATTATCCACCTTATGCTAATAGTCTGGAATAAGAGAAAATCAAAGATCTAAAGCTTAGATTCAGATACAGTCACATAGATTCATTAATAACATTAACATTTCTAATTCAATGATTTAAGATTAGTACAAAAATCATATGCAATATTGGAATAACGTCAATCAAATTATCTTACAATCAATTCATTTGATTACGTAGTTAAAGGATTTAGATCCTTATCACTTAGGTTAGGGTTTGACCCCTATCCTTACTCAATTAAGATTAATTGTTAATTTATAAATCAAATGTCAAATCAATAAATTATTGATGTATTATTGGTGGCAATCTCAGATATGGGTAAAGTATTAATAACTTGATCAAAATCTTAAGACTTCCTAAGATTAATTAAGAAATTTATGTATTTAATTGAAGTTTGTTGACATGATCAGTTGTTTATTAACATGAATGAGTTAATTACATCTACCCCACTATTATGAAGCATATTAACAAAAAATTTCAGAAAAATAGAACTAATCAAACTTTAATCCAACATTAAAGGATTAGCACATAATTACAAATCTAACCATCAGAATTTCATACAACTTGGCAAATACATTCTATACAATCATGCAAATAATCAGAGACTAAGTTTACTAAGTTTGTATAAGCAGAAACCCTAAATTTCTCTAATCATGCTTTTATAAGTTTAGGGCATAATTAAGAATACAGAAATCAAAAACTTAATCTACTTAGCACATGCATTCTACTAAACATACGTAATATAATGGCACCTTAATTATGCAATTTGACACAGCATACATGCTAATCAACCCTAATTAAATTATGCAATAATTAGGCTAATTCAAAAAATCCAACCATTAATAGTTCAATATTATTTTATATTCACATCCCTGATGATTTGCTGATCATTTTGGTATAAAATATCATAGGATTTGGGCCAGTGGATCTAAAGTTATCACATTATATTAATTTGCATTTTTCCAATTTAATTTCCCTATGATTGGATTAATTGGATTATTTTCCTTAAGGAAAATAAATCCAATTAATCAGATTTATTAAAATGGGTTTGGCTCATTAACAAAACTGCGCAAGTTGACCGGGGCATTGGGAACCCGGCACTATCGCACAGTGCGGGTCACGGGCTGACCCGACCCACACAATTTCATTATCCTCGATCCCTCACCCCGACCCTTAGCCCGATTAGGGAAACCCTAATCCACTAATTCCCATGCACCCATACCATGGCACGACCAACTAACGGTCTCTACACGCTCACCATAGCCAAATGTGTTGATGGAGACCTGAAAGCTTCTGTGAGGTGGTCTGGATCAGCCAGACCTTACTTACCGAAGAGCTTCCTTAAGGAGCTATTATGGGGAGACAATTCTCCCCACAAAGACCATGATTAGCCCAGGGATCAATCCCTACACCTTCTGGGAGGTGAGGCGGACCGAAGCCCTTTGGCCTTGAGGGCATGAGGTGTGGTGATTCCTGAGAGATCAGGCCATGGCCGAGCTCTCAATTTTCTAAATTGAGCCCACCGGAGCTCGAGGCCCAATCGGGGTTCTTTGCCAAGATGGGGGAGCTCCTAACGACCTGCTGAGGTGGCTGAGGGAGTGGGAGATAGACCTGGCAGCTGGCAGTATGGGAGGGATCATCTGTCGGGCACGAGCGAGAGGAAGATGAAGGTCCATAGTAGCTGGGCCTTCGGATGTCGTCTTATCGATCAATCAGATGGCATAACGATTTGGATGGCTCAGATCCTAACGGCCGATCATGGAATCGGTTGGGCAGATCCAACAGCAGATCCGTGGCTCTGCGGATCTTAAATCCCAGTCATAGGATCCACGGAAGGAACCGCGGGATGAACTGGGATTCCTCTGCCGGATCACCCGCGGTCCCGGGCTCCATAGTGGATCACCAGCGGTCCACATAGCGAATCCCAATGGTTAAATTGGTTGAGGGTATATTTGCAAATTTAAATTGTTAGAAACCCTAAAATGCAATTAGATCATTTTAATTTAATTTGAATTATGGTTTAAATGATCTCCAAAATTTTCCAAACTTTCACCTCTAGCTAATTTGGGGGTAAGGAATTTAAAAATACAATCAGATTTTAATTTTGAGATCAAAATATTTTAAGTCTTAATTAGGGCATCTAGACTTGACAAAATGCTAAGTGGACTTAGAGAAGTCCAATTGACTTCAAATTTTCAGGATAAGCTGAACTTGATATTCTAAATGTAATGGGATCAAAATTAATGTCTAATTAAATTGAGAATTGAGGTGAGCTGGAGCTTCCAAAGGTTTGCTGCAGCTAGCAGAGGGTCTGAGCACCAGACACGCACCCTCTATCTGTGGCACGCAGTAGCTGAAATGCTAGGATTTATTGAGAGCATGGGAAGAGAATAAACTTAAATTGGAGAATTATAGGGAGGAAAGGGTCTCGCTGTGATTCCAAGATGAGTATTTATTGGTGCAAGGGTAACTAGGGGTGGCTGCTGAGGTTGGAAACTATGGCACAGGCTTGGCCCGAAGGTGCTTCAGCACTTACCTCAATTGAAGTGGATCAGGCCTCGACCTCAGCTGGGCGTGCTTGGATGGTGAAGGCAAGGATCACAATGCCCTCCATAACATGGCACCAGAGCTGCAAACTAGCTTGGCAATGTGGTTGTACGATGGGATCTTCTTGTTGGGAGCGAGCTGAGGAAGGAGACGATCCATAGTCGCGTTAGTCTCTAGGAGCGTCTGATTGATCTTTGGTTGTAGCGGAATGGTCCTGATCCTTAGATAACTAATGGCCGAGCATGGACATTAGATCAGACATCGGATTGGATCAAGATATTCAATGGGAGATCGGGGATACTTAAGGCAGATGGCTAGATATCGTTGGATCCCATCTCAGAACTGTGGAACGGTCGAGATCAAACAGATCTGATCGAAGGCGCGAGCTGTTGGATCAGTTCCACAGAATCAAGGGTCTGGATGGCGCCAGCGGTTTGGAGGCCGACCGTTGGAGGGAGGATATATTTACAATTAGAAATTGTCATAATCCATAATTTGCAATTGAATCAATTTAAATTAAATCCAAAATAGGCCTAAATAACCTCCAAAATTTCCCAAAATTTCATTATTAGCAAATTTGGGGGCAATGAATTCAAAAATGCAATTAAATTTTAATTTGGAGATTAAATTATTTTGGTTAATATTCAGGATCTAAAAATAGGCAAAATAGCCAAAATGCTCAAATGAGCTCCGATGGATTTCAAACTTCTAGGGTTAGGTTTAAATGACCTATTGAGTCAAATTAAATGAAAATCAAATGTTAGTTTAGCTTAAATAAACTTGGTATGGCTTGGGTAATAACAAGAGTTATTATAGTACTTAAGTAAATAAGTTAAGATAAGTTTATAATGTTGGCATTTTAGATTGGAGGCTGATTGCTGCTATGAGGAGGAGATCCCAAGGTGAAGCCCTAAAGAAGCTACACTGCAAGAAGCTTCTTGAATGTTGGAGAAGACACTCCAAGTGGTAGCTGCTTCCTCTCCTCTCTGTATTAGAGTAGGAGCTTGTGTATTTCTAGTCAAGGATAAGCACATTGAAACTCTGTAATATTCAAGTTCTCACAATGATATTTTCTATGGTGTGGCTCCATAGTTTTTACCATTCTTAGGTTATCCATGTAATCTTTTGTATTTGGATATTTGTGTGCTTATGATTATCTTGCATGCATGTACAATGTGATTCTCAACTTATGGTTTTATGATTCCAGATTTGTTTGGTAACCGTCAACGTAACCCTGGTCCTCAATCAATTGAGTGAAAAATCAAATCACTTTCACTACGGAGAGTATGTACAGTGGTGCAGGAAGGTTCAAGATTTTATCTTATACCAATAAGAAAGAGTTTCATCAAGTATCTTGTGGGGAGAATTTGCTTCCCAAAGTAAACCCTTGGACCTTGGCTCAAATGATTGAGGTCCCAGCATCACTAACCACTACACACGGGGCTTTGGTGTGCGATTAATGCATCTTTATAGAGGGAAGGTGCAGTGATAGATAGTAAATACATGTCTGTGCTCACACGCAAGTGTACATGGTCTGAAGTAATAAGTTGGAATGGTTAATTCTGGATTTATATCGTCCACAGGGAACAGTGGTTTTTATACTAACTTCTATCTTCTTTCAAAAATGTTTAGAATAATCATTTTTTTTGTTTTAGTTTCGTTCCTAGATTAATAATACAAAGCACTTTAATTTAGATATTATATGATTAAGGAGAGAGAGTTGGGATTCATTATGTGACTCGTAAAGACTCGATGTTCTAATTATTGTCATTGCAATATGTATAGTGATTTTACTATGCCTAATCAATAAAGTGAGCCTTGCCTTCCTTAAACTGGTCCTCTAATTCCAACAGGTTCAAATTTAGTTCACAAGGAGAACACTCTAGGGGTTCTACCTCGGCACATAGATTCTTATGAGATCATAATTAATTTAATTTTGTTTTCCTACGTCTAGGTTATTAAAACATTCTTTTAGTTCATTAATCTCACAAGCTTTAATTCCCACCAATCTGCATCATGAGCTACACACGCAGTTTAGTTAAGGGAGAGAATTCATTAGACCCAATGGACTATGTCACATCATCCATAGGTGTTTGATTATCTCTCCCTCCTTCTACTTTACTGAGCCATAGAGCATGATTGGAGGGGGCTTGGCTCACAAGCTTCGACTTCATGGATGAGCTTAAGGTGTGGTGCTAATGGGCTTGAGAACTTATCACGTAGCTCTCAGCTCTATTGCCCTCACTCTATGCTCTATTCCAATTAGTGATCATTAAAGCACAAGTCTTTTAATAAAGATTTATATTTGATTAAACATTTATATATTTAAATTAAAACATAAGAATAAGTAAACATTAAACTCATATTTTATTCATTGCAACTTCAACATACAACACCATACTCCTTACTTAGCACATAATTTCAGCCCAACCCTCTCCAAGGAGGGCTTAGCATTCCATTACAGATTCAATACATCATGAGATATAAAAGAACATGAACCTTTACATCAGTTTACAGATAAAGAAATCAAGATAAGGATGAGAAATGATACTAGGAATAGCCCTAAACTTCTAGGATTCTCTTGGTTCTTCTCTTTCCTTCTCTTTTTTTCTTCATGTTCCTTTGCTTCTCTTCCTTCTTGAACTTGCAAGGTCGATCTAAAATTCTTCCTTAGAGAGTTCTTTCTCTTTCTCCAACAACAACCTCTTTTATGGTCTTAGAGTATTGAAAAATTTGGGAACCATTATATGGCCTAAAAATGTCCTTAAATATGGAAGCTCTCAGCCCTTTTGTATTAATCCTAAGTGACTTTTCATCTCCCCTTGCTTTATTGTAAGCCATTCATGTTTTGTTCCAATAATCCAATGGAATTCAGCAGACTTTTAAAATTAGTTCAGTTCTCAAAAGGCTGGGGAAGGCCAAAGGTTGGAATTTGCAGCCTCCCAATGCTGTTATTAATGTTGATTATGGGCATTTCTGTGTCGGCCATTGTGGCACACTGTAGCAATCGCATTTGGTTCTATTGAATTTGGCTCCATGTATGCTGTTATGCTGAAGATTCATCGTAGAGCGCTGTGGCAGCTTTTATCCAAAGATTGTTCCGCTGCAGCGTGTTGTGGAAGCTTTGATCCAAACACAATTCCGCTACAGCGCACTATAATGAGTTGAGTTAGATCAGATTCTCACCACGGCATGCTTTGGAAGTTTGAGTTTCAAATTTCACTATTCAATTAATTCTTATAATGTTTCAATTAATATTATTGAAATGTCGTCGTGGCTCGCTGTGGCGATTTGAGTTTCAAAATTCATTGTTCCATAAATTCTTATAATGTTTCAATTAATATTATTTAAATGTTGTCATGGCTCGCTGTGGCATGCTACGGTGCACTACAGTGGTTATCTTCCAGGATGTGCAGGTCAAGTTCTAGGTCTCTTCTTTTTACTCATCCGCCATGGCCTGCTGTAGTGTGCTATGGCCCGCTGTAGCACGATGTGGCGCGCTACAATGATTTTCATCCAGAAAGTACTCATTTTGCTCCAGCTTGCCTTCTTTCCAATTTTTTTTGAAAATGTAAGAATTATAATCAAAGTATATAGGCTCATATAGTGTTTTGTATGTTCTTACTCACTTATTTTAATATAAATCTTGGGATCATCATGGAGCGATCAAGAAAGGATGGCGGCATGGCTTGGCGATCAAGAATTTAGCAGTTGAAGTCAGTCCTAGCGACATGCTTGTTGAGGATTCCTCCGAGCACGGAAGAAGCACAGTAGCAGGCCTGGTCGGATCCCGACCCACACGGTTTGGATTTTGGGTTATATTAAGAACCCAGTTTTCTTTATTTAATTTCCTTAAGGAATTATGTGATTAATTATTTATCGTATGATCCATTAATCAAAAACATTTCTAACAAATTAATGAAATAATTCTTTTAATTTAAATCAAAATGGTATGATCCAATAAACCATGTGACAAACTGTAAATTACACGTCTGCGCTTGCACGCAAGTGTATGTGATCTGAAGTAATAATTTGAAATGTGAGTTCCGAGATTTATCATCCTAAGGGAGTTTTGTGTTTTGTTACTAAGGTATATTTATGTTAAATAATGTTTAAATTATGCATGTTTTGTTGAATTGGTTCCTAAATAGGTACAATAAATCTTAGTAGAAAGTAACTATGATAAAAAGGAGAGGAGACTTGGGTCTCTCCCACAGGAAATGTTAGTTGACTCATGTATGATGATTCCTCAAGCTTTGGTCTTTGTTACTTAATTTTATGTAACTTAATCAAGTGCACATTGTCCTCCTTAGAGTTTAACTCCAAGATTTACAATTTCAAATCTCGTGCTTGAAATGAACACATAGTCAGTTCTATTTTAGCACAAAGATCCTTATAAGATTTTAGATTATTAGTTTTCCTCTCACTCCTAGTTTCTAGGTATGAGAGTTGTTTCTTTATTTAAGATCTTACAAGCATTGATTCCACTAAAAGGATCACGTGCATCATGCATAGTTTAGATAAAGGAGTGATTTCATTTGGGCTCAATGACTATGTCACCTCATTCATGAGCTCTCAAAGAATCCATTCCCTTCCTTCATGTATGCTGAGCAGCAGAGCTCATTTAGTGAGCCTTAGCTCACACACTTCAACACCTTAGTTGAACATAGATCAAGGTGAACTAAGCTCAAGAACTTTCTCACATAGTTCTAAGCTTTTGCACACTCATCATACCAGCTCCAAACTAAGGGCGAGCTTTGGAGCACAAGACTTTTTAGTCCTTAAAGTCATTTAGTCCTTCATCATTTGGTCCATATTCAAGTCCATAATAGTCCTTTTCATATCTTTAACAATTCATTTAATTAACAAATATTTTTTAATGCTTGAGGAAATTTTTCATACATAATAATCTCTTTCAATTCATGTAGGATTGCCCCAACCCTCCCCAAAGTGGGAGTTTAGCTCTCCTTTACACTAGAGATAAAAAAGAACAAATACATGGATAAAGACCCTTTCATGATTAATTAAGAAAAAACATAAGACAAGAGTTAGAGAGTACTAGGAACGTTCATTTGATGAAGTTCTCTAGATTTCTCCTCTTCTTGCTCTTGGTTGTTTTTCCTAGGTCCGTAGTGCTGCCTTTCTTCCTTCTTCTCCTTGGCAATAGGAGTTCTTCCACCCTTGGAGAGTTCTCCTTCTCTTCTATGCAGCCCTCTCCTTACTTAGGAGTATTTTTGAGCAAAGTTAGGAACCATTCTTAAGTGAAGAAGAGCTGTATTTATAGAGGGGCTGCATTCCTCTTCTTCCCTTTCAAAATCTGCTTTTCCCTCTTCCATAATTCTGCTATAATGATTGCAAATCCAACTTGAGGGGTGAAGTGACCTCAACTTTTCCATTCTTTAATCTCCACATCACTTCAAAATATCATTTTTCCATTTAAAAATAATTATGTTGCAGAAAGAATGATGGCTGGGAGATAAGGAGCACATTAGGGGTCTTGTCTAGCCATAATAAATGCCCTGTTCAGATAGAAATTCGGCGTGCCACTGCAATGCGTCGTGACACGCTACAGCGGTGGAATTTCGTAAAGTGGTCCTTGGCGATGCACAGTGGAGTTCTGGGCTTTTTCTCTGATGGTCCACTATAGCACGCTGTAGCACTTGAGCCCTGCAAATTCTCCCGCTGTGGCACGCTAGAGCGCCTGAGTCCCATATGTTCACCTGCTGTGGCGCACTATAGCGCCTGAGTCCCGCAAGTTCTCCCACTGTTGCGCGCTATAGCACCTAAGTCCCACAAGTTCTCCCGCTGTGGCGCACTATAGCACCTGAGTTCCGCAAGTTCTCCCGGTGTGGCGCGCTGAGGCGCACTTCAGCGCGCCGCAAGCGAATTTCTTCCATAAATTTTTGAAACTTTCTAGAATTGTCCAGAAATTGCTGGGCTTTTCATTTTTTCTAAAAAATAGGCAAAATTTGATCAAGGAAGTTGTTTCAATATGAAAAATGAATGAGATTTTTCCTTTAATTAGAATATAAATTATGGATTTATCACCATGTTGACCAGAAAAAATCAAGGAATAATAAACTGCAATAAAATTTTAGTTTATGTGGTTGAAATTTTTAATTAAGCTCTAATTACTCCTAAATATATAGTGAATAATAAATTTATTTCTTGTTAAATTTCAAGATTAAGGTCTCTAACACTTCCTTGGACAAAGGAGAGCTTAATTAAGCAATTAAAAATATTTTCTACGGTTTAATTTCACTAATAATTTTTTAATTTTTCAAAAGATTGATTAAGGAATAATTAGCTTAATTGAGCCCAAATTTCTAAGATCTTAGTACCCATGAATTCTATATGTTATATAGAACTGAGCTTAGATCTCACTTTCATAACTTAATTTTGTTAATCACTTTTAATGATCCTAAATAAGGATTAGTGCTCATTATGTTTATCCTAAGTTCAAATTTAATGTTTAAGGTATATATCCTCTCATTTGATAGTAAAGAACCTATTAGAATTGAATAGATTCAATTTGGAACCCTAGAATTCCAAATCTCATTTTTGACCTTAATGAGGGGGGCATTTTAATTATTTTGCCCAAATATTGGCTTAAGTGCTCCCAAACCTTATGAATCTATTCAAATCCTTAAAATTTGTATTTTAAATGAATAGAACCATTTTTTATATCCTTTGGACTTGAGGAATGAGTTTTAAAAGCTAAACCCTAATTCTTCCTAAAATTTAAGTAAGTTACTTGTTAAGATTCTACGTGGATTTAGAATCCACATTGTTTTCTCTTTAAAGGTAAATTAATGCTTATAAAATCAATAATAATTAACTTATTTAGTTATTAAACTATTCTTAAATCATATCCTAAGTAAATATCTTGAGTAAATTCTTGAGTCCATCTTAATTAATATACTAAGTGCTTAGTCTTACCTCTTTTAATTGTAGATTTTAGTAGTTTAGTTCTATTGAGTAATAGAAATACTTAATGGTTAACTTTCTTGAGTCTTGTAACCCTCATCTCATTAAGAATCAAATTATACTCTTAAATCTTAAGAACTCTTATATGCTAAATTCCTTAGGTTTTTCTTATAGCCTTTAGTGGATTCAATCATCCTATTGAGTAATTAAGTTGTTGATTAATTCCTTAAACTTATGTTGACAACATTTCTGATTATGAATTAGAACTTGTTAAGTTTTAATGTTTAACTTTATGTCCATGAATCAAGATTTTACTTGATAGTGGGATATTGGAGATACCGAACTTGTGTTTTCTTAGAATATATAGAATGGATTAAATTAGATAACAACAAATATCACATGTATTTTAGTAGCATCTTGCCTACTTTGACTTCATTGCTCTGCACACCTTGTATTTGAGCCTTAATTTTTTTGCATATTTAGTTGAGCATAGAATATTCAATGAGTATTTTATGATTAGTTTTCAAATACATAAATTTATTATCCACCATAATCAGTTCATTTTATACCTTCAACTATTAGTTTGGTAGACTGTCCTAGAAGTTTGCAACTATAGTTCAGTTCTTTTGTAATAAAATTGACTCTAATCCAACCATGAGAGGATTTGGATGATATATGTCTAATTCTATAGTCCATCCATCTGGCCATGAGTGATCTATATGATACATGTTGAACTTTCTGTTCAGTAGCTTTGTAGCCTTATTTTTATTATGGTAGTACTAATCTAGACACATGTCTAATTTAATTATTTCTTTCAGTTTCAATATAGTTTTAGTGGCTTTATTATACAATCTTCTGTGTGGCATGTTTACTTATTATTTTTTGTTATGCACATTTTTTTACTGTTTAATTTAGTATTTTGCTACTACTTATAGTTTGCTAGATTTGATTAAATGTTGCACTTAGTTTCTGTCTCACATCAGTTCAGATTTACTTTTTATTAAATTAGCATACTATTAGATGATCATATGCATGTTTTGAATTTTCTTTCAGTTATTCTCAGTCTTATATACATATATTTACTAACCTTGTTGCAACTTTTGGTTTGAGGTATGTTTTCTTGCATACTTCATTTTGTTAAGTTATAAATGCTTTATTTATAACTATCAATTTTTTTTGTTGCTTGTTGCACCCTTACAATTACATAAATGTTGAATTAATTGTGATATCTTGAAAATGTTGATTTCATTAAATCAGTCTAAAATGTACTTAAACAATTGTCTAATGTAAGTTTTTCTTTTTCTTGGCTGGGGCCCTGTCATTGTGAAATTGACAATATCTGATTCAGAGCTGTTCATGGAAATAGCTTTAGGTGAGGAGATTAACCTAGAGGAGAACTTTCCTGCTGTTGCTGAGTCTTAGTTAGCTTTCACTTTTTGTTTGTGAGGATGAGTATTATGTTCTTTTAAACTTTATTTCAGTATTATAATAATTCAATATTCTGGATGCTTTTACTTTTAAACACTTTTATATTGAGTTAAGCTATTGTTCTTTTATTATCGCACTATGGACAAGGATGTTGTATATTTTGCTTCTGCAATCTGTTCTTTTAAATATATGTTTGAAGAATGTATTACAGATATGAGTGGCAAATCCTTTAGTTACCAATGGATTAGGGAGAAAACCTAATCTGACTTTAAATAGGGAATCTGTCTCAGTGACCACTCCCCTGAAATCATATTAATATTAGTGTTAACATGACCACAGTGGGGATGGGGCTACACAGTAATTCCTAGCACATACTTTTTCCAGCAAAATTATGCCAAATGGGCATCTGAGCGAAGTAACTAGATCACAAGCTATGCTAATTTATGCTATATAATGACTAAGAGCAATAAATATTTCTAAAATAATTTTTTGCCAAATCTAGCAAGCGTTCAACAGATAATGTTACATTTGGATCCCTAATTATTAAATTATACATAAATCAAATGGTGATAAATTCTGATGAGGAACCCCAACTTCCTCCATGAACACCCCTCATGTTCAAAAACCTTAGTCAATCCTTCATTGAGGAATAATTAATGAAAAGAAGAAGAGTGATATACGTGCAAAGACTGCTAACTATAGAAGGGCAGTGGGCAGATATTCAAAATCTGAATAGATGCATTGAGAGGCTGGAGGAACAAATTAAGCAGCTATGACAGTGCATCGATCATAGACTAAGTTACTTCAAGACTATGTTGTACAACCCTGCCACCACTGATACCGCCCCCAACAATTCCTTGGCTTATCTATAAAGAAGAAGATGATGATGATGATGATGAGAACAAATAACCAGGAGGTAGTTTTTATTTTTATTTTATTTCTTATGTCATTTCCTTTTCTTTTGTTCTATTTTTTTTATCATTCGTATAGGTTGCTTGTAAGTCAAAAAAGTATTGTTAAATGGTAATTAGGAAATTTTGATGATGATGTGAACTTTAATTTTAATATATTTCAAAAACTAAATTAGATTATGCACGTCAATTGTTTGGAGCTTGTGAAAAATGACCATATAGAAATTAAAACAAGAAAAAGAAGATTGGATGAAATTAACCTGACAAACTGACCATAACACTTTCAAGCATAATTAAGGGATAAAATGAACTAAGTGTGGGGGTAACAATGGCTGTGAATAGAGAAATGAATGGTGGTAAATTTGGAATATGTTAGGCTTATGTAAGAATTTATGAAGAAAAATCTCTCTCCCATCAAAAAAATTATACGAAAGAAAAAGGATGAAGTAAAATATTTCTCTCAATAAAGAAAACCATTACATTTCATAAAAAGAAACATATATGGCAGTTAAAGTTTCCTTCAAGAATCACCAAACAAAGTTATTCAATAATAGCTAAGGTTCTCCCAAACTATGTTTTACAGTAATCACTAAATTAAGTAAGGGTAGTCAAGTTTAGCTAAGGGTAAGTTTCCTGAAATACCTAAAAACACTTGGTCAAGTTTCTAGCATTAATTAAAGTGATTTAACTTTTTGATCCTACTAAATTTCTCTTTCAAAATTAAATCATACCAGCAAAAAAATGTAGTTTTCACTTATTAACCTCAATTTATATAAGAAATTATTTGATCACTCACTCGAGGATGAGCAAGAATTTAAATGTGGGGGTGTGATGAGCCCCAATTATACACACACACACACACACGCACACGCACACACTCACACACACACACACGCACACACACACACACACACATATATATATATATATTCTAGTAAAATTATTTATTATTTTAGCATATTTAAGTATATTTTATTGATTTTTAAGCACAAGAGCCAAATTTCAAAAATGAAATGAAACAAGACAATTTTTGCAAAAATTGATGAGTTGGGCGCTACATCATCAGTCACTCAAGAGCCAGGCATTCTAGCGCGCCACAGCACAAGCCACTCGAAAGTTAGGCGCCACAGTGCACCACTGTGCCGCTACTTCAAGGCCATGCACTACAGCGCACCACAATGTCGGCCATTCAAAGGCTAGGCACCACAGTGCACTGTGGCACCGGCTACTTGAAGACCACATGTTATAGTGTGTCGTGATGCCCGCTATCCAAACAACCCAGTAATGAGAAACTGTTGGGAATTTAAGGGGATTCATTTATTAGTCCCTTTAATTCCTAAGACTTATTTAAGAGAAATATCCAAGGAATCAAGCATTGAAAGCCCCAGCTTTTAAGAATGATTAGCGGGATAAATTAGCTTATTCAACCCCATAGGATGAAGAAAGAAGGGGTATAAAAGTAAACTCCTAAAATACAAGGAAGATCATTTTAGACCCATCCAAAGTCCTAGCCAATGATGAGAATAAAAAAGGAGTTCATAAATAAAAATTTGCAGGTAAAGAAAGGAGAAGAAGCACAATGCCAAGGAGAATAAAGATAGTATAGAGAGAAGAGAAGATGAATAGAATGCTCAAAGCAAGCAGTTCTTGTATATCATATTCTCACCTTTGTATTGTTAATCTTCTTACTTGTATGAATTCAATAAAAACTATTAGCGATTTTTGTATTTTTCTTTCCATATTCATTGTAATATGCAGTAAGAATAGTCCTTGTGCATGTACTAAAATACTTGATTCAGTGAAATGAAATGAAAGTTTGTGCTAAATTTTATTTATCCTTATGAATGATTGAGAACTAATAATAAATTGATATGAACTTTTAAGAAATCAAATTTTTTTATAAAAACCTTCACTATGCTAAATGGCCATCTTTGATTTAAATCGTATGCACCAAGAGCATCAAAGCTGCCAATGATGTGACATACATTTATTGAGCTTGGTTGCTCGTGCATTTGCTAGAAATTAGAGACTTGATGCATCAAAGCTGTGAAGAATAATATATGAAATCTCTAAGCTCCATAGCTCAATTCTAAATATAAGAAGATAAGCAGGTAAAGCAGTGTATGATGTGCCAGACGTTCATGTAGCCTATTGCTTACTTTAGTTAAGTCAATTATTTGATGCATGTAAGCTGAGACCCATTCCTTGAACCCCATTGCTCACTAATGACTTAAGTGAGACTATAAGAGCATGACAAGTTGTGCGTGATGTGACATAAACTCACTAAGCTTCATTGCTTATCGTCTTAACAAGTCAATAATGGATGCGTGTAAGACATGAATGGATCAAGATTTTGTAGTCACTAAATAACTTGTAATTTGTATCACTTATACGTAAGGATAATAATTACCATTATATTAATCACAAAGTTATCTATGTACTTATTATGAACCATATAGAGTTCTATGTAGCACTAGGTAGGGAAAATGCTAGAATTGTTAAACTTTACAACATTGACCCCTTGATAGATAATGTGATAATAAATAAAATTGAGAATAATAAAAATATTGAATTAAGATAATCTCATGCACATGATTATGACTACTCTTATGCTCAAACCTAATTCTCCCAAATTTTATCCAATCGATCACAAAATAACTTATGATAACCTAGAGTATACATTAGGACAAAAAACTAATTATTCAATAACTTAAACATTATTGAAAGGAGGAAGTATTTAGTAGCATGCATACACCCATTCTTTGAGGACAATAAAATCTCAGACACTCAGCATTCCTTTATTACTTTGGACTATGTGCACTTGCGTGCAAGTGCAGATATTTATTTTTGGTATATTAGTTATTAACAGGAGTGGGGGATAGCCAGGATTTGCTCATATGAATCCATTGGAATTCATAATGGCTGTTACTAAACCAAATTTACATAGTCTGTGCTTACACACAAGTATTAGCCTAAAGTAATATGTGATAGTGAGATCCTGAGATTTATCATCATCTGAGAATAGTGTGTGAATTGCTACTAGAGTATATTTACATTCAATAGCGTTTAAGTAATTATCAATTTGAATTTTTATCCTAATAATTAAATGATTCTAACTTAAAATGGTTTTGTAATCAAGTTTAGAAAATTGGAGAGAGCTAGGGTTCAAACATATTGTTCATCATATCTATGTGCATAATTGCTCTCTTTTTAATGGCATGTCATAAATGAGTTGCTTGAATTTAATTCTATTATCAAGAGATCAAGCTCTTCAATTTTGACATTTAAGTTGCTAGATTCTATCTAGTGATTCAGATAAACACGCTAGGGTTCAATCTCAGTACATAGACATCTTCATGATCTTGATTCCATCTACAGCTCACACACTTCAATTCTCAATTCAGCTAAGGTAATGAGCTACGAAGCTAAATGAGCTTATGTTACTTCTCTCATAGCTTAAGACACTCTATTATCTTGCATAAATTAAGGGTGAGCAATGGAGCTCTATAGAAGGGACTCAGCTCACATACATAAAGTCTATATCGTAACTTGGAGTTGGTAATGTCCTATGTGAACTATATCACCTCTTTCAATACCTAACATTCCTCATCCAAGTGTTATAGAATGCGTTATGGAGCTTAGAGATTTTCTATAATTTTCTCATCGCTAAAATGATCAAGTTTGTCTATAAGTTATGCACAAGATGTTTTCGAACAACGAATGCTGTTATATTCATTCGCGATGTTATCACTCAAGAATGCACATATTTTAAATAAGATCGTCATTAAGCACTATGAGGTTTTTTATAAGAATATTGTATTTTAATAAATATTCAAAATACTTATAACTCAACAAATTCATTTCATTCATTCATAAATAAGAGATATCACATGCACATCTTCAAATAATTACTACATATTCTTCACCTTGCCCTCCCTAAAGGAGGGCTTAGGCTGCCATTACAATAAAAGCAAAAAGAAAGTTACAGTAAATCATGAACACATATATTGCTCTTACAAGAGATAAGAATGAAAGATTAAGTCAATAATATAATATGTAGGAACAGCCATAGGCTTTCTCTCTGTCTTCTCCTCCATTAAACCTTAGTCTTCAGCCTTGTTCTCCATGCTTTTATCCTCCTCAAGCTGCAGCCTTCTTTTGGATCCTCTCCAAAGATTAGGGTTTCCCCTTAGTAGTGGTGTTTTCCCAACTAAAATTCAAAACCTTTTTTAAGTTTTTCTTCTCCCCTTTTATAACACTTTCTCCAGCTCTCTCTCCTTCAAACAACCATTAATTCCTCCTTTAAGAATTGAAGTTAATTAATTTTATTCATTTATTCCTCTTGGAATTGAAAATATTTATGATTTATAATTAATTATGATGTGGGAAACTCGAGAAAGTAAAGTTTTTGCCTTTCTAATGTTGAACTTGAAGCAAGTTTTTAAGTCAAATTTTTGGCGCATGTTCTGGCATAGAGGTTATGGCTTATTCGACGATGTATTGCCTTACTCTCGGGCAGACAAGCACTGTGGCACCTGAGCCAATAGTTGATTTGGCATTGCAGCGCACTGTGACTCCTAGCTCTCAGGAAAACAGGCGTTGCAACACACTGTGGTGCCTTGCTCTCTGGCAGATGGGCATTGAGGCTTTTAAAATAATAGCTGGCATGGCACTGTAGCACGCTGTGGCAACTAGCCTAAGCAATTATGGCGCTGAGGCATCTAGCCTTCAAGCAAATTGGTGTTGTAGCATGCTGTTGCGCCTAGATTTGAGTTAGACTGGCGCATTATGGCACCTCACCTCGAATCAGCTTGGCATTGTGGCATGCTATGGCAGTTAGCCTCGATAAATTTGTCTCTACGACATGCTGTGACAGATATCTTCAAATAGCTTGTCACTATGGCGCGCTAGAGCGCGCTGTAGCGTTCTTCTTCACAAAATTTTCTCCCTTTTGTAATTTTATCACTTCATAGCTGAAATGGCATAAAACTCACTAAGACTATAACTAATCTCAATAAAAACATGAATTTTAAGCAAGAATTGGACTACAAGTATTGGGTTCATCAGCTATCGGTATAAGCATGGAAGAAGCACATTAGTGGGTTATATCATAGTCGTGCGATCCTCCTTCCAAAAGCACACAACGATGCTGATTAATGCAAGTCAAATCTCTGCCGGTGGCATGAATCTGGACCGTGAATTTCACGCTACGATTTGACAATACAAAATTAAATCTAATGATAAATGACAATATGATTTAACCAGAGTCATCTGATCAAATCTTGAAAACATGGAATGACTGAGATCCATGAGAATCGACTATCCGATAGTATTCTGCCATGCCGAATTTTTGCGGTTTGAATTTCTAACATTATAATAATTTTATAAATTTGATTTTAACTAAATTTAATTAAAATTTAATACTTTTGATTTAAATAAAAATATAAATTTTATTTTGTGAATATTTTAATTTACACTGGTAAGAAAATTATGAAACTTACACCCTTACCATATTTTGATATGATGAATTCAAATATGCCATCAAAATTAAAATTGGAGTTTAAAATATTTTACCAAATGTTTTAGGTATTTTAATTCAAAAAAGTATCAAAAAAATATTTATTGCTTATTTTGCCTTTAACTTCTCAAGATTTAATCCTAATGATGTTCAAAATCTATTATTGGCAAGTTTTAGCTCTAATTAAGCTAAATTAAATTGGGATAAAAATCTTGGGTTTTTACATAGCTCCACTATAACTAGTTCAAGCTCCTTAAGTATTTAGCCTCAAATGAAGCAAGGTTATAGCTCCTTTACTATCTAACTTAAAGAAGCTAGTTATCGGGCTTGCAAGTTTAAGTAAGATGTAAGGAGGTAGATGGAAAGTGGTCTCAAGTGGCCATTAAACACTTGAAACAGAGGGTGGATGAGAGGGGATGCAAGTGAGTTTTTATATTATTGTGATTGCTAGTTTTCTGAATGATGAGTCTAACATCATTATGAAATATTGAGGACTTAAATAGGGGGCTTAACAAATCTTAAATCCTACCAAGAAGTCCTAAGCACTAGCTTCTAGGATTTATTCTTTGAGAGGGGATGGCTGATGTCAGCTCTTGGATTGAAGGGATACAACATTGCAAAATCACATTGATATGTTTAGGACTATAATGTGAGTGCATCAAACTCCAAATTTCCCAGTGAAAGTGGCTGAATGTTGAACATATATGACTACTAACTGGCCAAAATGTGGGTTCAACCTTTGTGAATAAAAATTCTATATTATGCCTCCAATTTAGCTTGAAATGACATCCCAACACTGAGTGAAGGTGTAAGCTTTCAAAAGTGAGGAAGTAGCTTGTTAAATTAAGTGAATTGTAGAGATTTGTCTCATCGGTTAACTACAAAGTTAGGCTAACTCAAATACAATAAAGGCTTTAAATTAATCTTAAAATACACTAAATGAGATTTGGCAATTTTTTTAAATGTTATTTGTCTACTTAATGACATCTATGCAAAAGCCCTAAATTCCATAGGCTAGGGTGTAACAACCTTAGTATTGTTACATATCAATTAGTGACCTAATTGACTCTAATCTTTTTTTATTACTCTTATATTAGTGTTCAGAGCATCCATTTCAATTTTTGTGCAATTTGGAGATTGTTTGGCAATTTCCATTATTTGCTAGTTTTCTGATAATTCTGAGAATGCCTATTTTATTTAGACATCGGAATCAAAAATGAAGTCCACCATTGGACTCACCACGCCCAAATTAGCTAAAGACAGTATTTTGGAAGTGTTTCGAAGTCATCGAATTTTCCCTGAATATTTAATAATATTTAATTACTCAAAAAACTAAGATAATTAAATTGACCTCTGATCAAAAATCCATTTGCATTTTTGAGTTCCTCACCTCTCATTTAAGGGTGAAATTTTAGGATTTTTTGGAGTTCATTTGGTTATTTTATTTTGAGTAATAACTTAAGTATAATTAATTAATTAAATAATCTAATTTAAATTAATTTATTTTTCCAATGGCTTTTTAATTTTTTCGTGGAGATTTGCTGCGCAAGCTCATTCAGTGCACAGCAGATCGATGCAAACTCGTTCGTCGCATATTTTTAACCTAGAACTAATGGCGGCCTTTTGATTCAAATCTAGACCGTCAGATCTCAGTTCTAATCCAACGACTGTAATTCACTTCCTATACATAGTCACAGCCTCTCTACCGTGATCGCCAGCTACAGGCAAGGACAGTCCATGTTTCGCCAGCTACCCTCATTCTTCGCATTAGGTCTCTCCTGATGGAGGATAACGGGTTGGCTGTCATTTTATCTTACGAAGGAGAAGAGCTGTGAGCTTGCGAGCAAAAGCGGAGGTTTTTAGAGATACCTGTCGACGAAACTAAATCGTACCCTAATTTTCTTCCTACTGCCGACGCACCTCCAGGTACCTATCCTTTGAACTCCCTATTAATTGGATGTTCTTTCCATTTTCTTTAAGGTTTAGTTATGGTAATGGGAAGGTTTGATTGAGTTCAGTTTAGCTCAAATCGACCCTGAGTGATTAGGGTTCTGGTTTCATTTATATAAAACCCTAATCCCGCAAATTAGGGTATAGTCTCCATTATTGATAATGTCGATGATTGATTATGACCTAATACCTAGCGTATAAGTTATGTCGATATCTTCTCCTTAGCATGCAATTTGGCCTGAGGGAAGTGCTGATCAGACTAGGAATTTGAAACCCTAGTCTTGAACCTTCCATCTCCATTGTCAAGGATGAAAAGGTTAATTGCTCAGTTCAGTTAATTGAACTGAACTAGACCGGTCCATCCCGATTCGATCGCGCCATCTTTCAGATTATATGGAGGACGCGTGTCGACTCCCCATAAGGCCACGTCAATGCTTTGTATTTCGAGCAGCATTGATTTCAACATTGTTCAATCTTCCATGCTATTCCAAGAATTGCATATATTAACTTCTATGCTTTTAAATTCTACCATAGAATTTTGTGCCGTCGGTTAATCTGATATAAATAAATTAATTAATAATTGAAATATGTAAATTTAGATTAACTATAACTTTAATTATACATTTTCAAATAATACAAGATTATATACCATTTTGATCACAAAAATGCATAGATTATTAATATGATATTTAAAAATTATTTGGATGACTATTTTTTTTAATCACTAATTTAAATTAATTAATTAATTACAATTTAATTACAATTTTATTTGTGTCATAACTTGAATAATAAGAGTTCAAATTTAATGACTAAATAGTCTATTTCACTCACAAAAATTTGAGAAATAATAATATGAAATCAAATTTAAGATACAAACCCTAATTTTTCTTAATCACTTTTTAACCCTAATTAGGAGTCCCGAAAATCCTAATTTTCCAATGTTGTCCAATTTTGACCTACCTAGTGTCATTCTTCTCCTTATGCTATAAGAATTCCATAATAACGTATATTATTTCCATTGGATAACAATTATTGATTTTAGGATTTTGGCTCATTAATTAGTGTCATAGTGATGATTTTCAAGTTTCTTATATTGCATATTTTAGGTATTTGAACCTTAGGATAGTAAACATATCATATTTATTTACTTCCCATATCAATTATAATTGCAAGAAATTGAGCTTTGTTCTCACATTTTAGATGCTTGAATGATAAACAATTTGTATATTTCATCTTTCAACCTTAAAAAATAAAAAAAACTATAGGATTGATTTATAACTTGAATTGTAGGTGATCCTTAGAGTTAGTTAATACACCCATTAAGTATAGTTAACCTTAATGCTTATGTAATTATAGATTGTGAATCAATTAGGAATGGCATTAAGTATCTAGATTTGGATCCTAGCTCATCTTACCCTTAGTTCTTAAATCCTCATTATGTCCTTTATAGATTTGAATTAGGAGTCCTTAATTCATTGGTATAATTTAAGAATCCTATAGATTTCATTTAACTTTCAATCTTTAAAAAAACATAAAGTTTATAGCTTACAACCCTTTCTCTCCTTTACTTTAAACCTTTTCTTTTATCATACCTTAACTAGAATAGTAATAGATTAGATAGATCCTTCCAACTACAACCTAGCTAGAGAAATTTAGTGATTAGAACCTTAACTTCTATTTTTTTTAATTATGGTAATTCCATAACTACATCCTTTCCTAATTAGTTTCCTAAGCTTTGATTTAGTTAATTTATTTAAATCTTATAGTTTAAGATAAGTATAGGATTTGTTTCTTTTAGTATTATTATTGATGTAGCCGAAATTTGTAGCAAAAATCTAGTATTTAAACAGTCATATCACTATATATTTTCCTATACTTTAAGTAGAAATTGATGTCTTTTCAAGAAAATGAAGAAAACAAATTGCAAGGGTTGATTTACCAAATTCAAGACAAAAATCACCGCAGCGTGTCATGGCGTCCCCTTAAAATTGCCTGACATAGAAATACAACTGCAGACCTGGAGCACGACCGCTGTAGCGCGCCATGGCTCGCCATGGCACGCCAGAACATCATATTGATAAGGATAAATTAAAACCTTATAAATGTGTAATTGAATAGTTAAATTGCAAGTTGCACACCGCAGCGTGCCACGACGTGCCACAACGTGCTACAGCGTCATTTCTCATTGAATATTAAACCTTATAAATACAAGCAATTGAATAGTGATCTTGCAAGATGCCCGCTGTAGCGCACCGTAGCGGGTGAATTTTCATTTTATAAAACTATATTTAAAACTAATTGAACAGTAATCCTGTAAGTTGTCTGTTGTAGCACGCCTCAGCATATGTTGCAGGGATCGAACAAAAAGTTACTAACTATTGTGTAGGAAATACATTTGGAGCACTGCTGCCATAGCGCGCTGCAGTGAAAAAGGAATGAAACGTAGTTGCTATAGTGTGCCACAGCAGAATAGTAAATGGAACGTCGCTGCCACAGCGTGCCACAGCGCGCTACCGTGATAGCCCAGAATTTTCCAGAAAATAACAATTAAGAGCCATGGGGAAAGCCACAAAAATGTAACCTTTGGTCTCCCCCAACCTCTTGAAAACTGATATATTGAATCCCTGCTGAATCCTAACAGTTAAATAGATAAAAATATTAAAAGGGATTGGAATTAAATCAAGAAAGAGGAAAAGTCACTTATTAAAAGCTTTGAGGCAGAGTGCATCCCTATTTAAGGGTTAATCTCAGACCTTGAAAGAGCTCCAACTTTGGCTACTCAAAAGACCTAGAGGAAAGGCTGTAGAAGAGAGAAGGAAGGAGAACTCTCCAAAGGGAATAGAGGACCAAGAACAGGAAGGAAGAAAAGATAGCAAGGAACGAAGGGTTGAGCTTCAAAAGGACAGCGCAGGAAAGTAAAGAGAACCGCAGAATTTCTCCGGGAGATTCCTTATATTTTTCCTAAACTCTCTTGATTAATTTCTTTCCGTGAACTGATGGCTATGTTCATTTTTCCTTGCATGTATGTTCTTTCTTACTTAGTAATTGTAGGCTAAAAACCCCTTGGAGAGGGTTGAGATGTAGTTGTAGAATTATATAAGAAAAATATTAGTTGTTTGATGACATTATTTAAATGTAATGAGAAACTATTTGTGTGTTCATTTTTATTATTAAATGAATGCTTGGATGAACTAAATGCTTAGTTATTTTAAATCAAAAGAGCTTGTGTTCCAATGCTCATCAGTTGGGTAAGAGTGAGAAAGGTAGTGCGAGTCGAGCTGATAATTATGTGACCAAATTCACAAGGCTCACTTACACCCTCCCTTAATAGCTCTCCAAAAGATTGAAGCTTAAGAACCAAGCTCTCCATTTACCTTGCTCTACTGCTCAGCAAAGTCGAAGGGATGAAAGGACATTGGAAACTTCATGGATTTTGTGACAAAATCCATTAACCCAATGCATCCTCTCACCCAGGTAAACTGCGTGTGAAGCGCGTGATGCATGATAGATGGAATCTTACTTGTGAGATCATTATAATTAAAAGATATTTTGGAGGCCTAGATGTAGGAGATCAAAATCTAACTAATAAATTAATATCTCATAATAGTTTATGTGCTAGTGATAAACCCATAAGGAGTTCTCTTTGTACACTAAACTTGAACCCAATGTAATTGGAGGATACTCCAATTCCAATAGTGTTCACTTGATTAAACAAAGTAAATAAATTGAATGTCTACATTTGAACAATGAAGTAATATAGCCAACCCCTTGCGTATATTACAACAAAATCTCAACTCTCTCCTTTTTAATACAATCATATCTTAACTCAAGTCTTGTGTATTGCTAATTAGGAACCACAAAAATCAACCAAAATTGTTATCTAAACATTAGTGAAAGAAAATATAACTCGGTATCAAAACAATCATTCCTTGAGGTTTGATAAATCCAGGAAACTAAACTTTCCACTTATTACTTCAGACCACGTACACTTGCGTGCAAACGCAGACGTGTATTTCCATCTGTCAGTTATACTAATAAATTATTTTGTCATCTTATAGAATGAAATGAAACTACTATGTTTCCAAGACCCCAATTTCTTATATTACTTATAATTGATTTGAGATCAATATCTTTAAATCAATTGGGAGCTCAATTATCTCCAATTATTAATTAGATCATTAATATTAAATAACTTTGGATATCACATAGTTTGCATTTATTGAATTTCTTTGGATGCTTGCTTAGCTTTGAGCTTATTTCACTTGATACAATCATATAAGACATTGTGCATAAATAAAAGTTTCACATTAAAACTATAAAAGTTTATTATATTGGTAAAGCTAAGGGCAGGCTAATTAGGAGTAATAAGAAGATCTCACATTCTTAGAGGGTGAATGTGAGTGTTATTTATTTTGAACCCCATTTTCTTTTATTGTTAGGCTGGCGCGAGTAACTCCTCACTTCATTCTGTATTTTCTCGTATAATGAATACTTTCATAAAATAACTTCAATTAAATAAAATATGAGTTTTCCTACAATCTTAATGATTATGAAGGCCTCGTTATAGCTTTTAGCTATTTTACTTTACATAGTCCTAAGCTATGTGTATCTTAGACTTATAGTCTAAGATTTTCTTCATTTACTATGCTTTGCACTTTCTTTGTTTATTAGTACTGTACTTTACTTGTTTATAGTTCACTTAGATTACATTGAATGTTGCTATAAATTCATTTAAATATTTCATTATCCTCTTTTCTTTACTTAGCATAAGTTCATTGAATATTTACATGCTTCTTTAATTTATTTCCATATGCACCTTAGTACTTTTCTAGCCTATCTAGGATGCTTTTACCCTCATATTAATTGCAGGCTAGAATGTCTATACTTGTGAGTATTCTCACTAACTCTTCTATTTCAATTGCCTTTCTTTACAATTGTCTGTTTTCCTTCCATATTCATATGCTTGTATTTTACACCACTGCTTATACTTAAATTGCAACTAATTGTGATATCTAAATTAAATATAAAAATGTTTAGCCTAATCTGAAAATGTGCTTAACCTATTTAGTCTAACTATGCTTTTTTTTATTGGCTTTGCCCTATCATATTTATATGTCATAATGTGATAAATCAAGTGCACTTGGATGCTAGTGGAGCTGGACCAAGCGCTTAAAGTTTAATTGCTTCTACCTTAATTAGTTTCATGCTTTTATTTAATTGTGAGAGAGAGACTTTACTTTCATATTGTTTAATTAATGGCATGTAATAACTTAATTAAATTACTTATCTTTATTTGTTTTATGTTGGAATTAGTTCCTTCTTACTTAAATGCTTGGTTTGTATAAATGGATACTTAAATGAAAATTTAGATGAATAAGTGAATGGATAGTATAATTATGTCATGCTCATTGAACTAATTATTGCATATTGCATAGATTTTTTATTGTTGCATAATTGTTCATGCATTTCGTTATGCTCATAAAAATCATTTGCTACTTGTAATTATTTGTATCCATCCCAACTTGTATCATATTTGTAGATACATCTTCATAATTATAAATTTCATAATGTTACATGTGAATTTTTACTTCTACTCTTACTTGCAAATGTTACTTTCACATGTATGTTATGATCACTTTAGACTTTTATTGTTAATTACAATTATAACTATCATTTACTTCAAGCGATTGTAAGTATATCTATTCACATATTTTGTTTCTTTTACTCATAATTGTAATGAATCCCATTCATGTATTCTCCTTACATCTAATCTATTATCAATTTCAATTACTTCCTTAGATATATGATCACTTGTCTTTGCATATAATTATAAATCCCAAATATACATTTGAAATCATATTTATCATATCACATTCATCATGTTCATTTTCTCTTCCTCTATTTTTCCATCTTAACTTAAGACCCATTTCATGATCCTTGGCCAAACACAACAGCTAGTGATTTGGGTTAGCTTCCTTCTAATCTAGTATTAGATGTTGTGGTGACGTGCCAATGTTGGGTTTAGTTACTACCCAATATTAGGATCATCACATAGGGGGTTAGGTATAGCTTGTCAGGGGAAAAAGCCCTATAACATAGGCCGATTAGTCTATTCAGTGGGTCATAATGATTAAGAATCAAATAAAACAGAGCCATCTTATTGGTTCTTATTTAAATCCTACATGTATTATTTCTTCACAGTTTCAAGATGCCACCAACCATCATATGAGATGTGTAGATCCATTGGCTAGGTTTTTACTTATGGTTTATAAAATAAAATATTTTATTTTTAATAAATTTTAATAAATGAAATCATATATAAAGTAAATAAATTCAATATAGAATGTGTGTGTATTTTTTGATCATTTTAAGTCCAAATTTTATAAAAGTTTACTAAATTGTAAAAGAAAAAAAAAATTAAATTAGTTATTTAAGGTATGTATATTAATAAATTATTAAAAATTACATGATAACAAAACATAATCAAATTTTATAATAAATCAATAAAAATATAATTTATGCATTAGCATATTTAGTTTAGTAAAGATCTAAACTTAATGAGAGAGATTCTAAGAATGTAATTATTTCTTAATTCTTAAAATTTTAGCCTAATTAAGCATATAATAACTTAGGGTTATTACAGACTCACACACTTAAAAATGAATATTGTTCTCAACATCATCCTAATTAAATTAAGTTAAAGTTGAAAAGGATCACACAAAAAGTTGAGAACCCTTCTTTCACATATTCTCCTATTTCTCCTAAGTTACTTCTTTGTTATAATATCTCCATTAAACCTTAACCATTCTGATTGCTTTTTTGCAAAGCTGATAGATATCATAATTTAAAATGCATATTGGCTTCTCCACATATATCAACTAAAATTGAAAAAGATCCTTGGGTATAGATACCCAGAAGGGTGGATCTTAAAGGCATCATTAAAGTGGCATTATATGAAAGCCATAATTTACAACACCCAAGTTCTCCAAAAGCTTAAGATTATATGTGGACAATCTCACTTGGGTGAGTATCTCAAATATTCTTATGTAGCAAGGACTGAGCTTTCTTGATACAGTAAATATATAGAAATGTTACGTCAAATTCACCTCCATATAAATAAAATATCTGACCTAAGAATGCACATCTCAATTTGCTTATTTTATTATAACTAATGCGAACTTAGTTAAGCATCATGAAGATATTATATATGCATTGAATAATGATGTGGAAAATCATAACTTTGTCGATATGACGCCCCCACCAAACTTAAATTCCAAGGTTGGAATTATGGTCCCTTCTACAAATCCTAAATATTCAGAGATGTCACCTTTTAATCCATATGTTATGCTTTTGAACCTCAAATTTTTAGAGGCAATAGGGAGGGCAATTATAGTTATGTTATTACTTCATATGCTCATATTATTTCTAATGCTTCCATATTCTCTGCATCTAATGCAGTTTAGAATAAATATAAGTACACTATTGAACAAGAGATTGAAGCTGATGTTGGCTCTGATGTTGATACAATGAATTCAAAAATTGAGCATGAATAATTCTCTATGTTTGATGTTAAGCCTAGTAAGAAAAAGAAAATAGGTAGCAAGTCATTTAAAAATATCAGGTATAATTGGTCGAGCAATCATAATCTTAAGAAATGTTATTGGCATTGACATCTAGCCTACATGTTGTCCCAAGGTACATGGAAGCTGCAATACTTTAGATCTCGTGATGCATACTAGATGAGGATTTTGTGATTGAATATCGAGCTTTCTTTGAAGATATTAACTTCAAGTGATTTACTGGTTTTAAATCTATGAATATATTTTCATTTCTTTTAACTGATTGACCACATGAGTGTGATTAAGCTAAGCAAGCTCACCTATATTAACCTTTATTTTATATCAATAAAATTTCATGATTTTGTTTATATATATATATATATATACTCTTACTTGGTTGAGCATTGATACATATATAGATATGCACATATACTTATGTATCTTACAAAAATTACACTTATATTCATATTTAGTGCATATTTTATTATTAGGGAAATAAAAATTTAGAGTTGATTAAGAATTTAGGATTTAACTAAATATGCCAATATAATTTAGTTTCGATTTTAGGAATTGACATATTAAACATGTCAAGTTATCAAATCTACAAATAAGTGATAATAAGATTTAAGGAATTATCATTTCATTATATTAATGTTATTTAACGCAGGCTAATCACATACTTAAGCTAGTAAGGAAATTAAGGATGATAAAAAGAAATTAGTGTAATTTAGAAATAGATCAATCTGCTTGAATATTGTATCACTTTAAATATCATAATCAATTTAGGATCATATTAAGCATGATCTTAAAGGTTACTAATTTTGAACTTCAATAAATAATTAAAAAACTAACATATTAATTATCGATAACATAGATATGTAGTAATATGGATATAATAAATAAAGAATGTTGTAAAAGGCCAAGTTCTTAAGATTAGTTAGGCTAATCAAACTTATATAATTATAATCATTATATAAATTTTAAGATCTATCATAAACATATTGCTTAATATTAATATAGATCCATATAAAAACTAACCGATGAAAGAGTTAGAGAATAGGAGAGAGTAAATATAAAAGAGAAGCTTCACAATTTAATTTAGATTAATATATAACTTCAATGAGAAGTTTAATAGCAATTCCAAAAGTAATAGGCGCTTAATGAGAGAGAGAGAGAGAGAGAGAGAGAGAGAGAGAGAGAGAGAGAGATGATCAGGCGGCTCAGATTAGCCATCCGATCAAACGACAGACAGGGAACGACTCAGCTTTAAGTGGATGACATCGTTAAGTGGATTAATTAATAATAATTATTTAATTATTTTATTTAATTTTCTTAATTAAATTGAAATAACTAAATAGCTTCTAAAAATTCCCAATAATTCTTCACCCCTAGCTATTTGAAGGGTGAGGAATGGAACGACGAAATCGAATTTTGATTCCAACGAGTGTTTAATTTTCTTATTTTTTCAGAGTATTTTAAATATATTAAATTATTGGACAAAAATCAATGACTTCAAAATACCTCCAAAACTTCACCTCTAACTAATTTAGAGTCAATGAGCGCAATGGTGAAATCCAACATTCAATTTGAGGTCAATTTAATTATGTCAAGTTCCCAGGGTTCTTGAAATTCCCAAAATCATGATTTGATCTAATTGACCCTTGATTAGGACCAAAACTTCGAGGTGTGATCTTATTGGCTAATTAAGAGAGATATAATAAAAAATAAGACTTAGTTTAGTCATAATTGACTAGGATAACAATCTTAAGATATTACATTAAGTATAGTAAAGCTTAAGGAATGGATTTAGAGTTTTGGAATTGGAAAAAAGGGGTTATGATTCAAGTTGAGGGTATAAAATTTGAGTTTCAAGTATCCTTGTATATTCCTTCTCAAAATTAGAATTAAAGGCTTAGAATTAAAATTTATATTTACAAAGTATTTCATATTCAAAATATTGTAGATTGAGGTGTTGAATTGCCAAATATAGGGTTTTTTTATATGCTTAATCGATGCATAAATGTGATGTATGTAGGCATCTAAATTAGCTAATTAAAATTTCAACTTAAAGTTGTCATCCTGATGCTTTGATCTATACCAAAATTGGCTAATTTTTTTTAGTAATTGCTGAGATCATGTCTTAATTAACGTTATAGCTCATCGATTATTGTTGGGAGAACGACAATGAAAAGTAACATGTTGGGCATCAGGTTGGGCTGTTTCAAAATGGTGGATTAAATTACGATCATTTGATCGTGGGTATTTAAAAAGCTTAAATATGATTGATATTAAGTACACATACAAAATGGTATAAATTACTTTCTTGTAACAACCTTTATGCTTCCATAACATTTTATGCAAGAAACAGTTCCAAAGTAAGACTGATTGTGACGACCCCAATATTGAGTAATAACCAATCTCAACATTGATACGTCACCACAACATCTAATACTAGATTAGAAGGAAACTAATCCAAATCATTAGGTGTTGTGTTTGGCCAAGGATTTAGAAGAGGGTCTTAAGTTAGGATGGGAAATTTTTTTTTTTGTAAAACTATGCATGATGATACAATATGATGAATGCAAATGCAATTGTATAAAAATTAAGTACTTAAAATATTTAAGTATGAAGATGCTATTGATGTACACTTACATTTTGAGTATACAATATATGATGTATGTATAATTCAATACATTTATGGAATATTTCCTTAACAATTTATACATTAGGATGAATTCAACATAAATAAACATTAAGATTAACGTTAAGTTAATCCGTTACATAAGATTGCTTATTTCTAATTCTATTAATTTTAGCATGACTTCTATTGTATTTGCTTAAAAGAAACATATAAGCATTCACATACAAGTTTTCCATTAAATTGGAAGATTAATTAGAAAGATTAATAGCCTAAAACTAATATTAAGTCAATCCGTTACATGGGATTATTTATTTACAATTCTAATAGTTTTATGTGAGAAAACATATGAAGCAATTTTCTATCCTATGATACACACATCCTACATTATTTGCAAAATTTAAAAATTAGAAATTAACAACTAAATTCCAGATAGGTATGCGCTACACATTTATTTAAGTATCCATTCATCCAACCCAAGCATTTAAGTAAAACATTTAAATTACAACACAAGCATACTAAATATAAAGCAAATGACTTTTACTATTACAAACACAAAAATAGACATTAGAAAGTAAGGTAAAAATCTCTCTCTCACTTGAATAAAAAGTAAAGACTATAATAAATTTGGCAAAAGCAATTAATTTTTCTTTAAGCACTCGGTCCAGCTCTACTAGCCTCCAAGTGCACCTGATCTATCATATTTTGGCATTTAAATGTGATAGGGCAAAGCCAATAAAGAGAAAATATACTTAGACTAAATAGTCTAAGTACATTTTAATATTATACTAACTATTTTATTGTTCATTTTGGATATCACAACTAGTTATAATCTAAGCATCAGCAAGGGCGCAAAATATAAGTATAAAAGTATGGAAAATGAAGTAAGAATACTCACATAAATTTACACTCTAGCCTACAAATAAAATAAGGGTAAAAGCATCCAAAATATGCTAGAAAAGTAATAAAGTGCATATGAAAGTAAATGAAATAAATCATGTATATGTTCAATAAACTTATGCTAAGTAAAGAAAATAGACAGTGAAGCATTTAAACGTAATTATTGCAACATTAACTGCAATCTAAGTGAACTGTAAATAAGTAAAGTACAGTACTAAAATATAGAAAATGCAAAGTATGGAAATTGAAGAAAGATCTTAGACTATTAGTCTAAGATTCACACAGTCTAGAACTATGAAAAGTGACATAGCTAAAAGCTATGATAGCCTTAACAATCAATAAAATTGTAGAAGATCTCATATTTTAAATGATTAAAGTTATTTTTATGAAAGTATTCATTCTACGACAAATAATGAAGCGAGGAGTAAAACACATATATTTAACAAGTAAAGGAAAGCGGGGTCAAAACAAATAACACTCACATTCACCCTCTGAGAATGTGAGGTCTCTTTATTACTCAAAATTAACCTTCCTTTTGCTTAACCATCACAGTAAACCCCTATACTTTTTAATGTGAAAGGTTTATTCATGTATAATGTCTTATATGAATGATTCAAATAAATAAGGCTCAAAGCTAAGCAAGCATTCAAGAAAAATTCAATAATTATAACTAAGTGATATCCAAAGTTATCTAAGTTTAATGATCTACTTAATGATTGGAGCTAATTGAGCTCCAATTAACTTTGAGATATTGATCTCAAGTTAATTGCAAGTAATAATAGTAATTGAGGTTTTGAAAATAAAAGTTTCATATTATATTATGAGATGACAATTTAATTTATAAGTAGAACAATACAATTAGAAATTAGTTTTATTTTAGTCCTAAACCATAAGATTTAAATAGGTTAACTTAATCATGGCTTTGGTGACTAGTAGGAAAGGATTGTGATTATGAAATTATCAAACTTAAAGAAAATAGAAGTTAAGGTTCAATTCACTAAAGTTCTCTAGCTAGGTTGTAGTTTGAAGGATCTATCCAAATCAAATACTAATCTAGCTAGGTTAAAGCAAAATGAAAGGTTTAAAGTATAGGAACAAAAGAATTATGAACTTCAAGTTCTATATTTTCTAAAAATTAATAGGTTGAGAAGATCAATAGGATTCCTAAACTATTCTAACAAAATTTAGGACTCCTATTACAAGTTCTTAAAGAACTTGAGTGAGGACATAAGGACTAAGGTGAAGTGAACTAAGCTTTAGTCCAGTCACTTAAAGCTAGCCCTAGTTGATTCATAATCTATAACTACAAAAGCATTAAGATTAACTTCTCTTAATGGATGTTATAAATAGATCTATGAATCAACTACAAATCATGTTTGATGAATCCATAAATTATATCTAAAATAAAGGGAAATCTCATACATTTATGATCCTTAAGCTACTCCTAAATCAAAATTTTTCTACATTTTCAGGAAAATGGCTATCCAAAGGAGTCCTGAGACATTTATACAAAATTCAATTTTTTTCAAAGGAAACTGTTGTCGCGCTGTGCAGCGCGCTCCACGGCACTGCAGCGGGTCAATTTGCAAATTAAGGGCGCTATAGCGGGCTGCAGCGGGTACATTTGTGAACCGCGGGCACGATAGCGCACTGCAGCGGGTCCAGTTGTGAACCACGGGTGCGGTAGCACGCTGCAGCGAATCCTGTTGTACACCGCAAGCGCGGTAGGGCGCTGCAACGTGGCTTTTCGCAATTTGAACCACTACTACACGCTGCAGCAGAGCATTATGTGAAATGCTTCTGCTACAGCGCGCTGCAATGGTACGATTTGCAAAATGCTACCGCTACAGCGCGCTGCAGTGATACGATTTACATAATGCTAGCGCTACAGTGCGTTGCAGCAGATAATTTTGTGAAATTTGGACGCAGTAGCGAACTGCAGCAAAACACTTAGCAAAATTTGCTGGCACCATTGTGCGCCGCAATGCGCTGCAGTGGCCTGCCGCAATTTTGCCAGACAGGAGTATTTATTGCAGCTGGGACAAGACCCCCAACCTGCATATTGTCCCCAGCCATCATTCTCTGCAGCTGCTACATTTTTTATATGGAAAGAAGATCTTGAGGTGATGTTTTGGCTAAACAAATGGAGATATTGATCACTTCACCATCAATTTGAATTTTTGCCATAATTACTCAGAATTTTCCATTGAAAATGCTGGTTTGGATCCTAAGTGGGATGAAGGCAGCCCCTCCCTTATATATATCACTCCTATTGACTAGAGGAGGGTTCACAATTTTGCTCAAATCACTAAGTAAGGAGGAAGGGTGCATAAGTGGAACCGAGGAACTTCCCAATGGTGGCAAAGCAAGTTCTTGCTAAGGAAGAGAAGAAGGAAGGCAGCACTAGCAACCTAAGAGAGGAGCTTGAAGAAGGAGAAGAAGAAATCCGGAGAATATCCAAGGAACATTCCTAGTATCTTCTAAACTTTACTCTTAAAGTTTCTTTTCTTAGTTGATCATGAATGGGTCTTTATCCATGTATGTGTTTTTCTTCATTTCCTTTGTAATGAGTAGCTAAATCTCCCTTAGGGAGGGTTGAGGAAACCCCATGTGTATGAGTTAATTTTAATGTATGAAGTTTTTCCTCAAGCACTAATAAAATGTAAGAACTCTATGCCTTGTTAAGAAATGGCTTTTATTATTTAGTCTTGAATGTGGATGAAAGGAAAATGAACTCATAATCTTAAGAACTAAATTGTCTTGTGCTCCATAGCACACCTTAGGTTGGATGCTAGGTTTATGAGTGCATGAAAGCTTAGAACTATATGACAAAATTCTTGAGCTTAATGCACCTTAATCTAAGCTCAACCAAAGTGTTGATGTATGTGATGCTAAGACCCACTAAATGAGCTCCTTAGCTCAACATAATTGAGGTAGAGGAAGAAATAATTGAGTGCTCATGAACTAAGTGATATAGTCATTGAGCCCATCATATTAATCCCTGATCTCAACTATATGGGATGCGAGTGATGCTCGTAGTGGAATCAATGCTTATAATACCTTAAAGATTTAATTATCATAATCTCCTTGATAAAGAGATAAGATGAGAACTTAAAACCTAAAATCTTATAGGAATCTTTGTGCTGAAATAGAACTGAATGTGTGTTCATTTTGTGCACAAGATTTAAATTTGTGAGACTTTGAGATAAACTCAAAGTGAATAAAGTGCACTTGATTAAAAAAATAATAAAAGACAAAGCTTGAGAAATCAACATACATTAATAATATATCATGATATGTGGGATAACCCCAACTCTCTTCTCTCTTTTATTTAACTTATCTTCATTTAGTAATTATTGTGCTAAATTTAGGACCAACTCATCCAATCAATCGTAGCTTAAATATTAATGAGAATAGATATACCTTAGTAATAAAATAACCAATTCTTTGTGGTTCGATAAATCCCAAAAATTAACACTTTCCACTTATTACTTCAAACCACGTACACTTGCGTGTGAGCGCAGACGTATATTTACAGTCTGTCAATGTAGTAAATCAATCCTAAGGTTTATATACTAGGGTTGAAAAGTGAATCAAGCACTTTGCAATTGATTCAAATATCTAAGATAATGAGAACTAAGCTTAAACACATGCAATTTAATTTGACATAGGAAGAAATAAATGTGACATGTTTTCTATCATAAGGTTTTAAGTACCTAAAATATGCAGATTTAAGAATCTATAAATAATAACACTAATTAGGTAGCCAAAAATCTAAAATCAACAATTATTGTCCAATGCAAAGAATATACATAAATTCAGAATCCTTATAACATAAGAAGAAAAATGACACTAAATAGGTCAAATATGAATAATATTAGAAAATTAAGATTTTTAGGAGTCCTAATTAAGGTTAAAAAGTGATTAAAAAATTAGGGTTCAAATATTAAATTTGAATTCATATTATTATTTCTCATATTTTTGTGAGTAAAATGGACTATTTGATCATTTAATTTGGATATCAAATGATTAAATTAGGTCACAAGAAATTATATAATTAAATTACACATAATTAATTAACCTTAATTATTAGCTAATTAAAATATTCATCAAAATAGAAATTAAATTGCATATTCTTAATCTACGTATTTTTGCAATCAAAATGGTATATAACATTGCATTATTTGGAAGTATATATCTAAAGTTATTAATGATATTAAATTTTTCATTATTTAAACATTAATTTATTTAATGAGAAAATCATTACACAAATCACTAATCATTGATAGATAAAACACATAATTAAATTTCAGCACAGAAGTTTAGTAAATGATTATTGATTAATGACAAGCACGAAAAATGGACAACATTGAAATCATTTGAGTGCTGCACAAATTTCACGGGTAATGACGTGGCGGTCTAGAATGACGACACACGTCATTCTTAAATTAGAGAAGACGCCACAGTTCTTAAGTACTGAACCAGTCCGGTTCAGTTACATAATCCGGGCCGAGGTCATAACCCAGATGAACAGTTACGTCCCCAAAGGTTCAATCGTCGAAGATCGTAGGGTTTAGCCTACTAGTTAATCCTGATTGATCCTAGGGACAGCCCGCATGCCGGCGAGATGGCCTCGCCGAAACCATTCTTCTAAGATCAAAACTGGAATCAACCAGTAAATATGTGAGCTAAAAGATGATGCCCTAGATTCTCGAATTAAGTCCTAACATTACAGATAAGGAATTAATTAAATACGACATCGACCATGCTTAATCGAGGCTGATTGAAGCTCGCAACGATTATAAGATGCGAGGAATGTACTAAGCTAAGCAATTTTAAGGAAGGAGTGAAGGGAGTAGTACCTGAATGTGAAATGCTTGTGGTTCAGGTGATTTTTTGGAAAAAGGCTCGAATGGAGCTTCTCTCTCAGCGATCCAAGTTCGCAAAAGCTTTCAGGAGAAGCAATGAGGAGGATATGAGTTTTGGGAGATTAAACATGAAGGAGGTAGTAGCTGGCGGGGTGATCGCTCGTCGTACACCACTCCTCTGCCTCTCAGTACACGGACGTGCGAAAAGTTAAAGAGGTGAACAGTACTCAATTAGGACCGTCGGATCAAGTATTCGATCCAGTGGTCCGATTATAAAGATTAAATCCTGATCGTTTAATCAACCCTAAAACACTGAACGGCGCCGATTGACTTTGAATGCTGTTCTGCATTCGGAAACAAGCAGGGGATCTCCGCCATTTGGATTAATTAGCCGATTAAATAATTTAAATAAATAATACATATTAATTTAATTAATTAGTTTATTATATTTATTAACTTCTTATTTAATTACTTAATTTTAAATATTCAAACGTGCTAAAAAAAATTCCAAAAATTCACCCTTATCTAATTGAGGAGTAAGGAACTCAAAAATGCAGTCAGATTGTTGATCAGGAGGTCAATTTAATTATCTTAATTTTTTGGATATTTAAATATTATTAAAATATTTAGGGAAAATTTGAAGAGTTTCAAACACTTCCAAAATACCACTCATAGCTAATTTGGGTATGGTGAGTCCAATGGCAGGCTCTGTTTTTTATTCTGTGGTCTAAATAAAATATATATTCTCAGAATTATCAGAAATTTTTGAAATATTGGAAATTGTCAAACGATCTTCAAATTGCACGAAAAATGAAATGGAGGTTCCTAAGACTGTTATTAGACTAATAAAAAAGATTAGAATCAATTAGATCATTAATTGATGAATAACAACACTATGATTGTTACACTGATGTAATATGGAAGCAAAAGAGATGATTGATTACCAACATCATAGTAAGAAAAAAAGAATGAATCTTCCACTATTATTTGCACAACACTTAACCAACATAACAAGAAGTAGTTTATAAACCAGATGATTATACTAAGTGAATGATAGTTCAATAAAAATAACTCATCAAAACTAACATAAAAAATATAAATAACTACTAAAGCTTCAAATGAAACTAAAGCAATTAGAATCATCATATAAAATGCAGGGAAAATAAAAAGTTGATGCCAAATTAGTTAGATGATACCTTAACTTTTTCTTTCTCTCCAATAGTTAGAGGCAGAGTTGATAGATAGTAGTTGTAAATAGAGCCACCTTAAATATAAAAATATCATAAATGTAATTTTAAATTTTACATTTTGCCAAATCTCATTTGAGTCGAACTTTTTGAAACAATGTTTTGCCATAATTGTGGAATTGTGTAACAATTCAAACTCTTAAGTAACAATATATTATCCGCTTTAATCTGAAAGATCTTACGATTTTATCCTCAGAAGTAAAATTGTGCAACCTATACATTAAAATTGAAGGCTGTTATGTTTATAAGTTTCTTATGTAATATACATTTTATCAAAAAAATCTGAGAGATTAAAAAGAAGTCACAATTATGTTGGGTTATGAATTGTACTCTATTTAAAATATTTGCACCATGCATGATGATATATTTTCTTCTATGATATAATCGAAAAACACGAGTCGATTTATCAGAAAATATTGAGATTTTATGTTTTCTTAAGGTTAACACAAGCAACAATCTCTTGGTACCGAACAAGAAGTTTATTTTCTTCCAATTTGTAAAAAAGTTAGGGTTCAAGAATCAAATTTGGGGATGATCGAATCTACGAACCCCTCTACGAAGGAGGTGCTGAACGCAAGCATCGAATGGAGACGAACCCCTCTGCCTCGAACACGTTCGATTTCTGCATAGGAGAGGAGCACCTTCGCCTTCTGCGTACATAAAGACGCGTTGAACAGAACCTTGGCACTTACGAAGACCTTCACCAGTTGTTGGAGCCGTCGAACGCAGAGTCGTCAGAGGTGTGGAAGGCGAGTCGAACAAATATATTGTCTTGATCTTGTCTAAAATATGTATTCTTAAGGAGATAAAAAATATAAAATATTTTTTATGACCAATACATTAAATAAAAGAACATAAACATAATTAATAATGTTTAAATAAAATTAATATAAATCATAGAGAAATTTCCTATATGATAATAATATTATGATGACATAACATAAACTATATAAATAAAAAAATTAACTTTATATAAAAATGTTGATGGGAGTAAACAAATTGAATCCTTTTCCTCTGCCGCCCAACATGCCAGCTCACTTACAGCCAATGCACCGTTTTAAAACATTTAATTATTTAAAAGAGTAATTAAACTTCAATATATATATATATATATATATATATATCCAAAGAAATTATTACTAACTAGTTCTCAATTTGATCCACATTAACTTGAGATAATTTGACTCAACTTGAGAGTCATACATCTTTACTCAAATTATATTTAAAATAATTCGAAATAGCTCAAACTCAATATGAACTCGATTATAATTCAATTCAAACTGGATCTCAAATAAATTCTTGGAAGATTTTTGAAAATTATTACCAAATATCTCTAAAAAAGAAACAAAAATTAGGATTTTATATCTGAAAATACTATACTTACACAAGAATATATCAAATAAAAATATTTAGGATTAATATCAAAATTTATTTTATTTTAATTTTTATATATATGACCCATAAAAAATATATTCAACTAATAATCTATTTACACATTAGATTGATACATCATCTATATATTTTGATATGTACTAGTGTGTAAGTTTAGCAATATCTATTTATATTTAAAATAATTATTTTGTAAAAAAAATGAACTAAATGATAATATCTGGTAAAAAAATTATATTTTTTTTTTTGAGAAATATTTTAAGGAAAGGTAGATATTTCTAGAGTAAATATTTGAGTATTTTTTAATTTGTATTTTTATATTATTTGATAATTTTATTTGTGTACATTCAGCTCACACATTATAACAACTGTTAACTACAGCTGTCATCCTTAGCCATAAGCTTCTTCGACACATTTTACTCCCAACGCGCAGTTATAAATACTCCATACTTTTTACTATCTTTTCCGCAGCAAAAAAATAGAAGAATAAAACAGCAAAAAGCGCCAGCAATGGCCTCCGCGTCTGCGCCCTGCTCTCTTTCGGTCGTCTTCCTTCTTCTCACATTATCCGCCATGGCCGCAAACTTCGTCAAAGATGTGGACATCGTTTGGGGTGACGGCCGCGCGAAGATCGCCGACAATGGGGAACTCCTCACCCTATCCCTTGACAGAATCTCAGGCTCCGGCTTCAGATCTAAAAACCAGTATCTCTACTGCAGGATTGATCTGCAAATCAAACTCGTCGCCGGAAATTCCGCCGGAACTGTCACTGCATACTATGTAGCCACCACAAATTCCTCTTATGTATAAGAGCTTTTCTTGTTTTCTAAGTACCGATTTCTTAATTCGTGCAGTTATCGTCTGAAGGAGAAACTCATGATGAAATCGACTTCGAATTTCTTGGGAATCTCAGCGGCGATCCTTATATCGTGCACACGAATGTGTATACGCAGGGGAAGGGGAACAGAGAGATGCAGTTCTATCTCTGGTTCGATCCCACTGTAGATTTCCACACGTATTCCCTTCTATGGAATCCGGCTCACATTCTGTAAGAGTTTATCAAGGGTTTTTTTCTTTCTTATTTTTTTTCCACTTCTGAAAGAATATGGTGCAGATTCTATGTGGATGGAACGCCCATAAGAGAATTTAAGAAGCTGGTGGAGAGCAGAGGGGTTGCGTACCCTGAGAGCCAAGCGCTGAGATTGTATTCGAGTTTGTGGGATGCGGACGAGTGGGCGACGAGGGGAGGGCTTGTGAAGACCGATTGGGATCAAGCTCCATTCATGGCGTCGTTCTTGAACTTGAATGCCGATGGCTGTGTCCGCGCTTCTTCTTCTTCTTCTTCTTGTGGTTTTAAGGCATGGATGAATCAGGAACTTGACACTGAGGGGTTGAAGAGGATGAATTGGGTGCAGAAGAATTACATGGTGTATAATTACTGCAGTGATGTGAAGAGGTTTCCGCTTGGGCTTCCGCCTGAGTGCTCTGCAAGCCTCTGATCAAGCATTTTAAATAAGTGTAAAGCGTTTGGGGGGGGAATTGTGAATACAAGTGAGCATCCTTTTTTTTATTTTATTTTGAGAACTTACGAATCCGAATATAAAAATAAGAATATGATTTTAAGTTTTTGTCATGAATTTTACATAACACAAATATAAAAGGCTTGCTAATGCTCTATATTTGGGCAACTTAGGCTGCTTTTTGCGCTATGAGTGTGTTTCCTAAAAATACGCAGTATCTTGTGATAATCTGGGTCCGGGCTTTATTGTGAAATTATTATTAGCAATGATGGGTATCCAAATTGAAATGTATGACAGGACTATAATTATTGAGTTTCGATTATTTCTAGTATCAGTGTTGACTTGCAAATTCTCCATTCCTCCTATTGCTAGGATGTTAATTGCATAGTTTGATTTGTTGAGGATGGACCTAAGAGTGTTTGAATGAAATTAATACCTAAGAAAATTGATGGAAATCCAAGTATTCACAATTTAAATTGTTATTGTAGTGTTTGCATTATATTTATGATTAGTTTATCTTCTGAGCCCATGATAAGAGGGTCATTCACAAAAATTATTAGATATATTTTTGCATTGAGTTATTCACTAATTAGGAGAGATGAGTCGCTGTAGTCGGCTTTATAAAGAAGGTTTCATGAGTACTTTGCCATTTAATTTGCCATGTAAAAAGGCATCATAATCGTCTAGTTGTGTCATGTTCCATTTATTGCCATTTTAGCCATCAGAGTCGCTGAAATATATTCCTTTTGTTTGATCGTGTCCTTACTTACTAGTCTTGCTTTTTAGTGTGCTACAGTACCATCTTTATTATATTTAGTACGAAATTTCCATTTTAAGCCAATGGCTTTTTTATTTTAGAGTTGGTGGGATTATAATTCAAGTAGCTTGCTTATTTAGAGCTTGAAATTCTTCCTCCATTGCAGTTCTCCAATGTTGGTATTTTGTAGAGGAGCAGAATTTTAGTGTGAAGGTTTAGAATAGATTTGGGTTTGAGTAAGCTTATTTTTGAATGTGTAAACATCGAATTGAGTTGTTTTGGATGAATAGGATTGAGTGGTTATGAAAGGAGATGTTGATGTGGATTTTGGGTGAATAGAGCTAGATGTAATTATATGACTTGAATGATTTTGTTTGTTTGTTTGAGCTAATTTTGAAGTTGATGAATTGACAATAAAATAGGATGATGTATTATGTGGTATGTTGTTGAGGTTGGAAGTAAGAAGGAAGGTGGGGTAGGATTCATTGGTGCTTTTGGTGTATCAGTGTTATGTAGGTTTGTGGTCGAGAGAAATGGAAATTCAATCTCAAGAAAGTGAGCATGTCTATAAATGATGTTTTAGCATGTTAATGGAATGTAACATTTGTTTCCTTTTATTGTTGATAGATAGCTTATGAAGACACATGAATTTGATTGAGGATGTAATTTCATTTTCTGAAATGGTGGTAGGAGTGGGAAGCATCGAAAATCAAAGACTTTTAGGTGTGTATATGTAACAACCGAGTGATCAAGTTCGAGAATTTCTAAGAAATAATTTGTATTTAAAACATAAGTAATGAAGGCAACATAATAGTAAGTCCATAATTATCCATACAGAGCCCATACACATACATATACATGATTTATTTATTAATATATTAAAAGTTAAAATAAAATATTCAACTCCAATTCACTTCTTTAACTAAGTCTTTTCTTTACCCAAGTTGATTTTCTTTGGTTCAATTTTCTAAACATAAAAACTTAACAACAATTGCTAGTTAGGTAGGGGCATGTAGATTATTTTATGAGAGTTATTTTCTAGCAACTTGAATCAAGTATAAATCAATATCAAAAGTCATATAAATATCTTTGAATCAAAAGTAAGGAAATGTAAATATTTGCCAAATTTAGCAAATTTTGCCTTTCATGTTAGAGTTGAATTAAGCATATATAAAGGCATAAAATAAATCTCATCAAAAGTCATATGTGACATTAAGTTGAGTTTGAAGACCCCTGAACCTAAATGGGTAAACCCATAGGCATAGCCTTTGGAATCTTTAGGACTACCTATCAGAAGTTTATTATCCTTTTATTGAATTTTGGGTGTATCTTTCCATTGGATTTTCCCACTTCCTAAAAGGGATAAAACTCTCTATATATCACCTAAGGCTGCTAGCCAGCTCAATCTATATACAGATCCTCAGTATTGCTTTTTTTCTTTTAAATAAACACCACATATAATGATACATTTGATCTTTTTGTCACATGCCTTATGATAATATTTTGCAATTGATTAAGAGGTAAGTGAATCAAAAAGCCATAAATCATAATTCAAATGGGAATAGGTTCAAATATATATAATGAAGTAAAGCTTACAAATATATCTACGTACCTGACTTGTTTGATAATACACAAATATTCACTTGATTTGATCTATTAATTATCAATTTAAATAACCAAATTGATATTTTATAATTTAATTGTATTAACATTCAATTGATTGAATTATTAGGCCATAATTATAAATTTTTGTTGATTTTGTGATATTAAAAATGTGCTCTTAAAATGCTTATAATCATCTAGTGTATAAAGATATTTTGTTTCCAATATATTAGAGAATAGTATGCCAAATTCCATAATTTAATTTCTCACATATTTTGAAAGTTACAATCATCTAAATATTAGGAAAAATCTTAGAAACTCAAAAATTTGGTTATGTACAAAATTTGATTTTTCATGAAATTTGAAGTACTTAAGAGATTTCCTTAGTGATAGTTTTAACTCCTATGATCAACAACAAGTTTGCTTACAATATAATTAAGAATAAGCATGCTAAATTTCATATTTTACTTAAGAGTATTTTGAAGATTATGATTATCAAAACATAGGCAAAGTAAGAAAAATGCCTAAATGATGTTTTTAGGTGTTGTGGTCTAAAGTTAATTTGTTTCCAATACTAGATAAAAATCAATACCTAACTATGTATAGAATAAAAATTAGATAAAATTTGGGAAAATTTTTTTATTATTATAAAAATTCAGGTTTTTTGTAAACTTTGAGCATTTAAATTAAGACTTTAGAGTGCTCAAAGCTCTCTAAAGTCTTCTATGAGGATTGTTCATTTATATTATTTTATTTAAATTAAGACCTTTTTGTAGTTACATAGTTAACAGATTTCAAAATTTGCCAAAAATCTGAAATTTAAAAAATTCTTAAAATTTTAAGAGTAAAAATTTCAAGATTTTGTTTAAACTTTGAAGTTGATTTTGACTACCATATGTATAAAATCATAAAATATTATCTTCTAATAATTTGTAACCGAGAATAATTAGAACAAAGTTTTAAGTTTTAAAACAAATTAAAAAAGAATTATGGTCTCAAAATTTGCTAAGAACTCATATAAGTAAGATGAAAATTTTTGGGAAAAATAAAAATTTTGAATTTTTTTTTATCTAAATAAAATAATATGATATATAATATTCATATAAGTAAGATGAAAAAATCATTTTGTGGAAAAAATAATATTTAATATAAAAAAATCTAATATTTTCAATTTTTTTATATGAGAATATTTGAGATATTATTAAGAAGCTTTCATGAGAACTAAACTTGATTTAAAATTTGATCATTAGGATAATCTAAATCAAGTTTAGAATTCACCATGCAATATTTGATTTTTTTGTTAATAAAATGTGGTCATAGCCTAAGCATATATATATATATATATATATAACCATCAGTTCAAAATCAATCGGGATCAAACTCAACAGTTTCTGCGGCAAGAATGTTCAAAAAAGCCTCCCAGGGAGCACATATCCCCTAACAAAGCAAAAATCGCCATGTTGAGCATATATCTCACAAAAATCAGCTACCCGATTCACTTCGCGCGATCAATGGATAAAAATAACACGAGGAAGATCTAACAAAAAAGTTAGGTGATCAGCATGACATTCTCCGTGATGTAGGATGGGGGGTGATGATATGTAATATAATCAAATCCACTAATTAATTAACGAAATTAATCTTGCATATTTAAGTTACTAGAAGATATGCGAGTCGCTTATTGAGAATAAAGAGAAGTGTTGTAAGCGTTCACAAGTAATGAGAGCTAGGATTAAACGAGCACACTTGTAAGGTAGGAGGAAAGAAAATAAAAATAAATGAAGAAGATCTTACAGGAGCCTTATTACCAAATATGCCGCTTACGATAAAGAAGATTAACTTCTACGAGCAGTCCTTCGCCGCAGATCGAACCTTCTTTTCTTGGAAGTCCTTCTCCAAGAATTGCAAACCACACCTCATGAAGTCCTTCTCTTAAGAATGAAGCTCACATAATACAAAGAAGAAGAGAATATTTTTTATATCACTTGTAATGCCATAATACATGCGAGGGTGGCCAATTTATAGCCATAAGATACATACCAAATGACCATAAAAACCCTTAACCAACCTCTCATGAAGGACTAAAGTGTCATTTCCTCTAAAAGACCAAAAAAATCATATACTTACTCTCTCATGAAGGACTAAAATATCCTTTCACACAAATGACCAAATAAACCATAAATCAACTCTCTCATGAAGGACTAAAGTATCATTTTACAAAAAAAAACTCACATGATAATATATGGGCTAGGATGAAGGCCCATTTATGGAACAAATATAAAAGCCCATAGGACTCAAAATAGAAAAATAAAACATAGTACCATTAAACTAATTTATGATCTGGCGCGTCGATGATGATTTCGTTGATGCCCTGCATCAGCACTCCCTGGCTTTGAAAGATTCACCTCTGGTGAATGAAGCTCATTATATTCTTGAAGTAGATCTGAATCAAGTTGTTGTAGTTCTTCATGCGTCAACCAAAAGTCTTCTAAAGGTGAAAGGCCTTTCCATCGAACGAGATATCTTTGAACCCCACCATTAGTACTAGTAATAATTTGATCATCAAGTATTTGGGATGGATGATGAGAACGGAGGCGATGAGTCGGTAGTGGCAATGGTAATACTGGTTCTTTGTTTTGTGGTTCCTGCAAGTTAGTAATACAAGTAGAAGCATCCAATATATCGGAAGAAGCATAATCATGGTACAATGTAAGGTCTGCCACATTGAAAACTGGAGATATTCTAGCATCATTCGGAAGATCAATTTCATAAGCATTTTCATTGACTTTCCTTAATATCTTAAAAGGTCCTGCTCACCTAGCATTCAATTTTTTGAATGTTCATATTAGAAATCTCTCAGATCTTATCCTTATTAGCACCTTGTCACCATCTTGAAATTCGATAAATTTTCTTCGCTTATCTGCATTAATTTTATACTTATTATATGTAATGGTTAATTTCTGTTCAATTTCTTGGTGGAGATCATGCATGCTTTGAGCAAATGATGATGCAAACTCACTAGCTCTATATGTTATAGGAAGATCAATTAAGTCGATTGATTTTCGTTGCTCATAACCAGTTACAATTTGAAAAGGACTTTTATCAGTAGATCTATTAATTGAACTATTATAAGCAAACTCAGCAGTGGGTAATATAAGATCCCAGCTAGCAGAATGGTCTGAGATTAAGCATCTAAGCAGATCTCCTAAGCTTCTATTTACCACTTCTGTTTGACCATCTGTCTGTGGATGATATGCTGTCAAAAAGTGAAGTTTTGTGCCTAGTTTCTTTCAAAGAGTCTTCCAAAAATAATCATAAAGTGTACATCTCGATCAGACACAATTGTTTTAGGTAAACCATGTAACTTGACTACTTTACAAAAAAATAATGTCGCAGCATGAGATGCATCGGAAGTTTTATAGCATGGAATAAAGTGTGCCATCTTAGAAAATCGATCAACTACTACAAGAATAGAGTCGTAGTGTCGTGTTGTGCGAGGTAATCCTAGTATAAAATCATACTTATGTCTTCCCAAGGTTTATGAGGAATAGGAAGAGGAGTATAGAGTCCAGAATTATTCTGCTTTCCCTTTGCAAGTTAGCATACACGACATCGAGAAACTATACGAGCAACATCTCTCCTTAGACTAGGCCAATAAAATCGATCTTGAATCATTGCAATAGTTTTGTCACGCCCAAAATGTCCTGCAATTCCTCCTGTATGTAGCTCGTCAATGAGAAAAATACGAAGAGATGAATTAGAAATACAAAGATGAGTGCCATAAAAAAGATATCCATCTTGAAATTGGTAATTTGAATCAATAACTCGCCCCTTTTCAGATAATGAAGAATAAATTTGACTAAAATCTTTGCATGTAGAGTAATCAGAAATCATTTTATCAAACCCAGTTACTTTTACTTTCATTGTATGTAAAAGGAGAAACATACGACTCAAAGCATCTGCGACTTTATTCTCAATACCTGCCTTATGCTTTAAAACAAAAGTGTATTCCTGTAAATATTGAACCCATTTAGCATGACGAGCACTTAACTTTTTTTGAGAGTTTAAGTATTTAAGGGATTCATGATCAGAGTAGAGAACAAATTCATGAGATAAAAGATAATGTCGCCAGTACCGTAGAGTTTGAACGACTGCATAAAACTCACGATCATACGTGGAATATTTTTGGCTGGCATCATTTAACTTCTCACTAAAAAAGGCTATCGGATGGCCTTATTGTTTAAGCACTCCACCTATTCCTACCCCAGAAGCATCACATGAAACTTCAAAAACTTTATCAAAGTCTGGCAACTTCAATATTGGCGGACTAGTGAGACGCTCTTTTATTTCAGTAAAAACCTTAGTTGCTGCAGGAGTCCATTTAAAATTACCTTTTTTTAGGCATTGTGTGATAGGTGCCATGATGGTACTAAATCCACAAATAAACCTTCTATAAAATGTGGCCAACCCATGAAAACTCCTAACATCATGAATGGATCTTGGTGTAGGCCATTCATTAATTACTTTTATCTTTTTAGGATCAGCTGAGACTCCATGGTTTGAAACAACAAATCCTAAGAATATGACAGATGAAGTCATGAAAGAGAATTTCTTCATATGAATATAAAATTGTTCTCGATGAAGTGTTTCAAATGCTTTTCTTAAATGACTTAGATGTTCTTCTTGGGTCTTGCTAAATATTAAAATATCATCAAAATACACAACTAAAAAGACCCCAATATAAGGTTGAAGTATATATGTCATGATGCGCATAAATGTACTAGGAGCATTAGTTAAACCAAAAGGCATAACTAACCATTCATAAAGGCCATTTTGTGTTTTAAAAGCAGTCTTCCATTCATCACCATCACGCATTCTAATTTGATGATATCCACTTCGAAGATCAATCTTTGAAAATATTACAGATCCAGTCATCATATCAAGCATGTCATCCAACCTTGGAATAGGAAATCGATACTTAATGGTGATCTTATTAATTTCCCTACTATCAATACACATGCACCAAGTTCCATCTTTCTTAGGTGTAAGAAGTGCTGGAATAGCACAAGGGGACAAGCTCTCACGAATGAATCCTTTGTGTAATAAATAATCAACTTGGCGCTTAAGTTCAGCATGCTCACTTGGATTCATTCGATAGTGTGGCAAGTTGGGCAAGGTAGATCCAGGTACCAAATCGATAGCATGTTGTATGTTTCTCAATGGGGGTAGTTCACTAGGAAGTTCTTCAGGACACAAGTCATGAAATTCAGTCAAGAGTTGAGTGACTTCATAGGATTGGGTTGAATTTTCATTCACTTTTAAAGATTCCATAACAATAAGAGCATAGACAATATTATTTTCACTAGAATGCTCAAACTCTTGCTTACTAATTATAGTTAAAGGCCGCTTCTCTATTGGTGAAGAAGAGTCTCTTGGATTCTCAATCAAAAGATCCTTTGGCTTTGCCGGGTTTAAGATAATTTTCTTTCCACCAAACATAAAGACGTAAGTATTAGCCCATCCAAAGTGAGTAATGTCTAAGTCATATAGCCAAGGTCTCCCTAAAAGTACATGTGCAACGTCCATAGGGAGAACATCACACCAAATGCGATCAGAATAGGTTGCTAAGTTGAGGGGAACAAGACATCTTTGGGTAATAGAGATACTAGTCTTATCTACCCATGCAACCTTATATGGTTGTGGATGAGGCTCCGGGCTTAGTTTCATTCTTACTAATGCACTAGCTGAGACCACATTCATGCAGCAACCACTATTAATTATAAGTTTACAAGACTTATCTCCACTTTTAAAGTAAGTGTGAAAGATATTTGTTCGTTTCCAATCTGTAGTGGTTTGGGGGGTAGTTAAGACACAACGAACTACTGTTAAATGTGGATTAATTGAAGCTTCATCAGCATCACTAGCATCTTCACATGGATCATACTCAACATCATTATCTTGTTGATCATCTTGTTCTTCTGGATCGATGGAATCTACATGAAGATTTCTATATGGACAGTTATTTGCATAATGTCCCGTCTTTCCACAAGTAAAGCATGTGATGTTTGATTTAGCATTTGAATTTCCAGATATGGGTTTTACTCTTTGATCATTTGGTACTTTAGGAACAGATGGTGGTGGTTGATTTGGCTTAAGAGGTGCACCTTGCACATTGTTAAATTTGCATTGAGAAATTGGCCTTAAGTATTGTTCTATTTGGAGGGTTCTTTGAAATGCTTCTTCAAGTGTATACACCTCTCGAGTCAACATCTCTCGACGAATGTCAGGTCTTAACCCAGCTCGAAACCTAGCTATAGTTGCTCTATAATCTACAATAATATCACATCAAATTAATAACTCATCAAGGCGAGTCATATAATCTGCAATACTCATAGATCCTTGCCTAAGAGTTATGAGTTCATCTAAAAGCTGGTCTTGAAATGTTGAAGGAAGATATTTTTGCTTGAGCATCTCACTCATTTCTTCCCAAGATCTTACAAATAATTGGCCTGATCGTTGTTGTTGTCGTTCTACATTTACCCAGTAAGTTTTAGCATGACCAACAAGTTTCATACTAACAAATCTAACCTGACGATTTCTAGACATTGCCATCCAATCAAAATACTGATCCATTTCTACAAGCCAATCAAAAAAAATTTTAGAATCAAGACGCCCATCAAAGGTCGGAGGGTCTACTCTAACCTTTCTCGTAATGTCTATATCTTGGTCATGTTCAATGCACCTTGTGGTGGCGTAAAGTTGATCATAACCTCGATAAGGTTCTTCAAATCGTAGATGATTTTGGTTTTGTTTAAAACCTTCTAGTTGACCCAAAGGTGCATTAGCTCTACGAAGAGTTTGAAATAGAACATCTTCTGCCTCAGGATATTCAAATAAATCATTCTGTGGAAACGTTTTATTTCTTTGTATTTTAAACGTAAGTGGAGAAGAATTTGTGTGCGGCTCATAAGGTGTATTTCACTCACTATTTTCTGGTGGGGCATCTGGTGTCGGGTTAGGTTCCTGAATTGTATTATTATTATTTTTATTTTCTAGGGCCTCCAATCTTCCTCTGAACTCTCTACAAGATTGTTGATAAAGAAAAATTAAATCATCGAGTTACTCTTGCAGATTAAGAATAATATTCTCACATTTATGATCGAGCATTTGATTTTGATATGGGTGACCACTACGAGTAGTCATAGCTATCCGAGTAGATGATGAAATAATCAGTTACGAAATTATAAATCTCTTGTCGATTACCCAGAAATTAGATTTATAATGATAAATATAAAAACTTTTTTTTTTTTTAATAATTTTAATGAGGTAGATGTGAATAAATTAAAAGTAAGAAATTTTTTTTTTTTTGGTATTATTATTATCTTTTTTTTTGTTTCTTTATTATTATTATTATTTTTTTTTTTTTGTGGCTAAGGATAATATAAATTATAATCCTACTAAATTATAATTAAACTAACGAACTTTTAATATTTATTAAAATAAATATTATTATTAATTAATATAAAAATGTAGGACTATATATGAGGATAAATTCTTTGATACCAATCTGATGTAGGATGGGGGGTGATGATATGTAATATAATCAAATCCACCAATTAATTAACGAAATTAACCTTGCATATTTACGTTACTAGAAGATATGCGAGTCACTTGTTGAGAATAAAGAAAAGTGTTGTAAGCGTTCACAAGTAATGAGAGCTAGGATTAAACGAGCACACTTGTAAGGTAGGAGAAAAGAAAATAAAAATAAATGAAGAAAAGCTTACGGGAGCCTTATTACCAAATATGCCGCTTACGATAAAGAAGATTAACTTCTACGAGCAGTCCTTCACCGCAGATCGAACCTTCTTTTCTTGGAAGTCCTTCTCCAAGAATTGCAAATCATACCTCAAGAAGTCCTTCTCTTAAGAATAAAGCTCACATAATATAAAGAAGAATAGAGTATTTTTTATATCACTTGCAATGCCATAATATATGTGAGGGTGGCCAATTTATAGCCATAAGATACATACCAAATGACCATAAAAACCCTTAACCAACCTCTCAAGAATCACTAAAGTGTCCATTCCTCTAGAAGACAAAAAAAATTATATACTTGCTCTCTCATGAAGGACTAAAATGTCCTTTCACATAAATTACCAAATAAACTATAAACCAACTCTCTCATGAAGGATTAAAGTGTCCTTTTACAAAAAAAAACTCACATGACAATATATGGGCTAGGATAAGGCCCATTTATGGAACAAATACAAAAGCCCATAGGACTAAAAATAGAAAAATAAAATATAGTACCATTAAACTAATTTATGATCTGGCACGTCGATGATGATTTTATTGATGCCCTGCATCACTCCGCCTCGTGGATTGTGAGTCATCTCCCAATAACCTTAGAGCCCTCGATCTCTCCAAAGAAGTCGCTCTCAATGATAAGTCCATCAGTATCAGTATCAGTATCTTTGGTCATGAGGGCTCGATGAAGTATTGTAATCGCTTGCATCTCTGTCTGAAGGGGAAATGAGGCTAGAAGACAGGCTTCAGCTGCAGCGAGTAAGTGGAATCTTAAGTCATTGATCATATCACTACCAAAAGCAACAAGCTCTCCATAAATATAGGAAGCGTGAATGTTGGCCTTTAGCCAGCAGGTAGGAGGGATGGGGGCTTCATCTGAAGAAAGTAGAGGGGCCCTGGTGGGCCATGGAACCCCATGAGTAAAACCCGTTATGCACTCCAGCACTGACCAAAGTAGATAAAAATGAACTGGCACAAACTAACATAGCAGGGAACAGACAGCCATGAGAACTCTCAATCATGCTCCTCCAAGCCTAGTAAAAGAATTATGCCACAACCTAACAGCTAAAGCGATGATGGCGGGACACAGTAATAGTCAAGAATAAGCAGTGAACTAGTCCTAAGAGTCCAGAATGGCCAAAAGCAAGCACAATGCACAAAAGTCTCCTAAATGGCCCTCATATAACTACAGTGAACCACAAAGTGCTATTTATCCTCCTCTGTATCACAACCCCAGACACAAGCAATAGATTGAATGAGTATAACAACCCTACATTATTACCAAACTTAAACCACGCTTAATCACACCTTGAAAACTAATCCATTACATTCATATGGTCATTAGGATATAAACTTAAAATTTGGGGGTCAATCGAACCTCATTATGACAAATTGGTTATTTTGCCAAATTAGGAATCCTAACTAACAGCCAAAATATTTTGATCCCTAAATCAAATTATGATTGCATTTTTGAATTTCTCACCCCTAAATTAGCTATGGGTGCAAATTTGAGATTTTTTGGAGGTCATTTAAGCCATAGTTGAATTTAATTTAAATATGAAAAATTGCACAAAAGGGTTTGAAACAATTTAGATTTGCAAATCTATCCTCAACGGCTTTACCCCTCGGAATTTGCTGAGCGGGCCACAAGCAATCCGCTGCTTAGCTGGGTCCCATGGTAGCTGATTCAACCCTCATCTAATCTTTGAACCATTGCATCAGATAGCCTAGATTTATTTAGGTGTGGGTGTCGATCGAGCATCAAATCGAACCCCAAAGATCCCACGGCTCAAATCTCTTTCGGATCCTAATGGTCGATCGCGAAAGATTAGAGCCATTACGCAGTCTTATCAATCTATCAGACCACTACCAAAAGCCCACGCTACTATGGATCTTCGTCCCCACTCGCTCGTTCCCCTATAGAGAAGATCCTCCATACCTCGCTGGCAGGCCTCGTTCCCCACTTCTTCGTCCACCTCGGCTGAGCTGTTAGGCTCTTCCCACTTCAGACAAAGGCTTCATGGTCTGGGCCCTGATGTCCGAGCTCCCCCCTTTCGGGATTTGAGAGCTCCACTTCGGTATGAGTTCTTGGGCCAAGCTAAGCCTCTAGAACCTTCCTCCTCTCCTTCTGAGGTTATAGATAGCCTTAGAATTGCTTATGTGAGCCATTTGCTCACTAAATTGATCTAATTTCTGATTTTACCCCAATTCTCAATTCTCAACCAATCCCAGTTCTTTTGGCATCCCAGCTCTAGCCAGTGGCAGTCTAAGGGCGTGACCTGGTGTTCAGGTCCATTGAGTTCTTCTTGAAATTTGATTAGCTTTCTTTTTTAATTCAACTTCAAGTGAGAGGTCATCTTCTTCTCGAGAACTCTCTAGGTATCATTTATCCTCATAGTAAACTATGTGAGCTCACTGCTTAGCCTATCCTCACTATTTATGAAAGCAGATTAAGTGCATGTGGATTAGGAACGCCTATGGTAGTTTTGCCAATATCAGTAAGCGATGCAGACTTGGCAATGTGGAGCATTGCCATGCTATGTCATCGTTGAGAGATAGAGGCCCAACTCTCTGACAATTGGCATGCCATTGGATTATCAATTGCCAGAGGGTTATACCCCGTATTGACTGTCAGTTGATTGATATGGTCGGTGCAGCCCAAGTCCTTCAGGTGTGGCCATTCCCAACTCGAGCCAGCCCAACTATGTCTCAAGTAAGAACCCATCGATTAGGCTACTCTTGAGCCCAGCCAATGGAGGGCTTCGCTTTGACATTACTTGGGGATAGTGCAGGTATCGAGAAGGACTTCGACAGAGGCCTATGAAAGGATAATGGCTCTTCCATAATGAGCTCTAGAGGCCAGTCGAGATCAAATGAAGTTTCTGCAATTGGGCCTGCCTCAATTGGGGCTTTAAGGCTCAGCCGATGCGTCTTGACATGGTGATGGAGTGGCAATCTTAAGGAGGCAGCGGTGTGGTCAGGAGATGAAGGATTTGGCTGATTAGAGTTTCCCTTAATCGGCCAATGATAAGTCCAAGGTTTATAATAAAATAAAAGTACATATACAAACAATTTTATGGTAGAATAGTCTACATTGAAGGGATTTCCAATATTTTCAAGCAAAAATGACAAGCTGAGCAAAATATAAAGGTGTAATAACCTTAGTTGTTACCTTAGCTAAAACTAGATTAATTAAGCTAAACTAAGCTTTGATTTTTATTCCATTAGACTCAATGGGTCATTTAAACCTAAACCCTAGGAGTTTGAAATCAATCGGAGCTAAACTGGAAATTTTGGTATTTTTGCCTAATTATTGAGCCCTAGAAAATACCTAAATTAATTTGATCTCTAAATTAAAATTTGATTTTATTTTTGAATTCCCCACCCCCAATTGAGGGGAATTGAGGGAGCACCCTCGAGCTGAGCCTAAGCCGAGCCAGTCCATGGCAATTATTAAGCCAGTCCCCCTGGTAAAATTTTGGGAATTTTTGGAGGTCATTTAGACACATTTTGGATTTAATTTAATTTGGTTTAATTACAAATTAGGGTTCTAAACAATTTGTTATTGCAAATCCACCCTCCCTCCAACGGTCGGCTGACCCCAAACCACAGGCGCCATCCGGGCCGTCCATCCCGCGGATTCGATCCAACGGCCCGTGCCTTCGATCAAGCCCTCCTCATCTCGACCGTTCTGCGGTTCCAGGATTCTAATCTGACGACATTCAAGTAATCGTCTTAAGTATCCCTGATTGCCTGTTCGATCCTTGGGACTGATCCAACGGTCGATCCAGCCTCCTCGCACAGATGTTAGATGTTGGGAGATCAGAGCCGTTCTGCGTCAACTGACAATCTGACAGACGGTCCTGGCGACCCCGCGACTGTGGATCATCTTCCTCCTCAGCTCGCGCTCGACAGCCAAATCCCCCCCGTACAGCCATGTCCTCAAGCCGGTCTACCACTCCCATGCTACGTCAGGGAAGCCGTTGCGACCTTGCCCTCATCTCCCTAGCACGCCTAGCCAAGGCTGAGGCCCAGTCCATGGAAATTTAGGAAATTGAGGGAGCACCCTCGAGCCGAGCCTAAGCCATGGCTCCCGACCTCAGCAGCCACCCTGGACCTCCCTAGAGCCTATAAATTCCCTCAGGACTTCACAGTGAGCCCCTTTGCTCACTATGAATCCTCAATTGCTTAGCTGAAGGCCTGCTGGAGTCCCCATATGCTTGGCAATTTTCAGAACTTCTAAAGCTGCGAACTGCTGATAGAGGGTGCGTGTCTGGTGTTCAGACCCCCTGCTAGCTCATGGAATTCCTCAGGAGGCTCTAGCTACACCTAAGTCTCCTTGGTCGTGTTTGCATTCCCCTCCCAAGTACTGCCTCTTCCCACTGAGCTGTGTAAGCTCAGTTTGCTCATTTAAGCTTGTAATTAATGCCTATGGATGTCATATAGCTCCCTTAGCCCTCTAGGAACCAAACCCAATTGATCTCAGGTTTTGTGCTAGCTCTGATCGATTGTATCGATCGATCAAGCTAGCAGCTGAGCCTAGGCTGAGTCCGAGTAAAGACCCAGTGATTGGCTGCACCCCAATCTGTGGAACTTGGGGGGTTCATCTCGCCTCACCTCACTGATGGTGTAGGGATCAAACCCCGTCAGTTTGGTGGCTCCTGTGAAGAGAATTGCTCGCTGACAGGGAACACGAAGCTCCTTCCCTTAGTACGCCTCGATCGAGTAGCACTCCAGCGATCCGACGCCACCCAGATGGGGGTTTATGCTCCATTCGATGCGCCTTCAAAGCCTGAACATGTAGCCATCAAATTGGTGGCGTGGCGTAGACGGGGTGCGGCGAATTCAACGATCGAAGGTTGCCCTAATCGGTGCCCGTCGAGAGGTAGGAGATGAAGTCACAGGTCTGGCCGACCCGTGACCCGCGTCTTTTGATTTTGGGCCGCGGCTATTAGTGAATTATAGGATGATATTTTCTATGGTTAATTAATTAATAAATGCATTCCTATAGTTTTAATTTAAATAAAAATATATAATAAATTATTGAAATAACTTGAGTTATACTGATCTAAATGGTATGATCCAATATACCATTTGAATCAGAAAAATGCAAGGAATCTAAATATACAATAAAATCATAAATCCAATGGTTGGATTTAAAATAATTGCCCAATTCTTTTCTGTTCTTAATTAAATCATATTAAATTAAATAAATACCCTAATTATGGAAAATAAGGGCTCTAATTACTCATATGACCCCAGAGAACAATTGTAGACCCTTAAAATCAAATTAAGATTTTTAATTTCATTAATCACCTCTTAATTACCCTAATTAGGGGTTAGTAAATTAAACCCTAATTAAATCTCTGATTTTGGTGAGCTAGGTTCCTAATGCCTCATTAAGGATAGTAGAGCCTATAAATACAAATGGATCACCTTAGAATACCCTGATTTCCTTAATCTCCATAATTGGCTTAATTAGGTGATTAGTGCTAATTAGTTCAATTTAGGTTGCCAAAACCTAAGATAAGGGTATTTTCCCACTTCATTAATCAATATGAAACTCATTAAAATAGATTAGAATCAATTTGGGTAGCTAGATCCTAAAATTCCATTTTTAGCCTTAAGAGGGGTATTTTGGTCATTTTGACCAAAAGGTGTTTATGTGTCCCTTAATCCTTGGAAAATTTAGCAAACTATCTTTAGTTAGATCATTAGCACCTCTCTGAACTAATGATGTTAATAATATGGATATTAAGTTAAGAAATCTTCATTTAGCCTTAATTAAGATACTTAGATCTTAAGGGATCATAAAGGAGTCACTTTGCCTTAATAATTGAATCTATTAGTTTTAGATGATAAATCTCAATTTAATAAGTGCGATTAAGTTAGTTCATGAGCTTAAATTCTAAAAGAAACACATTTATAAAGTCTAAGTTGAAAACCTAATTTAAGTCCAAAGTGATCGAACCTTAAATCTTAGGTTTAAATCTTAGACTTTAGATCTTCTACTTGAATTAAACTATCTCCAATTGAAATTCCTTAAATAATTTATTGTCTGAATCTTTTGAAGCCTTCCATGTAGGTATATGATTGATTCAATCTATAGGATAATGAAATTATCCTAAAAGATTGGATATAGATCTTAGATTCTCAAGTTTTTAATTGATTATTTTATCTTATAATCAATACAGTAGCCTTTCACTAAGTTCTTAGCCCTTGGATCTTTCATCTTATAGAATTCTTTATCTATAACTTGGGTATTAAGTATGAACCCTAGATCCTTATTAGGACATCACCTTGGATTTAGGATTTGAACGCCAAGGTGGAGTTTAAGTACAAAATCCTTAAATCTTGATTTACTTAATCAAGATTTGGGTAAGAGAGAAAAATATTAATAATTAGGTCGTAATTCATTTGTTTAAACCTTATAGTCATCATATGATTTTGAATTAGGACTTGCTAAGTTCTAATATTAACGTTAAGATCATAAATCTGAGATTTTACTCGATAGCTGGATATTGGAGATCCTAAACTTGTATCTTCTCAGAATAGTTAGATTAGACAAATTAGACAACAGCAGGTATCACATAAGTCTAGATTGAGTCTCTTGCTTACTTTGACTTGATAGCTTGGCATACCTTGGATATTGATCTTTATTTCTTGAGCATAATAGGAGAACTTAGGATATAGATGATACATCCTAAGTTATTGTTTGTAAAGCATATTATTCATCTAATTCTTACAGAAGTGCTTTTAGTTAGTAGAGTATGTCCTGGCTTAGTCTGCCTCTTCAATTTTTGTATTGTTATAGAATAGTCTCAGGCCTAGCGTATTGGATGTCTAGGGTGGTTATAGACTTATTCTATGAGTTCAACTCAGGCTTAGCATATTGGATGTCTAGGATGGTTATAGTTGAACTCTCAATTCAAAGGACCTCTATGGCCTATTATCTAGTATGACAGTACTATATCTTAGGCTTACTGCTACTCTAGTATAGTTTTCAATTTTGCTTGCTGTGCCACATGTTTCAGTGGTCTTTCTTACAGTACTTGCTTGCTTTGCCACATGTCTCAGTGGCTTTACGGTGCATTGATTATTTTGCTTTTTACCACATGTCTCAGTGGTCTTTCCTTTTCATATCAATCAGCATGTTGTATGTATACTCTTATGGATTAGCTATATATATATATATATATATATATATATATATATATATATATATATATATATATATATATATTGGCATGTTTAGAATGTTAGAATTTCTTGTTGTATTCAGTACTTGTATTCTTTTATAATCAACATATTTTAATGTGATCATAATCATGTTAGGATCAAATTTATTACGGTAGTTGCAGTTACTTTTGCTTTTAGCTCCACCTTACTTACTTTCGTTATTTTTATGTTATTTTACATACTTGTTGATTGCTATAAATAGATAGTTTATAGTTACCCATTTATTGTATAGCTTGTTGCACCCCATAATTACTTGCATGTTAGATTAATCAAATGTGATATCTTTAATTAATCAGTTCATTTAGAATAACCTAAAATGTACTTAGACAATTGTCTAACTGTAACCTTTTTATTTTGCTGGCTGGAGCCATGACATTTGTGATACCGACAAATGTCAAATTCAGGCTTGTTCATAGGCAGTGCTGCAGGAGAGGAGCCAGTGCAAGACGAGGATCGTTCTACTACAGCTTAGTTAGACTTTACTTTTTCTTTCAATGAGATTAGAGACTTTTATATTTTTCATTTAATACTGATTGTAATAGTTAAATTCTGGATGTACTTTATTTTTTGCACTTGAGCTGAGTTGCTATTTTGCTCTCTTCTTCCTACTATGTTGTGCTTGTGGATGCTACATTATATTTTTATGCTTCTGCCACTTTGATATACGTATAAATATATATTGATGAATGTTTATAGTATTCAAGTGATAAGTCCTTGGCTTAAGGCAGGCTGGGTTTCACCTGACTTTACTTAAGTTGGAGATTTGCCACAATTGGAGCACTGTACTCCCTAGTGTTAGTACGGGGGGGGGGGCCCACTAAAGGAAAACTGAAATTATGGAAGAAAACCATTGTAGCTCGCCCAAGTACTCCACGACGCACCAAGATCATCAGAACTCAAAAGCTATCAGCCACCATGTGCCGCAGTGGCATTTGTGGAACCCAGACTCAGCAAATAAAAATCAAATACATCCGCTAGCGCACGCTGTAGTGGGCTCGATTCGAAAGCTCGGCGCTACCGCGCGCCGCAGCAGAATGAAAATTGAAATGAAGATTAATTGATCCGCTACTGCGCGATGCAGCGGATCTAACTCGAAGGCTCAGCGCTTCCATGCACCGCAGTAGAATGTGTTAGAAATAAAAATTAAATGAATCCGCTACCGTGCTCTTTAGCGGACCCTAATTTAAAGCTCAGCGATACCGCGCGACCCAGCAGAATTTGATTTAGTAGAATTCTTAATTTATCCGCTACCGCACACTGCAGCGGAATACAAGGGTCAAAATTATATTTATAAAATGAAAATTAATGCAGCCGCTACAGTGTGCCACAGCGATAATAGACCAAAAGCTAGGCACTATAGCGCGCCACAGCGCCTACCGTATTTTCAGCCAAGTTTAAGCATTAATGTCAGCTTGGTGAAGGCTACAAATTCAAATCATTTTCCATCCCCAGCTATTTGAAACCCCAATTCCATTAATTTCTTGTATTTTTCAAGAGACTATCAGAATATTTTTCAATGCATGCCATTAAAGCAAGGGAGTTGGAAAGGTGACAATTTGATTTAAAGAGGGCTGAAGGCTGATCTATTTAAGCTGGCATGCAAGGCTAAGAGAGGGTTTCCATCTTTGACATCTCAAAGTCTAATATCAGAGCCTGTTGTGAGAAATAAAAGGAGACCCTCACCAAGGAAGGAAAAGAGAATAATTCAAGGAGAGAAAAGAAGAACATATCAGGGAGCTGGAAGGGAAGAAGTTGAAGAGCAAGGAAATATCTAGAGAATGCCAAAAGGGGTTGTTCCTAGTATTCTTCTCAAAACTCTTCTTTTGATTTTCTTTCAGTTGAACCATGCAAAGGTTCATGTTCTTTTATGTTATTTCTTATATTTCTTTTGTAATAGAAGGCTAAACCCTCCTTGGGGAGGGTTGGGTTGACATTATGTAATGAGTAAAAGGGACTTATGGTGTTTGTATGAATTTTCTTCAATAAATAAAAATCTGTTTCATTTTAATTTAGATATGTTATTTATGTTTTCATGCTAGTGGAATGAATGCTTACCTATTTTCTTAATAGTTTATAACGAAAATAATATCGAATCAACTCTATATTTCAAGCTCAAGAGAATGCACATAAAGGTCCTCACCGTGAACACATGTTCACTGCGCAAGGATTCTCGATGTAAGCACCTTAAGATTGAAATGAAAGGTCAATTCAGTAACTTTAATCTCTTTGAGCTCTCTATCTCACCAATTGACGTAAAGCTAGGAATATGTGTCTTAGTGCTTAGAGCCTAATAATAAGCTCTTGAGCCTAACCACACTATTCATTGAGCTCAGTCGAGAGGTCGATGCATGTGAGCCAAGAGCTACCAATCAAGCTATAGCTCAGCAGGTGTTAAAGGAGAAAGATGAATTATTGAGTGCTCATGGATGATCATGACATAGTCCATGTAGCTTGATGAATCACTTCCTTAGCTAAACTACGCATGTAGCACATAATGCTAATTGTGTGGAAATTAAGCTTATGTGATCACTGAATTAAAATGATTAATTTGATAACTTAGATGTAGGGAATCTTAATTAACTTAATTCAATCACATGAGAGTCTATGTGCCAAGATCAAATCCTTGTGTATTCATATTGTGCACTAGACATGAAATAGTTATAATTAGAGGACCAATCTAAGGAACACTATCTTCACTTGATTAATTTGCATGAAAATAAGTTTCATTAAAAGTTGAATGAATGTGAGTACCGACACCAGTCCCATAACAATTTGCATGATGAAAAACCAACTCTCCCTTTTTGTCCAATATTATCTTTAAATTAAAGATCTTTGAATTGTTAATTAGGAGCCCCAAAATAAAAATATCTTAATCTAAACATTATTTATTGTAGATAAACCTTAGTAGCAAAACACACTGTTCCCTGAGGACGATAAATTTCTGAACTTACCTTCCAAATATTACTTCGGACCACGTACACTTGCGTGCGAGCTCAAATGTGTATTCACGGATTGTCAGTCAGCGTCGGGAGAGGGCTAGAGGAAGACGAAGCACGGTGCAGGTCAGGCCGACCCATGACCCCGTGATGCGATAATAGCGGGCTGTCGAGCCCGACCGATCCATGCCTTTTGTATTTGGGCCGCCTGTGTTTTAATTTTAAATAATTGTTGGATTTATTTTCCTTAAGGAAAATAAATCTAAAAATCCAAATTTACTTAAAAACATTCAAAATAAATTGATTAAATAACTTTTTAAACAGTTATCCAAACTATATGAAATTATATACCATTTTGTTTTGAAAAATAAAAGGAATAATAATATATAAAAATATTTTAGTTTCTCTAAATATATTCTTTAATTTTGCCTAATTACTTTAGTATCTTAATTAGTTAATATTAGCATGCATAATCATCCAAATCCACTATTTATGATTTTGAATGCTTAACAATATCATATAGAATATAATTTCCAAATGAATTAATCTTTTAATTATTATTTTAGTAATTATGCCACAATTCTTATTTCCTATGATTAGTGTAAATTAGGGTTTATAATTAGTTGAACTTGCATTTTATAGTCTTCGATTGCTCATATGATTAATTAGAACCTACATTCCAAGCTGCCTAAGATTCTAATTATTGTTCTTGTATCTATGTGCTAATCATTTTAGGACTTGATTAGTGATTAATTAACATTAGATAACATCTTATTTTAGTGAATAAGGATTTCATGTGATCTTTAGATATTAATTATGATGTTAATAAGCTCAAATACTGATTTGTACATTTTAAACCTTAAATCTCCCTTAATGATGGTGACATCATAATTAAATACACTTAGCTTAAATAGATATCCTTTAAGCTTAAATATGATGTTTGGACTTCAGAATTGAACCTCATTTAATTATAAATGACCTAATCAAAATTTTATAAGTCAAATTTAGCATTAACACCCTTAATTATGTCATAATTGATTTCAGACTTAATCTGCCTTAATTAAGCTCAAAAGTAAGTTAATCTAAATTGAGCACATTGATTTGACATTCAATTATCTGCATGAACTCAATTAAGTCTTACTGATTTGACATTGATTCTAGACTAGTAAACTAGAAGGTTTAAATCTGGTAATAACTCCTATGGTTTATAATCTTGATTAAATCAAGATCAATAATTTTTTCCTAAGCAAGATGACTAACATGAATTAATATTAATAAGACATGCTTGATTTACAAATGATCTATATTTAATAAACTATATGATTTTACCTCATAATTCATGTACATTGATTAAGATATAATTTAGAAGATTTGCATACTTGATTTATGAAATTCAAATCATGTGATTTAACGTATAACTTTTAATGGAGTTTCAAAATCTTAGAATTTAGCTTGGAACTTAAATATGATGATTAGTGATTTAGATCTTTAAGGATTAAAGATGGTTCTAAGATTAAGTATTACACTTTTAAGTAAGCTAAATCTTGAGGTATGAATAACTTTAATTGTCTTATTTTGAGGTAAGAACTTAAATGGACCTTAATATCTTAGATAACAGATCCTAATCTTGTGGTAGAATAACTTAAGGAGACTAGATTTGAGATTATCTCTTGTAGTAGTATTCTAAGTTGAGTGGCTTTTATGCCACATCATCGGAACCTTTTTGTGTAGGACTCACCACAATGGAGAAATGATTCATTAGTTTGTTACTCCTTGATTATTAAATAGATTGTTAGAAGAAGAACCTTGGTATTATCATATGGAGATTGTAGTGCATATCTTTAGAACTAATTTAGTTAGCATAACATGGAATTAGTGTAATTACCATGAATAGAATTGTAGAGTTTTGGTCATATCTTAAGTAATTAGATAAGTACAATTTAGTTCAGGATAAATATCCCAAGTCCAAAGTGTGTTATAAGTCAAGAATTTAACAGCTTAGATTGAGAGAATAAGCTATAAAAGGATTATGTCCCTTATTCTTGTGCGCATCAATAAGTGCAGTGACATACAGCATAGTTTTATCTCAACAATTTATTCAATTTCAGATTTTCTTACAATTTTATGTTCTTAGTTCTTTGTCTTTTAGTTATTATTTTTCCATACCTTCAGTTGTGTACAGTGTTTTACCTTTTAGTTATTTCAATGCTTTTCTGTAGTATTATTTTGTTATACTTAAATGCTAATCCTTCTTTTAAACTATAATAAGGTATGTAGTTGCTTTTGATGTGTTAAACTTATTGTCTAACACGAGGTACTTTCCTCTTTTCTTTTGCCTGGGAAATTTGTATTTTGGGGTCTGATAATTTGTTAGATCCAGAGCAGGCTCAGGAGGCTTCCCAAGTGATCCAGGAAGATTTTGTGGAGCACTAGCCATCTTAGTTTTTTCTTTTTGCTTAGCTTACTTTCTATTGTGAGTGAGAAACACTTACTATCTTTTTATTTCAAATAAATATCTGTAAGAACTTAACTCTGGATATATTTTTTCTTTGTTTTCTGAGATGAATATTTTCTTACTTAGCTTCTGTGGTGAATGGTATGGATGAACGTTGTAGCTTCTGCACTCTATTATTATTCCTACTTACACTTAGTATTGTGATGTGATCAACACGTAAGTGACACTAATACTTATATATATTAAATTCTTATTAAAATCACCTCTCATAATCCAATGTTTATAAGTATCTTATCTAATACTTAAGATAAAGATTTCACACTTATATTAAGTATTAATCCTTAGTTCTACCTTGGGTAAAGTCTCAATAGCATGTAGTATTCAGGGAGGTTCATCAGTCCTTCCCGAGTAATGCACCATTTCATTGCTAATCATTATTGTTTACCTTTAACTTTTTAATGGCACGCAGTAATGGGACAGAGCACTACAGTTGGTATTAGAGAAGAATCATAAAGTGTCAAATAAGGAGAGTGTTCATATATACTTTGTAATATGCTCTCTAAAGCAGATATGATCACAATCACTAAGTATAAGAAACCATCATCCATAATTCATCAAGTTAAATTTCAGAAAAGAAACTATGAAACATCTGGGAAGGACACTTAGGATTTGTACAAACCTTAAAGAAGTAAAATATACATAAGTAAAGTACAGTAAAATAAAGGTAGATTTTCAAATGAAATTTTAGGAATGGAGTATCAACATTATGAGGTCTAAAACTATCTTAGACTCTTCAATGACAATTGGGCGGATGACTTCCAAGATGGCAAGTTTTATGGTAGGACTGTTAACAGAGTATCTCCCAGAGGAATAGAAGTACTTGACAAAAAAAATTAGGTCACCCAGTCTTTTGAGGAACTAGCCTTCCAGTTCTTGCCAGAGAGTGGCTAGACCATGTGACTATTGCCTTACTTGAAATTGTGTGTCCAGATGGCTACTGTATTCAGATCCTGGGAGCCTTACTTGGTGGACCAGTAGAGAGATAATGGTTTTGGATATATCGAAGACTAGTAAGAAAGCATTTGAAAGAACGTCATGTAGTCACCTATGATGACTTTTGTACAGCTTTTATAGCAGAATTCTGTAGTTGATCTTATTGATTATTTCTTGTACTCATCTTTCATATTAGTTCATCGTTTATGCATGTAACTTCTTTTATGAGAAGTAATGATTGAGAAATAATTATTTGCTCATTCTCTAAACTTGTATCCTTGGAAATTATAGCAACGATTCTAGGATCTCCCTCGATGACTAATCCAATCAAAAGCTCTGTCTCATCATCTAATGGATTTGATGATATCAATTCACTAGTTGGCTTGGTGAAGACACTAATTAAGAGTCAAGCTCAGCAGGCCCAAGAAGCTTGTAAACTACTCACCACACATTAACCACCTGTTATTCACATTACAACCTCATCTACACCTCACTTCTTCACAGATGGTTTCCTTCATAGCTTACTGAGGCTATGAGCACCAACATTTAGTGTGGCTATGAACCCCATGGATGCCATTCATTGGCTAAAGTTGGTTGAGAAGAATCTCACTAGCATCAAGTGCCCAAACTCTAAAGCCATCCGCTTGGTCACCTACTTTTTTTAGGATGAAACAGAATACTGGTGGGAGAATGAAAAGAATGCAAAGTTTGCTGATTTTGGGACCAAGAGCATCCCATGGGAATTGCTCTTGGAAGCATTTAAGGAATCCTTCATCCTGATATCACCTCAAACCATTTTGGAGGATGAGCTACATGACAGACTGTGAAATACATGTCTGTGCTCGCACGCAAGTGTACGTGATATGAAGTAATAATTTGGAAGGTGAGTTCTGAGATTTATCGTCCTCAGGGAATGGGGTGTTTTGTTACTAAGGTATATCTAATTTCAATAATGTTTAATAGGTACAAATTCAGCTTGATTTGGTTTCATTGTCAAAGCAATAATTCAGATGTAAGAAACTAATTAAAGTAGAGAGGAGAGTTGGGCTTAATCCATGTTAAATGATGAGGACCTCAAGTTGTATTACTGCTCAAGCACATTTCATTTCTTTTATTAAGATAATTAATCAAGTGCACATTTTATTCCCTAGAGTTATACTCTAATTCCTTCAAGTGCAAATCTTGTGCGAGAGAAGAACACACTAGGGTTCATTTTTGCACAAAGATTCCCATGAGATCTTAAGAAGAGCACTTTAGTTTTCCTACATCTAGGTTGCCAATGTTGATAGTCTTAATTAGCTGATCTCAAGAGCATTGATTCCATTAATGAGCATCTCACACATCATGCATAGTTCAGATAAGAAAGTGATTTCATTGGGCTCTATGACTATGCCACATCATTCATGAGCTCTCAAATAATCCACTCCCTCCTTTCACGTATGCTGAGCGACAGAGCTCTAATTAGTGGGTCTTAGCTCACCTGCTTCGACTCCTTAGTTTAGGTAAAATATAGTGCAAGAAGGCTCAAGAACTTCTCACTTAGTTATAAGCAACTCTTTCATACTTACCTCGCTCTTAACTAAGGAATGAGCCATGGAGCACAAGACTTTCATTTTGTTTATTAGTATTTATAGTTATATTTTTTATAACATAAGATTTTCATTTGTTACATAACTTGTTCTTAAGATGATTTCATTGAGTCATTCAAAAATAGAATTTCTTTAGATCAATGCTTGAAGAAGTTCTACATCATTCATTAAGTCCTTTACATTTCATAATGGACTTAGCCCAACCCTCTCTAAGGGAGTTTAGCTTTCCATTACAACGGAGAAAAGAAGAATAACATACAAATATTAAGCCCCTTTCATGATCGACTAAAAGAAAAGTAAAAGCAAGTTTAGAGTTTACTAGGAACATCCTTTAAAGGGGTTCTCTGAATCTCTCTTCTTCTTCCTCTTCTCCTCTTCTTTAGCTCCCTAATGTAGCCTCCGATTCTTTCTCCTCTAGCAATGGTTCTTTCCACTTCCCTTGGAGAGGTCTCCTTCTTCCTCTATGCAGCCCCCTAAATCTGAATTTTTTGGATGAAAATTTGAAACCCCCTTTAAGTAAAGAAGAGCTGCATTTATAGAGGGGTCCATCCTCCTTCTTGCCCTTCAAATTCTACATCTTCCCTCCAAAATTTTACAGCAATGAGTGCCTATCCCACTTGAGACATGATAAGACAAACTCTTTTCCATTCTTTAATCTCTACATCACTTCAAAAATTCAATTTTCCTTTTAAAAACTATTCTGCTGCAGAAGAAATGATGGCTTGGAGACAAGAAGTAGGTTTTGGGTTTTGTCCTAGCCACAATAAGTGCTCTGAATAGATAGAAATTCAACATGCCGCGACAGCGCGCTATAGTGATTGAGTCCAGCAGCTCAGTTGCTGGAGCGCGCTATGGTAGTTTTAAGTTATGTAACATGCCCACTGCAGTGCGCTGTAGCGATTGAGTTCTGCAAGCTCTCGCGCTGTGGTGCGCTGTATCGATTGAGTCCCGCAAGCTCTCCTGCTGTGGCGCACTGTAGTGGTTGAGTCCCGCTAGCTCTCCCACTGTGGCGCACTGTAGCGGTTGAGTCCCGCTAGTTCTCCCGCAGTGGCGCACTGTAGCGGTTGAGTCTCGCAAGGCTCTGCTGTGGCGCACTGTAGCGGTTGAGTCCTGCAAGCTCTCCCACTATGGCACACTATGACGCACTATAGCGATTGAGTCATGGAAGCTCTCCTCTATGGTGCACTGTAGAGATTGAGTCCTGCAAGCTCTCCCGCTATGGCGCGCTGTAGGTGTTGAGTCCCGCAAACTCTCCCACTATGGTGCGCTGTAGTGATTGAGTCTTGCAAGCTCTCCCGCTGTGGCATGCTGTAGCGGTTGAGTCCCGCAAGCTCACCCACTGTAGCGCACCGTAGCAAAAATGCTCCATAAAATAGAAATGTCCTTGTTAAAAGTTTTCTGTAGGCAAGTAGCTGTGATGCGCTACAGCGGTTTCTTTCCAGAATTTGCAGAAAATTCCAGATTTGTCCATAAATATCTAAGTTTGTATTTCTCCTGAAAATAGGCAGAATTTGATCAAGAAAGCTATTTAAAATAAGGATATGAATGAGTTTTTTCCTTTATTTAGGATATAAATTATGGATTCATCACACTCCCACACTTAAATTCTTGCTCGTCCTTGAGTAAGCTCAAAAATGATTTTTTCTATTTCTAAGGTATAAGAGTCTATAAGTAATGTTAATATGAGTTTGATTACAATTCAAAGATCATGCCTAACTGAAATAATAAGAACATTTGGCATCATTTAAAATTTTCTAACTTTGGTTATGAACCAAGGTTGATTAACTAGTCTCTAATTTTAAGTTTGTAATGCTTGGTGCTAGGTAATGGGAGAGGTTCCTTGGAATTACTGAACTAGGATTGTAGTGACTAATTAAGAGTTTTGTACTATATGTGTGCTCCTTCTTATGAATCACAAAGATATTTAAAATTTTTAGGAGAAATATCTTTCATTATCCTATTTCAAATTTTCCTTGGGAGAGATATTTTTTTTCATCCTTATTTTTGCTTCATTTTCATCTTTTAGGGAGAGATATTTTTCTTCATCCCATTTCCAAATCTTTGTGAACATGAAGTCCTACAGGAGCCTAACACACTCTTTTGCTCACTCAATATTCATCACTAATTTTTGATTTCTAATCCTTCCCCACCACTTAGTCCTTAGCATTGATTTAAAAATTTGGAGACTAGATTCAACCTGAAATTATTCCTTTATTTAGATGATTTAATGATGTCAATAAGTATAGTCTTTTTTTTGCTAAGCTAACTTTGGTTGATACTCAATTTCTTCATTGATATTCTTGTAACTTTCAATTTCTTGAAGAATTCAGAAAAAATATACCGTTTGCAATCTTAGAGAGAATTTGGAACTATAATAATCCATAATTTATTTCCACGAAAAATAAAAACACACAAAAGAAAAGTACAATAACTAGAAATACAAATAAGAAAAGATAAAACCTAATTTAGTTGTGGGTTGCCTCCCACCAAGCACCTGTTTTAACGTCTCGACCTGTTTTAACAATCAATTCCATGGTTCCCTCCATAAGGGGATGTGTGGCAATGGTAGAGAATATCCTGAATTTTTGAATCGGGCACACATCTCCTTAGGAGTTGATCATTGCAGAATTTAGAGAGGAAGGGATAATATCAAAAGTTATTTTTTATGTCAGCAAGGAACTTTTTCCATTGTTGAAAGTTCAAGTCTTTCGGTATAACTCCTCATGCAAGATAATTAGCAAAGTCAGCAAACCAAGGAGGTTTTGAAGAAAAAATAGTGTACAGTTTCTCATCGGGGAATAATTCACTAATTTTGGTCAAATTATCACTATCAAGGTGGGTCAATCTAGATAGATGGTCTGCTAGCACATTCTCACTCCCCTTCTTATCATATATTTCTAGATCAAATTCTTGAAATAGTAGCACCCAACGTATCAAGCAAGGCTTTGCATCTTTCTTTTGAAGGAGATACTTAATAGCTGCATGATCAGTGTAAACAATAGTTTTAGACCCAATGAGATAAGTCCTGAATTTAGTGAAAGCAAAGATGATAGCTAGGAGTTCTTTCTCTATGATAGCGTAGTTTCTTTGGGCATCGTCAAGGAGTTTACTAGCATAGTAATTGAATAGAAGGTCTGTTCCTTTTGCTGCCCAAGGACAGCACCAATTGCAAGGTCACTCACATCACACATAATCTCAAATGGGGAGTCCCAATTTGGAGTAGAAATTATCGGAGCAAAGATCAGGACAGTTTTAATGGCGTTGAAACTACTTGAACAATTTTCATCAAATTTGAATTTAGCATCCATCCCTAGTAATCTACAGAGCGGTAAACTTATGTTAGAGAAATCTTTTGTAAGATCTTGCATGCCCAAGGAAACTTTTAATTCCTTTCACATTGATAGGAGGGGGGAGTTTTTCAATTACCTCTACCTTAGCCTTTTCAACTTCTATTCCTCTCTTAGAGATCAAATGACTAAGGACAATACCTTCTTCCACCATAAAATAACATTTTTCCCAGTTTAAGATTAAATTTGATTCTTCACACCTTTTTAAAACCTTCCCAGATTTATTAAACAATCATCCATAAAGAGCTTCCGACAACAAAAAAATCATCCATAAAGATTTCTAAAAATTCTCCTATCATATCTAAAAAAATAGCCATCATACAACATTGGAAAGTAGCTGGGGCATTGCACAATCCAAAGGGCATACTTATAAAGGCAAATGTCCCAAATGGGTAGGTGAAGGTTATTTTCTCATGGTCTTCAGGTGAAATCAAGATTTGATTATATCCTGAATACCCATCAAGAAAACTGAAATGAGGATTCCTTGCCAACCTATCAAGCATTTGGTCAATGAATGGGAGGGGGTAGTGGTCCTTATGAGTAGCTTTATTAAGTCTCCTATAATTAATGCACACTCTCCATCCTATCACTGTTCTAGTGGGGATTAATTCATTATTGTCAATAAGCACAATTGTCATCCCACTTTTTTTTGGAATCGCATGAATAGGACTCACCCAAGGACTATTAGAGATGGGGAAAATAATTCCAGCATTTAAGAGCTTAATCATTTTCTTATGAACTACTTCTTTTATGTTAAGGTTTAAGCGCCATTGAGGTTCAATTGATGGAGTAGAGTTATCCTCCAAAAGGATATGATGCATATAAAGAGTTAGTCTAACTCCTTTCAGATCAGCTATACTCCATCCAATTGTTCTCTTGTGCTCTTTCAAAACCTTACATAAAAGACTCTCTTGATGTTGAGTTAATAGGGCAAAAATTCTTACAGGAAGAGATGCCTCCTCCCTAGATAAGTGTACTTTAAGTGCGAGGGAAGATGTTTTAATTCTGATTCTTGAGGGAAAACTATAGAAGGCTGAATTATTTTCCTCTCCTTAATCAATTCCTCATTTACTCCCTCTCCAGTGAGATCCTCATCCTTCTCATTCACTAGCATCCCCTTTTCTTCCACATCTCCCATTAACTAAGCTTCCTCGATTAAATTGATCCTCCAACACTCCTCATTGGGCTTAGATGGGTGCCTCATAGAATCATTTACATGAAATTTCACCTCCTCATCGCCATATCGCAATCTCAATTCCCTTTTATCGACATCAATCAATGTTCTTCCGGTTGCCAAGAATGGTCTACCTAAGATGATGGGGAGTTCTTGGTTTTCATCTTCCATATCTAAGATTTTGAAATCAGTTGGAAGATGAATTTATGGACCTTTACAAGCACATTTTCCACAATTCCTAAAGGGGTTTTTACAGATCTATCAGTAAATTGGAGGAGAACTGAAGTGGGTTTCAAATAATCAACTTCTAAGTTTTTGAATATGTAGAATGGCATCAGATTTATGGATGCACCTACATCATAAAGGGCTTTTTGGAAAGATTGGCTTCTAATATTACACGTGATAGTGAAGCTACCAGGATCCTTCTTCTTAATGGGAATCTTCCTCTGAAGGATTGCACTATATTCTTCTAAAATGCCACAGTCTCATTTTCATCAATCATTCTTTTCTTTGATAGGATATCTTTCATAAACTTTGCATAACTTGACATTTGCTCTAAAGATTCCATGAAGGGGATGTTTATGTGAAGAGTTTTAAATGTGTCTAAAAATTTATTGAATTGGACATCAAGTTTCTCCTTAGCTATTCGCTGAGGGTATGGGATGTTACGGGTCATTTTAAGTTGTTCACTAGGTCGAACCTTCTCCAAATCCCTTACCTCATTCCTCTCATTTCTGATCATTACTTCTTCCTCCTCCTATCCCTCGCTAGTTGTTATTATGTTTTTCTTATTCTCCTCACTCACAACCTGCTTTGTCATTTTCCCACTTCTTAGGGTTATAGAGTTCCTTGAATTATTTTCATACTCGCCGATGACTCCTACTAAAGCTGGTTTCGCTAATTGCCTCATGATTTCTTTTAGTTTTTGTTCAATTCTTTTTACTGACTCTTCTTACCTTAAAAGAGTATGTTCATGCCTGTTTAGTGTAGCGTCAGTTTTATTCATGAATTCAGTTGTGGATGTTCTAAATTTAATAAATGAGTTCTCCAATCTTTCTCTATTTCTTCCATGATTCATGATTACATTGACATTACTTAACTCACAATCTCCCTTCTGATAAGATTTTAAGTGCCCACATTCTAACTTTTTATTTAGTTGAGAGATTTGATTCAAGAGCTCAAGAATTTGTTGGGAATTTTCAAGCGAGTTACATTCATTTTTAGCCATGTGATCATTCCCCTGGAGAGGCCATTGATAGGCATTATTTGCCATTTCATCTAAGAGGCCATAAGCCTCTTCTTGGGTTTTGTTACTTATTGAGCCTGCGGCAGCCACATCAATAAGAGTCCTCTTTGGAGCATTCAAACCATTGCAAAAGATTTGAACTTGCTTCCATAAGGGAAACCCATGATGTGGGCATCGCTTTAAGCACTCATTAAAATGATCCCAACCATCGTACAATGTCTCCCCTTCAAACTGGTTAAAGTTAGTTTTCTCAATTCTCAAGCGAGCAGTTTTCACCGAAGGGAAATATTTGGCTAAGAATTTCTTAGCAAGATCATCCCAAGTACGGATCGAATATCTCGGGAGAGACTTGAGCCAACCTTAGGCTCTATCTCTTAAGGAAAATGGAAAAAGCCTTATTTTAACTGCATCTTCAGAGACACTGTTAAACCTGAAGGTGTCACAATTTTAAGGAAGGTTGAAATATGTGAGTTAGGATCTTTTGTGGCTAATCCATCGAACTGGTTATTTTGAACCATACTTAACATGAAAGGTTTGATTTCAAAATTGTTGGCTTCGATGTTAGGTCTAACAATAGCATGTGGGATTCCCTTAATAGTGGGCAGTGCATAGTCTCTAAGTCCTTCTCCCTAAGGCTATCCTAAAGGCTCTCTAAGATTTTCATTAAAGTTTTCCATAACAGCTTGTTGATTTCGTAAAATGTTATGTTCTCTTCTAGCTTGTAAATAGGTTCTCTCAATTTTTGAATCAAAAAGATATTCAGTACAAATTCTTCTACTTTTATAAGACAGAAATTAAGCTATCAAAATCAAATATAACAATAGCATTCAATAATTTAGTTGACAAAAATAAATGGAAGAAAAGTAAATGGTTAGCACGAATAATTACAAAAACAAAAATCAAAATTATATGCAAGAGATTTACTTAAATCACTATTAACTAATAGATTCTCCTTAATATTAAACGATTACCATTCCTCAGTAATGACGCCAAGAACTTGACAGACTATGAAATACACGTCTACGCTCGCACACAAGTGTACGTGGCCTGAAGTAATAATTAGGAAGGTGAGTTCTGAGATTTATCATCCCCAGGGAATGGGGTGTTTTGTTACTAAGGTATATCTAATTTCAATAATGTTTAATTGGTACAAATTCGGCTTGATTTGGTTCCGTTGTCAAAGCAATAATTCAGATGTAAGAAACTAATTAACGTAGAGAGGAGAGTTGGGCTTACTCCATGTTAAATGATGAGGACCTCAAGTTGTATTACTTCTCAATCTCATTTCATTTCTTTTATTAAGCTAATTATTCAAGTGCACATTGTATTCCTTAGAGTCATCCTCTAATTCCTTCAAGTGCAAATCTTGTGCGATAGATGAATAAACTAAGGTTCATTTCTGCACAATGATTCCCATGAGAACGCAAGAAGAGCACTTTAGTTTTCTTACGTTTAGGTTGCCAAAGTTGATAGTTTTAATTAGCCAATCTCAAGAGCATTGATTGCACTAATGAGCTTCTCGCACATCATGCGCAGTTCAGATAAGAAAATGATTTCATTGGGCTCTATGACTATGTCACGTTGTTCATGAGCTCTCAAAGAATCCACTCCCTCCTTTCACGTATGCTGAGCAACGGAGCTCTAATCAGTGGGTCTTAGCTCACACGCTTCGACTCCTTAGTTGAGGTAAAATATAATACAAGAAGCTCAAGAACTTCTCACTTAGTTTTAAGCACCTCTTTCACACTTACCCCGCTCTTAACTAAGGAATGAGCCATGGAGCACAAGACTTTCATTTTGTTTATTAGTATTTATAGTTATATTTTTTATAACATAAGATTTTCATTTGTTACATAACTTGTTCTTAAGATGATTTCATTGAGTCATTCAAAAATAGAATTTCCTTAGATTAATGCTTGAAGAAGTTCTACAAATTCATTAAGTCCTTTACAATTTACAATGGGCTTAGCCCAACCCTCCCCAAGGGAGTTTAGCTTTCGATTACAGTGGAGAAAAGAAGAATAACATATAAGGATTATGCCCCTTTCATGATCCACTAAAAGAAAGGTAAAAGCAAGATTAGAGTTTACTAGGAGCAGCCCTTAAAGGGGTTCTCCAGATCTCTCTTCTTAAATCACTATTAACTAATAGATTCTCCTTAATATGGAACGATTACCATTCCTCAGTAATGACGTCAAGAACTTGACAGACTATGAAATATACGTCTACGCTCGCACACAAGTGTACGTGGCCTGAAGTAATAATTAGGAAGGTGAGTTCTGAGATTTATCATCCCCAGGGAATGGGATGTTTTGTTACTAAGGTATATCTAATTTCAATAATGTTTAATTGGTACAAATTCGGCTTGATTTGGTTCTGTTGTCAAAGCAATAATTCAGATGTAAGAAACTAATTAACGTAGAGAGGAGAGTTGGGCTTACTCCATGTTAAATGATGAGGACCTCAAGTTGTATTACTTCTCAATCTCATTTCATTTCTTTTATTAAGCTAATTATTCAAGTGCACATTGTATTCCTTAGAGTCATCCTCTAATTCCTTCAAGTGCAAATCTTGTGCGAGAGAAGAACACACTAGGGTTCATTTTTGCACAAAGATTCCCATGAGATCTCAAGAAGAGCACTTTAGTTTTCCTACATCTAGGTTGCCAATGTTGATAGTCTTAATTAGCTGATCTCAAGAGCATTTATTCCATTAATGAGCATCTCACACATCATGCATAGTTCAGATAAGAAAGTGATTTCATTGGGCTCTATGACTATGCCACATCATTCATGAGCTCTCAAATAATCCACTCCCTCCTTTCACGTATGCTGAGCGACAGAGCTCTAATTAGTGGGTCTTAGCTCACCTGCTTCGACTCCTTAGTTTAGGTAAAATATAGTGCAAGAAGGCTCAAGAACTTCTCACTTAGTTATAAGCAACTCTTTCATACTTACCCCGCTCTTAACTAAGGAATGAGCCATGGAGCACAAGACTTTCATTTTGTTTATTAGTATTTATAGTTATATTTTTTATAACATAAGATTTTCATTTGTTACATGGCTTGTTCTTAAGAAAATTTCATTGAGTCATTCAAAAATAGAATTTCTTTAGATCAATGCTTGAAGAAGTTCTACATCATTCATTAAGTCCTTTACATTTCACAATGGACTTAGCCCAACCCTCCCCAAGGGAGTTTAGCTTTCGATTACAGTGGAGAAAAGAAGAATAACATATAAGGATTATGCCCCTTTCATGATCCACTAAAAGAAAAGTAAAAGCAAGATTAGAGTTTACTAGGAGCAGCGCTTAAAGGGGTTCTCTAGATCTCTCTACTTCTTCCTCTTCTCCTCTTCTTTAGCTCCCTAGTGCAGCCTCCGATTCTTTCTCCTCTAGCAATGGTTCTTTCCACTTCCCTTGGAGAGGTCTCCTTCTTCCTCTATGCAGCCCCCTAAATCTGAATTTTTTGGATAAAAATTTGAAACCCCCTTTAAGTAAAGAAGAGTTGCATTTATAGAGGGGTCAATCCTCCTCCATGCCCTTCAAATTCTATATCTTTCCTCCAAAATTCAGCATCAATGAGTGCCTATCCCACTTGAGACATGATAAGACAATCTCTTTTCCATTCTTTAATCTCCATATCACTTTAAAAATTCAATTTTCTTTTTAAAAACTATTCTGCTGCAGAAGAAATGATGGCTGGGAGACAAGGAGCAGGTTGGGGGTCTTGTCCTAGCCGCAATAAATGCTCTGAACAGATAAAAATTCAGTGCGCCACTGCAGCATGCTAGAGCGATCGAGTCCCGCAACTCATTTACTGCAGCACGCTGTGGCAGTTTTAAGTTATGTAACCTGCCCACTGTAGCGCATTATTATAATTAAGTTCTGCAAGCTCTCGCACTATGGCACGCTCTAGCGGTTGAGTCCCAAGTTCTCCTACTGTGGTGCACTAAAGCATTTGAGTCTCACAAGCTCTCCCGCTGTGGCGCGTTGTAGTGTAGCGATTGAGTTCTGCAAGCTCTTGCGTAGTAGTGCGATGTAGCGATTGAGTCCGGCAAGCTGTCCCGCTATGGTGCACTGTTGCGGTTTTGTCTCGCAAGCTCTCCCATTGTGGTACGCTGTAGCGGTTGAGTCTTGCAAGCTCTCCCATTGTGGTGCACTATAGCAATTGAGTTCCACAAGCTCTCTTGTTGTGGTGCGCTGTAGCGGTTGAGTCACGCAAGCTCTCCTGCTATGGCATACTGTAGCGGTTGAGTCCCAGAAGCTTTCTCGCTGTGGTGCGCAATAGCGGTTGAGTCCTGCAAGCTCTCCTGCTTTGGTGCATTGTAGCGGTTGAGTCCCGCAAGCTCTCCCATTGTGGTGCGTTGTAGTGGTTGAGTCCCGCAAGCTCTCCCACTGTGGCACGCTGTAGTGGTTGAGTCCCGCAAGCTCTTCCGCCACTTGAGTCCCGCAAGCTCTCCCACTGTGGCACACTGTAGCGGTTGAGTCCCTGAAGCTCTCCTGCTATGGTGTGCTGTAGCAGTTGAGTCCCGCAAGCTCTCCCATTGTCGTGCACTGTAGCGGTTGAGTCCTGCAAGCTCACCCTCTATAGCGCGCCGTAGCGAAAATGCTCTAGAAAATAGAAATGTCCCTGTTAAAATTTTTCTGGAGCCAAGTAGGTGTGGCGTGTTGCAGCATGCTGCAGCGCGCTATAGTGCACTTCAGAAACATTCTAGATGTGTCCAAAAATTGCTGAGCTTGTATTTCTCCGGAAAAATAGGCAAAATTTGATCCAGGAAGTTGTTTAAATTAAGAATATGAATGACCTTTTTCCTTTATTTAGGATATAAATTATGGATTCATCACTACACAATCTCTCCCAAGGTAGGATATTTATTTCCAATTACAAACACAAATTCTAATGTTTGTCTTGTTTCACCCCAGACCTCATGAGATTTGAGGCATCAAGGTGTAGCAGATTCTTTAAAGGACTGGGAGATTCAATTATAGTGCATCTAGTTTCTCATCAATTTAAGCACTTCTCAGAGCTGGTAGAGGCAGCTTGACTTTAAGAGCACTTCCAAAGTCAAATGGACCAAAAAAGGAAGGCTCACTTCACGCCATCCATAAGAGGGCCCTTCAAACATCTGAAGGTAGCTAAGGTATTCCACCTTGAAGCTAACCAATCTCAAGTTGATGCCTTGGAGTGTAAGCACCCCCATCCCTATGGAAATTGTTATCATCAAGGGATCATCTGCTTCACTTGTGGTAGACCTGGCCAACACTTCTACTGGTGTGATGTTGAGAAAACCATCGATGGTGTGCCCATCATCCATTCAAAGTGAGATCGGGTGTTCTGTCCGCAGTTGCTAAATAGCTGCACTCTAGCCTTATAAATAGTGTCACTTCCTGTTTCCACTATAGCCCCCAAAAATGCATCTGCTTCTTCCTTGACTTATAACTGTAAAAGTTGAGCACCGCAAAGTCATCAACCAATTGCTCTTGCTAGAGTCTATATGCTGACTCCTGCATCTGCCTATGAGGACAATGATGTCGTATTGAGTATGTTATAAATTTATTTTAATTCATGTTTCTATTTGTTACCTTATCTCTTGAATGTTGTGAGTAAGATTTTATTATTGCATTAAATATAGGAACTTTAGAAATTAATGGCAAATCATGCAATGTTAGTTTTGATACCAGAGCGAGTCACTCCTTCATATCAAAAAGCTAGGTTAAAACTCTTAATTTACCTTCCTATCATTTAGAAAATTCTTTAAGCATAGGGTTACCTTATGGAGCCTGTATGCAAGCCCAACAATTCTGTAATGTAGCTATCCCTATTGGCGAGCAATACTTTAAAGTCAAGCTGGTCGTGCTTCCAAGTGCAAACTTTGATGTTATTTTTGGTATGAATTGGCTAAGCATGGCACTATAATCAACTGCCAAAAGAAAAAAATCACCTTAGTCAATATAAAGTTAGTCAGGAAGGGATGTGATGTCTACCTAGTGATGATGTTATGTGAGAAGAAGGAGGATGTCCCTATCTGCAAGAATCAAATTGTATGTGAATTTTTTGATGTTTTTCCGGAAGACCTACCTGATCTCCCACCCGTCAGATAAGTGTAATTTGCAATTGAGTTGATTCTTAGAACACAATCCTTATCCAAAGTCCCCTATCGTATGTCACCCAAGGAATTATAGGAACTAAACAAGCAACTCCAAGAATTGCTGAAGAAAAGTCTCATTATGCCTTGGGAAGCACTGTTCTTTTTGTTAAAAAGAAAGATGGTTCTATGTGTATGTGTATAAATAATTGAGAGCTTAATAAGGTAACCATCAAGAATAAATATATGTTACCAAGAATTGATGATCTCTTTGATCAACTATCTGGAGCCAAAGTGTTTTCCAAGATTGATTTGTGATCTAGTTACCATCAACTACAAGTCAAGGATGAGGACATTGAGAAGGCAACATTCAGAACTCATTATGGACATTATGAATTTTTGGTAATGTCTTATGCCTAATAAATGCACTGTCTATTTTTATGGATTTAATACATCGCATACTCAAGTTGTTTTTAGATAAATTTGGCATCATCTTTAACGATGATATCTTGATCTATTTAAGAATAAAATGGAAGATGTAAGAAACTTAAGATGACACTAGAAGAAATGCATAACCATCAGCCTTATGTCAACTACTCCAAGTGTGAGTTCTGGCATGACTCAGTAGCTTTTCTAGGTCTTGTCGTGTAACAACCCTAATGTTATTACCCATCAATTAGTGATTGAATTAACTCTAATCCTTTTCCATTAGTCTTATAATAGTATTAAGAACTTCTATTTCAAATTTTTTGTAATTTGGAGATCGTTTAGTAATTTCCAACATTTCCTAGTTTCTGATAATTTTGAGAATGCCTAATTTATTTATACCTAAGAATAAAAAATGGAGTCCACCATTGGACTCACCACACCCAAATTAGATAGGGGTGGTATTTTGGAAGTGTTTGGAAGTCATTAATTTTCTTCGAATATTTAAATGATATTTAAATACTTAGAAAGTTAAGATAATTAAATTGACCTCTGACCAAAGATCCGACTACATTTTTGAGTTCCCCAAACCTCAGTTAGGTAAGGGTGAATTTTTGGGATTTTTCGGAGTGCGTTTAGTCATTTTATTTTGATTAAATAAATAGCATGAATTAATATTTTTAATATTTTATTTAATTACTGTTATTATAATTATTAATCAGTTATTCTTATTATCAGATCGCACGGATCCCATGCACAAGTCCATCGCACAGAACAACCACGTGGCTTCATCCCAACCGTCGCACGTTTTAGACCTTATTCTAATGGCTAGGATTTATTCACTCAATCCAGCTGTCGGATCAAAGCAGGAATCCAATGGTCGCGATCTGTTTCCCTATGCTCCTTCTCTGTTGGCGATCATGGGTCATAGGCGAGGACTACGGTCTCACCAGTTGGCCTGTTTGGGCTTCTTACTCCCTCTCCCATCTCCCTTTCAAGGCTTGGAACATTCAGTTGCGTGTTTTTGCTAAGCTGAGTGAGGAAGGGATCCGCTGGGAGCTCTGTAATATCTTCAGCCCTAAATCAATTTTTTTTCCCGGCAGGAGTTGAGGTATGCCCTAACTTACTTCTCTTAACTTCAAATCCTCAGCCCGATTGCTGTCGATTCACCTATAAGGCAAATTAAACTAAATCAAATGTGATTAGGTTCAATATGTTGGCTCCAATTTTTCCTTCGATTCATCCACCCTAATTCCTCTAGATTTTTAACCTAATCAGTATTAGAGGTTATTCTAGATCCCGATTCATCCGTCATTCGATATTCTCTCTTCATAATCTATCGAACGGCGTGCGAGTTAGATCGTGGAGTGAACGAACCAAGGTGATGCGTCGAATCCTAAATCGCCATTTCAACGATTCTATTTTGGGACGAAGCGGTTCGTCGAGGTACTGATTTGGTTCATCATTTAAGACAGAACCAGACCAGTATAGGGTTTCAGACCACATCTTTAAACGGCGATCCCACGTCGACACACGACGCTCGCAAGAGCTGCCATGTGTCATGACTGCGTAATTATTTGGGTGCCGTGCTGAATTTGAGGCTACAGTTTCGAAGATGCTGTCTTGTCCTAAATTTATGTGCTGTGCATAAATTTTTGGATTAATGATTAGCCGATTAGTTAATTGATTAATTATGCAATTAAACGTAATAATTTATTTTATTCATAACCTTAAATATACTACTCTAGATAATACAAACATATATATCATTTTTATCAAAAAAATAAGTAGTTTAATAATATGCAATTTAATTTCTATTTTAATAAATATTTTAATTAGTCAATATTTAGGATTAAATAATTAATTACAAATTAATTTCATCATTCACTCACAAAAATATGAGAAATATGAGAAATATTAATATAAAATTAAATATAACATTTGAACACTAATTTTCTTAATCACTTTTTAACCCTAATTAGGAGTCCCAAAAACACTAAATTTTAAACATTATCCAAAATTGACCTACTTAATGTCCTTTTTCTCTTTATGATATAAGGATTTCAAATATATGTATATCATTTCCATTGGGCAACAAATTGTTATTTTAAGTTTTTGTCTCTTAATTAGTATTATTATGATAAATTCTAATTTCCTAGATAGCATGTTTTAGGTTTTATAAAACCCTAAGATAGCTAACATATCATATTTATTATTCCCCTTGTCAAATTAAATTACTTTTATTAGAGCTTAGTTCTCACTTTCTATTTTATGTGGATCAATTGCAAATTTGCTTGATTTATCTTTCAAGCCTAAGGTTGAAACCCTAGGATTGATTTACAATATGAATTGAAGTTAATCACTAAATTTTTTAGTTACATCTATTAAGAGTAGTTAACCTTAATATCATTGTAATTATAGATTGTTAGATTGACTGGGGTAATTCATTAGTGATTAGATTAGAGCCTAGTTATTTATCCTAATTATTAAAGTTTTCTCTTGAATCTTTCAAGAGCTAGTAATAGGAACCTTAATTCACTTAGAGTAGTTTAGGAATCCTATTAAAATCCTTAAATTGTAGTTATTATAATATTTAGAACTTGTAGTTCTTAAATCCCATAATACAATTACTTTAAACCTTATATCATTTATAACCTAGCTAGTTTAATACTTGATTGAATAGATCCTTTAAACTCCAACCTAGATAGAGAGCTTTAGTGGATTAAACCTTAACTTCAAATTCCTTAAGTTTGATATTTTCTTAATTTCAATCTCTTTCTACTAGTCACCTAAACTTGATTTTGTCATTTTAATTGAATCTTATAGTTTAGGACTAGAATAAAATTAGTTTTCATTTATATGAATTCACATATAAAACTATTTTGTCATCTCATAATAATGAAATGAAACTATTATTTTCAAAATCCCAATTATTACTATTTGTTTCAATTAACTTGAGATAATTATCTCAAAGTTAATGGGGAGTTCAATTAACTCCAATCATTAAGTAGATCAGTAACATTAGATAACTTTGGATATTACTTAGTTGCAATTATTGAATTTTCTTTGAATGCTTGCTTAGCTTTCAGCCTTTTTCATTTGAATCATTCATATAAAATATTGTGCATAAATAAAACTTTCACACTTATAACTATAGGGGTTGACAACTATGGTAGCCAAGGGCAGGCTAAATTGGAGAGATAAGGATACCTCATATTGTCAGAGGGTGAATATGAGTGTTTTGCTATATTTGAAACCCCGCTTTCCATTACCGATTAGGCAGACATGCTTAACTCCTTGCTTCATTCTGTAAGTCCCTGTAGAATGAGAAATTCCCTCAAATAACATCAACTAAATAATATCTGAGTTCTCCTACAATCTTATTAATTCTGAAGACTCATCATAGCTTTTTGGTTATGTTATCTTACATAGTCCTAGGCCATGTGAATCTTAGACCAAGAGGCTAATATTTTTCCTTCTATTTCCATACTCTTCATTTTCATGTTTAGTACTGTACCATACTTATTTACAGTTGTTTTAGAACTATAATGAATATTATTATAATTTCATTTAAATGCTTCACTATTTACTTTTCTTACTTAGCATAATTCCATTAAACATATACATGTTTTATTTTATTTACTTTTATATGCACATTTTAGTATTTTTCTAACCTATCTAGGATGCTCTTACTCTTATTTTACTTGTAGGCTAGATTGGTAAATTATGTGAGTATTCTTACTCACTTTAATTTTTCCTTTTCCTTACTTTCTTTTTCACATTTGTATGCTTATATTTTTTTTAGCACCCTTACTTACGCTTATACTGTAACTAGTTATGATATCCAAAATAAACAATAAATTGTTTAGCCAATTCTTAAATTGTACTTAGACTGTTTAGTCTAACCATTTTTTCTCTTTCTTAGCTTTACCCTATCACATTTAAATGCCAAAATGTGATAGATTAGGTGCATTTGGAGGCTAGTCGAGCTGGACCAAGTGCACAAGCTAGCTACTCCCTCTTAATAAATAATAAAATTTAGCTTATTAATTGTGCATGTATGAGCTTTTCTTTCTTTATTTCTTTTAATTACTTTTGGTTTGTGATAATTAAGGACATTTACTTTACATTTACTATGCTTAGATTGGAGTTTAATTATATACTTAAATGCTTTGGCTGTAATAAATGGATGAATGTAATTGAATATTAAATAAATCATTAATTGCATAATCATCTTGCATATTTATTTTGCATATTAAACTAGAGTTTAGTTGCATATTTAATTGTATATAGAATTGGAAAGTTATTACATATTTAAGTTGAGAATTATTCTTCATCCTTTTATATGTAATAAGTTATGTGAATTGTGCATACTTTAGGATAGATAACTATTACATATGTATTTTCTCACTTTAAATTATTAGAATTGGAAATAAGCAATCCCACGTAATAGATTGACTTTATACTAGACTTGGAAATAAGCAATCCCATTTAACAGATTGACTTTATATTAGAATTGTAAATGAGAAAATCCCATATAATGGATTGGCTCTATATTAGAAATGGAACCAAACAATCCTACATAATAGATTGATTTCATATTAGTTTTAGGTTGTTATCTTTTAAATTTAATCTTCCATTGGAATGGAAGACTTGTATGTTGAATTGTACAGGTGTACTTTTAGCCAAATACAGTAGAAGTCATGCCAAAATTTATAAGGTTTAATGACTTAGAATAATATTGCATGTTGTACACTCATATAGCATATGTTAAATATTAAGAATTTTTATATCTAAATTAATAAGTATTCATATCACATGCATTAGATTCATATTCTCATAAGTATTCATGTCATATTTTCATAAAAATCCCTTCTATCTCAACTTAAGACCCTCTTCTAAATCCTTGGCCAAACACAATATCTAATGATTTGGATTAGTTTCATACTAATCTAGTATTAGATATTATGGTGACATATCAATATTGAGTTTAGTGATTCTCAATATTGGGGTCGTCACAGTTGGTATCAGAGCCAAGTTGAGAACTTTAGGTTAAGATAAATATATCCATTCATTCAAAAGAAAACAACACAGTATAGTAAAGATAAGTGAATGACACCTTTGGATAGTAAACACATTTCAAACTTAACAAATAATTTAAATTCTAATTTAAAATTTATTCAAACTTATAGATGGCATACTGTGAGTCTGAGCAGAGATACTTCATTAAATCATTCTTCCATCATTGGGACTATGATCATTGGTATGGCTTGGCCTTTGGTTGTGTGTATTAAGGAGTATCTCTAGCCGGTGGTGATGTGTTGAATAAGATATTAAGGTACTGTATCTTTAGAGGCAACGATTTTCCTAGATTGGCAAGAGAATGGCTTCATCGCTTTACTTTAGCGTTTGATGCCATTGATTGTCCAGATCATGTGCGTCTGCTGATGTTAGAATAGTTCTTTGATATCTATGCCATGAATTGGTGTGATCATGCTTATGACGTGCTTGTTCATGGGTACAATCATTTATACACTCCTACCTATGAAACTTTTAAATCTATGTTTTATAATAAATTTTGTCAAAAAAAGTGTTACTTCTTTTTGCTCTATATCCTTTTTCCTTAATAGTTTAATGTATATAGTTTCTTTCTACTTATGGTTTTCTTTTTTTCCTTCAATTATTATATCTTCAAAGTTTTTCAAACTAATGAGAAGTTTGGTTTTTCAAAATTTCTAGCTTCTGAATTATCTTTCTTTCCTTTTCATCAGTATGAATCCTGATCCTAATGATTCAACTTCCCCAGTAGTGAAAGAACCAACTTCTTCTACCATATCTCTGACTGATCAAATGCAAAATCTTCTAGATTTGATGTGAGAGATGATTGAAGCATAAATTAATTAGACAAGAAAGACCTAGATCAAAGTGTAGCAAGCCGCACCCTTACAAAAAGTGTTACCACACCGGCGGTCGGTGTTACATCTGTGGTAGAACCAATCACAAATATTGGGACTGCCAGGCCAATTGGACTTTAAATAAGATTAGAATCAACCATCAACCTCCTATTCAAAATTATGTTCCTTTAAACTCCCAGGCACCTTCTCTCGCCTTAATGCCTCTGTCTGCTAGTTGAAGTACAAAAGGTGTACCTCCATCTTCCTCTCAGTAAGGTTGACTCAGCAGAAGGGATAAAGGCAAGGCCGTTTCCAAATCTCCTGAGGTACCTGGAGATTTCTCCTTGTCTTCTTCCAAGGCTCAAGAGGATAACAATGTTATTTCTGGTATGTTATGCATTTAATTATTCAAATTCCTGTCTTTCTTTTTCTCTTGCATTTTATTTTTACCTTTTCTGCTTTAATTTCCATTATTTGTAATTTGAGTTTATCTTCCCTATTATAGGAACTCTAGTCATTAATAATCAATCTTGTGTCACACTCTTCGACACAGGTGCTAGTCACTCCTATATGTCTGAGAGTTGTGCTTCTTCTCTTAACCTTCAACTTGTCAACCTAGGCAATTCCTAAGTAGTTCAAGTGCCATCTGGTGCTGAGCAGTGTGCTAGTAAAGTTTTGCGTAGTAGATCTTCCAATTCTTAACCAATTCCTATAATTGAAATTTATCTTTATGTCAATTACAATCTTCGATATAATTTTAAGAATGGATTGCTAAGTAGAATTCATTTGATTCAAGGTGTTAAGTGAGTCTTAATCAATGAATTTTAAGTGAGAATGCAATCAAGTTTTTCTTCTGAATTGGTGAGGATATAAGAAGCTAGACTTAGTCGGTACCTTTAAAGTTTAGGAGGCTCAGTTTAGAATCATCTTGTATCCTACCACTTTATCAATTTCTCAAAAATGTTGGAAGGTGCAAGATTAATAGAATACCATTAGGAGAAGTAGAGGTTGAGGAAGAAACCTTATGTTCCTTAGAAAGTTTTGAAGTATCCTAGGAGGATAGGATCCAATCACCTCAAGCTTTTCTATTGGTATAACCATCGTAACTTCAAGTGTAGATCAATCACCATCCTTTAGTCTGAAATCCATTTCCTATTAGATGTCTAACTCCAGCTCTTGCAATCATGCCTTCTCCTATGGCAAAATGATTTCCTTTTCCAAGGAATGATCTGAATGGAAGTGCAATGAATCTTCTTGCTGATCAGTCAAGGGTGCATGCTCTTGTTTCCGTTGTCATCATTGACAGCTGGATGCTGAATCAAGATTGATTTCAAATTTTAATTTCTAAAGTTTTTAGTCATTCCTATCCTTACTTTTTGCAATCCCATTCTTCATTGTGGAGCATTAGGAACTAAGTTAACTTCTTAATTATGGATTTGAGCAATACATAGTTTATGTGCTGCTTAGATATAGATCTTGTTTCTTTTCTTCTTAGATAAAATAGCAAGGAGATTGCCTTAGCATCTAATTAGATCTTAATAAGAAGTAAGATGAGTTAGCTTAATTCTCTGATAGAGTAATATGAAAATTCCATAGTATCTAAGTTGATCTTATTAGCATTAAGATAGCTAGTCTGTTAAGTTCCTACCTACATTAATAGTTAGGACTTTAGTTTTTAAGTGATTCGAAATTTAAACCTCTAGGTTCTTAAGATCGTAAGTTAAGTGACTTGAACACTATATTTGAGGTTTGATCTCTTGACTCTTAATCTTGATAGATTATATCTAGGTTTGGTCCTAGTGTAAATAAGATGATTGATTTAAACCATTTAACTTCATTAGGTGAGATTGATTGATTGAAGTTAAAACTTGATGAGTTCTAATGCCTTGACTTTATAGGACCATTCAGCTGAGTTTACTATGATAGTAGGATCTTATGGATCCTAAAATTTCATATTCCTGGTACAGTATAGGAGGATAGTTTCACCAATAGTAGAAAAGTGAACGGTAAGTATATAATTTGTAAGTCCGGTTGCAGACGAGTCCACAGAAACTACACTTGTCTCTCTTCCTCTAATTTTATTAGGTGGTAGTAGGTTGTATTAATTTTTGTGAAAGTCCTTTTGGTAGCTGGGCACTAAAAAAAACATTGCTATCTTTATCTCTAAGTGCTTATCCTATTGTTGGTGAAGGCTGAGCACCAGAAGCCTAGTAGACTTCTTAAGCTGAGAGAATCTCTAAATTGAAGTGGTCCAACATCTCCATGGTTATTTTAAGCTTGCCAAGGAGTTAACCAAGGAAGTGTTGTGATTTGGGTGTTTATCAATAGACTCACCAAGTGATTTCTTTTCTTTCCAAATTTCCAATCTGACTCAGTGGAAAGGTTAGTCAAATTCCATTTTTTAGCGATCGTTATCCACAAGAGACACCGAATTGTAATCTTTAAGAGAAAGGCGACATATTTATGTATGAATTTTGATTAGTTGTTCAGCAAGACCTGGGGACCATCTTAGCTATGAATACTATGGTACATCCCCAGACTGATGGTCACGCTGAATGAGTACATCAAATTCTGATAGTTCTCTTGCATCTTTGTGTTTTAGACTTCGATGGATCACGGGAAGATCATTAAGTGTTTGTTGAGTTCACCTATATTAATAGTTATTAGTCCCGTAGTGGTATGGCTCCTTATGAAGCTCTTTATGGAAGGAGATGTGCGACTCTAAGTGCTTGGACTGAAGTAGGAGACTCTCAACTTTTTGTTCTGAGATTATAGAAGAGACCGCTAAGAAAGTCCTTCTGATCAAGCATAGTTTGGTTGGCAGCATATGATGGAAAGAAATCAGTGTCACTCTTGCCACAAACTCTTGTAGTTTCTAATCAAGTAGTTCAGTTCTTTCATTTTCATTACTATTTCGTTAGACTTCCTTTGTATTTTCAATTTCCTCATTTTTCTTTGTTAAGTGTTGTGGGAGATACTCTTTTTAAGGAGGGGAGTCTGTAATAACCCTAGTATTGTTACCCATCAATTAGTGATCTAATTGACCTTAATTATTTTCCATTAGTCTTATAATAATATTAGGAACTTTCATTTCAAATTTTGTGTAATTTGGAGATCATTTAACAATTTCCAATATTTTCTGGTTTTCTAATAATTCTGAGAATGCCTAATTTATTTAGACATTAGAATCAAAAATGGAGTCCACCATTAGACTCAACACACCATAATTAGCTATGGGTTGTATTTTGGAAGTGTTTGAAAGTCGTCGAATTTTTCCCGAATATTTTAATAATGCTTAAATACCCAAAAAATTAAGATAACTAAATTGACCTCCGATCAAAAATCTGACTGCATTTTGAGTTCCACACACCTCAATTAGGAAAGGGCTGAATTTTTGGGATTTTTTGGACTGTGTTTAGTCATTCTATTTTGATTAAATAAATAGCAAGAATTAATATTTTAATATTTAATTTAATTATCGTTATTATAATTATTAATCAGTTATTCTTATTATCGAACCGCACGGATCCCATGCTCGAGTCCATCGCACGGGACAGCCGCGTGGCTTCATCCCAATCATCGTGCATTTTAGACCTTGATCTAATGGCTAGGATTTATTCACTCAATGCAGCCGTTGGATCAAAGCAGGAATCCAATGGTCACGATCTGTTTCCCTGTGCTCCTTCTCTATTGGCGATTGTGGGTCACAGGCGGGGACTACGGTCTTACTAGCTGGCCTGTCTGGGCCTCTTACTCCCTCTCTCAGCTCCCTCTAAAGGTTTGGAACATTCTGTTGTGTGTTTTTGCAAAGTTGAGTGAGGAAGGGATTCGCTGTGAGCTCTGTAATATCTATAGCCCTAAATTAATTTTTATGCTAGTAGAAGCTAAGGTATGCCCTAAATTATACCTCCTTGTTTGTGCAATTACTTCTCTTAACCTCAAATCCTCAACCCGATTGCTGTCGATTCACCTTTAAGGCAGATTAAACTAAATCAAATGCGATTAGGTTCAATATGTTGGCTCCAATTTTTCCTTCGATTCATTCGCCCTAATTCCTCTAGAATTTTAACCTAATCAGTATTAGAGGTTATTCTGGATCCCGATTCATCTACCGTTTGATAATCTCTTCGTAATCTATCGAACGGTGTGCGGGTTAGATCGTGGAGTGATCGGACCAAGGTGATGCATCCCTAAATTGCCATTTCGGCGATCCTATTTTGGGATGAAGCGGTTCGCCGAGGTACTAATTCAGTTCATCATTTCAGACTAAATCGGACCGGTTTAAGGTTTCAGACCGCATCTTTAAACAACGGTCCCCGTGTCGACACACGACGCTTCCAAGAGTTGTCGTGTGTCATGATGGCGCAATTATTTTGGTGCGGTGCTGAATTTGAGGCTGCAGTTTCAGAACCGCTGTCTTGTCTTAAATTTCTGTGCTGTGCATAAATTTTTGGATTAATGATTAGCCGGATTAGTTAATTGATTAATTATGCAATTAAACATAATAATTTGTTTTATTCATAACTTTAAATATACTAATCCAAATAATACAAAATTATATACCATTTTGACCACAAAAATGAGTAGATTAATAATATGCAATTTAATATCTATTTTAATAAATATTTTAATTAATCAATATTTAGGATTAATAAATTAATTACAATTTAATTTCATCATTTCATGTGACCTAATTTAATCATTTAATGTTCAAATTAAATGAACAAATTGTCAATTTCACTCACAAAAATATGAAAAATAGCAATATAAAATTAAATTTAATATTTGAACTCTAATTTTGTTAATCACTTTTTAATTTTAAATAGGAGTCCTGAAAACCCTAAATTTAAAACGTTATTCAAAATTGGCCTACATAGTGTCATTTTTCTCCTTATGATATAAGGATTTCAAATATATGTATATTATTTTCATTGGGCAACAAACTAAGATTTTAAGTTTCTGACTCTTAATTAGTATTATTATGATAAATTCTAATTTCCCAGATAGCATGTTTTAGGTTTTATAAAACTCTAGGATATTTAACATATTATATTTATTATTCCCCATGTCAAATTAGATTATTCTTATTGGAGATTAGTTCTCGCTTTCTATTTTATGTGGATCAATTGCAAGTTTTCTTGATTCATCTTTCAACCCTAAGGTAGAAACCCTATGATTGATTTACAATATGAATTGTAGTTAATCCTAAATCTTTTAGTTATATCTATTAATAGTTGTTAACCTTAATGTCTTTGTAATTATGGATTATAAGATTGACTAGGGTAATCCGTTAGTGATTAGATTAGAGCCTAGTTATTTATCCTTATTAGTACAGTTTTCTCTTAAATCTTTCAAGGGCTAGTAGTAGGAACCCTAATTCACTTAAAGTAGTTTAGGAATCCTATTGAATTCCTTAAATGTAGCTATTAGAGTATTTAAAACTTGTAGTCCTTAAATCCCATAATACAATTACATTGAACCTTTCATCTTTTATAACGTAGCTAGTTTAATACTTGATTGAAAAGATCATTCGAACTCCAACCTAGCTAGAGAGCATTAGTGGATTAAACCTTAACTTCAAATTCCTTAAGTTTGATATTTTCTGAATTTCAATCTTTTTCTAGTAGTCACCTAAACTTGATTTAATCATTTTAATTGAATCTTATAGTTTAGGACTAGAATAAAATTAGTTTTCATTTATATGAATTTACATATAAAACTATTTTGTCATCTCATAATAATGAAATGAAATGATTATTTTCAAAACCCCAATTATTACTATCTATTTCAATTAATTTGAGATCAATATCTCAAAGTTAATGGGGAGTTCAATTAACTCCAATCATTAAGTAGATCATTAAAATTAGATAACTTTGAATATTATTTAGTTATAATCATTGAATTTTCTTTGAATGCTTGCTTACCTTTGAGCTTTTTTCATTTGAATCATTCATATAAGACATTGTGCATAAATAAGACTTTCACACTTAAGGCTATAGGGGTTGAGAACCGTGGTAGCCAAGGGTAGGCTAAATTTGAGAGATAAGGATAATTCATATTCTCAGAGGGTGAATATGAGTGTTTTGCTGTATTTGAAACCCTAATTTTTAGTACCAGTTAGGCAAATATGCTTAACTCCTTGTTTTATTCTGTAAGTCCCTGCAAAATTAGAAATTCCCTAAAATAACTTTAATTAAATAATATGTGAGTTCTCCTACAATCTTATTGATTGTGAAGACACATCATAGCTTTTATCTATGTTACCTTAGATAGTCCTAAACTATGTGAATCTTAGACCAAGAGGCTAATATTTTTCCTTCTATTTCCATACTTTTCATTTTTATGTTTAGTACTGTACTTTACTTGCTTATAGTTCTTTTAGAATTACCATGAATATTATTATAATTTCATTTAAATGCTTCACTGTTTACTTTTCTTACTTAGCCTAATTGCATTGAACATATACATGTTTCATTTTATTTACTTTCATATGCACACTTAGTATTTTTCTAGCCTATTTAGGATGCTTTTACCCTTATTTTACTTGCAGGCTAGATCAAAAAATTATGTAAGTATTCTTACTCACTTTAATTTTTCCTTTTCCTTACTTTCTTTTCCAAATTTGTATGCTTTTATTTTTTTTTTGCACCCTTACTTGCGTTTATACTTTAACAGTTTAGTCTAACCCTCTTGGCTTTGCCCTATCATATTTAGATGCCAAAATGTGATAGATCAGGTGCATTTGGAGGTTAGTGGAGTTGGACCAAGTGCATAAGCTAGCTGCTTCAACTTAATAAATAATAAAATTTAGCTTATTAATTCTGCATGTATGAGCTTTTCTTTCTTTATTTCCCTTAATGACTTTTGGTTTGTAATAACTAAATTCATTTACTTTATGTTTACTATGCTTGTGTTGGATTTTAATTATGTACTTAAATGTTTGGGATGTGATGAATGGATGAATGTAATTGAATATTAAATAAATCATTAATTGCATAATCATCTTGTATATTTACTTTGCCTATTAAACTTGTAACAATCCTAGGTTGTTACCATACAAAAAAATAGGTTGCTTGATTCAATTTTTAGTATCACTGCCTTTAGAACATCAATCTAAGCCTATCTAAAAGACTTGAAGTTCATTGGACTTCTCTAAGTCAAAATTTGCAATTTGATCAATCTAGATGCCTTAGTCTAGACTCAAAATATTTTGATCTCAGAATTAAAATCTGATTATATTTTTGAATTCCTCACCTCCAAATTAGCTAAGAGTGAAATTTTGGTGCAATTTGGAATTTATTTGGACCATAATTCAATATAAATTAAATTGGCTCAATTGCACATAAGGGTTCCAATTGATTCATATTTACAAAAATATCCATAAAACTAAAATAACAGCTGCGGAGCCCAGGGCATGCGACAGCAGGATCTCGAGCATCTGACTGTTATGCCTTTTTGATCTACGGTCAGGATTCGATCCCGCAGAACCGCTGATCTATCGTTGGATCTGTCCCGTGGATCCTACGCCAGGATCGCTCCCGCGATCGGCCGTTAGGATCCGAGCGATCCCCACCGTAACGCCATCTGATCGATAGATCAGACGACATTCGAGGCACCCGGCACTGTGGATCTTTGTCTACCTCTCGATTGCGCACCCGACAGGGAGAATCCCCGTACTGCCAGCTGCCCAGCTTGTCCCCCACTCCCTGCTCCACCTCAGCATGCCGTTGGGATCCCTCCCGTTATGGCAAGGAGCTCCCAGTCGGGCCTCGTGACCCGGCGAGCTCGAATTGGAAATTCAAGATCTCGGCCAAGGCTTGACCTCTCGGGTGTCTCTAGCCCAAGCCAACCATCCACAAGCTTCCCTAAGCTCACCTGAGGCTATAAATAGCCTTAGGAATCCCTCCTCTGACCCTTTCCTATTTAATTCCCTCGAATTGCCTCTACCTTTCCTCCTCTGCCATTGCTGATTACTGAAGCTCCTTCCAGGCGCCCCCGCGCTTCTGAACTGCTGATAGTAGGCTCTCCTGGAGTTCAGGAACCTTTGCAGCATTTGGAACCGCAGCTAGAGCTAGCTGAGCCCCCAGTTGAGCGTTCCGAGTTAATTCATCAAACCAGGTATCCCCCTTACTAGATTCGAGCCAATGAGGCTCGAACCCTTCTCCTTTTGATGCGTGTGAGTCAGTATTGTCATCTCAAACCCACGGGTATCGAGATTAAGATCTAGGCTAGCCCTGATCGATCGATTCCCCGATCGATCGAATCGATCGATCGGATTAAATTTCATACGGGACGCCTCGGTCGAGTAAGGACCCGGTGATCTAGACCATCCCAGACCCTCATACTAGAGGGCTTCGATCCGCCTCACCTCCCTGATGGTGTAGGGATCGAGCCCAGGGTCTGGGATGGCCTCTATGGGGAGAATTATCTCCCCACAGTAGTTCCAATGGAGGAGTCTTCGGGTGAGTAAGGTCTGGCTGATCTAGACCATCTCAGAAGGGGCTTTAAGTTCCAATCAACGCGTCTGACCACGGTGATCGTGCATCAATCAAGTTCTGGCCGAGTCGTGGGCTGAATGCACCGGAATTTGGCGATTAAGGTTTCCCTAATCGGTCCCCTCCTTCGGGACGACGGAGCGGGGATGACGGCACTGTGCGGACCGGGTCGACCCACGACCCACGCTGTGCGACAGTGCTGGGTCTCCCGGGCCCCGGTCGACCTGCGCATTTTGAATTTGGGCCGAGCCGTTTTAATTAAAATCAAAATTTTGGAATTATTTTCCTTAAGGAAAATAATTCAATTATTCAAATTATAGGATTTTGATTAAATAAAAATATAGAATGTATTAATTAAATAACTTTTAATCCACTGGTCCAAATCCTATGATATTATAAATGAAAATGATTAGAAAAATCTCAAGAACCTAAATATAAAATAAAATCATGCATTTGATGGTTAGATCTTTAATTATTGCTTAATTACAGTGGATCTTAATTATGATAAATTAGTAATTTTACTTGTCCAAATTGCATGTTTAGGGTGTCATTAGTTCACTTATCATAATTAGAATGCATGTGCTAAGTAAAATATTTTTCTGAGGTCTATAATTCTAGTTATGCCCTAATCTTGTTAAATTATAATTTGTAAATTTTAGGGTTTATACTCACTGGATCTTAGCAAACTTAGGCTCTGATTACTTGTATTATTAATTAGAATTTGCATGCCAAATATCATGTGATTTGAATAGTTGGATTTATACTTATGTGCTATTCCTTTTTGATTGGAATTAGGGTTTGATTAGCACTAAGTACCCTCTGTTTTATAAACTTTGATTATTAATCTGACATATAAAAGTAAGTTAAGTATAGTGAGTTCATTTAGATAAGCTTATTGAGTATACTTGAATAAATCCAAAGATTTAAAATCTTAAGCATCTTAATTAACTTAAGAAATCTTAAGATTTGGATCAAGCTTTTAAGACCTGATCTAGATCTGAGACTGCCACCAATAATATATAATTAATCCACTGCTTTGACATTTATCTTTAAATACATAATTTATTTTACTTAAGGTATGAGAAGGGATCAAACCCTAATCTACTTAAGTAGAATCTAATCCTTAAGAACCCTAACTTAAATGATTTGATTTCAAAACTATGAATTGAACATTTTCCAATAATGCATTTAATTTACTATTGATTCTAAATATTTGAATTAGACAAATTAAGATTAATAATAATCCTATGTGACTTATTAATCTGAATCAAGCCCTAAGATCCTTGATTTTCTCTTAAGTAAGAGGACTAGCATAAGAAGATTAATAAAATCATATTGATTAATCAAGTGATCTAAGTCTTAAAAATATTCCTGATTTAGATCCCATAATCTTAGTTTGAGTAGATGACTTAATCATATGATCCAATTTTCCTAAACCTAATTATGAAGCAGAACCTAAGAAATTAATAGCAAAATATAGAATGGAGATCATGAGTATCTCTTTATAAGATCGTCTTGAATTATTTAAAAGATGTAAATTCATATATCATGAGGTAGGAAGACTTGATGATTCCTTGAGGTAAAAGTATAGAAGATCCCACCACCTTAGAAATTGATCTACTCTCCTTATGGTAGTAATCCGTTAAGGCACTAAAAAAGATACTTCTCCTTGTGGTAGAATTCATATTAAGTGATCCTTGATTACACTTGATTGGTGAACCCTTGTATAGGACTTGCCTATTAGTTCAGGACTTGTAGTTTTGATAAATCCTTGTTCTATTGATTAGACTTGATTGAACCATGATTATTGGGTGGTGTAGTATAGTATACCCATAATACTGGTTCCCCAGTAATATTCAGGATTAGTTGAGTCACTCTAAGTGAGATTTATCTTTGTTGCTATCCTGCAGGCTTAGGTGGATATAACCTCGCTTAGAGTAAATCAATCGATTCTAAGAGTGTATTAAATTTATATCCATTCCTTAGCTTAATTGAAAGATAAGTTGCATCAGGCAATGCCTCCTAGCGAAGATCGCTTCAATAGGTATGGCTCAAATAAACTAAGTAATGGGATCCACCTTTCTTAAGATACTAAGTATGATTATGAGTTTAGTGACTTAATACTTAGCTTGAGATATAAAGTCATCATCAGATGGTGCCTCCTAATGAAGTTAATATGTGTATACAATTACCCATCTAGTGATCTTTAATTAAATAAGCAACTTTAACCAACCATCGCTTTAAAGATTAGGAGCCATAATACTTTTAGCAGGCTTCTGCACAGTGGAGACTTAGAATTCATCCTTGTTTTTACTAAACTTTTCATTGATTTCGGGATTTTCATTCATTCAACATAATGGCATAAGCATAAGCATAAACATGAGTTGGACTCATTCCTTCTCTTGTGACACATGGTTATCAGTGATACAGTATGAGATACGGAATGTTATATACATAGACTGGGAATTTCAGGGTGCATCTGCATCACCATACTGAATTCCTAACTGTTGTGCTTACATTGGACCATACTACTCATAAACCTTCAATAATAGTTCTGTGGTATACTGTAAGGAATCATATTTGTGAGCATTGTATCAGTGGCATACAGTGCAGTCTTTAGCATCATTTCAGCATAATATTTACTTTACTTTCAGTTTTATTCGGTGATAGCTTCACATTTCATAACCCTTTTACTATTTTATTTATTCAGTACTTACAGTTTTCCTCGCTTACATATTTTTATTCAGCTCTGTTGTGGCTTTACTTTACTTGTATATTTTGTTATCTTTAGTTTAGTTTTGCATAGCTAGTTTCAATGTGTTAGACCTCTTGTCTAACATGGGGTACTTTTGGGATCCGGCAATTTGCTAGATCCTAAGCAGTTTTTGGAGACCGGTCAGGATGATGTGCCAGAGACACAAGAGGAGCATTTGGAGTTGTAGAGAATCGAGCATCTACTGTTACTTACTAGCTCTTTTCAGCATTTTAGATAGACTCTTCATATTTCTGCATTTAAATAGTTTATAATAAACTCTGGATGTACTTTTACTTTTCTTTTCTGAGATGGATATTTACTACTGCTTGAGATAAATGTATTCTGGATGTTTTGCTTTTAACTTCCGCACTCTGTTATGTTGCTATACTTAGTATGGTGATGCGATCAGCATACTGGAAATGCTGATGTATTTTTGTAATGTTCATGGGTTCCTTCCCACTTCCTTGAACCTTGTGTATGTACTAGTCTAATACCTAAGATTATTATTTCAGTCTTATCTTAAATATTGACTCTCGATCCTACTCTTAGGATTAGAGTCAGCAGCCTTCAGTATGGCTCTGTCTCTCTAACCTATTCGGAATGATGGGTTTTGCTTGTATAGCCCACCATTCTTGAGTAGCGCGTCGTTCCGCCGCCGAAGTATGAATTACACTTGTCTTTTGCGCACGGCGACGGGACAGGGTGTTACAAAACTGGAGTTTAGTTGGATATTTAATTGTATATAGAATTGGAAAGTAATTACCTATTTAAGTTAAGAATTATTCTTCATCCTTTTGTATGTAGTAAGTTATATGAATTGTGCATACTTTAGGATAGATAACTATTATATATGTATTTTCTCACTTTAAATTATTAGAATTGGAAATAAGCAATCCCATGTAATGGATTGACTTTATACTAGATTTAGAAATAAACAATCCCATGTAACAGATTGACTTTATATTAGAATTATAATTGAGCAAATCCCATGTAACAGATTGGCTCTATATTAGAAATGGAACCAAACAATCCCACATAATGGATTGATTTCATGTTAGTTTTAGGTTGCTATTTTTTAAATTTAATCTTCTATTAGAATGGAAGACTTGCATGTTGAATTGTGCAGGTGTACTTTTAGCCAAATGCAGTAGAAGTCATGCCAAAATTTTTATTGTTTAAATGACTTAGAATTATATTTCATATTATACACTCATATAGCATATATTGAATATTTATAATTTTTACATTTAAATTAGTAAGTATTCATATCACATGCATTAAATTCATATTCTCATATGTATTCATGTCATATTTTCATAAAAATCCCTTCCATCTTAACTTAAGACCCTCTTCTAAATCCTTGGCCAAACACATTATCTAATTATTTGGATTAGTTTCCTTCTAATCTAGTATTAGATATTGTGGTGACGTATCAATATTGAGTTTAATGATTCTCAATATTTGGGTCGTCACATGTTGTGTGGAGCCCCGCCCCCTAATCCACAAGATTGTGTCAAGGGGAGGTGTGCCACTCTGGTAAATCCCTTACTTATCATTAGATTAAGGTGTAATTTCGCAATCCACTAATAAGGGAAGGACGTGCCCTGAATAATATAGCAGAATCAATTACTAAGTATATACATTCACCAAAGTGCGGAAGCAAAGGCAATAAAATTTGTTACATCCAATCCATCACAATATAAGTAAGAAGTAAGCATGTAACTCAGAATAAAATAAGATAACAAAAGAACATTCATAGGTACCTATATTATTACAACATTTTAATAAGTTAAAGGAAAATAAAGCTCTCATCCTCACACTAATAAAAGAGAAAATCATCCACTATTCTTTAGCTCCAACCTGCTCTTCTTCCAAGAATAGCTCCTCCACAGACACAAGCTCCTCAAAATGATCCAATCCTGACATTGTCAGCTTCACAATGCTAGGGCTCTAGCCAAGAAAAGGAAAATCTTGTTAGACATACTGCCTAAGTATATTTAGGCTGTTAATATTTCATAAGTTTAATAATGTTACCAATTACTTAAACTAAGTAAAATAAACTAGCATAGAAGCATCAAGCATACAAAAGGAGGTGATAAGCTACAAATAATAGCATTTATAACTAAACAACAATGAGGCAAAAGAATATACTTCAAAAGTAAGCTAAGACAAGATTGGGCGTACATATATAAATACAGTAAGAAGAGTACTGAAAGAAAAGACTGATCCTAAATATTGTGATGATTATATCAAATATACAGGCCTAAGAACAAGTAAATAATCTATGATAAGTCTAAGTAAATAATAAAGAATTTAGCATCTTATAAGTAAGTAAGCAGGTAAGTAAAGCTAACTGAAGTAAAGTATAATAATAAATGGTAAATAGTAAACAATGAACAATGAATAGTGAATAGTAAATAGTAAATAGTATGTAATAATTACCATATTATAAGAGGGCTAATATAGCCTGCTGTAATAAGTATATGTATATATTCCTAGCATTATTTAAGGTTAGGCTGGAATAATAGAGCAGAAACTGAACTGAAGAGGCAGTAATCGCAAATGTTGCAATGTCTTAGTTATTTACTTTACTTGTATGGACATAACCAGAAGTAGCTCAGGAGTCAAGCACGTCTGCAAGATTATTTAGGTTCCAACTTAACATAACACTCCTTAATGAGTAATGTTAAGTAATCCTTATTTCTCCTTACCCCTATCTAGTAGGGTAAAAATGTGCAAGATCAACAAGTAACTGAACCCTACGCAAATGTTATCCTAATTATTCTATATTTTCATTTCATGCAACAATGTTATCTTGAATGACATGTCCAAGAAAATGGCACAAATAATTCTATAATGAGCAAGGGACTTTACTACACATGGTGATATTAGTTGTTATCTATTAAACTATTTTAATTATTCCAAGTTACACAAGTTCAAGATCTCCAATTCCTATTATTGAGTGTAACTTAGACACGCATCCTTATAAGTTAAAAGTAATTAGAACTGATCATGTTCTAATTTAGTTCAATCAAAATTAACTATAAGTTAAGTAATAAATCATCATATCCTAATTGATGAATTTAGATGTTCTAGACTAAGATCTGATTAAGATCTACTAAGGCTAGGAATTAAGTATTAAACACCACAAATTGGATTTAATCACATAATCCAAAGGTAATCATAAGGGCCTATGGTCTTTAATCTAGATATGAACTAATGATTAAGGTACATCCTATTAAGCAAAGTCAAACTTAATATGATGATTCTCCTATTCTTACCCTATGGTTAAAAAGAAAAATAATTAGAATTAAGTTATAAAATTTAGAAACTAATAAAACTAAGGTTTCATTCATTGAATAACCCACTTTATTCAATGAATGAAGTCTAACCTAGGATCTATTCCCAGTCTTAGGAAAGGGTCCTAATGTGAGGTGTAGATACTAAGAAAGTTACTTAAGTATATAATTAAGGTTTGAATACATAGATTAGTAATTAATATTAATTAACTTACAAGCCAATTTAATAATCTTAAGGGAGTTTGGGATATGAATTAAAACTAGGTCAGAAACTCATAGATTTCTCTTAGAGATTTTCAAGGGATTATGTAAAATTACTTAATTATGAGATTAATGGTCCTAAATTTATTCTAAATCAATTTTTTTTTTATAATTTTAATGATTTTAATAATATTTTAGAGGTTAAAGGCACTTGACAGATATAAAATACATGTCTGCGCTTGCACGCAAGTGTCTGTGGTCTGTAGTAATAAGTGGAAGTTTAGTTTTGAGATTTATCGTCCTCAAGGGACGGTGGTTTTGATACTAAATAATATCTTCTCTGAATAATGTTTACAAGATTAATTTTTGGGTTGCGATGATTCCTAAATTAACAATACAATTTATGTTAGGGTAAGATATGATTTATTCAAAAGGAGAGAGTTGGGGTTTTATTGTAGACTTTGTAAGGACCTGGTGTTGTTAATTTATTATTGAAATGTATAAATTGATTTGTCCATACCTAATTAAATCAAGTGAACATAGTTAGAATTGGAGTTAACCTCCAATTACAACAAGTTCAAATTTAGTGCAACAAGGAGAATTCTTTTTGGGGTTCTACTTTGGCACGTAAGCCTTTATGAGATTGTGATTTGATTTATATTTGATTTCCTACATCTAGGATACCAAATATTATCTTTCAATTATTAGATCTCACAAACATGATTTCCATCAACATTGCATCATACGCTTACACATGCATTTTAGCTAGATGAGAGGATGCATTCGGTCAATGGACTATGTCACATCATTCATTGGATTTCCAATGCCCTCTCATCCCTTCTACTTTGCTAAGCAGCACAGCAAAATTGATGAGAACTTGGTTCTCAAACATCAAATCTCTTGGTATAGCTCTTAAGGAAATGTGCAAGTGAGCTTGAGAACTTGTCACATAGTTCTCAGCTCTACTTATACTATTTTCCTTGCTCTTGTCCAACTGATGAATTTGGAACTCAAGTTCTTTTCTTAGTTGATAATTTATTTAAGTTCTATTATAGCAAAGCATTTTGAAAAAGTTTCATTCAGGCATTCATTCACAATAATAATAATAAACAAGAAAAAAGAAATCAGTTTTATTCATTAAAATAATTCCATAACAACACCATTATCACCTTACATTGTCCTACAATTATATCCCAACCCTCTTCAAGGAGATTTAGCTTTCCATTACATAGTAAATAAAAGCATACATATAAAAGGAAGTAAACCTTGACATCAATTTACAGCAGAAAAAGATTAAATAGATTTTAGGAAGAGTACTAGGAAACACTTAGAGGTATTATAGGGTTCTCTTAATCTTCTTCTTTCACTTCTACTTGACTTCTCCTCCTTTCCCTTGCTGTCTTCTTCTCTCTACTCTTCATGATCCACTGCTTGCCCCTTGGAAAGTTCTCATCTTTTTCCTCCTACAGCCTCTCCTTTTAGTCTTTGAATGTTGAAATTGAGAACCCTTCTTTGGTCTAAAGTTTGCCTTTAAATAGTAGAGCTTTTAGCCCCCATACATTAATCTCAAGTGACCTTTCATCTTTCTTTACTTCAATGCAAGAAATTTACTTTATTCTGCTTATTCTCTTGGGATTCTTCAGAGTTAATGTTTGATTCAAGTTTCAAGAGGCAGGGGAAGGCCAAAAGTCTAAAATTGTGGCCTTCCCTATGCTGTAATCAAATTATGAAGCTTTTTTGTAGTGGACGCTAGGGCGCACTGTGGTGCGCTACAGCGCTTGCATTTGATTCTATTGAATTTAGCTCCAGATGGGATATTCTGCTAAGGATCCTACCATGCCGCGTTGTAGTGGCTTTGATTCAAACACTATTCCATTGTGGCGCGCTGCAACAGCTGAAATTCAAACACTATTCTTCTAGATATTTTTATAGTTATCTTTGGTCTAAAGTTGCTGCCCACTATGGAGATCAGACTATCGTGAACGCGGAATAGTTACTATTAAATTAATTCACATAGGCTTTTCATGATTAATTAAAAATGCCACTATGACGTGCTGCAGCGGGCTATAGTGGGTTTTGTCCCAGGTCTGCATTAATCTTTATAGGGCAAAGTGCTTTGTGGTGTGCTTGGAGCGCGCTGCAGTGGTTAAGCTTTCATGGAAGCGGGTTTGGCACTTTTCAATTAGTTCATATAATGCTTTAATATTGCATTAAATATAACAACTTTAGAATTTAATGGCAAACCATGTAATGTTTTTTTTTATACCAGAGCGAGTCACTCCTTTATATTAAAAAGCTAGGTTAAAACTCTTAATTTACCTTCCTATCATTTAGCAAATTCTTTAAGCATAGGGTTATCTTCTGGAGCCTGTTTGTAAGCCAAACAATTATGTAATGTAGCTATCCCTATTGGCAAGCAATACTTTAAAGCCAAGCTGGTCATGCTTCCAATTGCAAATTTTGATGTTATTCTTGGTATGAATTGGCTAAGTAAGCATGGCACTCTAATCAACTGCCAAGAGAAAAAAATCACCTTAGTCAATAGAAGCCAAGCCAAAACCTTCGTGAGCAAATTTAGTACTCAAGCCTAGTTGATCAATGCCATTAAGGCAGAAAAGTTTGTTAGGAAGGGATGTGATGCCTACCTAGTGATGCTATGTGAGAAGAAGGAAGATGTCCCTATTAGCAAGAATCGAATTGTATGTGAATTTTCTGATGTTTTTCTTGAAGACCTACTCGTTGTCCCACCCATTATAGAAGTGGAATTTGCAATCGAGTTGATTCATAGAACACAACCCTTATCCAAAGCCCCCTATCGTATGGCACCGAAGGAATTGTAGGAACTAAACAAGAAACTCCAAGAATTGCTGAAGAAAGGTCTCATTAGGCCTAATTTGTCTCCTTGGGGAGCACTTGTCTTTTTGTTAAAAAGAAGGATGGTTCTATGTGTATGTGTATAAGCTATCGAGAGCTTAATAAGTTAACCATCAAGGATAAATATATGTTACCATGAATTGATGATCCCTTTGATCAATTATTTGGAGCTGAGGTGTTTTCCAATATTGATTTGCGATCTAGTTACCATCAACTGCAAGTCAAGGATGAGGACATCGAGAAGATAACATTCAGAACTATTTATGGACATTATGAATTTTTGGTAATGTCTTATGGCCTAATGAATGCACCATCTATTTTTATGGATTTTATATAGCGCATACTCAAGTTATTTTTAGATAAATTTGTCATCGTCTTTATCGATGATATCTTAATCTACTCAAAGAATATAGTGTAACATGAAGTAAACTTGAGATGGTACTAGAAGAAATGCATAGCCATCAACTTTATGCTAAGTACTCCAAGTGTGAGTTATGGATTGACTTAGTAGCTTTTTTTGGATCATGCGTGTGGCGCCCCGCCCTCTTATTCGCAAGATTAGGTTAAGGGGAGGTGTGCCACTCTAGCAAATCCTTCACTTATCATTAGATTAAGGTGTATTTCCTCAATCCACTAATAAGGGAAGGATGTGCCTTGAATAATACATCAAATTATTCACTAAGTTTATACATTCATTAGAGTGCGGAAGCAAAGGCAATAAAATATGCTACATCCAATCCACCACAATACAAGTAAGAAGTAAACATGCAGCTCAGAATAAAATACTACAATAAAAGAATATACACAGATACCCATATTATTACAACATTTAAATAAATTTTAAAAGAAAATAAAGCTCTCATTCTCACAAGAATAAAAGAGAAAATGATCCACTATTCTTCTACCCCAACCTGCTCTTCATCCAAGAATCGCTCCTCCACATGCAGAAGCTCCTCAAAATGAACAAATCCTGACATTGTCAGCTTCATAATGCCAGGGCCCTACTTAAGAAAAGGAAAATCTTGTTAGACATATTATTTAAGTACATTTTAGGCTATTAATATTTCATGAGTTTAATAATGTCACCAATTACTTAAACTAAGTAAAATAAACTAGTATAGGAGCACCAAGCATATAAAAGGTGGTGGTAAGTTATAATAATAGCATTATAACAAAACAATAATGAGGCAAGAGAACATACCTCAAAAATTAGCTAAGATAAGATTGGGCATACATATATAAATACAGTAAGAAGAGTACTGAAAGAAAAGACTGATCCTAAACATGTTAATGATCATATGAAATATGTAGGTCTAAAATCAAGTAATCAATTTGTGATAAGTATAAGTAAATAGTAAGGAATCTAGCATCCTATAAGTAAGTAAGCACGTAAGTAAAGCTGACTGGAGTAAAGTACAATCAGTAAATGGTAAATAGTAAATAAGAAACTATGAACAGTGAATAGTAAATAGTAAGCACGTATGTAATGACTGCCATATCAGAAGAGGCCTAATCCAGACTACTGCAACAAGTATATGTATATATTCTTAGTGTCAACTGAAGCTAGGCCAGAATAACATAATAAAAACTAAACTGTAGAGGCAGTAATCACTAATGCATTAATGCTTTAGTTATTGACTTTACTTCTATTGATATATCCAGAAGAAGCTAAGTAGTCAAGCATGTCTGCAAGACTGTTCAGGCTCCAACTTAAGACAACACGCCTCAATGAGTAATATTAAGTAATTCTTATTTCTCCTTAACCCTGTCCAGTAGGGTAAAAATGTGCAAGATCAATAAGTAACTGAACCCTATGCAAATGTTACCCTAATTATTCTATATTTTGATTTCATGCAACAATGTTACCTTGAATGACATGTCCAAGAAAATGACACAAAATACAGGGAATGCGAATGCACAAATAGTTCAATTATGAGCAAGGAACTCTATAACACATGGTGACACCAATTATTTTCTATTAAACCATTCTAACTATTCTAAGTTACACAAGTTTAGGATCTCTAATTCCTACTATTGAGTGTAACTTAGAGGCACTGCCTCATAAGTTAAAAGTAATTAGAACTGATCATGTTCTAATTTAGTTCAATCATAATTAACTATAAGTTAAGTAATAAATCATCATGTCCTAATTGATGAATTTAGACTTTCTAGACTATGATCGATCAAGATGTACTAAAGCTAGTGATTAAGTATTAAACACTACGAATTGGATTTAATCACATAATCCAAAGATAAGGCTAAGGATATATGGTCTTTAATCTAGATGTGAACTAATGATTAAGGCAAATCTTATTAAGCAAAGTCAAGCTTAATAGGGTGATTCTCCTATTCTTACCCTAAGGTTGAAAGGCAAAATAATTAGAATTAAGTTATAAAATCTAAAAACTAATAAAACTAAGGTTTTATTCATTAAATAACCCACTTTATTCAATGAATGAAGTCTAACATAGGATCAATTCCTAGTCTTAGGAAAGGGTCCTAATGTGAGGTGTAGATCCTAAAAAAATTGCTTATATCTTGACTTAAGGTTTGAATGTGTAGATTAGGAATTAATATTAATTAACTTAATAGCTAGTTTAATGGAGTTAGGGATGTGAATTAAAACTAGGTCAGAAGCTCATAGATTTCTCTTAAAGATTGTCAAGCCTTTTATGGGGATTATGTCAAATTACTTGATTATGAGATTAAGGGTCCTAAATTGATTCAAAATTAATTTTATTACTTATTTAATGATTTAAATGATATTTTAGAGGTTAAAGGCACTTGATAGATGTAAAATACACGTCTGTGCTTGTAAGCAAGTGTACGTGGTTTGAAGTAATAAGTGGAAGTTTAGTTCCAAGATTTATCTTCCTCAAGGAATAGTGGTTTTGATACTAAATTATATCTTCTTTTAATAATGTTTAGAAGATTAATTTTTGGGTTGTGATGGTTCCTAAATTAACAATTCAATTTACCTTAGGGTAAGATACAATTTGTTTAAAAGGAGAGAGTTGGGGTTTTATTATAGACTTTGTAAGGACCATGTGTTGTTGCTTTATTATTGAAATATATAAATTTATTTTTCTATGACTATATAAATCTAGTGAACACTATTAGAATTAGAGTTAACCTCCAATTACAATAATTTCAAATTTAGTGCAAACTCGGAATAGAGGATCTTAATCCCTTGATCCTCGCGTATACCTGAGTTGAGTGACCCAAAAGCAAAAGCTGCGCATGGCCTAGTCAGAGCATTCTAGAGCTGCTCCCTTATAATGCTGGAGATGTGAATATCTCCTTCTCATTGTAATTCACAAAGGAGCAGCGCCCATGGCCGAGTCACCTCACTGAGATGCCCAAAGGGCAAGACAAAGCTGGAGATGAATACATGCCAAGCATTATTCGATTCTGTTAGGAGTGCTCAAGGATTGTTTGCCAGGTTCCTCTCCATCCTGCATCAGCGTGGATGATCTCACTTGCAATTGCTACTGGGTCATAATGGGAGCTTATAAGTTGGAGGTCAGAATAGTCATCTACCTCTCTTAACAAATAGCATATTTCAATTTCTCTGCTCCCAAACTCTACGCCCTTACCCCTCACAAAAACTTTATCCCCTACCGCATTGAAAGCATTGGCATAAGCCTCCTGCACAATGGAGGGGTAAGTTAGGTGTGTCAGACTCACCAAGTGCTCCCATCCCTTGTTCATGACTTGATCAAGGTTCACAGGGTATGGGAGCCCAAATCCCTATTTTAGGATTAATTTTTGTTTCGATATCACTTGGCTGAGGAGTTGTTCTGCTTCAACTGAAGTAAACCTTTTCTTGTTATAAGCCCCACCAGCTATGGGGGTAGCAGTTCCCTTGCTTGCTGTCAACTTTTTCCTGGATGACATTCTCTTTTAAGGGTTTGAAAGAAGGAGTGTTTTGAGAGAAATGAGATTTTTTTTGCAGTTGGGAAGAAGTTAAGGCTGAAGTGCTTGAATCTCAAGAGGTACAGCCTCACACTCACCTCTCACAACCTTATATAGTAATGAGAAGAGAAAATTATGGATACTTAGATTAATTAATCACACTTATGTTACTTGAATTTATGGTCAAAGCTAGTCTTAATTAATGCCATAAGTGTGATTCAAGTTCCAGTCAAAAAGGTAGAAAAATACAGCTTTTCTATCACTTAATTTTTAGTTTTGAAGTTTTAGGTGCACAGTAGCATCATTGACTGCCTTGGGAATCCAAGGCAGTAGATTTTAGCTTCAGTTGGACACCTTGCATTGCAACGCGTTGGAGCGCGCTGCGGTGTGCTGTGGCACCTTGGGACAAATTTTGTGATGTGTAATACGTCTGTTAAAGTGCGTAGTAGCAGCAAAATCTGTTGTAGCACGCTCTGGCGGATAAATCCGTTGCGGCGCGCTGCGGTAGATAAATCTGCTGTGGTGCATTGCAGCGGGCTTCTTCGCTGAAATTTTTCCAGTATTTAAATTCAGTCCATAATTTTTCCATAGTAAAGGTTTTGGTTGTTTATTATTATTAAACTACTCCTAAGTGAAAAAATCAATATAATAGAATTTTGGGTTGCCTCCCAAAAAGCGCTTGGATTAATGTCCTCAGCCCGACACATTTAGGATCAATTTTGATTTAAATTCAGGGGTGGTTTCTTCATCCATATTTTAGTTTTATTTGAGTGAGCACCGACTGAAGTTGGGCTCAAACTCATGATTTCATTGGCTTTCTTTTCTACTCCATTTTTTATAATTAGAAGGGAAGCTCTTTTTTTCTTTGTCTTCCCTCTCCTCATTTTTTTTCTTTTTTGTCCCTTTTTGTCACTTCCTCCAGATGAGGCATCCAAGTGACTAGCAGAATTAACTTTGCTCACAATCTTCCGCTTACCTTCCAGCTTCACACTAGCTCTTTTCCAATCAACCCTTGTAATTTTTTCTTTAAACAAAGAAGGCATCAAATATTAAATTTCTTCCAATCCATTCACTCTCACAGTCATCAGCCCTTTTTCTACATCAATTATCGCTCTAGAGTTGGCAAAGAATGGTCTCCCAAAAATTATAGTGGAGTTTTCACTTCATCTGTCCTATTCTCACATAATAAAGTCTATTGGAATCACAAAACTTCCTATTCCTACTTGAACATTCCTCACAATTCCAAGGAGAGTTTGAGACTCTAGAATAACAAATTTCAGAATTATGGGCATTTCTTCCATCCCCTTACTCCTAGTTGAGTGTATATGTGTAATGGTATAACATTGACGGAAGCCCCTAGATCACACAAGGGAACTAAAAGGACTTCATGTTTAAGGATACAAGGAATGTTCATTCTTCCAGTGTTTGCTCTCTTAATTGTTGTTCTATCTCCTTTAATATTCCCAGCAAAAATTTCCCTAGTTGTTCCCCCTTCACTCTCTTCAGTGGGGTTATGTTCCATGCAGTTTATTTTTACTGTGTCTATGTTGGTCACACTCACCATCTCTCCAGGGTTTATTTCAGTCAACCTTGGGAGAATTCCTTGGGCCGAGTAGACAGCTATTTGGAAATTTGTCCCAATTGGACTTTAATATTCATAAGAGACACCTCAATTCCTTAAATTGAGGTTTCATGCTGGTTCATGACTAACTCAGTCCTTTTCATAAATTGCATAGTTTCAGTTTTAAAAGCCCAAAAGGATTCTTCTAGCCCGGGTTCCTACTTGCTATTTTGAGCAGACTTATAGGAATGATTGAAATTTTGGTTTGGCCTATTTTGTTGTTAAGAGTTGTAATTACTAGAATTTCCCTCACTATAAAAGAAATTTGGATTGTTTCTCCACCCAGATTGTATGTATTTGAGTAGGGGTTATTATGGGGGTTATTGTTATTATTGTTATTTCCCATGAAGCCTACTTGTTTGGTTTGTGAAGGAGCAAAGAGGCTGTTCAAATTGTAGCACTCGCCGTTGTAGTTCCCTCCACACAGCTCATAGTTCACTTTGTGGACGACGACGCTCACATTTAAACTCTCTATTCTATTTGTTAATAGTTCATCTTCCCTTTGCAAGGAGGCCAATTGATTTGACTCATTCAGGTTATTTACCTCCTTTTTGTTGGAATTAAGCCGCTGAGTTAGCCATTGATATGCATTATTTGCCATTTCCTCAAGGAGATCAAAGGCCTCCTCTAGGCTCTTACTACTCAAGGAACAACCCGCGGCTGCCTCAATAAGTGTCCTTGTAGGTGCATTCCATCCATTATAGAAAATTTGCACTTGCAACACAAGTGGACCCCATGCTGCGGGCAACGCCTTAAGCAATCCTTAAAGCATTCCCAGCCGTCATACAAGTTTTCATCATTTTGCTGAGATAAATTTGAGATCTCATTTCTCAGCCTAGCAGCCTTAGCAAGTGGGAAATACTTAGCTAGGAATTTCCTATCCATGTCATTCTAAGTCATAATGGACTCGCCAGGTAGAGAGCTGAACCAAACTTTTGCTCTATCTCTCATTGTAAATGGGAACAATCTTAACCTTAGGGCATCATCAGATACTCCATTGAATCTAAAAGTGTTGCATATTTCTAGAAATTTTGAAATATGCACATTATGATCATCCAATGCTAGACCACTGAATTGATTGTTTTGGATTATATTTAAAGTTGATAGCTTAATCTCAAAATTGTTCGCTTATATTGGAGGTCTAACAATAGCATTTGGGTCTCCTTCTACGGTTGGAAGCACATATTCTCTAAGCAGTCTCCTCCTAGCATTTACTACTAGCTCTAAAGGATTGACTTCTAAATCTTTCATTTATGCTTGTTGTTGGTTTAAAATAACTTGTTCTCTCCTAGCTCTAAGATATGTTCTATCTATTTCAGGATAACAAAAAATTTCAGAAAGGTTTCTCCTACTCATGCAGTATATAGATTACAGCTAGCAAGAATAATTCATAGCAATTAGGTTTAATAATATAATTCAGCACATAAAATGATTAGCAAATAAAAATTCAGAGAACAGTAAGCGACAATATAGTTCATCACAGTTTTAAGAATTTTAAAATTTTGTTTTATTTTATTTTTTAGCAGAAAATAAAAACTAAAGCAAATCTAAATTTACATTAAAATTAATGTATAAATTACTATTTACTTGAAGATTATACTTAAGACAAAACAAAAATTGTTCCCCAGCAACGGTGCCAAAAACTTGACGGACGTAAAATACACGTCTACGCTTACATGCAAGTGTACGTGGTCTGAAGTAATAAGTGGAATTTTAGTTCTGAGATTTATCATCCTCAGGGAATGGTAGTTTTGATACTAATATATATCTTCTTATAATAATGTTTAGAAGATTGATTTTTAGGTTATGATGGTTCCTAAATTAAAATACAATTTACCTTAGGGTAAGATACGATTTATTCAAAAAGAGAGAGTTGGAGTTTCATTGTAGACTTTGTAAGGACTTGGTGTTATTACTTCATTATTGAAATATATAAATTGATTTTTCCATACCTAGTTAAATTAATGAACATTGTTAGAATTGGAGTTAACCTCCAATTACAACAGGTTCAAATTTAGTGCAACAAGGAGAACTCCCCTTGGGGTTATACCTTGGCACCTAAACCTTAATGAGACCGTGATTTAAATTTATCTTTTATTTCATACATCTAGGTTACCAAATATTATCTTTCAAATGTTAGATCTCACAAATATGATTTCCATCAACATTGCATCATGCGCTTACACACGCAGTTTAGCTAGATAAGAGGATGCATTGGGTCAATGGACTATGTCACATCATCCATTGGATTTCCAATGTCCTCGCATCCCTTCAACTTTGCTAAGCAGCACAGCAAATTTGATGGGAACTTGGTTCTCAAATATCAAATCTCTTGGTAAGGCTCTTAAGGAAATGTGCAAATGAGCTTGAGAACTTGTCACATAGTTCTCAGCTCTATTTGCACTATTTTTCTTGCTCTTGTCCAATTAATGAGTTTGGAACTCGAGTTCTTTTCTTAGTAGATAATTCATTTAACTTCTATTTTTGCAAAGAAATCAGTTTTATTCATTAAAATGTTACTTTTTCCAATTTTCCTAAAAATACACAAATTCCACTCAAAGTATGTTAGTTTGTATGATGTTTTAAATGTTTTTACCACTTATTTTGCTATAAATTTTGGATATATCAGCACTTAACATTAATTTTGGGCAAAATGATCATTTTGCCCCTACTTAAGTGTCTAAAAATGCTACTTTTTGATTAAAGATTTTGAATTGGATTTTCATTATGCCCAAAGATTTCTTACTACTAATATGAAGATAGGCAGTAAGTATACTCAATTTGGGCAAAAGATGGTTCATATAAGTCCAAACTATGGTTTTTAACCTAATGTGGCATTTTTATAATTTTACCAAATGAAGTCTAAATTTTTGTGCAGTTTATTATTGTTTATTGTTAAACAATTTCATAGAGTCCAAGAACACTAAATTCTAAGGTTTAATAGTTAAGTTACAAGTATTTCAATTCTAAGTGCATTTATGTAATTTTCTAAGATTAAGAGGGGTCAAAAACCTAACTTCTCCTTGGAGCTCTAAATTTAGTGAACTTAGTGACTATAGCTTTCCTATATCACACTTAGTTCTTTAATTAGGAGTAGACCCAAATTGGACTTCAATTGGTCAAGTTATGACCTAACTAGGGCTAGGGGTATTTTGGTCAATTTAAGGTATTGTTGGGTTCAAAACCTAAATTTTATCTTAGTTTAGTGTTGGTACTGATTTTCGAATATAGGTAGCATCTTTAATTTCCTAATTTGGAGTTCAAATGACTATATTATGGGTGTTTCAATTTCTAGGGTTTTAAGGGGGTAATTAGGGATTAATTATCATCTGATCAATATTTAAGGCAAATAACCAATTAAAATTTGCCTACTCATTTTAGTTTTAGTGTTATTTGACCCCATTAGGGTCCTATGGCTATAGAACTACAAAACTCATGAAGTTTTGGCCATTTCGGACTGTTCTGTGCGCTACGACATGCTGGAGTGCCCTCTGGCTGAACGCCAGGTGCTATGGCGTGCTGCGGCGCTGGAGCTCGCTGCAGTGGATTTAGGTGATGTGGCGCGCTGCAGCGGATTTTGGCGCTGCGGTGCGCTGCAGTGGATTATAGTGCTACGACGCATTTAATTTAATTTCATCAGCTTAATATGTCGCTGCGGCGCACTGTAGCAGATTTCAGTGCGCTACGACACGCTGCGGCGAATTCAACCCTGTAGTGCCCGACGGTGATTTTGCCTCTGTGAAAACCGCAATGGGTCATCCTCAGGGCTCAAGTACTCTCAACCTAGAGCACTTCATGTGCGGTGCCATATACTGATGAAAAGGTCTTTTCGAGACCTTTCCATTGATACCTAAATCAGTAATAAATAATTATTTTATCAATACAAACAATAGAATTAAGAAACTAGGTGCACAGAAATTTGCATTTATAGATGTATATCTCCTTCCCTAAAATTCACAGATTTTAATGAGCTTCTAATGGATTCCACATCTTAAATACAGATTCATAGATATGCAAATAATATAACACAGATTCTTAGATATGCAAATGAGCATAAGAATAAACTAGAATAACCATTGGATTAATCAGTAGAGGGAAAGGGGGGTACCTTAGACTTACAAATGGAAGTTCCTTCTAGGGATCCTTGGGAACCTAAGAGCTTGAGAGGCTAGAGAGCTTCTCTTTAATAGCTAGTACATCAAAAATGGAGAATGGTGGGGAGAGCTTCAGCTGAGAAAATGAGGGAAAGGAGGAGAGCTGAGGTTCTTTTTAGGAGAAGGGAATGTATGGTTTTGGATTGGATGGGCATGAGTTGTCCCATCCCAGCTGTGGAGAGAAGATGGAAGGCTGAGCATGGAAGGAGGGCTGAAAGGAAAGGAAGCTCAAAAACGTGGCAAGGATGGGATGGTTGTGGGTCCCAGCTAGGGAAGAAGGAGGAAGAAGACAAAATGGAGGTATTTAATTCCTTTATTTAATTATTATTACCAAAAAAAATCAGATTTTGTAAACGTGCTCCGAAAAATCCCAAAATTTCATCCCAAGCTAATTTAGGGGTGAGTAATGTAATGACGAAGTCAGATTTTGATTCTGACAAGTATTTAGTTTTTCTATTTTTCTATTTTAAATTAGCTCGGTGCTACTGCACACTGCAGCAGTTTCAAACAGAGAGCTTGGCGCTACCGTGCACCAAAGTGGGCCAAGACAGAGAGCTCGGTGCTATCGCGCACTGCATCAGACTGAAACAAAGAGCTCAGAGCTACCACATGCCGTTGAGCTCAGACTTAGTATATTAAATTCAAAGCATCCCTTTGCAGTGTGCCATAGCCATCTCAATCAGAAACTCTGGCTCTACCGCGTGCTACAGTGCGCTACAGTGGACTTAAACAGTGAGCTCGGTGCTACCACGTGCTGCAACGCTATAGGAAATAATACTTACATGCTACGACGTGATGCAGCAGTCTCCAACAGAGATGTGGGCGCCACAACGCACCGTAGCACTTGTCATAAATTTTGCCAGAAATTAGCATTAAAAGTAGCATAGGGAAGACCAAAATCTCAATTCCTTTGTCTTCCCACAACAGCCATCAATTCCAATTACAACTAAATCTCCTCCTTCTCAAGAGAATAAGGGAATATTCAATTTCAGCAATTAAAATTCTTAGGAGATGAAAGGTTGGCAGTAATAATGCAAAGAACTTGATTCAGCATCTATAAAAGCTAAGAAGAAACACCTAGAGATAATTCCCCTTGATATATCCAAAATTTATAGTAAAATTAAGTGTTAAAAATATTTAAAACATCATTAACTAGGTATACTTTGAGCAGAATTTATACGTTTTCAGGAAAAATGATAAAAAGGGCAATCCAGAGCTAAATTGAAGAATTTTGGAAGAAAACCACTGTGGCGCGCCAGCGGTCCACTAAAATTCCCTCACCTGGAAGCGTACCTGAAGGCCTGGAAGGAAGACCACTACAGCCCATCCCAGCGGACTGCAACATCATTTCCAGGGAGCTATATTAAAACATTATATGAAATAATTGAATAGCGTCAATCCGCTTCCCTGAAAGATTAACCACTGCGGCGCGCTCCAAGCGCGCCATAGTGCACTATGACTTATAAGGATTAATGCAGACCTGGGACAAAACAACTATAGCCCGCCGTGCGTGCCACCGCAGCATATCTGATTAATCAAGAAAAATCTTATGAGAACTAATTGAACATAAACTATTCTGCATTCATAACAGTCTAATCGCCGCAGCGCACAGCAGCGGAAAATGTTTGAATCAAGGCTGCTATAGTGTGCCATAGCTCACTATAGCGCATCACAGTGCCTGCTATAGAAAGCTCCAGAATCTACATTGAATACATCATAGGGAAGGCCACAAATTTAGACCTTTAACTTTTCCCTTCCTCTTGAAACTTGAGTTAAACAATAACTCTAATGAATCCAAATAGATTAAGTAGAATAAAATAAATTTCTTGCATTGAAGTAGAAAAAGGTGAAGGGTCATTTGTGATTAATGCATGGGGGCTAAAAATTCCCTTATTTAAGGGCCAATTTTAGGCCAAAGAAGGGTTCCAAATTTCAATATTCAAAAGACTAAAAGGAGAGGCTGCAAGAATAAAAAAAATGAGAACTCTCTAAGGGGAAAGCAGTTGACCGTGAAGAGTGAAGAGAAGAATATAGCAAAGGAAAGGAGGAGAAGTTAAGTAGAAGTGTAGGGAGAAAGATCAAGAGAACCCTATAAAACCTCTAATTTTTCCTAGTACTTTGCCTAAACTCTATTTGATTGTTTTCTACTATAAACTGATGTCAAGGCTTACTTCCTTTTACATGTATGCTTTTATTTATTTAGTAATGGAAAGCTAAATCCCCTTGGAGAGGGTTGGGATATAGTTGTAGGAAAATGTAAGGCTGTATTGGTGTTGTAACAAAGATGTTTGAATGAATAAAATTGATTTCTATTTAACTGTCTATTATTATTATTGTGAAGGAATGCCTGGATGAAACTTTGTCAAAATCGTTTGCTAAAAATAAAACTTAAATGAATTATCAATTAATAAAAGAACTTGAGTTCCAAGCTCATCAATTGAATAAGAGCAAGGAAAGTAGTGCAAGTAAAGCTGAGAACTATATGACAAGTTCTCAAGCTCACTTGCACCTTTCCTTAAGAGCTCTACCAAGAGATTTGATGCTTCTGAACAATGTTCCCATCATTTTTGATCTACTGCTCAGCAAAGTAGAAGGGATGAGAGGATGCTGGAAATCTAATGGATGATGTGGCATAGTCCATTGACCTAACACATCCTCTCATCTAGCTAAACCACATGTATAAGAGCATGATGCAATGTTGATGGAAATTGTGGTTGTGAGACCTAACAATTAAAAGAAAAAATTTGGTAACCTAGACGTAGGAAATCAAAGATAAATTTAAACCACGATCTCATAAAGGTTTAGGTGCCGTTGTAGAATCCTAAGGGGAGTTCTCCGTGTTGCACTAAATTTGAACCTATTATAATTGGAGGTTAATTCCAATTCTAATAGTGTTCACTTAATTTAAGTAGGCATGGAAAATTCAATTTATACATTTGAATGATGAAGTGACAACACTAGGTCCTTATAAGTACTACAATGAAACCCTAATTCTCTCCTTTTAAACAAATCATATCTTACTCTAAGGTAATTTGTATTGTTAATTTAGGAACCAACTCAACCAAAATTTGATCTTCTAAATATTATTAAAAGAAGATATAACTTAGTATCAAAACCACCATTCCCTGAGGATGATAAATCCTGGAACTAAACTTCCACTTATTACTTCAGACTACGTACACTTGCGTGCAAGCGTAGATGTGTATTTTATGTCTGTCAAGTTCTTGGTGTCGTTGCTGGGGAATGGTTTTGTTTCATATTAAGTACAATCTTCAAGTAAATTATGATTTAGATCTTACTTAACTTTACATATAATCTTTAGTTGCTGTAATTATATATGTGCTAACTTTAATGTAAATTTAGATTTGCTTTAGTTTTATTTGCTACTAGAAAAATTGAAATTCCTAAAAACTGTGTAGAACTATACTGCATCTTACTATTTGCTGAATTTTTATCTACTGATCATTTTATGTGATGAATTATATTGTTGAACCTGATTGTTGTGACTTGTTCTTATTAGCTGTAATATCTAAACTGCATGAGTAGGAGAAACCTTTCTAAAATCTTTTTTGAACCTGAAATAAATAGAACATATCTTAGAGCTAGGAGAGAACATGTAATCCTAAACTAACAACAAGCACAAATGAAAGATTTAGAGGTCAGTCCCATAGAGCCAGTAGTAAATGCTAGGAGAATACTCCTAAGAGAATATGCGTTTCCAACCGTAGAAGGAGTTTCAAATGCTATAGTTAGACCTCCAATTCAAGCAAACAATTTTGAGATCAAGCCATTGACTTTAAATATAATTCAAAACAACCAATTCAATGGTCTATCATCGGATGATCATAATGTGCATATTTCAATTTTTTTAGAAATATATGACACTTTTAGATTCATTGGAGTATCCGATGATGCCCTTATGTTAAGATTGTTCCTATTTTCACTGAAAGATAGAGCGAAAGTTTGGCTCAGCTCTCTACCTGGCTAGTCTATTAGAACTTGGGATGACTTGGCTAGGAAATTCCTAGCTAAGTATTTCCCACTTGCTAAGACTGCTAGGCTGAGAAATGAGATTTTAAATTTCTCTCAGCAAAATGGAGAAAACTTGTATGATGGTTGGGAATGCTTTAAGGATTGCTTAAGGCGTTGCCCGCATTATGGGTTCCCCTTGTGGATGCAAGTGAACATTTTCTATAATGAATTGAATGCACTTACAAGGACACTTATTGATGCAGCCGCGGGTGGTTCCTTGAGTAGTAAGACCTTAGAGGAGGCCTTTGATCTCCTTGAGGAAATGGAGAATAATGCTTATTAATGGCCCACTGATCTGCTTATTTCCAACAAAAAGGAGGTAAATAACCTGAGTGAGACAAATCAATTGGCCTCCATGCAAAGGGAAGTTAACTAGATTTCTGAATAAAAAAATCAAATTTCCCAATTAACCTAAAGACTTGAGAGTATGCAACTAAATTCATTTTATAATAGTGAAATTGAAGATTTCAATGCTATCTTAAACTATAGGAATTAGAAAGGTGAGGATAGAAAAGGACTAGAGCACTCCCTTAAAGAGTTTAGAACCTCGACTGTTGAATTCATGAATAGAACAGATGCAACATTGAATAGACATGAATACATCCTCTTGAGACAAGAGGAAACTGTTACAAGAATTGAGAATCAGATACAAGAAATTATGAACCAAGCTAGTCAACTATCCTAGTTGGAGCTATAAGAAATTATGAGAATGAATAAGGAAATTCAATCACATTAAGAAGTGGAAAAATTACTAACCCTATGGTATTTAGAAATTCTGAGGATAGATCTAAGGTCTTAAGAGAGAAATTAAAGGAGGAAGAAAATTCTAATCAAGCATGAGAGAAGAAAGTGAGGGAAGAAACTCAATCTCAAATCCAAATGCAAGCTCATTTGACTAAACAACCTGAGTGTATTCCTAATATTCCATACCTTAAAGAAATGCTAGAGAGAAATTAGACATCAAATTTAATAAATTTTTGGAAGTATTCAAGACCGTCCACATAAACATTCCTTTCGTTGAAGTATTGGAGAAAATGCCTAGCTATTCCAAGTTCATGAAGGACATCCTCTCAAAAAAATGAAAAAGAAACTGTGGCTCTAATTGAAGAATGTAGTGCAATTCTTCAACAGAAAATTTCCATAAAATGAAAGGATCTGGGAAGTTTCACTATCCCTTACACTATAGGAAACCATTCATTTGAAAAAGCTCTTTGTGAGCTAGGGGCCTCCATTAATTTAATGCCCTTCTATGTATTTAGGAAGCTAGGAATTGATTAATTGAAACATGCCTGAGTTCTCCTTCAGCTAGCTGATAGATCTGTAAGAACTAGCATGGGAATATTGAAAAATATTCTTGTCAAGATTGATAAGTTCATCTTCCCAGCTAATTTCATTATCTTAGAAATGGAGGAGGAAAACTAAGAGATCCCTATAATTCTAGGTAAACCTTTCCTTACAACTGGAAAGACTATGATAGATGTCAATAAGGGGGAATTGAGCCTTCGTTGTGAGGGAGAGGAGGTAATGTTTAATATAAAAGATTCAATGAGGTATTCTATTAAGCCAAATGAAGAATGTTGGGAAGTAGACTTAATGGAAGAGGTGCTAATTTCAAGAGATGTTAAGGAGTATGAGGAAGCTATATATTTTGAGGGTGAAAACAAGGTTGATGAATTAATTCATGAAAGGTAAAAAATACAGTTGTCTCTTAATGAACCTCTTGAATTGGAACTAAAACCCTTGCCCAATCACTTAAAGTACTTTTATCTAGGGGAGGGAACAGCACTACCTGTAATCATTTCTGCTTTATTGAGCCAAACCCAGGAAAATAATTGTGCGAGCTATTGAGAGAACATAAGAGGGCTATTGGATGGAGCATTGCCAATTTGAAAGGGATTAACCCCTCTTTATGCATGCACCACATCCTGTTGAAATACAATTATAAACCATCCATAGAACTCCAAAGGCGATTAAACCCAAACATAAAGGAAGTGGTGCATAAGAAATCATTAAGCTTCTGGATATAGGGATTATTTTTCCAATTTATGACAGCCCGTGGGTATGTCCAATTTATGTGGTCCACAAGAAGAGTGGAATAACTATGATCCTTAATGAAAATAATAAATTAATTCCAACCAGGAAAGTGATGGGGTGGAGAGTCTGTATTGACCATAGGAGACTACACAAAGCAACTCGAAAGGATCACTATCCTCTCCCATTCATTAATCAGATGCTAAATAGGTTGGCAGAAAATCCATACTTCAATTTTCTCGATGGTTATTCGGGGTACATTCAGATTTTGACAGCCCCATAAGACCAAAAGAAAACAGCCTTTACTTGCCCATGTGAAACATTTGCAATTAGAAGAATGCCCTTTGGGTTATGCAATGCCCTTGTGACTTTTCAAAGGTGTATGATGGCCATCTTTTCTGATATGATAGGATAATTTTTAGAAATCTTTATGGATGATTTTTCAGTAAGGGTAAATCTTTTGAGGAATGTTTAAGAAATCTAGGTAAAGTTCTATAAAAATGCAAATAAACTAAACTTATCTTAAATTGGAAAAAATGTCATTTTATGGTTAAAGAGGGGATTATACTGGGCCACCTTATATCTAAAAAGGGAATTCAGGTATATAAAGCCAAAATTGAAGGTGATTGAAAAGATGCCACCACTTACCAATGTAAAGGGAGTTAGAAGTTTTCTTGGGCACACGGGGTTCTATAGAAGGTTCATTAAGGATTTCTCAAAAATTAGTTTACTACTGTGCAGGTTTTTAGGAATGGATGTAGAATTTGAGTTTGATGAAAGCTAAATAAAGGGATTCAATGCAATAAATTTTGCTCTAATCTCAGCCCCTATAATTTCTACACCTAGCTAGGATCTTCCTTTCAAAATAATGTGTGGTACTAGTGATCTTGCTATGGGAGCAGTCTTAAGATAGCGAAAGGAGAGAACTTTCTGTTCCATCTATTATGCAAGTAAATTAATAGACAAAGCCCAAGGAAACTATGCCACCATAGAAAAAGAACTATTATCAATTGTTTTTGCATTTAACAAATTTAGGCCTTATCTTATTGGGTCAAAAACAATTGTATACACAGATCATGTTGCAATCAAATATCTTCTTCAAAAGAAAGAAGCAAAACCACATCTCATACGTTGGGTTTTGCTTCTACAAGAAATTGATTTAGAGAACCGCGACAAAAAGGGATGTGATAATGTGGTGGTTGATCACCTCTCAAGATTGACCCATCTTACTCATAAAGAAGGTGAAGAAATATGTGAGACTTTTCCTGATGAGCAGCTTTACACAATTGCAGCAAGTAAACCACCTTGGTTTGCTAATTATGCTAACTATCTTGCAAGAAAGGTGATCCCAAAAGAGTTTAATTTTCATCAAAGAGAAAATTTTTTTGCTAACATTAAAAACTACTTTTGGTACGACCCCTTCCTATACAAGTGTCATGTCGATCAACTCCTAAGGAGATGTGTGCCTAAGTCTGAAGCAAACAACATCTTATATCATTCCCACATATTCCCTTTTTGAGGGCATCATGGGATAGATCGCACAATGGCAAAGGTGCTGCTATCTGGATTTTACTAACCAAAATTATTTAGGGATGCTACTGAATTTGTAAAAAGATGTGACAAATATCAAAGAACCGAGAATTTAGGTAAGAGATATGAGTTACCTCTAAATGGAATTTTTGAAGTATAGCTATTTGATGTTTGGGGCATTGACTTTATGGGACCACTCCCTGCTTCTAAATCAAATAGTTGCATATTAGTGGGTGTTGAGTATGTTTCTAAATGGGTTGAAGCTATGGCCTGTGCAAATAATGATGCAAAAAATATAATTAAATTTCTGAAAGATCATGTCCTTGCTAGGTTTGGTACACCCCGTGTCTTAATAAGTGATGGAAGAAAACACTTTTGCAATATAGAACTAGAAACCCTTTTGAAAGGGTATGGGGTAAAGCATAAGGTAGGCACGACTTACCACCCTCAAAACAGCAGTCAAGTAGAAGTATTTACCCATGAATTAAAACATATTCTAGAGAAACAATTAGTAAAAATAGAAAGGACTAGTCAATAAAACTAAATAATGCACTTTGGGCTTATAAGACAGCTTTCAAAACCCCCTTATGAATGCCTCCCTACAAGCTAGTGTATGGGAAGTCATGTGACTTGTCTGTTGAGCTGAAGCACTTGGCCTTTTGGGCAATTAAGAAGCTAAATTTTGATTTCAAGCAAGCTAGACAAAAAAGAATTCTGCAATTGAATAAATTAGATGGATTTAGGCTGAATGCTTACGAGAGTGCCAAGCTATACAATTAGAAAATAAAGAAATGGCATGATAAACTAATAAAACCAAAGCACTTTGAACCTAGAATGAAAGTGTTATTATTTAACTCTAGATTGAAGCTATTTCCAGGAAAACTGAAGTGAAGGTGGATGGGCCCATTCACAATAGAGAACATATATTCTCATGGGAGTGTTGATATCACTTCATCTGAGGAGACACAAAAGGTGAATGAGCAGCATCTAAAACCATATTAAGATGAACTTAACTTGTAGGAGAATAACGAATGGACATTGTAGGACCTTCCTAAGGAAGGGATCACTTAGTGGACTTCAATGGCGTTGAGTTGAGATGTAAAAACAAGAACAGACAACCCATTCAAATAAGGTTGTACTATTTTGTTTTGTTGTTTTTTGTTTTAATTTTTCATTTTTATTTATGTTATTTGTTTTTATTTACCAATTCAATAAAGTAAATCTCAGATCTTTGATACCCTCATCATTGCTGTGATTGTGTTTAAGAGTTAAATTTTTTGAACATAAGTATTTCCTGGATTCAGTAATATATTCAAATGTGAAATATTAAATACACTAGTATGCTTGAAATCTTGGTGATAAATTAACATTACTATGACAACCCCATTATAGAGTAATAATTAAACTCAACAGTGATGCATCACCACAACACCTAATACTAGATTAGAAGGAAGCTAACCCGATTCATTAGATGCAATGTTTGGACAAGGATTTAGAAAAGGGTCTTTAGTTAACATGAGAAAATATAAGGAAAGGAAGAGGAAAATGCACGAGATACATATGATGAATAAGAATTCAATTGTATGTGACTAAAATAATTACAATTTTAAATATAAAGTTGCTAATGATATGCACTTACAACGTGAGCATACATTACGAGATGTATGTACTATTCAATTCATTCATGTGATCTTTCCTAAGAAATTTTGCATTAAAGGAACTCAACATAGATGAGCACTAATTATTCACATTCGTCACTTTTAGGGATACGTAAGATCTAAACATCCAATTCAAAATTATATGTGAAAATACATATGAAGCAATTTGCTATCCTAGGATTCACAATCCTAAAGCAAGCATAAATTGAAAATAAGGAATTAACATATTTCTTAAATTAAGCATGCAGCTAAATTCCAATTAGGTATGCATCTAAATTCCATTTAGGTATGCAACTAATATTCTATTTAAATATACAACTAAATTTTATTCAAGTATGCAATTAAATTCTATTTAAGTATTCATTCATATATCCATTCATTCAAACCAAACATTTAATTAAAGATCTAATTTCCAACATAAGCATAGTAAATACAAAATAATTAACATTAATTATTACATGCCAAATTAAACAATAAGAAAGTAAAGAAAGTAAGTCTCTCTATCACATTTAAAAGAAACAAGAAAAACTAATTATGCGGAAGCAATTTTATTTCTTTAAGCTTAAGCACTTGGTTTAGCTCCACTAGCCTGCAAATGCACCTGATCTATCACATTTTGGCATTTAAATGTGATAAGGCAAAGCAAACAAAAATAAAGTGTAGTTAGACTAAACAAACTAAGCACATTTTAAGATTAGGCTAAACATTTTATTATTCAATTCAGATATCACAACTAGTTACAATATAAGTATAAGCAGTGGTGCAAAACGAAAGAATATAAGTATGGAAATGAAATAGATAATTGTAAAGAATGGCAATTGAAATAAAAGAGTGAGTAAGAATAATTAATAGTAGAGCCAATCTAGCCTGCATATATATAAGGGTAAAAGCATCCTAAATAGGCTAGAAAAGTACTAATGTGAATATGAAAATAATGAAAGAAGCATGTATATATTCAATAAACTTATGCTAAGTAAATAAAAGAAGATAATGAAGCAATTAAATGTAATTATAACAACATTCACTATAATTTAAATGGACTGTAAATAAGTAAAGTACAGTGCTAATAAACAAAGAAAGTGCAAGGTATAATAAATGAAGAAAGTCTTAGATTATGAATACGAGAAGCTCATAGTCTAGAACTATGAAAAGTATCATAGCTAAAAGCTATGATGAGTCTTAAGAATCAATAAGCTTTCAGAATATCTTATATCTTAATTTATTTGAGTTATTTATGAAAGTATTCATTTTGCAGGCAAATACAGGATGAGTTAAACATATTTGTTTAGCAAGTAAAGGAAAGTGGGATCAAAATAAATAACACTCATATTCACCCTCTGAGAATATGAGGTCTCCTTATTTCTCCAAATTAGCCAACCCTGGGCTACATCAATAAACAACCCCTATAGTTTTAATATGAAATATTTATTTATGCACAATATCTTATATGAATGATTCAAATGAATAAGGCTCAAAACTAAGCAAGAATTTAAGGAAAAATTTAATAATTGCAACTATATAATATCCAAAGTTATCTAATTTTAATATTCTCCTTAATGATTGGAGCTAATTGAGCTCTCAATTAACTTTGAGATATTGATCTCAAGTCAATTATAAATAATAGTAGTAATTGGGATTTTAAAAATAGTAGTTTCATCTTAATCTATGAGATGACAAAATAATTTATAAGTATAACAATACAAATAGAAACTAGATATATTATTATCCTAAACTATAAGATTTAAGTAGATTAACTAAATCATGCCTAAGGAAATTAATTAGGAAAGGTAAGGTTAAGTAAATACTACAATTAAGGAAGTTAAGGGTTAAGGATCTATGCCCTAAACTCATCTAACTAAGTTGAATTAAAAGGATCTCATTTAAAATCAATTACTAATCTAGCTAATTTAATATCAAAGAAAAGGATTAAAAGCATAGGAAAGAAGTATTTCTAAATTATAAATTCTAAGTTTACTATAGGTTGAAGATTAAGTAAATCAATAGGATTCCTAAGCTATTCTCATGAATTTAGGACTCTTATTACAAAACCTTAAAGGGCTTAAGTGAGGACTTAAGAACTAAGGTGAAGTGAACTAGGATCTAATCTAATTACTTAAAGCTAGTCTTAATTGATTCATAACTTACAACTACATAAGCATTAAGGTTAACTACACTTAATGGAGGTAATAGATAGCTCCAAGGATCATCTATAAATCAAATTATAAATCAATCCTATAGTTTCTATCTTAAGGTTGAAAGGTGAATCAAGCATTTTACAATTAATTCAAGTAATTAAATTATGAGAACTAAGCTCAAGAACATGCATATGAAATTGACATGGAAAGTAATAAATGTGACATCTTCGCTATCCTATGGTTTTAAATACCTAAAATATGCAATTTATGGAAACTAGAAATTATGAAAAATTACCTTAAGTTAGGATCCAAGAACCTAAAATAACTAAACATTGTCCAAATGAAATAATATAAATAAAAATGGAATTCTTACAGCATAAGGAGAAGAATGACACTAAGTAGGTCAAAATCCGACAATGTTGAATTTTTTTTTTTGGGTTCTTAGCAACTATGACGACCCCATTATAGAGTAATAATTAAACTCAATATTGATACATCACCACAACACCTAATACTGGATTAGAATGAAGCTAACCCAAATCGTTAGATGCAATGTTTGGACGAGGATTTAGAAAAGGGTCTTTAGTTAAGATGGGAAAATTTAAGGAAAGGAAGAGGAAAATGCATGAGATACATATGATGAATAAGAATTCAATTGTATGTGACTAAAATAATTACAATTTTAAATATAAAGCTGCTAATGATATGCACTTACAATGTGAGCATACATTACGAGATGTATGTACAATTCAATTCATTTATGTGATCTTTCCTAAGAAATTTTGCATTAGAAGGAATTCAACATAGATGAGCACTAACTATTCACATTTGTCACCTTTAGGGATACATAAGATCTAAACATCCAATTCAAAATTATATGTGAGAAATACATATGAAGCAATTTTCTATCCTAGGATTCACAATCCTAAATCAAGCATAAATTAAAAATAAGGAATTAACATATTTCTTAAATTAAGTATGCAACTAAATTCCAATTAGGTATGCATCTTAATTCCATTTAGGCATGCAACTAATATTCCTATTTAAATATACAACTAAATTTTATTCAAGTGTGCAATTAAATTCTATTTAGGTATCTGTTCATATATCCATTCATCCAAACCAAGCATTTAAGTAAAGATCTAATTTCTAACACAAGCATAGTAAATACAAAATAATCAACTTTAGTTATTACATGCTAAATTAAACATAAAGAAAGTAAAGAAAGTAAGACTCTCACTCACATTTAAAAGAAACAAGAAAGACTAATTATGCGGAAGCAATTTTATTTCTTTAAGCTTAAGCACTTGGTCCAGCTCCAATAGCCTCCAAATGCACCCGATCTATCACATTTTGGCATTTAAATGTGATAGGGCAAAGCTAACAAAAAGAAATGTGTAATTAGACTTAATAGTCTAAGCACATTTTAAGATTAGGCTATACATTTTATTATTCAATTGGATATCACAACTAGTTATAATATAAGTATAAGCAGTGGTGCAAAATGTAAGAATATAAGTATGCAAATAAAATAAATAATTGTAAAGGAAGACAATTGAAATAAAAGAGTGAGTAAGAATACTCACTAAGAGAGCCAATATAGCCTACATATAATATAAGGGTAAAAGCATCTTTATGGCTTAGAAAAGTACTAAAGTGCATATGAAAATAATGAAAAAAGCATGTATATGTTCAATGAACTTATGTTAAGTAAATAAAAGAAGATAGTGAAGTAATTAAATGTAATTATAACAACATTCATTGTAATTTAAATGGACTTTAAACAAGTAAGGTACAATGCTAATAAACAAAGAAAGTGCAAAGTATAATAAATGAAGAAAGTCTTAGATTATCAATCGAATAAGCTCATAGTCTAGAACTATAAAAAGTAACATAGCTAAAAGCTATGATAAGTCTTAAAAATCAATAAGATTGTAAAAGATCCTATATCTTAATTGATTTGAGTTATTTATGAAAGTATTCATTCTACAGGCAAATATAAAATGAAGCGAGGAGTTAAACACATCTGTTTAACAAGTAAAGGAAAGCGGGGTCAAAACAAATAACACTCATATAACCCTCTGAGAATATGAGGTCTCCTTATTTCTCCAAATTAGCCAACCTTGGGCTACATCAAGAAACAACCCCTATAGTTTTAATGCGAAAGATTTATTTATGCACAATATCTTATATGAATGATTTAAATGAATAAGGCTCAAAGCTAAGCTATAATTCAAGGAAAAGTTCAATAATTACAACTATGTGATATCCAAAGTTATCTAATTTTAATATTCTCCTTAATGACTGGAGCTGATTGAGCTCCCAATTAACTTTGAGATATTGATCTCACGTCAATGATAAGTAATAGTAGTAATTAGGATTTTGAAAATAGTAGTTTCATCTTATTCTATGAGAAGACAAAATAATTTATAAGTATAATATTACAAATAGAAACCAGATCTATTCTTATCATAAACTATAAGATTTAAGTAGATTAACTAAATCTTGGCTAAGGAAATTTATTAGGAAAGGTAAGGCTAAGTAAATACTACAATTAAGGAAGTTAAGGGTTAAGGTTCTATGCCCTAAACTCATCTAACTAAGTTGAATTAAAAGGATCTCATTTAAAATTAATTACTAATCTAGCTATTTAATATAAAAGAAAAGAATTAAAGGCATAGGAATATAAATTCTATATTCTCTATAAGTTGAAGATTAAGTAAATCAATAAGATTTCTAAGCTATTCTCATGAATTTAGGACTCTTATTTCAAAACCTTAAAGGACTTAAGTGAGGACTTAAGAACTAAGGTGAAGTGAACTAGGATCTATTCTAATTACTTAAAGCTAGTCCTAATTGATTCATAACCTATAACTACATAAGCATTAAGGTTAATTACACTTAATGGATGTAATAGATAGCTCCAAGGATCATCTACAAATAAAATTATAAATCAATCCTATAGTTACTATCTTAAGGTTAAAAGGTGAATCAAGCATTTTGCAACTGATTCAAGTAATTAAATTATGAGAACTAAGCTCAAAAACATGCAATTAAAATCAACATGGGAAGTAATAAATGTGACTTATTCGCTATCCTAAGGTTTTAAATACCTAAAACATGCAATTTATGGAAACTAAAAATTATAAAAAATTACATTAAGTTACCTAAAATCACTGAACACTGTCCAAATTAAATAATATACATAAAAATGGAATCCTTATAGCATAAGGAGAAGAATGACAGTAAGTAGGTCAAAATCGGACAATGTTGAATTTTTTTTTAGGGTTTTTAGGAGTCCTAATTAGGGTTAAATAATCATTAAGAAAATTAATTCTTACATCCTAAATTTGATTTCATATTATTATTCCTCATATTTTTTTAAGTAAAATGGACTATTTGATCACCTAATTTGGACATTAATCATCAATTTAGGTCACATGAAATGATGAAATTAAATCACATATAATTAATTAATCTAAATAAATGATTAAATTATACATTCCCCAAAATATAAATTAAATTATTTATTATTAATCTACGCATTTTTGCTATTAAAATGGTATATAATGTTGCATTATTTGGATGTATATATTTAAAGTTATGATAAAAATTAAAAATCAAATTTAACAATATTAATTAAAATTAATTAACATTCTTTTGAAATAAACAGCTGCCAGAACTTAATTAAATGTGGCACAAAAATTAGAAAATACATATTTCAAGTAACCCCGGAAGGTTTACCCTTGCAAACAGCACGGTGTCGTGGTTCGATTGAACTGTACACTGTGCGTCTTCTTCCTCTAACGAGCCCGCAAACTCAAAAACTAGGGTTAGCTCTAGTTTCACACTTAGGCAACTACACGAGACGTACGACCCACCAATCTAAAGCTATTAGAAAGCTTTATACAATGAATCAAAAACCCCCATGCCTTGAGCCATCTAGGGTTTGCAGATTTATGAAGAAGAGGCGAGAAAATTGGCCAGACTGAAGAGATAAAATAATTTTTATAAGCCTTAACATGATGTCTAAAGTATCGATATTCAAACCTTGAAATAAGAAAGATATTAGGATGATTGAAGAGGTACCTTACACATTTGGAAAATGCTGCTTAGGGTTTGCAAAAGAGAGAAAAAAATAGCACCAAGCAAGCACCGGTCCTCCTTTAGCTCGCAGCTCACGCAAACAACTTTAGGTGAGTGAAATGAGAGTATAGGAAGGTAGAATGCATAATGCAAAAAAGGGGAGGCCAGCTTGCATCGTACTATCACTACTCCTCGGTAAAGTATGACAACAGGCAAAAAGAGGGAAGGAGAACTGGGATCAAATCATGGTCGTTGGTCCAATCGCGTGATACAATGACAGGATGGACTCATACTACTAGGATTCAAATTGGACCGTTCAATTGGCCTTAAATAAATGCAACAATTTTGACTAAGGTGGTTGGTTGGTTTGGTATTTCTGCCCACGTAGGTGATCTTCGCTTTCAAGATATAAACTGATTAAATTTATAATAATTAATATTAATTTAAACTTCATTATTTAATTAATTAATTGTACTTAAATTTAATACTTAAAATAAAATAGCCAAACGAACTCCGAAAAATGCCCAAAATTCACCCTCACCTAAATAAGGGGTGAGGAACTCAAAAATTCAAACAGATTTTTGATCAGAAGTCAATTTAATTATCTTAATTTTTTTAGTATTTAAAAAATATTAAAATATTTGGGGAAAATTTGATAATTTGTAAACACTTTCATAGTACCACCACTAGCTAATTTGGGTGTGGTGAGTCCAATGGTAGACTTCATTTTCAATTCTGAGGGCTAAATAAATTAGGCATTCTCAAAATTTTTAGAAAACCTAGAAATGTTAGAAATTGTCAAACGATCTCAAAATCACACGAAAATTGAAATGGAGGCTCGTAATATTATTATAAGACTAGTGAAAGAAGATTATAGTCAATTAGGTCCCAAATTTATGGGTAACAGTACTAGGGTTATTATAATTACAATTCTGCACCTCCTAATTATGTGCAAGGCTCTAGTGAGATTTAGTTTCCAACAAATTGAAATGAACATGTGCTTAAGTTTAAGTGTGGGGGTGAGGAAACTTAAGGAATTAAAGCTAAGATGGCGAGGTGTAAGTAAATAAATGAGTGTGCTAGGCCCCTGTAGCTCTCTCCCTTGAGCTGAAGTTTCAAAAAGAGAAAAATATGGATAATGAAAAATATCTCTCCCAATGTGTAAGAAAAATTGAGAAATTAGGATGAAGAAAAAAGTATCTCTCCTAAAAATGTGAATGTTCCTTATGAATCATGACAAGAGGCACACATGGCACAACATTCTTATCAACCACCAAATGCTTAGCTAAGGTTTGAAATTTCTAAGGTGATTCCACCCATAATGTAAACATAAGCATAAGAATTTGAGATTGGAGCTAGATTATAACTAGAGTTTGGAGCTTGATTTAAGAGGGCGGTAGAGGTTAGAAATCTGAACTCACCTTAACCTAGAGCAGTACTAGTGACTAAAACATTTCACATTGACATTCTACATTGAATCCATTAGTTAAAAATTCAGAAAATTATTTGTGAGCTTACTCGAGGATGAGCAAGGATTTAAGTGTGGAGGTGTGATATATATGAATTTTATAGCAAAATTAAGTGTTAAAAATATTTTAAATATCATATAAACCAGTATACTTTGAGTAGAACTTATATATTTTTAGGAAGAATAAAGAAAAGGGCAATCCAGTGCTATATTAAAGAAGTCTGGAAGAAAATTACTGTGGTGCGCCATGGCACGCCATGGCAGTCCACTAAAACTCCCTCACCTAAAAATGTACCTGAAGACCTAGAAGGAAGACTGCTGCAGCGCGCCCAGCATGCCATAGCGGGCCGCAGCATCATTTCCTGAGAGCAATATTAAAACGTTATATGAAATAATTGAACATTGCCAATTTGCCTCCCCGAAAGATTAACCACTGCGGCACGCTCCAAGCATGCCACAACACACTATGAACTAGAAGGATTAATGAAAATCTGAGACAAAACCACTGTAGCCCACCGCAGCACGCCGCAGCGTGCCATGGCGGCATATCTTATTATTCATGAAAGACCTTATGTGAACTAATTGAATAGTAACTATCCTGCATTCACAACAGTCTAACCGCCTTAGCGCACTACAGCGTGCCATGGCAAAAATTCTAATTATTCATGAAAACCTTATGTGAGTTAATCTTACTGCCGCAGCGCGCCCTCTACACACTACAGCGGGTAGCTGCGGCCTTAAGGTAAACTATTAAAATATACAGCAAAATAATATTTGAACTTTAGCAACTGCAGTGCACCACAGCAAAACAGCATTTGAATCAAGGCCACTACAACACGCCAAGTGCACTGTGGCGCGCCATAGCGCCCGCTACAGATGTCTCCAAAATATACATTGAATACATCATAGGGAAGGCCACAAATTCAGACCTATAGCTTTCCCCTGCCTCTTGAAACTTGAGTTAAATAATAACTCTGATGAATCTAAAGAGATTAAGCATAATAAAATAAATTGCTTGCATTGAAGTATAAAAAGATGAATGGTCATTTGTGATTAATGCATGGGGAATGAAAAATCCCATATTTAATGGCCAATTTCAGACCAAACAAGAGTTCCAAATTTTAATATTCAAAAGACTAAAAGGAGAGGCTGCATGAAGAAAAAAAATGAGAATTCTCCAAGGGGCAAGCAGTAGACCGTGAAGAGTGAAGAGAAGAAGATAGCAAAGGATAGGAGTAGAAGTCAAGTTGAAGTGTAGGAGGAAGATCAAGAGAACCCTAGAAAACCTTTGGGTGTTTCTTAGTTCTTTTCCTAAACTCCATTTTATTGTTTTCTGATGTAAATTGATGTCAAGGTTTACTTTCTTTTGTATGTATACTTCTATTTATTCTATAATGGAAAGCTAAATCCCCTGAAGAGGGTTGGGATGTAGTTGTTAGAAAATATAAGGCTGTATTAGTGTTGTAACGGAGATGTTTGAATGAATAAAATTATATTCTATTTAACTGTCTATTATCATTATTATGATTGAATGCCTGGATGAAACTTTGTCAAAATACTTTGCTAAAAATAGAACTTAAGCAAATTATCAATTAATAAAAAACTTGAGTTCCAACCTCATTAATTGGACAAGAGCAAAGAAAGTAGTGCAAGTAGAGCTGTGAATTATGTGACAAGTTCTCAAGCTCACTTGCACCTTTCATTAGGAGCTCTACCAAAAGATTTGATGCTTGTGAACCAAGTTCCCATCAATTTTGTTCTGCTTTTCAGCAAAGTAGAAGGGATGAGAGGATGTCGGAAATCTAATGGATGATGTGATATAGTCCATTGACCCAATGCATCCTCTCATCTAGCTAAGCTGCGTGTGTAAGTGCATGATAAAATGTTGATGGAAATCATGTTTGTGGGACCTAATAATTAAAATAAAATTTTTGGTAACCTAGACATAGGAAATCAAAGATAATTTTAAACCACGATATCATAAAAGCTTAGGTGCTGAGGTAGAACCCCAAGGGGTGTTCTCCTTGTTTCTCTAAATCTGAACCTTTTGTAATTGGAGGTTAACTCCAATTCTAACAGTATTCACTTGATTTAGTAGGCATGGAAAAATCAAGTTATACATTTAAATAATGAAGTGACAACACCAAGTCCTTACAAATACTACAATAAAACCCCAACTCTCTCCTTTTGAACAAATCATATCTTACCCTATGGTAATTTGTATTATTAATTTAGGAACCAACTCAACCAAAATTTGATCTTCTAAATATTATTGAAAGAAGATATAACTTAGTATCAAAACCACCATTCCCTGAGGATGATAAATCTTGAAACTCAACTTCTACTTATTACTTCAGATCACGTGCATTTGCGTGCATGCACAAACTTGTATTTTACATCTGTCACTCCTCTTTGACACTCAAGGTTATAAAAATTTGAAGCTACATCAAGGAAGGAAGGAGAACCCTACCCCAAGGAAGGAATAGGCGACCACCAAGGGAGGCAAGAAGTGTGGCACCCCAGCCCCTTCTTGGCCCTGTTAACTCTTAAGTTAACATGATTACGATAAAGTAGTCACCAAATGACAAGTTCCTCACTTATAGACAGATTAAGTATTCACCCTAATCCATTATAATTTAGGAGTTTTCTTTTTATAGAGAAATATTCACTAAATACTAATATATGAAATATTCAAAGTGCAGAAGCAGAAATATGAACAGCCATTTCATCATAATTGAGTAAGTAAATACATCCAACTTAAAATAAGTGCAGTAAAAAAAATACAATTTAAATATGTATTATTACAAACATTAAGAGTTCAGCAGAACATAAATAAAACACTCATCCACACAAGCAGAATAAAAGAAGGAACTATGGATCTCCAGCGGCATGCTCCTTCTCCTGAATCAGATATTCAGAAGGCTCCACTAGCTCATACAGCTCAAAATCTATCATTATCAGTTTAACAATGCTAGGGCCCAGCCAAAAAAAGAGAAAATCTTGTTAGACATATTGTCTAAATACATTATAGGTTGACTTTATTTCAAGTTCTTTTAGATATCACCATTTTAACTTAACAACCAAGCAAGCAACATAGGTGCAAAATGAATATGAAAAGAGAAAGAAAATCTATAAACAATAAGTTTATAACTTAAATAAAAGGAAGTTAGCACATACTTCCACCCAAAGCTGCAACAAAGTTAGGCATAAAATAAAGTATAAATGTTAATAACTAAAGAACTGAAAATAAACTCATCCTAAACATGCTTATGATCATGTGAAATTATGCTGATTAACATTAAATAAAAGAACATGTGATACATATAAGTAAGCTAAAAATAAATCTAGCATCCTATATATAAGTAGGTAAGCAAAGCTAACATCTTAGAATATAAGGAAGCTAGTAATTAAGTAAAAGAACAAGCAAATTAGTACTGAAATGCAGTAAAAGTAAACAAAAAGCTATAAAGAAAGAACCAAAAAGCTGCTATGGCTAAACAAGCCACAAAACTGAAGCATACATGATCTCACTTAGCCTACTAAGCTAAGGTAGAAAAACTAAACTAAAAAGAAGAAGTGTTCCTAAAGCTAGTACTGCCATATCAGAAACATGCCAACACTGGGACACTGCATAAAAAGTTCAACACATATCCCCCTAGGAATCCATAGAGCTAGGTCCCAATTGAACTTATAGAATCTGACCCATATCCCTCAAGGCTTCTATAGAGCTAGGTCCCAGTCAATTCTATATTAAACAAACTGAACTGAATAGGCAAACTAATTAGGATGCACTCTACTGAACTGAAATTCAAAGATTTGAAAGTACTAACATAAATGCAAATGATGTTTAAGTAATTTAAAATTTACATATAATACTCATTAAATATCTTATGTCCACCATATATTTCCAAGGTGTAAAGCTCAAATACAAGGTAAGTAAGGAAACAACTTTCAAATTAAGCAATAGACTCTACTAAAATACAGGCGATATCTGTTGTTGTCTAATTTATTTCTAACTATTCCAAGTTACACAAGTTCAGGATCTTATATTCATACTATCAACTATAACTTATACTCATGACCTTATAAGTTGGAAGCAATTAAAACTGATCAGGTTCTAATATAATTTAATCAATATCAACTATATAAGTTAAACAAGTAATCAATTAACCTATTTTCATGATATGAGCAACCCAAACCCATCTTAATTAAGGTAAATCAAGATTGAAGGATAAAGAATTAAACTCCAACTATTGGGGTTTAATCAGTTAATCCAAAGGTGATCTTAAGGACTAAGGCTTAAAACCCAAACTTCACACACTAAAGGTTAAGGCAAATCCTATTAAGTAAATTCAAATTTAATAGGATAGATCAATAATCTTAGATCTATGGTTGAAAGATAAAATAATCATAATTAAACTATGAAAATCTATAAACTAATAAAAATAAGGTTTCATCCAATGAGTAACATAATTACCCAATGAATGAATTCTAACCTAAGTCATATTTCTAATTCCTAAAGAAGAAGATCTTATGGAGATAAGTTGAGCACTCAAGCACTATAGCTAACTGATCTAACTGGAATACTTAATTGATAGATTAGAAGACTTTATATGATGTGAAATAAATCTCACATCATGGGGCTTAATATCTACTTACCATTATCCTAAGGTGGATTTTAGAGTTTTAATTAGAAACTTAATTAATAAGCCTAAAATTAAAGGAATTGATTCTAAATCAATTTAATTACTTATTTTAATAATTAGACTATGGTTCAAAGGCTTAAGAATACTTAAAGCTAAATTTAGGAAAAATGATTCTTTTGCCCCTACATAAGGGTTTAAAAAGGTACTATTTGATTTATAACTCCAAATTAGAATTTCTCAATGTCAAAGGATTACTTACTGTCTAACATGAAGATAGACAGTAAGTACACCCAATTTGGATAAGAATAAGCCTTATGAGCTCAATTTAAGGAAATTAACTCATAAGAGCAATTTGGTAATTTCACCTATTGAAGTCTTAAAATTTGGTTAGTTTATTGATGATTACTATCCAAGGATTCTATAGAGTCCAATAATACTGAATTCTGATGTCTAATGATTCAGTTATGAGTAAATCAATACTGGGGTTTAAACTTAGTGGCTATAACTTCCCTATCAACCACTGAGTACTTTAATTAGGAGTAAATCTAATTTGGACTCAATTTGGTTAAGTTATGACCTTATTAGAGTTAAGGGTGATTAGTAAGTGATTAGTGAAATTAATCATAAAATTATAGAACCAATCACACCACTAGGTTTTAATCTACTCTAGGAGCTATTAGAAACTTAAATCACTCAACTTGAATATCTAAAAGTGCTAATTTTTGCTAATCATGTTTTGGAGTGATTAGGGCTAATTAAGAGATCTAATCACCAAAACCTAAATATTTCTTATAGTTTACTATTAATTAGGTTTTTTTGATCTAAATGGTTTATTGGATGACCTAATTTGAAGCTCAATTGATCAAGTTATGGTCAATTGAAGATTCCATAGAATTAGGGTAATTATTGAGGGGTCCTAAAGGTGATTAGTCTAATTACACTTCCAATATAGAAGCTAATACTATCAGAGCATTCCTGAGGAAATCCTAATTAAAATGAGACCCATATTGGCTAGGTTTGGACTAGTGTGTGCAAAGTTATGGATGATTGATGTTTAGGAGCATTTAGGGCATTAATTAGGGGTCCTAAATATCACTATGTGAAATACACATCCAATTAGAAAATTGATAGTGCTATAATGATCCTCTAATTTTACTAATCACAAGAACGTATATATTTGCTACATTTGGAACATTGGATTAAAACTTATGAAAGCTTAAGGTTCTAATTTGAAATGAATTAAATTAAATTAATCAAATTTATTTAAATCTAATACTTAATCTCTACAGGTTTAATGGTTTGGAGTAGATGGCGGGCTTCACTAGGTCCCAGCGCTGACGCAGGCTATGCAATCACAGGCCCCGTAGATACGCCAGTGGCCTAACTCAGAAGAGCGGGTTGGGTCAAGCCCGACCCGGTCCAGAACAATTCTTAGCTCCGTAAGCCTCGACCAAGGCAATAACTCCTTAGGCTTCTAAGATCTTACATCACCATGCTCCAACTGACGGGATCAATATGCCGATCGAAAGGTCTCACTGAGACCTTTCGATAGATTCTAGAATCGGTGCAGATGGACTATCCTAACGTCTGAATATATGATACCCTAGGCTACGGGGTAGGAAACTTCAGAGGTCTTCCGCAAGCACTGTGGATCAAATAGAGATCCAGGTTGATCGGGTTTGATCTGACCCGATCCAATTTTATCTAACCTTAATCCATACATTGACATAGCTAATCGAAAGAATGTGATTGCAAAAATATAAGAGGATAGGGTAGATCAAAGGGTAACTTTATATACGATTAGCCGAATTGAGACTTTGATCGAGTGATATTTCCTATCTTTTCGAAGATCCAAAGCAAGAACTCGAGAATGGAGGCTCGAATAAGCTTTAATCGTGCAAAGAGCGGCGACTTATAGCGGCAGAGGTGGCACCTACCAATCGAGGCAGATACATGTCCACGCGTATGCCATGCACCGAGAGCGGAGACGACAAGCGCGGACCGTTTGATCTAACAATCAACCCTTAATATCAGATCGGATGGTGCGGGAGAGAAAGGGGATATGGCGCAAACGGCGCCATTTGCTATAAATTAAATTATTTATTATTTAAAATCATTATATTAATTTCTTAATTAAAATAAATTGATTAATTGCATTCCAATAATTTCCAATAAATCACCCCTAGCTAATTGATTGGTGAGGAATGCAACGGTGAAGATGGATTTTGGTTTTGATGAGCATTTAATATTCTCATTTTTTGAGGTATTTAAAATATATTAAAATATTCACCGAAAATCCAACGACTTCCAAATACTTCCAAAACATCACTCCTAGTTAATTTGGGGGTAATGAAAGCAATGCCAAAGTCAGATTTTTATTTTGGGGTCAATCTGAATAGGTCAAATTCTAGAGTTCCTGAAGTTTTCAAAATCAGGATTTGATCCATTTGACTCTTGATTTGGACTAGGTCATCGTGGTGAACTCCTAATAACTTAATTAGAGTACTATAACCAAAATTATGACTGAGTTTAGTCCTAATTGACCTAAGTAACAACCTGAGTTGTTATAGGAAGAAAACTCAAGGATTGGAGGAGAAAGCAAGGTAGGAGAGAGATAAAATTGAGTGAGCACGAATCTTGCTTATAATACTTTTTCTCTATCTTTTCCTTACCTTTTTTCTGCAAGAACCATACAAGAGTTCACATTCCTTTTTTATATTTTTTGTGTTTCGTTTCTAATGGAAGGCGAAACCCTCCTTGCGGAGGGTGGGACATTATTATGTAATATAACTTAAAGGATGAAGGTGTTTGTACTCAACTTTTTCAATAAATAAAATTTTTAGTCATTTATAATTTTAACATGATAACTTGCTTGGATGAATGCTGTATGATGAATTCCATATTTAGATTAATGGTTTATTAATGGAGAAACTATCAAGCTCGCTCATTATGTTAAAACCAAGAACATGCACATAAAGCGTCCTCACCGCAAATATATGTGATAATATTCGCTGCGTGAGGGTACTCGGGGCAAGTCCTTAGGGGTTGAAATGATGAGCGGAGCAATAGAAAATTAAACATTCTTAGAGCTCCACTACTAACCATTAGTGTAAGCTAGGAACATGTGCACAAGTTCAGAGAGCCTAACAATAAGCTCATGAGCATTGCACCATTATTCCTTGAGCTCAACTGAGAAGTTGATGCGTGAGAGCCAAGAGTCACCAAATATGCTCCATAGCTCATTTTATGTTAAAGGAATAAAATGAAGAGTTGAGTGCTTGTGGGTGATTGTGACATAACCCGCATAGCACTATAATTCAATTCCTTAGCTTAACTCTGATCGACGCATGTGTTGATATTTGAGTGGAATCAAGTTTGAATGATCACAACAATGAAAATAATAGAATTGATGACTTGGAAGTAAGAATCAGATTTAACTCATATTGATCACGTAAGGGTCAATGTATTGAGATTGAACCTTTTTGAGTTCATTTTTGAGCACTAGGCATGACATAGTTGGAATTAGAGGATACTCTAAGGATTGCTATTATTGGTTGATTTTAATTAAGCATTAAAGCAGGTTGATATTAAAAGTTGAAAAAGAAGAGGACTTGCACCAAACCCTTAACTAATTGCAAGATAAACCCAACTCTCCCTACCTCTTCAACTAGTAATTTCTAATTAAGAACTTTGCAAGTTATATAGGAACCAAAATTCACAACTTATCCATTGTCTAAACATCATTAAAAACAAATACACATTAGTAACAAAACTATAACAATCCAAATTGTTACTCTAGTCAATTTGGACTAAACCAAGTATTGATATTGATCCTAGTGCAATAATTAAGTCATTAGAGGTTCACCATCATGACATAGTCCAAATTAGGAGTCAAATAGATCAAAATGCTAATTTTAAGGAATCCAGAATCCCTGGAATTTGACCTATTTAAATTGACCTCAGATCAATATTCAGACTTCGCTATTGCGCTCATTGCCCCCAAATTAGCTAGGGATGATGTTTTGGTGGCAATCAGAACTCATCGAAATTTTATCAAATATTTTGATAATATTTAAATACCTAGGTAATTAGGAATATTAAATTCTCATCGAAATAAAAATTCGACTTCATCGTTGCGTTCCTCACCCCTCAATTAGCTAGAGGTGAATATTTGGAAACTTTTGGAAGTCATATAAATAACTAATTTTATTTAAGAAATTCAAAATTAAGAATTTAAATAAATGTTATTTTATTCCCAAGCTAACGATGCCATCCATTCCTTCGCACAACGTCTAAATCTGTCGTCCATCCTATCCTCTCGATCAGACAGTCTAAATGGGTGGTCCTGATTTCTTCTCTCCTGCATTTCACGCTCCATGTGGTAGCGCAGGGAGCGGACCCAACTATCGCTCGCAGTGGCCTCGCTCGCTCCGCTAGGCCCTGTTAAACCCCATCTAGCTTCCAACTGACGATGGGGGCTCGTTTGGGCATGAGAAAGAGGTTGACTGATGCTATGATCGAGGACTCTCTTGAACCCTAGTTTTTGTACCGTCGATCAGATACTTGTCCATCTCTCCCGATTCAAATCCAATTGCATGATCTTCAATTGTACTATATATTTCAATCCCTAGTCTAAGATCTGATAGGGTTCGATTAGTCTGATCAAACCCGCTCAATCCAATTTTGGATTTTCTCCACAGTAGCCCATGCTAGTCTCATAGGGTCCATCGACGAACTCCTAGGGCTACCTCCCATCAGCCTATTAGGTCACCTCAAGCCATTGCGCAGCCACTGTTGGGGGGTTCCAGTTTGTCCTCACTCGTAGCAATGCGGGCTGACCAGCATCATCGGTGGGGAGGCCGCATTTCTTGAAGCCCTAGTCTGGCGTTACGGGGCTAATGAGTGTTTGGGTTAGGCTGGGTCGACCCAGGCCTGACCAGCGAGGCTGGTGCCCGCGTCAGCAGTCGTAGTAGCAGCCAGTGGGCCTCGTCGCATCAGCACCATCAGATGAGGGGCCCGCTTCTTCATTTGAGCCGTCACTGTGGGTCACAGCTGATGTCTCTTCCTTCTGCCACATCAGACTAGTGGGTCTCGCTACCTCCTTCTGTCAACCATTTTAGGAATTAATTTGATTAGTTAATTTCATTAGCTTAATTAACTTTATTTAAATGATAGAACTTTAATTACTCTTAACTCCTAATCCATAAGTTCAAATATAGCAAATATATATCTCATCTTGCTTAGAAAAATGAGAGGAATAATATGGTAGTATCAATTTTCCTGTAGGACACCTAGTTAACGTAGTGACATTTTAAAACCTCCCACACTTGTTCCAAAATACCCTAAGCTTTAAATAGTCATAACTTTATATCTAGTGATCCAACCATAGGCAATATGGGTTTTAAAGTGATCAGGTGAATATTAGAAATACTTTAATGGTTTTAGTTTTGCCATTTGATCATCAGGATGGCTAATGACTTTTAGGACCCTCACTCATGACCCTTAGAACCTTAGAAATTGATAAGGCCATATCTTAGTTATTTAGACTCCAAATCAAGAAATTCAAAGTGCTAACTAGCTTAGAAATTTAGTGCCAACATTAAAATGAAATAAACTTTAGGTTTTGAACCCTAGAAATGCTAAGTTAACCAAAATACCCCTAACCCTAGTTAGGTCCTAACTTAGCTAATTCAGGTCCAATTTGGGTCTACTCCTAGTTAAAGTACTTAGTGTATTATAGGGAAGCTTTAGCCATTAAGTTTGCTAATTTTTTATTTCAAATGGAAAAGTTGGGTTTTGACCCTTATTAGCTTTTAAAATGGCATAGTTACTCCTAGAAATTGAATTGCTCATAACTTAACCATTAAACCTCAGAATTTAGTGTTCTTAGATTATATGGAATCCTTAAACAGCAAACAACAATCAACTGCACAAAAATTTTGACTTCGTTAGGTGAAATTACAAAAACACCACCTTAGGTCAAAACCCTTAGTTTGAGCCTATAAGATCCATTTCTTATCCAAATTGAGTGTACTTATTGTCTATCTTCATGTTAAATAGTAAGGGACCATTTGGCATTAAGAAAACTTAATTTGGAGCCTTAAATCAAAAAGTAGCTTTTTGGACCCGTAAGTAGAGGCAAAATAATTATTTTGCCTAAAATTTTGGTTAAGTGTCCTTAACCCGTAAATTATCATTTAAACCATTGAAAATAGCAATAGAACTGATTTAGAATCATTTAATGTCATGAATTCTATAATTTTATTCAATTTGATAAAATCCCCCCTTTACGAGCCTTAAAACTCCTAAGTAAGGCTAATTCACCCTTACTTAATTAAAATTCACCTTGATCCATCCAAATGAATAAAATCAGCAAAGGAAATTAAAATGCAACAAATTCCATAAGTTCTTAAATCACTAAGTCATTTTTCTTAGGAGCTTCATTAGGAATCCAGCACTTCATAATAGGACCTGATGAATTCATAAATTATATCTAAAATAAATAAAAATTTCATTCATTTCTAATTTTAAAGCTACTTCCTTAATCAAATTCTGTGTTATCTTTTTAGGAAAAAGGCCTATCCAAGGAATTTTGAGTAATTGGTGCAACTTTCTAGATTTTTTCAAGGAAAACCGCTGCCGTGCGCTGCAGCGGGTCTTTTTGCAAATTTAGGCGTTGTCGCGCGTTGCAGCGGTTCAGTTTGCGTACCGTGGGTGCAATCGCGCGCTGCTGCAGTTTAGTTTGCAAATCGTGGGCACGATCGCGCACTGCAGCGGTTCAGTTTGCTAACCGCGGGCATGATCGTGCGCTGCAGCGGTTCAGCTTGCAAACTGCGGGCGTGATCGGGTGTTGCAGCGGTTCAGTTTTTTGACCATGCGCATGGTAGTGCGCTGCATTGAAGCAGTTTGCGAACTGCATGCATGACTGCACGCTGCAGCGGTTCAGTTTGCAAATACTAGCGCCATAGCGCGCTGCAGCGATCCTCTTTGCGAAAAAACGGACGCGATCGCATGCTGCAGCGGGCCGCTTTCAAAAAAACAGACGCGATCGTGCACTGCAACAGGTCTCTTTGAAAACTGTGTCCGCCATAGTGCGTTGCAGTGGCTTGCCGCAGGTTTCTCTGGCAAAAGCATTTAATGCGGCTGGGACAAGACCCCCAACCAGCATCTTGCCTCCATCCATCATTCCCTCTATAGCTGCTACATTTTTTAAAATGGAAAAGAGGCTTATTAGGTGATGTAATGGCTAAAACAAATGAAAGAATTGGTCACCTCATGCATCAAGTGGTTTTTGCAATCATTGCTCAAATTTTTACAGGAACGTGCTATTTTTTGGATTTGAAGAATGAAGAGGCAGCCTTCATCTATAAATACCTCTTCTCTTGATTAGAGGAGAGTTCCAATTTTTGCTCAATTCAACTAAGTAAGGAAGAGGGGATGCATAGTGGAAGAGAGGAACTCCCCAAGGGTGGAAGAGCTCATTTTGCGAATGAGAAGGAGTAGAAAGGCAGCACTAGCGACCTAAGAGAGGAACTTCAAGCAAGGAGAAGAAGAATCTGGAGACCTTTCAAGGAACATTCCTAGTATCTTCTAAACCCATATTTTGTAATTTCTTTTCTTAGTTGATCATGAAAGGGTCTTTATCCATGTATGTGTTCTTTTTCATCTCTTTGTAATGGAGAGCTAAATCTTCCTTGGGGAGGGTTGGGGTAATCCCATATGTTTGATAGTTACTTTCATTTGTATGAAGTTATCCTCAAGCATTAATAAAAGTTTTGAACTCAATGCCTTGCTCAAGAAATGCTTAATATTACTGTAGTCTTGATTGTGAATTAAAGGAAAGTGGACTAATGAACTTAAGAACTAAAGTGTCTTGTGCTCCATAACTCACCTTGGGTTAGATGCTAGATCTATGAGTGCATGAGAGCTTAGAACTATGTGAAAAAGTTCTTCACCTTAGTGCACCTTAATCTAAGCTCAACTAAAGTGTTGATGCATATGATGCTAAGACCCACTAATTGAGCCCCTTAGCTCAACATAATTGAGGGAGGGAAAGAAATAATCATGTGCTCATGAACGAGGTGGCATAATCATTGAGCCCAATATATTAAATCCCTCATTTAAACTATGTGAGATGTGAGTGATGCTCTTAGTGGAATCAATGCTTATAAGATCTTAAAAATTTAATAATCCTCATCTCCTTGATCAAGAGATAAGATGAAAACTACAAACCTATAATTTGATAAGAATCATTGTGCCGAAAAAGAACTGTCTATGTGTTCATTTAGTGCACAAGCTTTGAACTTGTGAATCGTTAAGATAAAACTCAAGGAAGAACAATGTGCACTTGATTTAAATCTAAGTAAATGAAAGATAAATGCTTGAGGAATCATCATGCATAAGTGACCTATCATGACATGTGGGATGAACCCAACTCTCCTCTTCCTTTTATCTGACTTATTTTCTACTTAGTGATTATTGTGCTTAATCTAGAACAAACTAAAACAAATACTCATAGCTTAAACATTAGTGAGAATAGATACACCTTAGTAATTAAACATCCAATTCTCTATGGTTCGATAAATCCCAGAAACTCACAATTTCCACTTATTACTTCAGACCACGTACACTTGTGTGCAATCGCAGGCGTGTATTTCTAACAGTGTCCATTGAAGTAAAAGTAAAAGAACTAAAAGTTACTGCATTTGTATTTACTGCCTCTTCAATCCTGTGGTACTATTCAGTTCTGCCCTAGCCCAGAAAGGCTTTGAGAATGTTAGTGTGGTTCGATTGACTAATTTTTAATATGGCAATTTATACATACCTATTTCTACTTACTATTTATTGCTTACCATTCTACAATTATACTTTACTTCAATTAGTTTTACCTTATTCACATATTATAGGATGCTAGATTTTATTGCTGCTTATTATAAGTATCACAATCAAATTGTTTACTTTTAACTTGCATATTTCATATGATTATCAGCATGTTTAGGATCTAGTCTTTTCTTTTAGTATTTTTACTTACTATATTTACATATATATGCCTAGCCTTGTCTTAGTTATTTTGAGGTATGCTATTTTGACTCATTCTTGCTTCATTATAAATGCTATATTTATAAATTGCCATTTCATTTGTAAGCTTGTTGCTTCTATGCTAGTTAGGTTTTATATTGTTAAGTAATGGTGACATTAATAAACTTTTGAAAATTTATTGGCCTAAAATGTACTTAGACAATTGTCTAATTAGATTTTTATTTTTTTGGTTGAGGCCCTAGCATTGTGAAACCGACAATGTCAGAATTTGATCAGTTCAATGATCCAATACCTGCGGCAGAGCTACTTTAAGAGGAGCGTCAGTACAGAGTTGAAGAACCTTAGTTTTGCCTTTTTCTTTAAGAAAGGATGAGCAATATTTTTTTTCTTTCATTTAAGTTTATTTAAAGTTGATGTAATAATTTAGATATTGCATTTTATTTTAACGCATTATTTTATCCTGAGGTGTATGTCATATCTGTATTATGATGGAACTAGATGTATATTTTTCCTTTCTTGCTTTCGCTCTCTGAGATGTTATTTACTCAGTGATTGATTTTCTGTGCTTATATCATAAGCACATCCTTCCCTTATTAGTGGATTGGGGTATATACCTAATCCAATGATAAATGAGGGATTTTCTAGAGTGGCACACTGCCCCTTATCTTAATCTTGTGGATTAAGGGGCAGGCCGCCACAATTGGTATCAGGGAATTACATAAGGTGTCAGATTGGAAATTGCATTCCAATCTACCTAATGAATTATTCTTCTATCATTCAGTCACTAAATAGATACTTGAGTTACATCCAAAGTGCCATAATCATATGCTTAGAATAAAAGGCATGAAATAAAAAATGCTTTCACATTAATAGAACTTAAGTAAGAAGGAACTTAGGGCAAATGAGTAACTAATTAACCTGAATTAAATCCTTATAAAACTTATAAGATCAAAGAAATTGAAATGTTAGGCATCAAATCCCATGCTAAGAAAACTAAACCACTAAAGGGATTCAAACCATCGAATAGGTTCTCTACCACTCTTAAGTAGAGATTTACCTAAAGTAAAAAGATTAAATTTAAAGACCATCCATTACTTAATACCAACAAAACTCTTCACTAGTGTCTATGACCTCTATGTCTTAGTATCTCCCCCAAAACTCATTATCAGTACACTTCTAAGTGCTGCACAGCCTTATTCACTTAGGAATTCTGATTAAGGATCTCAACTCTTCTTTGAATCGAGTTGTGGCTTTGTTCGAAAACTTGGTTGAACAACCTTAAAAAGAGCTTATAATATCCAAAAATATAATGATAAATAGGATTCTATAATTGGCTTAGATTTCTTAACTAGATTGAACTATGAATAGTGTGTAGCATTTATATATGGAACTCCAAGGATCAAGAATAGTTTTACGCTTTAAGGATGGCCATTTCACCCGTAAGCTTAGATTTAAGCTAGTATCAATAGTATAGACTTACACTTTTATTGTCAAAACCACTTCTAAACCTTAACATTGGGTCAACTTGACTTAACTCTAGTATTATATATAGCGTAGATAATTCTACCATATCATAGTAGGATAAATCTCTATCTGAACCTAATGCTATAATAAGCCTAACCTTATGTTCAAGATGTCCTTTCCATGATTGGACAGTTACTTCTTCTTAGCTAGTCAATCAAACCTTAGATTCTAAGTCGTACTTTTGTGACCTATAATAATAGTTCCTCTACCATGTAGTGACCTACCCAATTAGGTAAATGAGTTTTCACTACTTATATTAACTGAATTATTGTGTCCATTATTAGGAAAGTCATAATTATGACTTAAAAGGCTAGCTTAGCATCCCTTAGATTTCCAACACATCATTCCAGTGGGATGAGTGTCTCCATACCTTTTTAAAGTGGGAAAACTTGTTGACAGACTATAGAATACACGTCTGTGCTTGCACGCAAGTGTATGTGGTCTGAAGTAATAATTTGAAAGGTAAGTTTCAAGATTTATCATCCTTAGGGAATGTTGTATTTTGTTACTAAGGTATATCTATATTCAATAATATTTAAATGGTATGATTTCAGTTTTGAGTTGGTTCTGTTAATAAAGCAATAATTTTGATTTAATAAACTATTTGATTTATAGAGGAGAGTTGGGTTTCTTCCATGTGAATTGATGAGGACTAATTACTTCTCAAGCAGTTCTCATTCTTTCATGGTCAAGCCAAATAATCAAGTGCACGTTGCATTCCTTATAGTTTTCCTCTAATTCTTACAAGTTCAAATCTTGTGCATGAAATGAACACACTAGGGTTTAATTTTAGCATGAAGATCTTCATGAGATCGCTCTTAGGGCATCTTAGTTTACCTATGTCTAGGTTTCTAAAATAATAGTTTTAGTTAAGCGATCTCATGAGCATTGATTCCACTAACGAGCATCACATGCGTCATGCGCAGTTCAGATAAGGAAATGGTTTCATTGGGCTCCATGGACTATGTCACATCATCTTATGTATGCTGAGCAACAGAGCTCAGTTAGTAGGTCTTAGCTCACACGCTTTGACTTCTTTGTTGAGCTTAGAGCATGGTGCGATTTGGCTCAAGAATTTCTCACTTAGTTCTAAGCACCAATGCATGCATGCCCTGCTCTAAACTAAGCAATGAGCTATGGAGCACAAGACATTAATTAAGGTGTTAATATTTATAATTATAATTACTTTTCATATTTTTATTTAGTCCACAACATTATTTTAGTGATCTCATTAAGTCATTCAACACAGATTTTTAATTCAATGCTCAAGGAAGTTCTCCAACATTCATTTAAGTCCCTTACATATCAAAATAGATTCAGCCCAACCCTCCCCAAGGGGGTTTAGCCTTCCATTATAGTTGAGATAAGAAGAAAAATATACAAGGATGAAGACCCTTTCATGATCCATTAAAAAGAAATCAAAAGCAAGAGTTAGAAGTTACTAGAAACAGCCCTCAATGGGGTTCTCTGGATCCCTTCCTCTTTTTCCTTTTTTCCTTTCTCTTAGCTCCCTAGTGCAGCTTGACTTCGTTCTCCTCTAGCAATAGTTTCTTCAACCTTCCTAGGAGCGGTCTCCTTCTTCTTCTTATTCTACGTAGCCTTCCAAAAGCTAGAATTTTTGAGTGAAAATTAGGAACCCTCTTTTTGTAAAAAAAAGCAGTATTTATAGAGGAGTCAATCTCCTCTCTTGCATCCAAATTCTAGCTTTTCCCTCCTTACTTGAGCTATCATGAGTGCACAGCCCACTTGAGGCTTGAAATGATATCTTCTTTTCCATTTTAAAATCTCATAATCATTTCAAAACCTTCCTTTTCCTCTTAAAAAATATTCTACTGTAGAAGATATGGCAGCTTGGAGACAACAGCATGCTGGGAGGTCATTAGTCAGCTACAATCAATGTCCTGAGAAGACAAAAATTTGGTGCCCTGCTGTACTGCACTGTGGCGTGCTGCAGCGGTTTAAGTTTGTAACTCCATCCACAGTAGAGCGCTGTAGCGCTATGTCTTTTGAACTCGATTCATTGTAGCATGCTATAGCGTGCTATGGCGCGCTGTAGTGGTTAATGTTTTGAAAACACCTCCACTGCAGCGCACTGTAGCTGTTTAAGTTTGAAAACTTCTCCACTGCAGGTGCGCCGTAGCAGTTCATGTTTGAAAACTTTACTCGCTGTAGTGCGCTGTAGCAATTCACTTTCAATCTATCATCCACAGTAGCGCGCTATGACGCGTTGTAGCGCATTGTAGCGGAATCACTCTAGATTTCAGAAATCCCCTTAGGATAATGCTTTCTGCATGCTAGTAGCCGGAGCACATTGTGGTGCACTGCAGTAGTGTTTTCCACAAAAATTGTAAAAATACTCCAAATTCTTCTAGAAATTGCTGAGCTCTCATTTTACTTAAAAATAAATAGAATTTGATCAAGGTGGGCTATTTTTAATAAGGGCTTGTATGAGATATTTTTTTTATTTATGATATAGATTATGAATTCATCACACCTCCACACTTAGATTCTTGCTCGTTCTTGAGTAAGCTCAAAAATGATTTATCTATTTTTAAGGTATGAGAGTCAATATGAAATGTCAAAGTAAAATTTGATTGCAATTCAAAACATTTGCTTAACTTAAATGACTATCAAATTTTTCCTCCATTAAACCTTTCTAACTCTGGTTATGAATCATGGTTGATTGACTAGTCTCCAATTTTATATTTTGTAATGCTTGATGTTACATGGTGGGAGAGGTACCTTAGTATTCACCAAACTAGTAAGGTAGTGAGTAACCAAGAGTTTTGTGCCATATGTGATTTTTCTTATGAATCATATAGAGACATAATAATTTAGGAGAGATATTTTTCATCATCCTATTTCATTTTTTTCTTTGGGAGAGATATTTTTCTTCATCCCTATTTTTGTTTTCTTTTTTAGTTTTAGGGAGAGATATTTTTCTTCATCCCAATTCTAATTCATTGTGATTATGAAGTCCTACAGGAGCCTAGCACACTTTTTAGTTTACTCAAATACTTTTAATCATTATATTTGGTTTCTAAGTTTTCCCCCACACTTAGACTTTAGCATTGATCTTGTTAAATTTTTGGAGACTAGATGCAACCTGAGATCATTCCTTTGTTTTGATGATTTAGTGCTACCAATGAGTTTAGTCATCTTTCATTATGCAAATTTTGGTTGACAATTAATTTTTACATTGATATTTTTGTAACTTTCAAAGTCTTGAAAAGTTCAAAAAAAATTGTCATTTGCAAATCATAGAAAGATTTTGAAAATATGAGAATCCATAATTTATTTCTTTCAAGAAAAACAAAACACCAAGAGAAAACTAGAAATGAAAATAAGAAAAAAAATACAACCTAATTTATTCATGGGTTGCCTCCCACCAAGCGCTTGTTTTAATGTCTCAGCCTGACGCGAGTAAAATCTTTTATGTGATTCCTTCCATAGGAAGGTCTTGTAAGGTCCATCCTCCTTTATTCTGTAGGTTACTCTTTTCCAAATATGGCTTCAATAAATTCCCATTCACCTTGAAGGTTCCTTCACTTGAAGTGACATCTATGGCTCCATGAGGATAGACCTTTGTAACTGTAAACAGGCCCGTCCACCTTGACTTTAATTTCTCTGTAAATAATTTCAATTTTGAATTAAAAATGAATACCTTCATTCCTAGTTGAAAATCTTTGGTTTAATTAATTTATCATGCCATTTTTTTTTTCTTTGTACATTTTGGCACTTTCATAAGCATTCAATCTGAATTCATCAAGCTCATTCATTTACAGCATTCTCTTTGATCCTACTTGTTGGAAGTTAAAGTTCAATTTCTTGAAATCCCAAAAAGCACGGTGTTCCAACTCCATGGGTAGGTGGCAAGATTTACCATACACAAGCTTATAGGGGGGCATTCCTAAGGGAGTTTTAAAAGCAGTTCTATACGCCCAAAGGGCATCTTGAAGTTTTGAAGTCCAATCTTTTCTTTTTTGATTCACTATCTTCTCCAAGATCTGTTTTAGTTCCCTGTTAGAGACTTCAACTTGTCCACTAGCCTGAAGGTGTCATGCGGTTCCCACCTTATGTTTTACACCATAGTTTCTCAGCAAACTCTCAAGCTGCCTATTACATAAATGCTATCCCCTATCACTTATGAGGAATCTAGGAGTACCAAGTTTCGCAAGCACATGCTCCTTGAGAAATTTGACAACAGTTTTAGTATCATTGTTCACACATACAAGCACTTCTACTCATTTCAAAACATATTCAATAGCAACAAGAATATACATATTAGTTTGGGATAAAGGAAATGGGCCCATGAAATCAATTCCCCATACATCAAATAGTTCCACTTTAAAGATTCCATTCAAAGGAAGCTCATCCCTTCTGCTAAGCTTTCTAGTTCTTTGGCATTTATCCTAACTTTTACATATTCAGCGGCATTTTTGAATAGATGAGGCCAAAAGATCCCAAATTGAAGCACCTTAGATGCAGTTCGATCAATTACATGGTGCCCTCCATAAGAGGATGTGTGGCAATGGTAGAGAATGTCCTTGATTTCAGAATCAGGCACACATCTCCTTAGGAGTTGATCATTACAACATTTATAGACGAAGGGATCATAACAAAAGTAATTTTTTATGTCAGCAAAGAATTTTTTTATTTGTTGAAAGTTCAGGTCTTTTGGTATAACTCCTCCTGCAAGATAATTTGCAAAGTCAGCAAACCAAGGAGGTTTTGTTGATGAAATAGTGTACAGCTTCTCATTAGAGAATGATTCATTAATATCAGTCAAATTATCACTTTCAAGGTGGGTTAATCTAGACAAATGGTCAGCTAACACATTCTCACTCCCCTTTTTATCTCGGATTTCTAGATCAAATTCTTGTAAGAGCAGCACCCAATGTATTAAGCAAGGTTTTTCTTCTTTCTTTTGAAGGAGATATTTAATGGTCGCATGATCAGTGTAAACCCAATGAGATATGACCTGAATTTAATGAATGCAAAAATGACATCTAAGAGTTCTTTCTCCATGGTAGCATAATTTCTTTGGGCATCATCAAGGAGCTTACTAGCATAGTAAATAGAATAGAAGGTTCATTCCTTTCACTGTCCAAGGAAAGTATCAACTGCAAGGTCGCTCGCATCACACGTAATCTCAAAAGGTGTGTCCCAATTTGTAGTAGAAACTATGGGAGCAGAGATCAAGGTGGTTTTAATAGCATTGAAACCATTAAGCAATATTCGTCAAATTTGAATTTGATATCTTTTCCTAGTAATCTACAGAGCGGCAAGCTAATGTTGGAGAAGTCTTTGATAAATCTTTTGTAAAATCCTGCATGCCCAAGGAAACTTCTAATTCCTTTTACATTGATAGGAGGAGGGAGTTTTTCAATTACCTTAACCTTAGCCTTATCAACTTTGATTCCCCTCCTAGAGATCAAATCACTAAGAACAATACCTTCTTCGACCATAAAATGACATTTTTCCCAATTTAAGATCAAATTCAATTCTTCACACCATTTTAAAACCTTTCCCAAATTGGCAAGACAATGGTAGAAAGAACTTCTGACAACAGAATAATCATTAATAAGGATTTCCAAAAATTCCTCTATCATGTCTAAAAAAATAGCCATCATACAGCGTTGGAAAGTGGACGGAGCATTGCATAACCCAAAGGGCATTCTCCTAAATGCCAAAGTCCCAAAGGGACAGGTGAAAATTGTTTTCTCTTGGTCTTCAGGTGCAATTAGGATTCGATTATATCCAGAATACCCATCAAGAAAATAGAAATAGGAATTCCCTGCCAACCTATCGAGCATTTGGTCTATGAATGGGAGAGGGTAATGATCCTTCCGAGTTGCTTTATTTAGCCTTCTATAATCAATGCACACTCTCCATTCAATCACCATTCTAGTGGGGATCAATTCATTATTATCATTAAGCACAACGGCCATCCAACTCTTCTTTGGGACCATATGAATAGGGCTCACCCAAGGACTGTCAGAGATGGAGAATGTGATTCCAGCATCTAAGAGTTTAATAATTTCTCTGTGAATTACTTTCTTTATGTTGAGGTTTAAATGCCTTTGAGGTTCAATAGATGGACTAGAGTTATCCTCCAAAAGTATACGGTGCATAGAAAGAGTTGGGCTAATTCCGTTCAGATCTGCTATACTCCATCCAATTTTTCTCTTGTGTTCTCTTAAAAACTTACATAAAAACCTCTCTTGATGCTGATTTAACAAGGCAAAAATTATTACAGGAAGGGATGTATCCTCCCATAGATAAGTATACTTTAAGTGAGGGAAGAGGTTTTAATTCTAATTCTGGTGGGACATCTATGGAAGGTTGCATTAATTATCTATCCTTAATCAATTCCTCAATCACTCCATCTTCCATTAGATCCTCATTAACCTCATTTAATATCATCCCCTCTTCTTCCACATCTCCCATTAGCAATGCTTCTTCAACTAAATTGATCCCCCAATAATCCTCATTGGGCATAGATGGGTGCCTCATAGAATCATTTACATGAAATTTCACCTCCTCATCTCCATATCATAATCTCGATTCCCCTTTATCAACATCAATCAATATTGTTCCTGTAGCCAAAAATGGTCTACCCATGATGATGGGAATTTCTTAGTTTTCATCTTCCATGTCTAAGATTATGAAATTAGCTGGGAAGATGAATTTATCAACCTTTACAAGCACATTTTTCACAATTCCTAAAGGGGTTTTTACAGGTCTATCAGTAAATTGGAGGAGAACAGAGGTAGGCTTCAAGTGATCTATTCCTAACTTCTTGAATATGTAAAATGGCATAAGATTTATGGATGCACCCAAATCACAAAGAGCCTTTTGGAAAGATTGGTTTCCAATAGTGCTGGGGATAGTGAAGCTACCAGGACCCTTCTTCTTAATGGGAATCTTTCTTTGAAGGATTGTGCTACATTCTTCTATTAATGCCACGGTCTCCTTCTCATCAATCCTTCTTTTCTTTAATATGATATCTTTCATAAACTTGGCATTACTCGGCATTTGCTCTAATGCTTCAGTGAAAGGAATGTTTTATGTGAAGAGTTTTAAAAATATCTAAGAATTTATGAAATTAATCATCAAATCTCTTCTTAGCCATTCGCTGAGGGTAGAGGATGTTAAAGGTGATCTTAAGTTGGTCATTAGATTGAACCTTCTTAGAATCCCTTACTTCATTCCTCTCATTTCTGCTCATTACTTCTTCTTCCCTTTGTTCCTTTCTAGTTGTTGTGATGGTCTTTTCATCCTCCTTATTCACAACTGGCTTAGTTATTTTCCCAGTTCTTAGGGTTATAGAGTTTCCTGAGTCATTTTCATACTCACCAATGACTCCTACTAAAGCCGATTTCTCTAATTGTCTCATGATTTCTCTTAGTTTTTGTTCAATTCCTTTTATTGACTCCTCCTGCCTTAAAAAAGTATGTTTGTGTCTATTTAGTGTGGCTTCAATTTTATTCATAAATTCAGTTGTGGATGTTCTAAATTCTTAAAAGGAGCTCTCCAACCTTTCTCTACTTCCACCATGATTCATAATTACATTAACATTCATTAACTCACAATCTCCCTCTTGACAAAATTTCAATTGCTCACGTTCTAACTTCTTATTGAGTTGAGAGATTTGATTCTGGAGTTCACAAATTTGTTGCAGGTTTTCTAGAGAGTTACATTCACTTTTAGCCATGTGATCATTTCTTAAGAGAGGCCATTGATAGGCATTTCTCATCATTTCATCTAAGAGGTCATAAGCCTCTTCTTGGATTTTGCTACTAATTGAGCCACAGGCAGCCGCATCAATAAGAGTCCTTGTTGGATCGTTCAAACCAATATAAAAGGTTTGCACTTGCATCCATAAAGGGAACCCATTATGCGGGCATCACCTTAGGCATTCCTTAAAGCAATCCCACCCATCATATAACATCTCCCCTTCAAACTGATTGAAGTTGGTTATCTCAATTCTCAACTGAGCAGTTTTTGCCGGGGGAAGTATTTCGCTAGGAGTTTCCTAGTGAGGTCATTCCAAGTATGGATAGAATCACTCGGGAGAGAGCTGAGCCAACTCTTGGCTCTATCTTCTAGGGAAAATGGGAAAAGCCTAAGTTTAATGGTGTCTTAAGAAACACCATTAAACTTGAAGGTATCACATATTTCAAGAAAGTTGGAAATGTGTGAGTTAGGGTCCTCCATGGCCAACCCACCAAATTGATTATTTTGAACCATACTGAGTGTAGAAGATTTGATCTCAAAATTGTTAGCTTCAATGTTTGGCCTAACAATTGCGTGAGGAATGCCCCTAACAGTGGGCAGTGCATAATCCTTAAGTGCTCTACCCCGTGGTTCTCCTAAAGGCTCTCTAGGAATTTCATCAAAGTTCTCCATAATAGCTTGTTGGTTATTTAAGAAGGATTGTTCTCTTATAGCTCGTAGATGGGTTCTTTCAATTTCTGGATCAAAAAGATATTCCATACAATTTCTTCTACTCATAAAGACTTAAAAATTATGCTATGAAGAACAAGTGTAGCGATATCGTTAAATAGTTCAGCAGTTGAAAGAAAAGCAAATGGTCAATCTAAACTATAAATTAGTACATAAATAAATATAAGAACAAAATAAAACTATATGCAAGATATTTGCTTAAATCACCATTTACTAGTATATCTTCCTTAATACAAAATGATTACCATTCTTCGGCAATGACACCAAAAACTTGACAGACAATTGAATACACGTCTGCGCTTGCACACAAGTGTACGTGGTCTGAAGTAATAATTTAGAAGGTAAGTTCTGAGATTTATCGTCCTCAGGAAATGGTGTGTTTTGTTACTAAGGTATATCTATATTCAAAAATGTTTAAACGGTATGATTTCAGTTTTGAGTTGGTTCCGTTAACAAAGCAATAATTCTGATTTAATAAATTGGTTGATTTAGAGAGGAGAGTTGGGTTTCCTCCATGTAAATTGATGAGGACTCATGTTGAATTACTTCTCAAGCACTTCTCATTCTTTCATGGTCAAGACAAATAATCAAGTGCACATTGTATTCCTTAGAGTTTTCCTCTAATTCTTACAAGTTCTAATCTTGTTCATGAAATGAACACACTAGGGTCCAATTTCAGCATGAAGATCCTCATGAGATCGCACTTAGGGCATCTCAGTTTACCTATATCTAGGTTGCTAAAATAACAGTTTTAGTTAAACAATCTCATGAGCATTGATTCCACTAACGAGCATCACGCACATCATGCACAATTCAGATAAGGAAATGGTTTCATTGGGCTCCATGGACTATGTCACATCATCCATGAGCTCTTAATAAATTCACTTCCTCCTTTTACGTATGCTGAGCAACAGAGCTCTGTTAGTGGGTCTTAGCTCACACTCTTTAACTTCTTAGTTGAGCTTAGAGCATGGTGAGATTAGGCTCAAGAACTTCTCACACAGTTCTAAGCACCAATGCACGCATGTCCAGCTATAAACTAAGCAATGAGCTATGAAGCACAAGACATTAATTAAGGTGTTAATATTTATAGTTATAATTACTTTACATATTTTTCATTTGTCAACATTATTTTTAGTAATCTCATTAAGTCATTCAACACAAATTTTTAATTCAATGCTTGAGGTAGTTCTCCAACATTCATTTAAGTCCCTTACATATCACAATAGATTCAGCCCAACCCTCCCCAAGGGGGTCTAGCTTTCCATTACAGCTGAGATAAGAAGAAAAACATATAAGGATGAAGACCCTTTCATGATCCACTAAAAAGAAATCAAAAGAAAAATTTAGAAGTTATTAGGAACAGCCCTCAATGGGGTTCTCTGAATCTCTTCCTCTTCTTCCTCTTTTCTTTTCCCTAAGCTCCCAAGTGCAACTTGACTTAGTTCTTCTCTAGCAATAGTTTCTTCAACCTCCCTTGGAAAGGTCTCATTCTTCTTCTATGCATCCGTCTAAAAGTTAGGATTTTTGAGTGAAAATTGGGAACCCTCTTTATGTAAAAAAAGTTGTATTTATAGAGGAGTTAATCTCCTCTCTTGCATCCAAATTTTGGCTTTTCCCTCCTTACTTCAGCTGTCATGAGTGCACAGCCCACTTGAGGCTTACAATGACATCTTTTTTTTTATTTTTAATTCTCATAATCATTTCAAAACCTTCCTTTTCCTCTTAAAAAATATTCTGCTGCAGAAGATATGGTAGCTAGGAGACAGCAGCAGGCTGGGAGGTCATGTCTCAGTCACAATTAATACCTTGTGAAGACATAAATTTGGCGGCCCGCTGGAGCGCACTGTGATGCGCTGTAGCGGTTTAAGTTCGTAACTCCATCCGCGGTAGCGCGCTGTAATGGCATGTCTTTCAAACTCAATTCACGGCAGCGAGCTGCAGTGCGCTGTGGCGCGCTGTAGCGGTTAAAGTTTTGAAAACATCTCCGCTGCAGCGTGCTGTGGCGGTTTAAGTTTGAAAACTTCTCCATTGCGGTGCACTGTAGCAGTTCAAGTTTGAAAACTTTACCCGCTGTAGCAATTCACTTTCGATCATTCATTCGCGATAGCGCGCTATGACGTGCTGTAGCGTGCTGTAGCGGAATCACTCCAGATTTTAGAAATCCCCTTAAGATAATGCTTTCTGCATGCCAGTAGCCGGAGTGCGCTGTGGCGTGCTGCAGTGATTTTTTTCTCAGAAATTGCAAAAATACTCCAGATTCTCCCAGAAATTGCTGAGCTCACATTTTATCTGAAAATAAACAAAATTTGATCAAGGTGGACTATTTTTAATAAGGACTTGTATGAGATTTTTTCTTTATTTATGAGATAGATTATGGATTCATCACTTGCCACCATAGAAACTTAGCTGATCAAGTCATAGTTATGACTTAGTAGTAGCCCTAAGAATTGTATTCTAGTACATCATATTGATTGCATGAGGAATTGACTATTTATATTCATTATAGATCCCTCAGTATTGAGTCATGATTTGTGGCTTGATGCATTGAATTTCCTTCTCCCTTGAGGTTAATTATCCAAATTGGATGATCATCCTCTCTATCTTAACCTTATTCATCATGTAAGGTTAAGCACCTCATTAATAATAGAAACCTTAGAATGAATTAACCATATCGTAGTTTGCCCTAGTCCTTCCTAGTGTGAGGATACATCATGGTTAGATTATTCTAACACATGTTTGTAAACTCACAGGTGTAGTAAAGCCTGCCTCTTTAGACTTGGTCTATTGATGGTGGATTAGCTAGTTTTAGCTATATAATCTTTTCTAGGTCAAAGAATCATTTTTCTTTGAAATCTTAACCTCCCTTTAAGTCGTCAAGCGCTTGAATTCTAATTCTTGAATTAGAATTCTTAGTTCTCATTAGAAACCCTTCCTAGTAGCCTTGTAGCTCCCTTTTATCGATCTCAATGGGATGGTAATTCTCTAATCCTTAGTATAATCTTCCTTAAGTGATAATTATCACTTAATTGTAGTATTTAAATTGTGGAAGATCTTATTCCCATAGAATAAGAAAAAATCCCTTTCCAAATAGCTAAGTCCAACCCTTAAATGAATGCCTAAGTCATGATGTGACTCAAGCATTTGTTGTTCATTCCTATAGAATGAGCTCTCCTTTAAGCTAGATTAAAGTCTCACCTATAAAACCTTGAGGATCTAAGCCACATTTAGTGACTCAAATATTTGTATTCATTTTTAGAGCATTTGACCTAAGTCATATATTTTGACTTATGGTGGTATCCTAAGTCCCTAATAAGCTTCCTAGCACTTATCCTTATGGATAAGTGTGTTCCTTGCTTTAACTAAGTCATAGATTATGACCTGTGTTAAGGACCTTTTTGAAAACCTCTTAAATTTTTGGTGTTAAGTCACCATGTGTGACTTAATGTCCTAAGCTCACCTTAACCTTGAGGCTATGTAACCTAATTGGATATTGATCCTCTTGCCTTAGTAAAACCCCTTAGTAAGAGATGCATGTCTCTTGCTAATTCAAAACTTAGTTTGGGCTAATTCATGTAATTAGTTCAGATCAATCTTATTCTCTAAGTGGGATTTAATAGTAAATCCCTTAACTTCATTATTTGACTTAGTCTAATAATCAGTCCATTAGCTAGCTTCTAATCCTAGATTCCATTAGGGTAAGTAGTCAAAGAACTCTAGTTCTTTGATGCCAAATCCTTGGATTCTAATTCATTGAACTAGAATCATTAGTGTCCCATAATCTTAGTTAAGTATTGTAATGACTTAGATATTTTGCATGAGCTCTTAAGTGATATATGTCCCTTAAGTGCGAGACCTTATGGATCATTGATCCTTAATCCATTAGTGCTTAGCCTATGATGTCACCTATTGAGTAGTAGTCCTATCCCATAGTGCTGAGTCATGTGTTATGACTTAGTATTTAATCCTTAAATCCTTTAAATCACATTCAACCTAGTTGAATGTTAGCCCTTCTTCCTTTTAATTGCTTTCCTTATTAAGTGATGGTTATCACTCAGGTTAGCTAACTTCCTAAGTTTAGAACAGCGGGTAGAATTTCTAGCCTTAATGGTAAGGTGGGATTATAAAAGTCCAATCTTAAAACTCAAGATTCTAAATGGAGAAATCCTAGCACTGCCTCATCTTTCTCATTTCTGCTTTATTAAACTCATTCATGCTTATTCTTCCTACTTAAGTAATATTGAGAACGACATTATTTTTAAGTGGGGGATTCTGTAACAACCCAAGTTGTTACCTTTGTCAATTTAGACTAAACCAAGTTCTAATTTTGATCCTAGTAAAAAAATTAAGTCATTAGGAATTCACCACCAGGAGCTAATCCAAATCAGGAGTCAAATGAATCAAAACCCTAATTTTAGAAAATCCAAAAACCCTAGAATTTGACCTATTTAAATTGACATTAGATTGAAAATCAAACTTTGCCATTATGCTCATTGCCCACAAATTAGCTAGGGGTGATATTTTTGTGGCAATCGGAAGATGTCGAAATTTTGTCGAATATTTTAATAATATTTAAATACCCTGGAAATTAGGAAAATTAAATACTCGTCAAAATTAAAATTTTGACTTCGTCGTTGCGTTCCTCACCCCTCAATTAGTTAGGGGTGAATATTTGGAAATTTTAGAGGTCATTTAAAAATTTAATTTTATTTTAGAAATTTGGAATTTAGAATTTAAATAAATATTATTTTATTCCCTGGCTAACGATGCCGTCCATTCCTTTGCACATCACCTAAATCTTTCATCCATCCGATCCACTCGATCGAACAGTCCAAACGGACGGTACATATTTCTTCTCTCCCGCCTATCGCGCTCCTCGTGGCAGCGCCGTGAGCCGAGCGAACGGTCCCACGCAGCGGCCTTGCTTGCTCTGCCATGCCCAGTTAAACCCCATCTAGCCTCCATCTGATGATGGGGGCATGTTCAGGCATGAGCAGGAGATTGACTGATGTTGCGATCAAGGACCTCTCAAACCTAAGTTTTTATATCGTCGATCAGGTACTTGTCCATCTCTCCTGATTCAATTCCAATTACATGATCTTCAATTGTAATATCTATTTCATTCCCTAGTCTAAGATCAGGTCAGGTTCAATTGGGTATGATCAAACACGATCGATCCAATTTTGGATTTGTTCCACAGTAGCCTGTGCTAGTCTCGTAGGGTTCCTTAGTGAACTCCTAGGGCTACCTCTCGTCGGCCGATTAACTCACCTCAAGCCATGGTGCAGCCACCATTGGGGGGTTCCAATCTCTACTCACTCGTAGCTGTGTGGGCCAACCGGCATCGTCAGCGGGGAGGCTGTGTTTCTTCAAGCCCTAATCTAGTGTTGCGGGGCTGATGGGAGTTTGGGTCGGGCCGGGTCGACCCAGGCCCGACCCACGAGGCTGGTGCCCGCATCAGAAATCATAGCAGCAGCCAGTGGGCCTCGTCACGTTAGCACCTTCAGATGCGAGCCCGCTTCTTCGTTAGAACCATCGCTGTGGGTCCCTGCTGATGCCTCTTCCTTCTACCACATTGGACTAGTGGGTCTTGTTGCCTCCTTCTGTCAGCCATTTTAGGAATTAATTTGATTAGTTAATTTCATTAGCTTAATTAATGTTATTTTAATGATAGAACTTTAATTACTCTTAACTCTGACCATAAGTCCAAATATAGTAAATATATATCTCATCTTGCTCAGAAAAATGAGAGGAATAATATGGTAGCATCAATTTTCCTATATGACAGCTATTTAATGTAGTGATATTTTAGGACCTCCCATACTTGTACCAAAATACCCCTAAGCTTCAAATAGCCATTACTTTGTATCAAGTGATCTAAACATAGGCAATATGAGTCTTAAAGTGATCAGGAGAATATTAAAAACACTTTGATAGTATTAGTTTTGCCATTTGATCATTATGATGGCTAATGACTTTTAGGACCCTCACTCATGACCCTTAAAACCCTAGAAATAGATTAGGCCATATCTTGGTCATTTATACTCAAAATCAGAAAATTTAAAGTGCTAACTAGCTTAGAGATTTAGTATCAATAGTAAATTGAAATAAAATTTAGGCTTTAAATAGTAGAAATCCTAAGCTGACCAAAATACCCCTAACCCTAGTTAGGTCATAACTTAGCCAATTAATGTCCAATTAGGGTCTACTCCTAGTTAAAGTACTTAGTATATTTTTGGGAAGCTATAGCCACTGAGTTTGCTGAATTTGTATCTCAAATGAAAAAAGCTGGGTTTTGACCCTTCTTAGCCTTAAAAATGGCATTGTTACCCCTAGAAATTGAATTTAACCATTAGACCTCATAATTTATTATTCATGGACTCTATGAAATCCTTGAACAACAAACAATAATAAACGACACAAAAATTTAGACTTCATTAGGTGAAGTTACAAAAATACTACCTTAGGTCAAAACCCTTAGTTTGAGCTTATAGGACCCATTTCCTATCCAAATTGAATGTACTTACTGTCTATCTTCATATTAGATAGTAAGGAATTTTTTGAAGTCATTTAGACCATAATTGAATTTAATTTAATTAAAGAAAATTGAACAAAAGGGTTTGAAACAATTTATATTTGCAAATATATCCTCAACAGCTTTACCCGTACAAGATCCCCTGTACGGACCGTGGGCGATCTGCTGCAGATCCTGGGTCCCACAATAGCAGATTCAAGCCTCATCTAAACATCATCCCATGGCGCATGATGACCTAAATTTATTTGGGTGCTGGCACCGATCTAGCGTCGGATCAAACCCCACGGATCCCACAGCTCAGATTGCTTCTGTGATCAACCTTTAGGATCTGGAAGAACTAAGCTATTCTATAACAACCCTAGTGTTGTTACCCTTTATTAAGAAGCCTAATCAACTCAAATCCACTTATGGTACTCTTATAATAGTATTAGGAGCCTTCACCTCCGATTTGGTGCTATTTGGAGATCATTTGTGATTGATAAACATTCTTGATTATTTTGGTAATTCTGAGAATTCCTATTTTATTTTGATCTCAAAATAAAAATTGGAGTTTGCCATTGGACTCCTCACCCTCAAATTAGCAAGGGGCATTATGTTGGAATATTTGGAAGTCATCAAATTTTCCCCAAATATTTTAATACTCAAAAATTAGGATTTTTAATTTGACCTTCGATTAAAATTTTGATTGAATTTTTGAGTTCCTCAACCCTCATTTAGGTAGGGGTGAATTTTTATGATTTTTTAGAGTTAATTTGATCATTTAATTTTCAATAATTAAAATGTGCTAAGATAATAAATTAAATAAGTATTTAAAATAAATTATATTTATTTATTTAAATTTTTTGTCCAACAGCTATTTTGAATCTGCGAGGAATCGGTGCGGGCGCCCATGTGCAAATCAGCAGACCACCTTCATCAGGACCGTCACGTATTACTTAGGATTAATCAAACCTTCGCACAATGCCCCGTATGATCTAGCCATCAGATCTAGATATGGATCTGACGGTCATGATACTTTCCTTGTACATCATTCCTGTAAACCATGATCGCTCATAGGGTCATACATGTACCTACCGCTAGAACCCCTTTTGCGACCTCAAGGCCTCATTGACCCTCGCATCCATAACTTACACTCTCTCTACACCCTCGATCCTTCGGGGAGCTTAGCAAAACCTTGGAGAGCTATTGGTCGTTGAACCTGCAAACCCTAATCCCTCATGCCAGCCAAAGAAGACTACGGAGGTATGTCCTTGATTATGCACATCGCTTTGCAATTAATGTCCATTTCTTCTCCCAACGTTATTGCGAGCCTTGGGCTATCGATCCTAGGGGTCATTTGAGCTCGAGCGAGCTCAACATGATCCTGATTCACCGGCCATTCACAGCACTCAATAGTGTTGGCCTAGGTCTGCCTCTCTGTAACCTAGAACAACATTTATTTGGGGCCACCGATGATGTGGGGCGTGGTTCTTAGGCTTGGCATGTTGGCCACGATGTCGGATTCATGCCGATGTGTGAGCCCGACCATGAGGAGGCTGGGAATAGTTAGAGTTGTGAGCCCTAGCTTAGGATCCTTTGTTTGCTATTGGGGAAGAAAGGGTCGGGCTGGGGTTTACATCTGGTTCTGGTGCTTTTCCTAGATCAGATCATTCCAGCACCGTAAGACAACACTATCACATGTGTTTCTGTACCCAATCCCATGTCAACTTGCGTCGGCCTCAACTTCGAGGCCGATGTGTAGAATTCCACAATGACCCTTATTATATGTGCTGCTATAAGCCGCCAAGCGCCCCATTTTCTACGTGCCTTGACTTTTGTGCTGACAGTTAAACATATATTATTTTGTTTAACTAATTAATTTAAATGTAAATTTTATTTTTGTCATAACTTTAAATATACACATCCAAATTATACAAAATTATATGTTAATTTATTAAAAAAATGAGATGAATACATTGGTATAATTCAATTTAGGATTTGAACCCTAATTTTTATAATCACTTTTTAACCCTTATTAGGAGTCCTGGAAACCCTAATTATCCATCATTGTCTGATTTTGACTTACTTAGTATTATTCTTCTCCTTATGATATAAGGATTTCATATTTGTAATTACTTTTGTATTTGGACACCATTTGGACAATGTGGGTTTTTGACCCCTAAACATCTTTATAAATGTGATTTTACATATTCCTTTGCTTGCTTAATTAGGTATTTTATTCCTTGGACAACAAGCATTATCCCATATTTAATTATTCATATTAATTTAATTAGTGAGAATTAGATTAGATTAGAGTAGTTAGAAGCTTGGGTTAGGTTAGTAAACTTGCATTTCAAAGGCTCAATATTCAGAGAGTTATGATAGGAGTGGATTCCAAACCTCAAATTTGATTATGATTCTAATGCTAGTTAATTCTTCCTTTAAGTGCATTTAACCTTAACATGTTTAATTTTAGAAAATAAACATATTAGGATAAGTTGTTATTTACTTAGAAGAGAATTTAGTAAACTTTAGCATCTAACCCTTTAGCATCTAACCCTTACTTTAAGCTCTATTTTAGTAGGATGTTAGTATTCATTAGCTCACTAGAGTGGTTTTGGTCTCCTCTAAGCTTCATTTATCTTTAACCTTTAGTGACTAGAACTTGTAGCTTGTAGTCCTTCTTCTCCCTTACACTTAGGTCTCTTTTAATAGTGTTCTTAACTAGTTTAGTGTTTGTTTGGCTAGATCCCATTAATTGCTAGTTGCTTTAGATAGGCTATGATAGTGAACCTTCAACCTTCTCCTCCTTGATTATAATAAATCTTTAGCCTTTGACTTTTTTCATTAGTTCCTTGAACCTTAAATCTAGAAGCCAATATTGATTAAGTCATTTAGGATTAGTGTAGGACTAGCCTCCTTTTGCATCATTATACTTATAAATTATTTTATCATTTCAAAAACTTAAATCAAATTACTATTTTCCAAATTAAACCATTTACAGCATTATTCTCAATTATCTTAGAGATCAATGCCTCTAAGTCAATTGAGATCTTAATCAGCTCCAATGTTTAAGTTAGATAACTAAATATTAAGCAACTTTGGATATCACATTATTTTCAATTACTTAAATTCCTTAATATGCTGCTTTGCTTTGAGATTATAACTTTGAATCATTCATATAAGACATTGTGCATAAATAAAATATTCATAATAAAACTTAGTGATTTCTTGGTGGTGGCCAGGGTAGGCTTAGGGGGGATATAAGGAGACCTCACATATCTTAGAGGAGAAATGTGAGTATTTATCTTCTATGAAATCCTGCTTTCCTTACTAGTTTAGGTAGGCGTGTTTAACTTCTCGCTCATTTTGTAACTTTTCCCGTGGAACAGAAAGACTTAACATAACTCAAACAATTTAAATATATGGGTTATCACAATCATATAGATTGTGAGAACTTATCATAGCTTTTGAGCTATGCCTACTTATCATAGTCTTTGACTATGCTTTTTTAGCCCAAAAGGCTAAGCTTTTCTCTTACTTTACTTACTGTGCACATTTACATGTTGTACTGTGCTTTACTTACTTACAATCTCATTTCATACAGTGTATGTTGCTTTATTTACATTTCATGCTTCACTACTTTTGTTTCTTTAGCTTAGCAAAAATATTTGTTGAACATATACATGTATTCATTATATGCTTTCATATGAGCATTAGTAGTTTCTAGCCTTATTAGGATGTCTTTTTCCCTTTTTGGTTGTGATAAGCTATAACAAACCTACTTGTGAGTTCTTACTCCTTACTTGTTTAGTGTCTTCGTTACAGTTTTTTCTTTATCCTTACTTTAATGCCTTAAATGCTCTGCTTTTAGTATTTAATTATAAATCTACATATATGGTATCCAACTAAACTATAATTACAATTTAACATAATCTTAAAATGTACTTTGACTCTTTAATATAATTACTTGTTTTTATTTTCTTGGCACTGCCCTACTGCATTTTATAAATCAAAAATACAGTAGATCGGGAGCATTTTTTGGATAGTGGAATTGGACATAGTTCTGGACACTAGTAGCTTTGGAGATTTTCTGCTTTCGCACCCTTTATTTTATTACATTGTGAGATGAGCAAAATTACTTCCTTTACTTTTAAAATTTAGCCTGTAATAATTAAATTTCAATAATGATTTTACTTTATTCTGTGATGTATTTACTTTCAGAATTACATGCTTGTTTTGGATAGTGAATTGAGTACATCTTTTCTACTTGCATGTTTTTCTACTTGTATATTTTACTTCTTAACTTACACCCTCATAAAGATTCTTGGCAACATAGCACTCAATGTTGGGAAGTTTCCTTCTAACCTAATGTTAAGTGTAACAACCCTAGTGTTGTTACCCATCAATTAGTGAAATAATTAACTAAAATATTCTTCCAATAGTCTTATAATAGTATTAAGAGCATACATTTCAATTTTCCTGTGATTTGGAAATCCTTTGGCAATTTTTAATATTTTTTAATTTTCTGATAATTCTGAGAATGCCTAATTTATTTAGATCCTAAAATTGAAAATAGAGCCTGCCATTGGACTCACCACACCCAAATTAGCTAGGGGTGGTATTTTTGGGAGTGTTTGGAAGTTATCAAATTTACCTCAAATATTTTAATAATATTTAAATACTCAAACAATTAAGATAGTTAAATTGGCCTCTGATCAAAAATCCATTTGCATTTTAGAGTTTTTCACCCTTCAATTAGGTAAGGGTGAATTTTTTGAATTTTTTAGAGTCCATTTGGCTATTTTATTTTGAGTAATAATCTATGTGTAATTAATTAATTAATTAAAGTAAATAAAATAAATATTTATATTTATATATATATATATATATATATATATATATATATAAATTAGTCCAACAATTATTTTCCTAACAGCGAAGATCCCGTATGTGAGAACAGTACATGGGACAGTGGAATCTCCTTATCTGAGCTGTTCCATCTTTTTTGAGGCAGATCCAGCGGTTAAGATTTGATCCGGGCTTTCTTACCATTATGGTAATTCGATTGGCTGATCAAACAAACGGCCAGGATTATTCTCATGTACGTCGTCGTCTTCGTTCCAATCGTGTGTGCAGTTGAGGACTACGAATATTTGCGCTGCAGCAACTCCTCCTCTTGATCTTAAGACCCTTCACTTCTCCTCCTTCCTCTTCTGCTGATCCCGTGAGAACCTCCCAAATCTCCATTGTGCCATGCTGCGTCCAGGAGCATGCGAAGGAGAGGGAGATCACTGGACCTTAGGTACTAACTTCTCGACTTCCTTATTTTTATATATGCATTAACTATAGGTTTCTATTGAATCTTGAAGCCTTATTAATTAAATTAATTGCTGATTGAGATCGAATCAAGATCCACAAAGTTTGATTCAGTCTCCTTTGCTTCCTACGATTGAAGTTAACCCCAACCCAAATCCAAGCCGATAAGATGTACCTAGGGCATCATCCTACTTGCCATTTAGTGTCACACTAACTCCAATTTTGACCCTAGAAGATCAGCTTTGGCGAGTACTCCTCGCCGACGTGCGGGCCGTGCCAAGAGATCATCGAAATTGGTGGTGGAGCTAAACCATAGACTTACCTTTTTCGGCCTACTCCAGAATCAAAGTTTGATTCAGTCTCCTTTGTTGTCCTCTCATAAAATGAAATGAAACTACTATTTTCAAAACCCTAATTATTATTATTAGTTGTAATTAACTTGAGATCAATATCTCAAAGTTAATTGGGAGCTCAATAGCTCCAATCATTAAGGAGATTATTAAAATTAGATAATTTTGGATATCACATAGTTGTAATTATTAAATTTTCATTGAATTCTTGCTTAGCTTTAAACTTATTTCATTTGAATCATTCATATAAGAAATTGTACATAAATAAAACTTTCACATTAAAAACTATAGGGGTTTACATTGTTGGTTAAGCCAAGGGTAGGCTAATTAGGAATAACAATGAGACGTCACATTCTCAAAGAGTGAACGTGAGTGTTATTTGTTTTGACCCTGTTTTCCTTTACTTGTTAAACAGACGTATTTAACTCCTCGCTTCATTGTGTATTTGCCCACAGAATGAAAACTTTCATAAAATAACTCTAATCAATTAAAATATGAGATCTTCTACAATCTTATTGATTGTTAAGACTCATCATAGCTTCTAGCTATGTTACTTTTCATAGTTCTAGACTATGAGCTTCTTTGATTGATAATCTAAAATCTTTCCTCAATTACTATTCTCTACATTTTCTATATTTTTAGTACTCTTCATTTAGATTATAGTGAATATTGTCATAATCATATTTAATTACTTCATTGTCCTCTTTTATTTACTTAGCATAAGTTCATTGAACATATACTTCTTCTTTCATTTATTTTTATATGCATATTAGTACTTTTCTAGCCTATTTAGGATGCTTTTACCCTTATATTATATGTAAGCTAGATTGGCTTTCATAGCCTATTCTAGCTCTACTTATGAGTACTCTTACTCACTCTTTTATTTTAATTGTATTTCTTTACAATTGCCTATTTCATTTCCATACTTATATGCTTCATTTTGCACTACTACTTATACTTATATTGTAAATAATTGTGATATCCAAATTGAATAATAAAATATTTAGCCTAAATCTTAAAATATGCTAAGACTGTTTAGTCTAACTACGCTTTTCTTTTATTAGTTTTGCCCTATCATATTTAATTGCCAAAATATGATAGACCATGTGAATATGGAGGCTTGTGGAGCTAGACCAAGTGCTTAAGCTAAAGAAATTTAATTGCTTCCACCTAAATAGTTAATTTGCTTACTTTTGCATTAAATGTGAGAGAGAGATTTACTTTCTTATTATTTAATTTGGCATGTAATAATTTAAGTTAAATTGTTGTCTTTATAATTCTTATGTTGGAATTAGAAATTACTTAAATGCTTAGTTTGGATGAATGGATATTTAAATGGAAATTAGATGCATATTTAAATGGAAATTATATGCATATTTAAATGGAAATTAGATGCATATTTAAATGGAAATTAGATGTATGTTTAAATGGAAATTAGATGCACATTTAAATGGAAATTAGATGCATATTTAAATGGAAATTAGATGCATATTTAAATAGAAATTTAGAAGCATTCCTAATTGGAATTTAGCTGCATACTTAATTTAAGAAGGATGTTAATTCCTTATCTTCAAATTATGTTTGATTTAGGATGTGTGAATCCTAGGATAGCAAATTCTTTTCATATGATTTTCTCATATATAATTTAGAATTGAATGTTTAGATCTTACATATCCATAAATGTGATGAATGTAAATATTTAATGCTCATTTATGTTGAACTCCTTCTATTGTAAAATTGCTTAGGAAAAATCATATGAATGAATTGAATTATATATACATCTCATAATATATATTCATATTGTAAGTGCATATCATTAGCATTTTCATACTTATAATCATAATTACTTTAATCATATACATTCGAATTCATATTCATTATACGTATCTCATGCATTATCCATCTTTATATTTTCCCATCTTAACTTAAGACCCTCTTATAAATCCTTGGCCAAACACAACATCTCATGACTTGGGTTTGCTTCCTTCTAATCCAGTATTAGGTGCTGTGATGATGTACCAATATTGGGTTAATCTCCTACCTGATGTTGGGGTCATCACATTAAGTGCTATGGTAACACCTCAGTATTAGATTGGGTTTTTGATCCGATAATGGGGTCGTTACAGTTAGTATCAGAGCCTAGTTTGACAAAGTTAAGGAAATATCCACTTATCCAAAGCAAACAACATAGAAAAGTAAAAACATTTAAGATTATCACAATACAATAATAAATGTCTTACTGCTCTAATAATTGATACAAATTTAGCTTAAAATTTAAATATATGCTTAGATGGAAGATAATGTGTGGCACCCCACCCCTTAATCCACCAGATTAGGTCAAGGGGGGTGTGTCACCCTAGCAAATCTCTCACTTATCATTGGATTAAGTATAATCCTTAATGCACTAATAAGGGAGAGATATGCTCAGAATATATTCATACGAAAATCAATCACTAAATAAACACAAACTCAGAGTGCAAAAGCAAGGGAAGGTAAATAATACATCCAATTCACAATAATGTAGGTAAGGATAAGTAAACATCCAACTCATAATAAGTAGTATAGTAAGAAGAACTCAGTTTAAGGTACCTGAATTATTACAACAATTTAAATAAGTTTTAAATGGAATTATAGGGCAAATCTCTTATCCTTTCAAGAAAGCAATAAAATATCTATATAACTTTAGCACCACCCTACTACTCCTCCTCAAGAAAAGGCTCCTCTTCAGGCACAAGCTCCTCAAAGCAATTTGGATCTGATATTGTTGATTTCACAATGCCATGGCCCCAGCCAACAAAAGAAACTTCTTATTAGACAATTGTCTAAGTAAATTGTAGGCTAATAATTTTTCATAAGTTTATTAATGTCACCATTTACCTAAACTAAACAAAATAAACTAGCATAGGAGCAATAAGCATACAAAAAAGGTAGTAAGTTATAGATATCAGCATTTATAACCAAACAAAAATGAGGCAAAAGAGCATACCTCGAAAGTAAGCTAAGATAAGGCTAGGCATACATATACATTTACAGTAAGAAAAGTATAAGAAAGAAGGACTAATCCTAAATATGTTGATGATTATATGACATATGCAGGTTAAAAATAAGCAATTTGACTATGAGATACATAGTAAGTAGTAACAAAATTAGCATCCTATGAGTAATTAAGAAAAGTAAAGATGATTGAAGTAAAATGCCATAGTAAAATAGTAAACAGTAAATAGGTATGTACATAATGCCATATCAAAAAAATTGGCCAATCGGGCCCCAACATATTCCTAAAGCCTTTCTGCACTAGGGCAGAACAGAACAGAACAGCAGGATTGAGGAGGCAGTAAATACAGATGCAATAAATTTTAGTTATCTTACTTTTTCCTCTGTGAACACATCTAGAAGAAGCTAAGGATTCAAGCATGTCTGCAAGACTATACAAGTTTCAAAGTTAACACAATACTCCTCAATGAGTAATGCTAAGTTATTCCTTATTTCTCCTTACCCCTGTCCACTCGAGTAAAATGCGCCATATCAACCAGAAAACTGAATCCAATGCAAATGTTATCCTAATTATTCTATATTTTGTTTCATTTAACAATGTTATTTTATATGACATGTTTCAGGAAATGGCACAAAATACTATGAATGCAAAATCACAAGTACATCAATAGTGAGCAAGGGACTCTACTACACAAGGTGACATCATTTATTATCTACTTAATCCATTCTAGCTATTCTAAGTTACACAAGCTCAGGATCTCCAATTCCTACTATCAAGTGTAACTTAGAAATATAGCCTTATAAGTTAAAAAATATTAGGACTAGCTAGGTCCTAATATAATTAAATCAATGTTGACTATGTAAGTTAAATAAAAAATCAACATGACCTAATTTATAAGCTTAGATGCTCCAGACTAAGATCTGATCAAAATTTATCAAAGCTAGGGATTATGAGTTAAATACCACGAGTTAGAGTTAAACACATAATCCAAAGGTAAGGTCTAAGGATCTAGGGTTTTAGTTCTAAAACTGAACTAATGATTAAGACAAATCCTATTAAGCAAAATTAAGCTTAATAGAATGATTCTACTATTCTTAATCTGAGGTTAAGAGATAAAATAATCATAATAAAATTTTAAAATCTAGAAACTAATAAAACCAATATTTCATTCATTAAATAACCCACTTTATTGAGTGAATGAAGTCTAACTTAGGATCCATTACTAATCTTAGGGGAAAGGGTCCTAATATGAGGTATAGCTCCTAATGAGCTCCTAATGAAATAACTTACGAAAAATTCTAAGGATTAATAAGATTATTATAAGTCATCTTTATTTGCTATTTTTATTCATTAGGGGAACTTAAAGATGTATTTTAGCTAAGTAAGAGACATTATCCTTACTTGGGGATTTTCAAGCCTATAAGGGGGATTTTAGCCAAATTATTCAAATTATAAGTTTTAAGACTTAAATTGATCATAAATTCATTTTATTACTATTTTTAATAATTTAAATGTTATTTTGAGGTTAAGAGCAATTAACATAAATTTTGGGCAAAATGACCATTTTGCCCCTGCTTAATTATCCAAGAAGCTACTTTTTGAATTAGGGCTCTAAATTGAATTTTCTTGACACCAAATGATTCCTTACTATCTAATATAAAGATAAATAGTAAGTAAACCAAATTTGGACAAGAATTGGGTCCTATAGGTCCACACTAAGAATTTTAACCTAAGGGGGCAATTTTGTAATTTCACGTGGTGAAGTCTAAAAATATGTGGGATTTGCTATTATTTACTCTCCAAGGATTCCATAGAGTCTAGGAGCACTAAATTTTGAGATTATTGGTTGAGTTATGATGATTCCAAGTTTAAGGGTTAAATATGTAATCTTAGGGCTTAAGGATGGGCCCAAAACCTAACTTTTCCATTTGATGTCCTAATTTAGTAAACTTAATGGCTATAGCTTTCTTATATCACACTGAGTACTTTAACTAGGAGTAGACCCAAACTAGACCTCAATTGGTCAAGTTATAACCTAACTAGGGTTAGGGGGTAATTTGGTCAACTTAGGATTCTTAGTGGTCAAAACCTTAATTTTATTTCAATTTAGTGTTCGTTATGATTTTTTGATCTAAATGGTATATTAGATGACCTAATTTGGAGTCCAATTGACTAAGCTATAGCTGACTCAATTTCTAGGTCATTAAGGGGTAATTAGGGAAGGTCCTAAAAGTGATTAGGCTAATTAATCACTGAACAACAAAACTAATATTATCAGAGCAAACTAGACACTCTCCTTATTAAAATAAGACCCATATTTGGTATGTTTGGATAAGTGTGTGCAAAGTTATAAGGTTTGAAGTTTGGGGCATTTAGATCAAATGAGGGGACCAAAATGTCACTAGGTGAAATTACCTCCAATTGGAAAATTGGCAGTGCCATAATGATCCTTTAATTTTGATGATCAAAATGAAGTATAATTTTAATGTATTTGGACTTATGGATTGTAAATTATGATGGATTAAAGTTTAGTAATTAATACAATTTTAATTTATCAATTTAAAATATATTAATCTTTATAGAATTAAAAAGTATTTAAAATTAATTAACTGTGGGCCCACAGGCAGGTATGACAGAATAGAAAGCGGGCCCCAGGGCGCGTTCGACGACACGCCACGTGGAGATGCGGCGGACCCCATGACTATAACAACTAAGCTGTGGGGCAGGTCCCTCCTTCTACTTAGAGGTAGTGAGGATGGCGGGTCGGGCCCGATTCGATACGGCTCGACCCAAAGGATCTCCTCCTTCGCTTGACAGGCTATGAAAAGGGCAAACCTAGAGCTTCGCAGACCCTGACTACCGGAGGGACTTAGAGAACAACGACATGCCATTAAAGGGAGCTAGGCTAGACATAGCCACCATGCCTAAGGACCCTAGCAGAGGAGACTAGATCGACCCAAAAATGGGTGCCCTAATATTTCTAGGGTTACGATCATCGAACATAACCTCAAGCAGAACGATTAACAATTAATTGCATAACATTCGAATCAAGGAATTTAAATGAAATGCAGAATATAAAACATATGTGATAGGAAGGTGTTGTACCTGATTAGGGTTCAGAGTCAGACCACCCGTGACCTAAACGGATGATGTCCATGATCGAGGGAACACCAAAGGTTCATCAATAGCCGCACATCAGAAGCTTTGAAGGGTAGAGGCAGAGGATACGAGACTTGCAGTGTCGGCAACGGCTGGCTGGGGGAGGCAGCAGTGCACGACACGAGTCGCACGTGAGGGCGACATGGCAGGGATGAAGAGATCAAGGCCATTCATTTGGACGATCTGATCGAGTGGATCGAGAAAACGGCTGGATTGGATGGCGTGCAAAGGAACTTAATGGAAACCATTAAGTTAATAACATTTAAATTATTATTTAAATATTGTTAAACTAATTTTATTAATGAAAATGAATCGCTTAAATACATTCCAAAAATTATCGATAAATCACCCCTAGCTATTTGAGATGTGAGGAATGCAATGACAAAGTCGGATTTTAGTTTTGATGAGTATTTAATTTTTTAATTTTCAAGGTATTTTAAATATATTAAAATATTTGACTAAAATCCAACGACTTCTGATTGCCTCCAAAACATCACCCTTAGCTAATTTTGGGACAATGAGCATAATGGCAAAATTCGATTTTTGATCTGGGTCAATTTCCAAGGTTCCTAGAACTCCCAGAATTAGGGTTTGATCCATTTAACCTTTGATTTGGACTAGGTCTTGGTGGGGAACTCCTAACAACTTAATTAGTGCACTAGGATCAAAATTAGGACTTAGATTAGTCCTTATTGGCTAGGTTAACAACTTGGGTTATTACATCATGAGTTAAACCTAAAATACTATACTAGATTGTTATTTCAATACTGGGATGAAGATCATTTGAATGGCTTGAAGTACTACAGACTATATGATGGAGTGTCGCAAGGTGGAGTGATGTTCTGAATAGGATTCTAAAGTATTCTGTGTTCTATGGCAATTGCATTCCTGAATTGGCAAGGGAATGACTATCCCAAGTCATGAAAATGTTCGAAGTAATCGGTTGCCTCGATCATGTTCACTTTAGAGTCATGGTGTAACAACCCAAGATTATTACCCTAGTCAATTAGGAGTAAACTAAGTCCTAATTTTTGTTCTAACACTCTTAATACGCCATTAGGAGATCATCCTGATGTTTTGGTTCAAATCAGAAGTTGATTGGATCAAAACCCTAAATCTAGAAATCTCGATAATTGGGAAAATGACCTATCTAAACTGACCCATATAAAAAATTTGACTTTGCCATTGCGCTCATCACCCCCAAATTATCATGGGGTGATGTTTTGGAAGCATTTGGAAGTTATTGAATTTTCCTCAAATATTTTAATATATTAAAAATACCCCAGAAATAAAAAAATTAAATACTCATTGAAATCAAAATCTAACTTCATCATTATGTTCCAGACCCTTCAATTAGCTAATGGTAAATTATTTAAAATTTTCAGAAGTCATTTAATAAGCTAATTTTAATTAAGAAAATTATAGTTTATTAATTAAATAATATTTAATTTTCTGCAATTAACAGTTGCCATTCTCTCGCTCTCTCTGCGCCGTCACATTTTCGGCTATTCGGGTTAGATTGGGCGGCGCCTCATCTACACTGTCTAATCAAAACCAGCCAGTCGATCGGACAGCTTCTAGCTCATCTCCCCTACTGAACCCCCTAGCGCCTTACACATGGCGCGGCTTGCCCACATGGCCTTATAGCTGTGTACATGCTGTCCTATCTACCGCTAAATCCTTGGGTTAAGCTTCCATTCAATTGCATTTCTTTTTCCCTATCATCTGGAAACACTTAATCAAAGGATCGATCTCGTCAGCTCATCCATTCGCATGCAAACCTAGCTAGATCGTAGATAAGATACCCTCTTGTTCCTCTCATTTTCCTTCACAATTACCATTGCTTGATTTCAAATCTTTATTTTAGTCCTTTGATTGTCGAGTAAACGAGTTCGATCGAACTTAAATGAGTTTGATCGATCAAATTTAGGGTTTCATCTGCAGTAGTCTACAGTAAGCCCTCTTCATCCTGTCGTGTTCTGTATGATGGCATCTTTGGTTAGGATTTGTCGGCGCCTCATGCCACCTCCACTCACAGTTTAACCGACATCATCTTGCTTTGGTCGGCCTCTTTCCGATGCTATACGAGCTGAGCCCTATTGTCACCAGGAAGATCCTTAACGATGGTGCCCTAGCCCCCCTATTTGTCTAAGAAGATGAAAATCCCTCCGCGAGCTGGGCCAGGTCGGGTCAGGCTCGACCCACGCTTTAGGGGCTGGGCCGATGCATGTCAACCTCCACCTCGCTGTGGTGGGCCCCGCTGTTATGTTGTAGCCGTTGGATCTCGAAGCCATGGGACCCACCCAACCCTCTGTCATGGGGTGTGTTCTGCCATACCCGCCTCTTCTACCACTAAATTTGAAAGATGTGGGCCCCAATTGATTGTGCTGCTGTGTGTGGGCACCACATGTAGACAAAAAGGTTAACTACAATGTTAATTATTTTGGATTTACTAACTTAGCTTAATTTAATTAAATAATTACCCAAACATTAAACTCACAAATTTTAATCCAGGTATCCAAATATTACAAATATATATGTCATTTTACTCAAAAAATAATGAGGACCATTACGACATTATCAGATTTTCTCTAGGATGCTTACTCTGTAAAATAGTGTTTTACGCTATTTTAAGATTCATGAAACCCTATAAATTCAAATGCTCATGACATATGGTCAATACATATATCTCATTTGATTCAGAAGAATGCCAAAAATGTTTTGATAATAATAGTTTTGCTATTTGGAGTGTATTTTGACTAATGACTTTTATGACCTATCCTTAATTGCACTCCTAAACACTAAAAATTTATTTAGCCATAATTAGATCATTTTAACTCTAAATTAAGTGATCCAATAAACCATTCTGATCAGGAGAACTTAAAGAGCAGTAAATTAAAAAATACTTAAGTTTTAATGATTAGTTTTTTTAATTAGCTCTAATCACTCTAAAACCTGATTAGTGAATATTAGTATAATTAATTATCCAAATTTAGAAATTTATGTTGATGCAGAATTTTAGAGTAGAGTAAAACAACTTAGTAAAGTAAAAATTTTTATTTATGTAGTTGATTTCACTAATTACTTACTAATCATATTAAACCCTAATTAGAGCACATGTTAAACAAATGAGATCCAAATTGGGTATACTCCGAGTCATTGTACTCAGTGTGTTATTGTTACAACCCGATGTTGTTATTAAGCCATTCAAACCTAATCCTGAGCAGATTAAGATGAAATTCAAGCTCCTGATTTAAGTGGAATAAAAATTAAATAAAAATATCCTCAAATGAAGCATATTGTGGGGATCCTTCTGCGAAAATTTGAGCACAATTGGGATCTCGGATCGTCCAAAATAAATTTGTTAAGTGTAAACTTCAGGAGCCAATAATAAAAAATATATAAATTGAAATTTAGAGATTTTTGTATTTTTAAGTTAGGCATCATATGAGGATGCTATGTTTTAAGTTTCACAAATTTTTGAGCATCAGATTAATTATAGCAAATTTTTGAACTTTTTCCCATAAAAAAGTTAATATAAAATAAAATACCCGTCCAAACTCAATTATTTTTAGAAACGTGTGTTCATCTCATCGAGATGCTTGTTTCGACTGTAAGCTCATAATATTTGGAGTTCAATCGGCCGCCGATCCAAGCTTGGAAGTTTAGATGATCTATAGCCGCTTGATCTTAATCCAAGGATCAAAATAACCTGGCACCTATTATTTAAATACCCTAAAAGCTATACCCTAATTATTCTATCCAGCCAAAACCTCCATTCATCGGTTCCTTTGGGCGCAAGAGTCGGCATGCATCCGCTTTTCTCTTCCTCGCATGACCTTTCTTTTTCATGAATGGAGTCGTGTAGTGAACCCTTCATGGTGGAGGTTCGCATCTCCCTTTGTTCGGTATATGAGCTACTGGCCTTATCTCCCTCCATTTGTTGTAAGGCCTTGGGCTGCTCAGCACCAATCCCCTCATCCCTCGTCGCCTACTCTTATGGGAGTTGCCGATTAGCTCGATCGATGAATCCAGTCCAGGCGACCTGTCATTTCCCCTGTTGAGATCTGATATGTGGGGATTTGATGCTCCTCCCTAGCTGATGTCCCACTTCAGTCAATCTTCCCTCACACCTCTAAGGTACCTCTATCTTGTTTTAATCTTGATTCTTTGGATTTAGTTTGATAGATCTCTCATGAAATGGTTGCTAACTCTGAAAATCTTGAATTTACTTATATTCGTCTTTTCAGTTCAAGAAAATCCTAATGCAAACTCAACTTTAATATGATTTATACCAACACAAGTTTATTGAATTTAGTAATGGCATGTTTTGGCTCTCCTTATGAAATCGAACTCCAAGACTCTATCTACTTTTGTCAATTTCATATGTAGCTTCTATAGTCTTATACGTATATCTTGATTATACATTATATGCTTGTGCATTAGTCATGATTCTAGGCTTTCACATATATGGAGAACTTAATATGAAGTTTATATATTGCAAAATGTAGTGTTTATTGGTGAGATAATATTTGGACGTATCCAATTTCTTATACATCTATTTTACTTTATATATATTGATTTGTGGTTAATATAATATTTCATATAGTTTATTATTAGGCACTAAGTCGATTATTTGCAAGTCATACTTGGCTCCATATCATACTGTACCTGGTGACGTAACTTTATTTGAAAATGTCTGTAAGTTGAAATTCTTAAGTATAACTCTAATGAATTAGGAACTTAAGCGATAGTCATTCTCTATGCTAATAGGGAGGGTCTATGAATATCAATCATGTTCTAATTGATGTTATTATTGAAAAGTCTTAGGAATATTAAAGTTATGATGCAACATTTTAATGTCCCAAGTTGTTATACTAAATAATAAAATAAGTTACATTAAATTGAGGGTTAAGTGCATGCTAAAATGAGAAAATATCTCAAATTTGTTAAAAACATGTAATTCCATTATTAATCTTAAGTCATGTTATTGCAAAATCTATACTATTAAGCATACCTTTATCTAAGCAAAACCCTATTTTTCCTTGGTATTATGAATAGATTTCTAAGGTTAAAGTTGTTAAATTGCTAGTTATAGAATCTTTGGTGCGGTGCCAGGAACATTAAGTACTTAGAACTTTCTTGAGTTCTATATTCATTTAATTATATTATTTTCTTGAACTATATGTACAGTGCGTACATCACTTGCATATATCTTAGCACCGTTAGTGATCGAATTGTATTTGAAAACCTTGTCATGAGGAGCTTCTTAGGAATCTAAACTTCACCTTAGGATCTTTTTCTTAAGATTAGGAATAGATACTAGGTTAGATTTCATTCATTGAATAAGTGATTTATTCAATAAATGGAAATTTGGTTTTATTAGTTTCTATAGTTTTACAACTTCATCCTGATTATTTTATCTTTCAACTTTAGATTAAGAATTGAATATTCATTTTATTAAGCTAGATTTTAATTAATAGAATTTGCATTAATCATCAGTTCACATTTAGACTAAATCTTGGATCTTAAACTTTACCTTTGGAGTATATAATTGAACCCAAATTTGTGGTGTTTAATTCATAATCCCTAGCTTAGTATATCTTGATCAGATCTTAGATTTGAACATTTAAATTCATCAATTAGGATGTGATGATTTATTATTTAACTTATAGTCGATTCTGATTGAATTAAATTATAACCTAATAAGTTCTAATTATCTTTAACTTATAAGGTCGTGTTTCTAAGTTGTATAACTTGGAATAGTTAGAATGGTTTAATAGATAACAAATGATGTCACCTTGTGTAGTAGAGTCCCTTGCTCACTTTGATTATTAGTGCTTCGCACATCTTGTATTTGAACCTTTTTCCTTGGGCGTAATAAGTGAACTCAAAATACTGATGAGTATTCTGAGTTAGTATTTGAATTTACATAAACATGATTTATAAACAGTACATTTAGTTCAGTAGAGTATGTCCTAGCTTAGTCTGCCTCCTCAGTTCAATTTTTTGTTATAGAATAGACTCGGACCTAGCTTTGTGGTTGGCTAGGATGGACACATATCTTATTATATAAGTTTGACTCGGACCTAGCTCTGATGTCTAGGATGGATACATGTTGAAATTTCTATTCAAATGCCCTGTATGGCCTATTTCTATTATGGTAATACTATGTCTAGGCATGCTTTTACTTTCAGTTTAGTTTCAATGCTTTAGCTTACTTTGCCACATGCTTTAGTGGCTCTTACTTTATAGTTTCTGCATACTTGTATAATTACTTTAGTTCATTTATTTTAGTTCAGTACCCATTCAGTATTTGTACATTTAGGATGCTAGTCTTATATTCAGTTCCTTATATTTCAGTACATATTTCTTTTATAACTAGTATTTATTCATGTGATCATAAGCATATTAGGCTGAGTCTTTTCATTTAGTACCATTATTACTTATACATATATGACTTCCCTTGCTATAACTTTAGATTTGAGGTATGTATTTTGCCTCAAATGTTGCTTAGTTATAAATGAATTATTTATAACTTCCTCTTACTTCTTTGTAACTTGTTGCACCTATTTATTTTGCTTATTTAGTAGTTTAAGTAAAATGGTGATATTTTAAACTCATGAAATTTTTAATAGCTTAAATTATACTTAAGCTTATTAAAGTCTAACCAGATTTTTTTTTCTTGGTTGTACCCTATCATATATGTACATATGGCAGATCATGATCATATGTCAGATCCCGCGCTTGAGTATTTATCTGCTAATAGATTAAAGTAAGGTGCGGCTCATTGAAGGAGCTATGCTTCAATCTTCTTGGCCCGCATTTATTTAAAATGTAATAAGTAAGTTTTTCTTATTCTTATTCTTCTGCATTTAAGTGTATTATATGTGAATGAACAAATATGGATTGTGTCTGGTTGCTACTTTTCTTATTCTTTTGTATTGCTATACTTTATACATGTTTCAGATAGATCTTGCTCATCTCATGATTAGTATTATGGATATATTTTTGTTTTAATATTTGTGGTAATAGTGACGACCACCTCTTAAACTTAGTTGATTAAGGGGCTACCGCCATAGTTATAGGGAAGCTATAGCCACTGAGTTTACTAAATTCTGATATTATTTGGAGAAATTAGGTTTTTGGACCTTTCCATAAATCTCCTAAATTATATAATTAAACCATATCTTGTTTTGGCCATAACTTGGCCAAATGATCTCAGAATTTAGTGATATTAGACTCTATGGAACCCTTAGATAATAAACAACATAAGTATAACAAAAAATCTATATTTCCCTAAGAAAAATTACTAATTTATCCCTAATGAGCAAGAACCCTAATTTGAGCTCATGAGACTTAATCCTTATCCAATTTTGGGTGTACATACTATTTATCTTTATATTAGACATTAAGTAACTATTTGGCATTAACAAATTTTAATTTGGAACCCTAAATCAAAAAGTTGTATTTTAGACCCTTAAGTAGGGGTACAATGGCATTTTGCCCAAAATTAGGTTTAAGTATTCTTAAGCCTTAAAAACCATAATTACTTAATAAATTTAGTAATATAAGTGATTTATAATCAATTTTAGATCATTTAAGCCTACTAAATCAAATTCCAAGTAAAACCCTAATCCTCCCTGGGTTAAGTTTTTTCCTTAAGCCTTAGGATTATTTTCCTTAAGGGTTTAGATGTAGACTTATGTAAGACTTCATTCATTAGGTAAATGGGTTACTCAGTGGATGAAACCTTGATTTCATTTGTTTCTAGATTTCATCCTTTATTATGATTATTTTTATTTAAACATTAACTTAAGATTAGAGATCCATCTTATTAAGCTTGACTTTATTTAATATGATAGCCTTAACATATAGAACATGAGAGTTGGGCTTAACCTTATACCCTTAGTCCTTATAACCTATTGAATTATGAGGTTAAACCCTAATATTTAGAGTTTAACTCTTAATCCCTCAATCTTAATTTGTGTTAATCAAGATTGGCTTGGGGTTAATTAAATCATTAATAGGATGTTTGATTTATTATTCAACTTATGTAAGAATCATTGAGTGAATTATATTAGAACTTGATTAGTTTTAATTTCTTTAAACTTTAAAGGATCATAGCATTGAGTTTATACTAGATAGTAGGATATTTGAGGTCTTGAGCTTGTATAATCTCAAATTAGTTAGAATAAATTAAATTAAAAAATAAGTGATATCGCAAATTTTTGTGTAGTGCTATTTATACATTATTTTGTATGCCTTACTTCCTTATTATGAGTATTTACATTGTGGCATTTTATGTGAGACATTGGATATTTAATGAGTATTATATGATAGATTTGAAATTGCGTAAGTCATGAACATAAGATGATTAGATGTATCAAATATGATCAGATAACTCAGTAAATAAGATAATTGTTTAGTGGAATTTGTTCTAGTTAAATTGCCTATGTAGTTTGGATATACAGTGCAATACAGTACCCAAGCATTAGTGTCTTGGATTATCTTAGTACATTGCCTAGGAATTAGTGTTCTGGATGATTCAGCTTAGTTTTTGTGGACATATTAATCTAGGCATTAGTGCCCTAGATGGTTCAATCATGGATTTGGCAGCTAGTTTAGCCAAATATTCTATTATGGCAGCTCTAATATAGGCACATGTCTAATAAAGAATATTTTTAGTCATTTCAGTTAGTTTTTAGTTACTTTCAGTTCATATTCAATATTTTTGAAGCATTTTAGTGTTTTATAGTATTTTAATGCATGTATAGTATTTAATATATTTTTAGCATTTCAGGTTTGGTTTTATATGCAAGCATATTAGGATGTTAGCTTTATTTAGTTCTATTATATTCACTTATTTAGAACTCAACATGAGTAGTATTGATCATATTTACTTATGATATTTCTTGTACTTAGTAGTTTCTACATATATATTGCTTAACATTTTTTGCAGCTTGAGTTGATGTATATTTCTTTACCTCACATTTTGTTTAAAGTTATAATTGATTGATTATAGCTTTTATCATTTTCCTTTGATGCTTTGTTGCTTATAAAATGCTTAGGATGTTTATGCTATCATAAATACAAATAATAATAGTCTAAAATATACTTAAACAATATGTCTAAGCAGTTTTCTCTTTTTTGGCTGGGGCCCTGGCATTGTGAAACTGACAGTGTCAATTTCTGAGCATTTTGTAGAGAAATTGCTTGAGGAGGAGCAGATTCAAGAGGAAGAGCTCCTTGGAGCTGAGGAGCCTTAGTCAGGTTGCCTTTTTATTTAGTGAGGATGAGTGCTCTTTTTTGCTTTCTTAGAATTTATTTTAAATATTGTAATAATACAAATACTCATTGTATTTTCCTTTACTGCATACTTTATTCTAAGCTGTATGTTTTCTATTTTATGCATTATGGTTCCATGGATGTAAATTTGATATTTTTTTCTTCCGCACTCTGATATTCATGTATGCACATTTAGTGAATAATATAGTTTTGTTTAGTGTGCATCCTTCCCTTATAAGTGGATTAAGGAAGAAAACCTAGTCTAATGATAAGTGAGGGATTTGTCCAGTGACGAGCACCTCTTAATTTTAGTTGGTTAAGGGGCAATCACCACACATGGACCAACGCTTCAACAACTATGCTGAGTAGTGGTGGGATCGTGCCTTCGACAAACTCGTCCAAGAGAGTAGACGCTTCCATCATGCTCCAAACTACCAGGACTTTGAAATCATGTTTTATGCAAAATTTTGTAAATTATTGCATTAGTTCCTTTTGTAGTAGCCTATTTATTGTAGCTTCTATCTTATTGTTGCTTTCTGAGTATCTTTCATATTGTACCTCTTACATCTTCTAAGTTTTAATGAGAATCTTTTCTATTTTCTTTAAAACCCTGAACCTGATACTCCTATTCCCTCAGTGGTTAAAGAAGCTGCTTCTACCACTTCATCTCTAACGGATGAAATGAGGAATCTAATGGAGATAATAAAATTGATGGAAGAAGCACAAACATGCACTCATGAGAGGATGGCTTCCTTTTGTACTCTACCTCAGCCATCTTCCACTCCATCACAACAATCTCCTACTCCACCTCAAACTACTACCCCAACTCCTCCATAAATTTCTATTATTACATAACCAGCTTCTAGTTCTATGGTGGATACCTTTATTCTAACCTTCTTACGTCTAAACTCTTTGATGTTCAATGGCTCAGCTTCCCATATTGAAGCCACCAACTGGTGGAAGGCAATTGAGAAAACCTTAGCCAGCATCAAGTGTATTGAGAGAAAATGCATTTGTCTCACCACCCATCTGTTTCAAGAGGAAACCGAATATTACTGGGGAAGTGAGCTGAAAGCTCGTTTCTCTGAAGTCTATGTGGATGATATTCCTTGGGAAGAGTTTGAGGAAGTATTTCATGATGAATTTATTCTTCCTTATGCCCAGACTATTATTGAGGACAAGTTCATGCAACTCACTTAAAGGAATTGATTTGTTCATGTGTAAGAGATAGAATTTAGAAAGCTATCCTGTTTTGCTTTTGACCTAGTTCGCACTGAGACGATTAGGTACAGTAGGTTCCTTAAGGGACTAAAGGACCCAATAAAAATCTACATGATGTCCCTGCATCATGATAACTTACCAAAGCTACTAGAATGAGCGAGGATGATCGAGCACAATCAAGGTCAGATGGAGCTTAAAAAGTGATTTTATCCTCAAACTTAAATATTAGAACCATTTAAGAGGAATCTTTCTTAGGGACCTAAAGCATACCAGCTCATCCGAAACCCAAACCAATAGGGAAAACTAGCTATTTGTTGTACTATACTGCATCCGTATGGTAACTGCTGCCACTCCGACGGTCGATGCTACATTTGTGGTAGGATTAATCACTGACATTGGGACTGCAGAGCAAACTGGACTGCGGATAGAGTGCGGATCAACTATCAACCCACTGTACAGAATCCTATATCCATAGACTCACAAGCTCCAATGCTTTCCTTAATGCCTCCTCCAGCTAGCATAAGTGCCCAAATTCAAAAGGGAGCACCTTCACCTGCTTAAAAGCAAGCGCATGTTAGAGCCGCTACTAAGGGCAAAGTAGCTGCCCAATCTTTAGCAGTACCCCGAATGTACGCTCTATCTTTTATTATTGCTCAAGATGACAACAATGTCATTACTGGTAGGTCCTATGTTTAACTTTTATATTTTGCCTTTCATTTCTCGTGCATTTGTTTCTGTGCTTTTTACTTTAAATTTCATTATTAGTAATTAAATTTTTATATTTTCTACTCTAGGAACCTTAGTTATTATAAATAAATTCTATGACACACTCTTCAATATAGGTGTTAGTCACTCTTTTGTATTCAAGAATTGTGGCCTCTGAAAACCTTTAACATTTCAGTTTGGGAAATGCCTTATGAGTGCAAATGTCATATGGTGCTGAAACGTGCGCAAATAAATTTTGTTTGGTAGACATCCCAATTAGTAACCAATTATTTTAATCTAAGCTTATTGTTATGCCGATCACAAACTTTGAAATAATTTTAGGCATGAATTGGTTAAGTAAATTTAACATCATAATAGATTGTCATTGAAATAAAATCTTGCTAAGGGTAGGAAAGAAACCTGAGGTTTGTATAAGCAAACTTGGCTAAGCTGCATCACTCATTAATGTGATCAATGCTGAGCGTCTCATTAGCATGGGTTGCGATGAAATTTTAGTAACCTTAATCGGCAAGGAAAAATAAGATGGAAAACTGGAAGATACCATTATTATTAGAGAGTTCCTGGATGTATTCCCTAAAGATATATTTGGACTACCTCCTTTGAGTGAAGTAGGGTTTTCTATTGAACTGATCCTCGGAACTCAACCAAAATCCAAAGCCCCTTATAGAATGTCACCTAAAGAATTGTAAGAGCTTCATGAGTTATTGCAAGAATTACTTAAAAAAGGTTTCGTTCTCCCTAGCATGTCTCCTTGGGGAGCTCCTGCTCTGTTCGTCAAAAAGAAGGATGGATCAATGCATATTTGTATTGATTATTGAGAGTTCAATAATGTGATAGTGAAGAACAAGTATCCTCTCCCTAGAATAAATGACTTGTTCGATCAGCTCACTGGAGTGAAAGTCTCCTTTAAGATAGACATGGATCGGGTTACTACCAGATTTGAGTCAAGGATGAAAATACTCCTAAGACTGCATTCATTACTCGTTAAGGACACTATGAGTTTCTAGTCATTTCTTTAGACTGACAAATGCTCCTTCTATTTTTGTGGACTTGATGTAGCGATTTCTAAAGCATACCTTGACAACTTCATTATATTTTTCATTGACAACAAGCTAATCTGCTCCAAGTTATTTGCTGAGTATGAGAAGCACCTATGTGTCATTCTTATGTTGTTAAGAGAGCATAAACAGTTTTCCTAGTTCTCAAAGAGCAAATTCTAGCTCAGTTCCATGGAATTTTTGGGTCACGTGATCGATACTGAAAGCATTAGGGTTGACCAGAAGAAAATCCAAGATGTTCAATAGTGGGTGAAATCTAAGTTTGTAATCGAGATCTATACTTTTCTGGGACTTACTGGATATTACAGAAGGTTTATTCTAAGATTTTCTCAAATTGCCACATTATTAACTCACCTAACTAGAAAAGAAGTTTCGTACATCTGAAGCATAGCTTGTGAGGAAGCTTTTTAGAAGTAGAAACAATTGCTGACATAAGCGCCAGTTTTAGTACTATCTCATGAGGGTTAAGATTTTCAAGTTTATACTGATGCCTCTAAGATAGGGACGGGGTTGTGTTCAGAAGCAAGATTGTTGATTATTAGCTTATGCCTCTAGACAACTTAAACTTAATGAAAGAAACTATCCTGTACATGATCTTGAACTCGCAGGATAGCTTTTACTCTTAAGATCTAGAGACACTACCTGTACAGAGTTAAGTGTGAGATATTTACTGATCACCAATGTTTGAAGTATATCTTCACCCAAAAAGAGCTTAAATATTATCAGCATAGATGCCTAGAGTTGATTTGTGAGTACAACTTGAAAATCTAGTATCATCTAGGTAAAGCTAACGTAGTAGCTGATGCCCATAGTCGTAAAACATCTTTTTCATCTCTCTAAAGCAACGAATCTTTAGTTAAAAAATTTGAAAGGTTGAATCTTGAACTGATCAAACCTGATGATTTTCGTATAGTGTTATCTTTTATTCAGTAAAAATTTTGTCTATGGTCAAGCATTGTTGAAGCTCAGAAAGAAGATGCTAGTTATTCCAATCCAGTTTCTGATATTACTAATGGGAAGAGATCCGAGTTACATCTTGATGCCGACAATGTGATCTTTTAGAAAAATAAGTTTTGAATTCCTAAAATCCTACAGTTGCATATACTGCCAGAAGCCCATAAATCTGACTACATTATCCACCCTGGTAGCTATAAGATGTATCAAGATTTAAGGAATTTGTTTTGGTGGTCTGGCATGAAGAGAGATATAGCTTTTTTTATTTAAAAGTGCCATTCATGTTCCCTAGTTAAGTTCGAGCATCAGAAGCCAAGTGGACTTCTCAAACCCTTAGATATCCCTGAATGGAAGTGGTCTGACATTTCCATAGCTTTCATAATGGGATTGTCAAAGAGTAGAGCGTGCTACAGCGAATACAAACTGAGAGCTCGGCGCAATTGTGCACCACTGTGGGACACAATGGACTTAGACTTAGCAAAATAGTTATAGACATCCTCTACCATGCGCCGCGGTGGGCTCAACCCTAGGGCTCGGTGTTACCACACATTGCGGCGGAACTCAACTTAGCATAACTCTTAAAGGTTGTCGCTACTGCATGCTATTGCGAGCTCAACCCAAGAGCTCAGCGCCACCGGGCGCTGCAGCAAACATAAATAGAGAGCTCAGCGCTACCGCGCACCGCAACGAAATGACAGGGCTAGCATTTAATCAAATGAAATTTAAGGTATCACCTACCGCATGCCCCAGCATGCCGCAGAGTGCCTAAGCAGTCACAACCCGAGAGCTTGGTGCTACCACGTACCGCAGTGCTACAAAAATTTAAAGCTATCCACTGCAACGTGCCATAGTTGCCCAACCCAAGCGGCGGGTGCTACGGTGCACCGTAGCTCCCATCGAATTTCTACCCAGGAACAAGTAGTTAATTCAGCATAGAGCAAGCCACAAATTCAAATCATTTTGCCTTCCCACAGCTGCATTAACTCCAAATACATTTAATCTTTTAATTTTAAAGAGGAATAACAGAATAATTTTTGAGCATGTCATTAAAGAAAATGAGTTGAAGGGTTGGACATAATTTATTCCAAAGGGCCTGGAGGTTGCATATAAAAAGCAAGAGAGAAAGACTTAGAGAGGGTTTCCACTTTGATATTCCTAGTTCCCAAATTTAGAAGCTATTTTAAGAGAGAAAAGAGAACCCTAACCAAGAAAGGAGAAGGTGATTATTAAAGAAGAAGTAGGAAAGATAACTTAAGGAGCTAAAAGGAAAGGAAGCTGGAGAGCAAGAGCAAATCCAAAGAATGCTAAGGGCTATTTATCTAAAACTCCACTTTATTTTCTTACTATAGAACCATGCAAAGGTTCATTTTCTTATACTTTATTCTCTGTGTATCATTTGTAATAGAAGGCTAAACCCTCCTTAGGGAGGGTTGGGCTGAATCATGTAATGAGTCATGGGTCGAATGGTGTTTGTACTAGTTTTCTTCAATAAATAAATTCTTTCTCATTTTAATTTAGATATGAATCTTGTTGAATGCATGTTGTGTGAATGAATGTTTTTTATTTGAAATTAAATATTAGAATAACGAGGAAAATATTAAGCCAAGTAGTCATGTCAAGCTTAGGGAAATGCACATTAAGGTCCTCGCCACGAATACATATTCGCTGCATGAGGGTTCTCGGTGAAAGCACCTTAAGATTGATATGATAGGTTGAACTTGGTAACTTAACCCTCTTAGAGCTCCATAACTCACCAATTAGCGTAAAGCTGGGAATATGTGCATTAGTACTTAGAGCCCAGTAACAAGCTCTTGAGCCTAATAGCACTTTTCCTTGAGCTCAGTCGAAAAGTTGATGCATGTGAGCCAAGAGCTACCAATTAAACTCTGTAGCTCAGCATAAGTTAAAAGAAGAAGAGGTAAAATTGTATGCTTATGGATGATTGCAACATAATCCATTTAGCTCAATAATTCACTTATATAGCTATATTGCAAGGGAAGCACATGATGCTGAGTATGTGGAATCAAGTTTATGTGATTGCTGAAATTAAAATTATTAATTTGATAACTTAGACATAAGGAATCATATTTAACTTATATTGATCATATAAGAGTCTATGTAGCAAGATTGAACCTTCTTGAGTTCATCTTATGCACTAGGCATGAAATAGTTGGAATTAGAGGACCAATCTAAGAAAAGTTATTATCACTTGATTATAATTTGCATGTCAACAGGTCTCATTAAAAGTTTATAAATACAAGTACTTACACCAGTCCCGTAACAAAAATACATGATAAAACCCCAACTCTCCCTTTTCTCAAATCATGTTTTTGAATTAAGATCTTTGTATTGTCAATTAGGAACCAACAAAAACCACAAAATACCATTAGTCTAAATATTATTAAAAGTAAATATACCTTAGTAACAGAACACTCCATCTCCTATGGATAATAAATCTCGAAACTTACCTTCCATTATTATTTTGGATCGCGTACACTTGCGTGCGAGCGCAGATGTGTATTTACAGTCTGTCAAGTTCTTGGCATCGTTGTCGAGGAACGGTTGTCTGTTTTGTATTAAGGATAATTAACAAGTAAATAGTGATTTAGAGTTATCTTCATTTTGCTTATAATTTTTACCTTTTTGTAATTATATTTGTTGTTAATTTTTAGCTTAGTTTTGTTAATTTAGTTATTTTTAATTTCATCTTCTGAATTGCTAAAATTGCATTACTATAATTATTCTTTCTAGCTAAGTATTTGAATTGCATGAGTAGGAGAGAAAACTTAAACAGTTTGTTTGATCCTAAAATTGAACACACATACCTTAAGGATAGAAGAGAACAAAACTTGATAAATAGAAATCAAATATAAATGGATAACATAGAAGTGAATCCTATAGGAGAACAACGGGGTTGGGCGTTAAGAGACTATGCACTGCCCACTGTTAAAGGTATCCTGCATGCCATAGTAAGATCAAATATTGAAGCTAATAATTTTGAAATAAAACCCCCCATGCTGAATATGGTTCAAAATAGCCAATTCAGGGGATTAGCCACTGAGGATCCTAATTCCCATATCTCCAACTTTTTGGAGATATGCAACACATTTAGATTTAACAGCATTTCTGACGATGCCATTTGACTCGGTCTATTCCCCTTTTCATTTAGAGATAGAGCCAAGAGTTGGCTTAGTTTATTACCTGACAGTTCAATTTGCATATAGGATGACATGGCTATGAAATTCCTGGCCAAATACTTCCCACCTGCAAAAATAGCCTGGTTACATATTGAGATAACCAACTTCAACCAATTTTAGGGAGAAACTGTATATGATAGTTGGGAAAGGTTCAAAGAGTGCCTGAGGCATTTTCGACATCATGGGTTTCCTCAGTGGATGCAAGTTCAAAAATTTTACAATGGATTGAATGCACCTACGAGGACACTCATTGATGCAGCTGCCGGAGGGTCACTAAGTAGTAAGACCCAAGAAGAAGCTTATGATCTCTTAGAAGAAATGGCGAATAATGCTTATCAATGGCCTACTGAGAGGCTCAATCCAAATAATAGAGAAGCAAATTAGATTCTAGCCCTGAAAAATGAAATAAATGCCTTGATCATAAAATAGGAAACATGAATATGAATAGTGTTAAAAAAATTTACTACGACTTGTGTGGGGAAAAACACGCCAACAAAAACTGCAACTTAAATAACCCCTTTGTACCTTCTAACACTGAACAAGTAAATTTCTTAAGGAACAACAATGCAAACCAAAATAACATGATGAATAACCCCTACTTAAACACTTATAATCCTGGATGGATGAATCATCCAAATTTTTCATGGGATACCAATAATAATAATGGAAATTTTAACGGGGATAATTCATCAAATAAACAAGGGTATAATTCTGGGCATAACCCTCAACCCCAAACTTCAAACCTAGAAAAAGCTCTTAATGTCTTCAGTACAACTCTGTTCATATGGTGGACTGAGATTACTATAACCCACCATGATGCCTCAATCTAATGGATTGAGGCATCCCTTAGGAACATTGAAGTTTAATTAGGCCATATCTCCCAACAGCTATCCACTCATCAACAGGGAGCCTTGCTTAGTTCAACAGAGGTGAATCCTAGGGAAACCGTTAGCGTTATGCACTCTAATATGATAGATGGTAACTTCCTTGATGATAAGTGTGAAACAAATTAAGCAAATTTGGGGGTTGAGATAGGAACTAGAAAATTTGAAAAGGAAAAGCTAATAGCAATAAAGTGCGAGGACCCCGGCAGACTTAACATCCTATGCATGATACATGGCGAAGTCCTTCTAGATTTATTGTGTGATCTTAGAGCTTCGGTCAACATCATGCCCTATTATATCTATAAACATATTAAAATAGGAGGGATGGAAAGCACCCCAATGATTTTAGAATTTTCTAATTTGGATTTATTAACCCCACTGGGAGTCGTTAAAAATGTAGATGTTGGCTTAGTAAGTTTCGCTGTCCGTACTGACTTCAATATTTATGAATGGGATAGATGGAATGAAAATTCCACTGTCATCTTTGGACGACCCTTCCTTGCTAGTACTACAGCTATTATTAATGTCATTAGAGGAGTAATGAGTATTATGGTGCATGGAAAAATATAAGAGATCGACTTAAAACCCACTCTTTTTAAGCAGAGAAATATGGAGAGAAAGTGGATAAGAAAATTTAGTAGATAACCTGAACATGATAAAATTGATCTAGAAAGTCTAAAATCAACTAAATTTTTATTTTATTGTAGCCAAAGCGCCTCATCTAGAGGGGAGGCTAAGGAGAAGATGGATAGAAAAAAGAAAACTATAAGGGGAAAGAGGAAGAAGAAGGGAATCTCTTTGCCCAAATTTGAATTAAGGATATGGGAGAAAATGACTAGTAAAGTCATGAGTTTGAGCACAATCTGTGTTAGTGCTCACTCATGCATTTCAAAATTTTGGAGAAGGAAACCCCAAACAATTTTATCCCATAAGATTTTAAACTTAAGCAAAAATTTTACAAGTCCCATGGCGCTATTGCGCGCTGCGGCGTGCCGCAGCGCATGAAGCACAGCTAGAGTAGCTATTAACTGCTTGGGATTTTCCAAGTAGTCAAAGTTGCTACAGCGCGCCTAGGGACTATGAAACTAACAAAAAGTGATGAAAAGATGCTCTTCTCACATCACAAAAAGCTGAATTCAATTCACATTTAAGGCATGACATTAAAACAACTTTGACCAACCTTAATCATACTTTGAATGAATGAACTGTGCTCTTCCAGAATTTTTTCTATAAGTATGAGAATATGGAGGAGGAATTTTTCACATTGCCTGAGCTTGGATTTTTTTTGCGCATTATTTTCAATACTCTCAAACCTCTCCCTTTAAGAAGATGGCCTCACAAAAGAAGAGTGTCACAAGAAAGGAAGAAGCCGCCTCCAATTCTGGAGGCACATTCAACAAAAAGTGCCTTTCTTCAGTGGAGGCCAAACAGAGATTATGCATGTTATGTCACAATGGAAGCTCATCCTCGAGAGGGAATTAAAACTCCCTATCCAGTTTACATTGGAAATATCCAAGTCCAGGAATGGCACAAGTTGGTCTATTTGCAGACCGATTCATATCCTTCCCTCGTACAAGAGGTCTATGCCAATGCGGTCAACACGATAGAGCGTAAGATTTTTTTGAGAGGGAAGGTGGTGACGTTTGGGCTCGAAAAGATTGAGGAGTTCTATGAGCTTTGGGCAGTAGAGGAGTGACCCTACTAGGTCCTTATTAGTTATGAATATGATCCTGCAGTAATTGTGAGCGCCTTCACCCACGACGATGTGGGCTGGAGAGGGAATTTGGCCAACATTCCATGAGCCTTTTTTAAGGGACTCGTGCAATGCTTGGCATGTTCTCATTTCCAGCATCATAATGCGATCTGGGCATCTTAGTGAAGTGACTAGGTCACGGGCACTGCTCATATGTGCCATTGAACGATCTGGAGATACCTATGTTTTTTCAGGATAATTTTTGAGCAGCTTTGGAACGCCCTGACCGAGTCCTGTGCCACACTTGCTTTTGGGTCACTCATTTCTGAGATATGCCTTGCCCTAGGGGTCAAGGTATCATCTAGTGATGTAGTTATCCCTCCCCGTGTTCCTCTTACCCATAAAAACTTAAATGCTCATTTTTAAGAGGATAAGAGGAGCAAGAAGACAAAAGGGGAGGAAGGAGAAGCTTCATCTTCTGCTAGTCAAACTTCATCTAAAAATCTATTAAAAGGAATGGAGCAATTGCACACCTATCAAGTGCAAATGAGAAAATCCATGGCAGTAGACATGATGTTCTGCAAGGCCGAATTGTCCTGTCAGCGCCAATTCCAAACTGACTTCCATGCAACTCTAGGGACCATGATCTCAAAATGAAGCTTACATGGAGGGCGGGGCAATGCTGTCCTGTCGTAACCCCCAGCTGGTGACCCCGTTCCGGACACTCTATGGCCGGAGGACTGTGAGTACGAAGATGACGACAATGAGGATGAAGAGGACGAGGATGAAGAATGATAAGGTTACAGTAGTTTTTTCTATTTTTGTATTTTCATTTTGTTAATTTTCTTTTTATCCTTATTTAGGTACTTTTTAATTTTATTTTAATGAATCTTGGAATTTAACTATCCCCACAATGATGTTGTAGAAAATTGAATTGTGTACATCATAATTTTTCTAAAAATTTAAATGCTATGGATTCAAAATTAAATCAACTTATGAAATATTATGTCTCAACAATTTGCTTAAATAACTTGGGATTAAACTTAAATGTCAGCCTTAAGACCTTCCAAACCAAGTGTTCTTCCAAGAAGAAAAAATTTACTTTAAGTCTCCAACAAATTAAAAGAAATGATGCTAAGAATCTAACGTAGGGGTGGGGGACCTAAGGAACTTGATGAAAGAATGGCAAGAAAAGGGTGAACCTAAGAGTGTACTAGGCTTCTATAAGATTTCATGATCATAATGAATTGGGATGGGGATGAAAAAAAATGTCTCTCCCTTGAGCTGAACAAAAAAATAAAAATTAGGGATAAAGAAAAATATCTCTCGCATACATAATAACTAAGAAAAATAGGATGAAGAAAAATATCTCTCTTGATTATTAAATTGTTCATTGTGATTTATAAGAAGAAATACATATAGCACATAAATCTAATTCACTCATTCTGGCCTATCCAAGTTATGAATTCCTAGAAATCCCCCCCTTGTAATCAAGAAGCAAGCATCATACATTAAGGAAAATGGGACTAGAAAAGTAAATAATTAAAAGAACATGAGTTTGGAATTTATTAGAAGCTGAAATTTTCTAAATCACACTATTAAGCAAACCATGAAATGATAAAATGCATCACACTGTATTCATAATTGAATTCCATACCTATAAAAATCTAAAAAATCATTTTTCAGCTTACTCGAGGATAAGAAAGCGCTTAAGTGTGTGGGTGTAATACATCCAAGATTTATAGTTAAATAAAAGAATATATACAAACATTTTTAAGCTAGAATGGTATACTTTGATGGGTCTCTCACTGATTTTATGTAAGAAAGAGGAGCTAAGCTAAATCTGGGCAAAACAAAAAATCAGGAAGAAAACCGCTATCGTGCGCCATAGCGCGCCTAAGTGGTCTCATCTCGAGAGCTCAGCACTACTGCACGCCACATCAGGACTCACTGGACCTAGACTCAGCAAAACAATCCAGAACATCCACTACAATGCGCCACAACAGTCTCAACCCGAGGGCTCGGCGCTACTGAGCGTTGAGGTAGAACTCATAAAGGTCCTCGCTACCACGTGCTGTAGTGGGCTCAACCCAAGAGCTCGGTGCCACCACACATTGCATCAAACACAAACTGAGAGCTCGATGATACCTGCGAACTGCAGAAGAATGGCAGGGCCAACATTTAATGAAAAGAAATTGAAGGCATCTGCTATCGTGCACCCAAGAGTGCCACAACGCGCCTAAGCAGTCACAACCCTAGAGCTTGGCGCTACCGTGCACCGTAGTGCTATAGAAATTCCTTACTATCTCTTACAGTGCACCATAGTAACCCAACCCGAGAGGCAGGTGCTACAGCGCATCATAGCGCCCATCGAATTTCCACTCAGGAATAAGCATTTAATTCAGCATCGGGAAGGCCACAAATTCAAATCATTTTGCCTTCCCATAGCTGCCTTAACTCCAAATCCATTTAATCTTTGCATTTTTAAGAGGAATAATAGAATAATTTATGAGCATTCCATTAAGGAAAAGGAGTTGAAGGGTTGGATAGAATTTATTCTAACGGGGCTGGTGGCTGCACTATAAAAGCAAGAGAGAAAGGCTTAGAGAGGGTTCCCCTCTTTAATATTCCTAGTTCCCAAATTCAGAAGCTGTTGTGAGAGAGAAAGTAGAACCGTAACTAAGGAAGGAGAATGTGACCATCAAAGGAGAAGTAGGAAAGATGACTCAAGGAGCTAATAGGAAAGGAAGCTGGAGAGCAAGAAGAAATTTGGTGAACGCTAACGGATGTTCCTAGTATTTCTCTAAAGCTCCTCTTTGCTTTTTTACTATAGAACCATGCAAAGGTTCATTTCCTTATACTTTATTCTCTATGTAACTTTGTAATGGAAAGCTAAACCCTCCTTGGGGAGCGTTGGCCTCAATCATATCATGAGTCATGGGACGAATGGTGTTTGTACTAGTTTTCTTTAATAAATAAATTCTTTATTATTTTAATTTAGATATGAATCTTGTTGAATGCATGCTATATGGATGAATGTTTTTTTATTTAAAATTAAATGTTTGAAAAATGAGGAAAATATTAAGCCAACTAGTCATGTCAAGCTTAGGGAAATGCACATAAAGGTCCTTTTCACGAATACAAATTTCGTGCGCGAGGATTCTTGGTGTAAGCACCTTAAGATTGATATGATAGGTTGAACTTGGTAACTTAACCCTCTTCAAGCTCCATAGCTCACCAATGGGCGTAAAGCTAGGAATATGTGCATTAGTGCTTAGAGCCAGTGATAATCTCTTAAGCCTAATAGCACTTTTCTTTGAGCTTAGTCGAGAGGTTGATGCATGTGAGCTAAGAGCCACCAATTAAGCTCTGTAGCTCATCATAAGTTAAAGGAGGAAGAGGAATAGTTTTATGCTTGTGGATGATTGTGTTATAATCTATTAGCTCAATAATTCACTTCCTTACCTAAATTGCAGGGGAAGCACATGATGTTGATTGTGTGGAATTAAGTTTATGTGATTGTTGAAATTAAAAATTTTAGGTTGATAACTTAGACATAAGGAATTATATTTAACTTTTATCGATCACATAAGGGTCTATATGCCAAGATTGAACCTTCTTGAGTTCATCTTGTGCACTAAGAATGAAATAGTTAGAATTAGAGGACCAAATTAAAGAACGCTATTATCACTTGATTATAATTTGCATGTGAATAGGTCTCATTAAAAATTGATAAATATTAGTACTTGCACAAGTCCTGTAACAAAATTATATGATAAAAACCCAACTCTCCCTTCTTCTCAAATCATATTTTCGAATTAAAATATTTGTATTGTCAATTAGGAACCATCAAAAACCACAAAATACCATTAGTCTAAGCATTATTATAAGTAAATATATCTTAGTAACAGAACACTCTGTTCCCTGTGGATGATAAATCTTAGAACTTACCTTTCATTATTACTTTGGACCACGTACACGTGCATGCGAGTGCAGACATGTATTTATAGTCTATCACCAGTCGTCAAGCTTTAGTGCATAGGACAAGTGCGTATGTTTATCGCCCAAGTGGGTGGCACTGTGCGGTTTGAGCATCTAGACCGTATGTTCGCCTAAGTTTCAGCTTCAGTGTGATTAATTGCTGGATGAAAGATTTAATTATCATTAATCATTGTAACAATAATTTTAATTATACAAATTTCATTCAATCATAAATTTAATTATACTCATTCAAAATCTATATAATTATATATCATTTTGATTAATTTAATGAGACAAGCACATTGGTATAATTTAATTTAGGATTTGAACCCTAAATTTTATAATCACTTTTTAACCAAAATTAGGAGTCCCTGAAACCCTAAAAATCCTACGTTGTCCGATTTTGACCTAGTTAGTGTCATTCTTCTCCTTATACTATAAGAATTGCATATTTGCTAATATCATTTCATTTGCACAATAATTGGAAATTTTAGGTATTTGTCTCCTTATTTAGTGTAATTTTGTAATTTCTAAATTTTAAATATTGTTTATTTTAGACTTTTAAACCCTAAGACAACAAACATGTTTCATTTAATTTACTTCCCTTGTCATTTCAATTATATATTTGGAACTGGAATTATCATAGCTTAGATTGCTTGTGTACTTAGTAAAATCATTGATTCAACCCTCAACTTTTGGAGAGATATTGTAAGATTGATTTCTTAACCTTAGTTTGCTTGTGATCTGAAGAGTTAGAAAATACTCCCATTTATATTAGTTAACCTTAGCACATGTTTGATTGTAAGATATGAACATATTATGACTAGCTCACAATAATTAGAATGAAATTTTGCACATATTCCCCTTAGCTCTTAATCTTTATATAAGCTCTCTATAGTAATTGAATTAGAAGTCTCATAGCTCCCTAATGTGATTTAGTTATCCTATAAACTTCCATAACCAACATCCTTTAGTGAACTAGAGATTGTAGCTTTTAACCCTTCCTCATCTATGCATTTAAACCTCTCCTAATATTAGATCTTAGCTAGTTTAGTGATTGATTAGGATAGATCCTTTCAATTGCAAGTTAGTTAGATGAATTTAGTAGTAAGCCCTTAACTTTCAATCCCTTAAGTATAGTAATTCATTAGCCTTACCTTCCTCCATTAGTTTCTAAAACCTTGAGTCTAGTATCTATTACTAATTATGTGGTTTAGGATTAGTGTATGATTGGCCTCAATTTACATTAATATATTTATAAGTTATTTTGCCATTTCATAAGCTTAAATCAAATTACTTCTTCTAAACTCAAACTACTTATAGTATTATTTATAATTGACTTGAGATCAATATCACGAAGTCAATTGGGGGCTTGATTAGCTCCAATCATTAAGTTAAATCATTAAGTTAAATCATTAAGTTAAATCATTAAAATTAGATAATAATGGATATCACATAGTTTACAATTACTTGAATTCCTTGAATACAAGCTTTGCTTTGAGACTGCAACCTTAAGCATTTATACAAGATATTGTGCATAAATAAAATATTCATAATAAAACATAATAGTGTTTCTTGGTGATGGCCAAGGACCAGCTTATGGGGGGATATAAGGAGACCTCACAAATTTTAGAGGAGAAATGTGAGTGTTTATTTTCTATGATACCCCGTTATCCTTACTAGGTAGGTAGACATGCTTATCTCCTCGCTCGTTTTATAAATTTGCCTACATAATAAAAAACTTAAAATAACTTAAGCAAATTACATATTTTGGGCCATCACAAACTTATTAATTGTGAGAACTCACCATATGCCTTGAGCTATGCTTACTTTTCATAGTCTTTGACTATGCCTTCTTAGCCCAAGAAGCTAAGTTTCTTCTTACTTTACTTACTTCACACTTTCATTTGTTGTACTGTGCTTTACTCACTTACAGTTTCTTATTCATGTGGTGTATGTTGCTTTACTTACTTTTCCTACTTCACTATTTTATTTTCCTTTTCTTAGCATAATATTCATTGAACATATTCATATTTTTATTTCTTTATTTCATATGCACATTTTGTTGGAGGTAAATCTCAGCCACCAAGCACACACAATCTGCAGCAAAAGCAAGAATGTGAGCACTTCATATTCGAAGGGTGAGGATGCATTGACGGTTACCAAGCAATCTAAAAATCACAAAACCATAAGAGTAGCATCACAGCAAGTGCATGTAAGTTCACAGCACACAAAATTATCCAAACACCACAGAAAATCCACTCAAATAACTTGAAGGTTATAGAGTTACAAAGAACTTGTCACCTTAGCACAAATGCTCAAGATCTTACTCTAATATAAAGAGGAGAGGAAGCAGCCGCCACTTGGAGTCTCTCATCCAGCATGCATGGGCTAACTTGCACTGCAGCTCCCTTAGGGTTCAACTTTGGGATTTACTCCTCTCAGCAGCTTCCAGCCTCTAATCTGAAATTCCAACCGTGTAATATCATCCCAACCTTTTAGCTTAAGTACCCAGCTACATTTCAAACTTTAAGAGGTTCAAAATACCCTCAGATTTTCTTAGGGCGTAACCTGGATCGAAGTAGATTTTTGCCATGCGCTACGACGCACCGTAGCGACCGCATCTCGGGTTCAGCCAGCTACGGCACGTGGTAGAGCCTACATATCGGGTTGAGCCGCTGCGGTGCGCAGTAGCGCTCGCGTATCGGGTTGGACCCGCTGCGGCGCATTGTATTGCTGATTTCCACTGCAGTGCCGATTTCCACTGCGGTGCACTGCAGCACTTAATTCTCTGTTGTTGATCGCTGAGGTACACAGTTGCGCCTCCGTCTCGGGTTGGGACCGCATGCGGTGCACCATGGAGCGCGCAGCACCTGTGTTGTTCCTGGATACGAAAAGGTCTTTGCAACATAACAATCTCCCACTTGGAGACCTATAGGAAATCTCCCCCTCTTCCTCTATCGATCCTTCACTGTCTTCTTCTGTGTTTGTCAAGAAATATGGTGTGGCTCACCTCGCTCTCTCTTCATGTACTGAGGCCAATTGATGCTGCACATAGCATCAGCTTTTCCACTATTACTGCTTTAGTAGGCATATCAATTGGATTCTTAGAAATATGGATCTTCTCTAATTCAAGTTGTCCTTCTTCCAATAGTGTCCGAATGAAATGGTAACTGAGTTGAATGTGCTTTATCCTGGCATGAAAGGCTATATTATCTGCCAGATAAATAGCACTCATACTATCACTATAGAGCCTCCTATCCTTCTGCTCCTTGCCCAATTATTCCATGAAACCCTTTAACCATATCGTCTCCTTGCTTGCCTCCATGATGGCAACGTATTCTGCCTCCGTGGTAGATAGCGACACGATGTTTTGTAGCCTAGATATCTAGCTCACTGCTGCAATTCCCAATGTATAAACATAACTATAATGCTTCTCCTGCTATCAACATCTCTTACAAGATCTAAATCTACATAGCTCTATAAGATAATGTCAGATATCCCAAAGCATAAGCCGTTGCCCATTGTACCTTTCAGATACCTTAGGATCCACTTGACTGCATCCCAACAGTGATTCCCTAGGTTATCCATGAGCCTGCTAACCACTCCCATTGCATGGGAAATTTTTGATCTTGTGCAGAACATTGCATTCATCAGGCCCCAACTAGTGAAGCATAAGGAACCTTTAGCATATGCTCCTTCTCTTCTTCAGACTTTAGCATCTATTCTTTTGAGAAGCTGAAGTGACTTTCTAGGGGAGTGCCTACTAGTTTTGCTTCACTCATGTTGAATATTTTCAGCACCTTTTCAACATATTCTTTCTGTAATAGCTTCAGAATTCCTGCACTTCTCCCTATTGATTCTAATTCCAAGAATCTACTTGGCCGGCCCCAAGTCCTTCATGTCAAACTTCTTTGACATCATTTCTTTCATCATCCTTATCTTCTCCATGCCCATTCCTGTAATCAACATATAATTCACATACAATAATAGAATGATATAGGAAGACTTATACTGCTTTATGTAATAGCAGTGATCCACCTAGCATCTCTTGTACCTTGATTCTGATATGAACCTGTCAAACCTTTTGTACCATTTCCTTAGTGCCTGTTTCAATTCATAGAGGCTCTTCCTGAGCTTGCACACTAGCTCAGACTTTCCCTTTTCATGAGCCTTGTACCCTTCAGGCTGCTGTATGTATAGCTCATCTTCTGGTTCTCCATGAAAGAATGTAGTTTTAACATCCATTTGCTCTAGATGTAAATCCTCAACTACAATAATATTCAGTACAACCCTGATGGTTGTCATCTTCATAACTAGGGCAAATATCTCATTGTAGTTGACCTAATGCCTTTGCTGGAATCCCTTTACTACAAGTCTTGCCTTGTAGCATTTGCTCCGATTTGGTTCTTCCTTCACCCTGTAAACTCACTTGTTCTGAAGGGCCTTCTTCCCAGCTGGTAAGGGCACCAACTCCCATGTCCCATTTACCATGAGTGATGCAATTTCATCATTCATGGTAGCCTCCCACTTGATTGAATCTTCAACTTAAAGTGCCTCTTCTAAGATTTCCAATTTACCACTATCTGTTAGTAACAGATAAAATAAGGAAGGAGTATACCTCTATGGTGGTCTAGAGACACTTGCGGATCTTCTTAACATGGGTGTTTGTAGTTCAACATTAACACCCTCCTGAGCTTCTTTGTGTTCTACAACATCTATCTCAATGATGTCATCAATCTCTGTGAGCCAGGGTTGTCCATTTGAAGCATCCTTAGAATATGTCTTGACTCTAATACAATCCTTATAAATTTAATTTTCATTGAAAGTGACATCCCTACTTCTAATTACTTTCTAGTTCTGATTGTCCCATAATCTGTAACCAAACTCACTTGCACCATATCCAATAATTGTGCACTTAATCGCCTTGACGTCAAGTTTGCTCCTAGATCCTACTTCAATATGCACATAGGATGAGCAACCAAATACCTTGAGGTGGCTCAGTTTCACCTCCATTCTGCTCCAAGCTTCCTCAAAAATCCTTTTATTCAAGGGTACGAAAGGTCCCCTATTATTAGATACATAGCTGTGTTAATGGCTTCAGCCCAGAACTACTTTGGGAGACCTGCATGCAATCTCATGCTCCTAGCTCTTTTTGTGATTGTTCTATTCATCCATTCTACAGAATTTAATTATAAATTAGTATATGTGATATCCAACTGCACTGTAATTAAATTTTAGTCAATCTTAAAATGTACTTAGACTCTTTAGTCTAACCATTTATTTTTTGTTTTTTGGTTGTGCCCTATCATTTCTTATAAACCAAAAATACAGTAAATCAAGAGCATTTTCTGCATAGCGGAGTTGGACCTAGTGCAGGTCATTAGTAGATTGAATATATTCTGCTTCCGCAAACCTTTGTTTTACTTTTTAACTGAGATGAGAGTATTTACTCAGAAAATTAAGTTAAGAAAATATTCACTTATCCAAGGAAAACAACACTATAAAAGATAAAATATTTAAGAATATCACAATAACATTGTAAACATATTACTAATCCAATAATTGATCTAAATTTAACTTAAACCTTAAATCGACTCTCAGATGATAGACCAATAGTCAGATCTAAAATATTGTACTAGGTTGTTCTTCCAGTACTGGGAAGAAGATCATATGAATGGTTTAATGTACGGTCATTTGTATGTTGGAGTATCGCAAGCTGGAGGTGACGTCCTGAACAAGATTCTGAAGTACTGTGTGTTCTGAGGCGATTGCATTCCAAAGTTGGCAAGGGAATGGCTATCCCAGGTCACGGAGACCTTTGAAGCAATCAAATTCCTCGATCACGTTTGCTTCAAAGTCTTGGACCAATTCTTCAACAACTATGCCGAGGAGTCGTGGGTCGTGCCTTCAACAGACTCATTCGAGAGTGTAGATGCCTCCATCATGCCCTAATCTATCAGGAATTTAAAATCATGCTATATGTAAGGTTTTGTAGATGATTGTACTAGCTTCCTTTTTGTAGTAGCTTCTTTATTATAGCATCTATCTTATTATTATTTTCCTAATATCCTTCATATTATATCATCCTAAATCTTATAAGCTTTAATGAGAATATTTTTCATTTTCTATGTTTTTGAATTGTACCTCCCTTTGTATTCTTAGAATGAATCCTGATTCGGATACTCTTACTCCGTCTATGGAAATGAAGTTGCTTCTACCACTCCATCTCAAGCTAAAGAGATTAGGAACCTGATGGAGATGATGAAAGTGATGATTGAAGCACAGACACAGGCCACTGAGAGAATGGCTTCATTTTCTACTCCATCTCAGTAATGGAGACCAGGTGCTCACTATATTAGACCGTATCCCTATGGTAAATGTTACCACTCTGGTGGTCAATGCTACATCTGTGGCAGAACCAATTGTCATCATTGGGACTGCAGGGTAAACTGAAATATGGACAAAGTGCGAATCAACCGCCAATCTACTGTTTAAAATCTTATTCCCACCAACTCCTAGGCTCTAGCTCATACTTTCATGCCTCCTTCCGCTAGTGGAAGTGCCCAAGGCCATAAAGGAGAACCTCCATCTGCTCAGAAGCAAGGGCAATCTAGTAGAGTTACCAAGGGCAAGTTTGTTGCCCAATCTAATGATGTACCTTGAGTGTATGCTTTATATCCAACTGTTTCTTTATTATGCTTTTGATTTCTCGTGCATTTATTTTTCACATTTCCTGCTTTAAGTTGCATTAGCTATAATTAGAGTTTTATTTTCTCTACTATAGGAACTCTTATTATTAAAAATCAATTATGTGACACACTCTTTGATATGGGTGCTAGTCACTCTTTCTTATCTGAGAACTGTGCTACTTCTCTTAACCTTCAATATTTTAGCCTAAGTAATGCCTTGCAAGTGAAGATGCCATCGGGTGATAAAATGTGCACTAGCAAGTTCTGTTTGGCAAATATCTCAATAAGTAATCAATTCTTTCAATCTAAACTTATTGTTATGTCAATCACAAATCGACATAATCTTAAGTATGGATTGTCTTAGTAAGTTTAATACCGTAATAAACTATTTTTAAAACAAAGTTTTGCTCAAGGTAGGAAAGAAACATGAAGTCTTTATCGGCAAACATAGCTTAACTACATCACTAATTAATGCAATTGAATCCAAGCGTCTCATTAGTAATGTTACTATGCAATCATAGTAACCTTAATTTGTGAGGATAGGCAAGATACAAATCTGGAAGATATCGACATCGTTAGAGAGTTCCTGGATGTGTTCCCTAAAGACTTTCCTGGACTACCTACTTTGCGTAAGGTAGGGTTTACTATAGAACTAGTCCATGGTACTCAACATAAATCAAGGCACCCAAAGAATTACAAGAGATTCATGAGAAGCTGCAAGAATTACTTGAAAAAAGTTTTGTTCGCCCTAGCATGTCTCCTTGGGGAGCTCCATTCTATTCTTCAAAAAGAAAGATGCATCGAGGAGAATATGTATTGGTTATCATAAGCTTAATAAGGTAGCGATGAAGAACAAGTATCCTCTTCCTAAAATAGATGACTTATTCGATCAGCTCACCATGGCTAAAATTTTCTCCAAGATTGACTTGAGATCAGGGTATTATCAGATTTGAGTTAAGGATGAAGATATTTCCAAGACTGTATTCAGGACCTATAATGGACATTTTGAGTTCATAGTCATATCTCTTGGACTGAAGAAAGCTTGTTTTATCTTCATGGACCTGATGCAGCATATTCTTAAGTTGTATCTCAATGAGTTCATCACTATTTTCATTAATGACATCCTAATCAATTCTAAGTCAACTGTTAAGCATAAAGAGCATCTGTGTGCCTTTCTTGAGCTACTGAGAGAGAATAAATTGTTCACCAAGTTTTTGAAGTGCAAATTTTTGCTCAATTCTATGGCATTTCTAGGACACGTGATTGATGCTGAACATCAGAAGCTTGGAGGACTTCTTCATCATCTGGTGATTCTTGAATGGAAGTGGTTTTATATTTCTATGGACTTCATTATGAGTTTACCAAAATCAAGGCCTGGTGCTGATTCAATTTTGGTTATTGTCGATCAACTGACCAAATCGGCACATTTTATTCCTATGCATCACACCGATTCTATAGAAATATTGGCAAAGCAGTATATCAAGGAAATTATCAAGCTTCATGGGATTCTGAGGTCTATTGTATATGATTGTGATAGTCGATTTACTTCTATATTCTGGCAAGCAGTGCATCAAGACTTGGGGACTACCTTAGCCATGAACAGTGCTTTTCACCCTCAAACAGATGGTCAAACTGAACAAGTTAATCAAATTCTTTAAGATCTTTTCACCTATGTATTATGGATTTTGGAGGTTTTTGGGCAGATCATATTTCCTTAGTTGAATTCGTTTATAATAATAGTTTCCAATCAAGTATTGACAAGGCTCTGTATATGAAGCTTTGTATGGTAGAAAGTGCAGTACTCCCTTATCTTCGTAAGAAATAGGAAGTGTTCAACTGTATGGTTCAAATTTAGTAGAAGAAACAAATAGAAAAGTGCAACTAATCCAGTAGAGAATCAAAGTAGTTTAAGATCACCAGAGTAAATATCACGATGCCCATCATCATTATCAGGAGTTCAATGTTGAATATTTTGCGTATCTCAAAGTTAGTCTAATGAAAAGGGAATTTTGTTTCGATGTAGCTGAGAAGCTCTGTACTCGCTATGTCGAACCATTTGATGTAATAGAGAAAATTGTTCTGCAGCCAATATATTGAAACTTCCTGAATATTTCTCTGTAGTCCACAATGTGTTCCATATCTCCTCACTGCAAAAATTCCTTTATAACTCATCCCACTTAATTCAGCTTCCAACAGTATCTTTCCAGCTGGACCTTTCATATATGGAAGAACCTATCAGGATCTTAGCTCGTTATCAAAAGCAGCAAAGAAATTGTTCAATCCCTTTGGTGAAGGCTTATTGGAGGAATCACTCTATTGTAGAATCTACTTGGGAAAAAGAGGATGATATGCAATAGAAATATCCAAATAGCTTGTAACGTCCATGTATCTTTAAAATTCTAAATTTCAGTTCTTAATATTTCTATGCTTCCTCTTTCCCTTCTTAGCAATGATATCAAGGACGACATTATTCTTAAGTTGGGCTGTCTGTAACAACCCTAGGTTGTTACTTAGCTTAATCTTAGTTTAATGACAGCCTAATTATCATTTTATTGAGTTCATCTAGTCATTAGAACCAATCCTTGAAATTTTGGAGCGATTTAAAGCTCAATCAAATAATTAAAATATTTTAATATATTTAATTAATTAGAAAATTGAGATATTTAAATAGACCTCAAAATCAAAATCTGACTTCGCCATTGCGATCTTCACCCCTAAATTAGCTAGGGGTGATGTTTTGGACATTTTTAGAAGTCGTCGTATTTTCACGAATATTTTAATATAATTAAAATACCTCGAAAAATAGAATAATTGAATAATTATCATAATCATATCCGACTTTGCCATTGAATTCCTCACCCCCCAATTAGTTAAGGGTGAATTTTTAGGAATTTTTGAAGCGCGTTTATTAAATCTGAATTTTTAATAAATTAAAAAATTATTAATGAATGATTCTTTATTCGTTTAAATCCAATTCTCATCTCTCTCTCCTCTGGCTAGCTCTTTTCCCTAATTCGGTGCCTCCATACCCTGCATTTGGTGCCCCCTTATTTTCTCCTAGCCACAAGCAAGGAAGGCCCTTTCCCTCCAATCTTCTCCTCCATGCTGATGGGAGAGCCCCATCCTCTTCTCCTTCTCCTTTAAAGGCAGCTCTCAGCCCTCCCTACATCCTTTATTTTCAAGCTAAAGCTTCATCCTCCTTAGAAAACCTCAGCCTCTTCTTCATTTTGCTGGTAGCTAAAGAAGAAGAAGCAGCTTCTCCTACCAAGATCCTGCAGAGATCTGAGTTCTCTTCTTTTGTTTCCAAGGCTAAGGTACCCATTTGTTATACTCTTCCTTGTGCTTTTCTCTTCATTTTATTTAGCAAAGTGTTGTGAATGATATTTTCATTAGCTATGAAATCTGTGTAATTGTTGTGCCTCAGTCAGACTCAAATGAGTCCGATTGAAGCTCATTCCTCCAATGAAAATGCTGTTAAAAACTGAATGGTTTCTATATACCCATAGCTAGGGCTTTATTTTATGATCATTAGAATAATCTATTCATACCAATTTTGGTATCAATGAAAAAGTCTTAGAAATGCCTTTCTATTGGTATATGGAACAACACATGACGTGCCCAAAATTGGGAGTATTTGAGTGCAAAATGAGGCTATCAAGGCCAGGGAGCGCTTTTGCGCCCGAGTCTCGGGTTGAATCCGTCATAGTGCACCGTAGTGCGCTACGATGCGCCATATTACCTGGCTCTCAGCCAGGGAGCACCATAGCGCACCGTAGCATCCAGCTCTCAGGAACTATGGGGCCGTAGCACTCCGCAGTGCCTGAAAGCGCTGTTGCACGCCACAACGTTGAAATCCGCCAAAGTTCCTGAAAGCACTGCGGCACGCCCCAACATTGAAATCCACCGTAGCATTCCACAGCATGCCATAGCATCTGGCTTTCAGCCAGACGGCGCTCCAGCGCGCCGTAAACCCTATAAATGTCCGAAAGTGCCCGGAACTGTCCGAAATTTCCCAGATTTATGATTTTTTGCATTCTAATGACTCTAGAACCCTAATGGGGTGAAAGTATATCAAAATTGAACCTGAATTTAGTAAAATTAAGCATTGTATGAATGTGTATGTGAATTTCAATGGGAAATCCCCCATTTTGCCATGAATAGCTTGCTCTAAATCTCTTAAGGAATCACTTGAATATCTTGGGCCAAGTAGAAATGCTAGAATCTTTGATTGCTTGTATGACCAAGTAGAACATAATAATCGAAGTGTATGGAATTTAATTGCTTTACATTTGTATTTAAGTGCTAATCCCTTTTGTGTGGAATTTAAGATTTGATTATGCTTAATTACTCATTATTTTAATCAATGTTATGTTTATGTATGTTAGAGAACTTTAACGTTGATTTGGACACCCTAATTTATTTAAGTTGATATTAAAATATATTTGAACCTAAGAATCTTAAGAACTTAATTGAGTAATTGATACTTAATCTAAATATGAAATTTACCATCAATAACACACCAGTAATGCTTTGATTTATCATTGATCTATAAATCAACTATTGGTCTAAATTTGGTAAGGCTACAGGTTAAACCCTAACCTATCGATTAAGATCTAAACTCCTAATCACTTAATCAATCAACTTGATTATAAGATAACTCAACTGACATGATTCTAATAATATATCTTATTTGCCATTGATCCTAAATCATTGAATTAAAAGTGCTAAGATTATAAAGAACATATGTGATTTATTATCTGAACTTAAGAATGAGATCTCTGATTTTCTCTTATACAAGATAAATAGAATGAGAACAATTATAAAACTTTAATGATTTACAACATGATCTAATCCCAATAATATTCTTGATTTTATCCCATGATTATAGTATAGGATGTGATCAGATGGATCTAACCATCTAATATGATCAAACTAATTCAGACTTAACAAATATAACTTATGATCTTAGTACAAATTATTAAGTCAAATGTTAGATGTGTAAGATCTTTATGATCTTACAGTAGGATTTATTATGTAATTGAAAGCCTTAAGAAAATGTTAACACATTTAGGTAGGAAGAACTTTTTGTGACAAATTTAGGTAGGAACTTAGATTATTCTCCTTAACTCTAGAAATTTGATCTTAGACCTTTGTGGTAGAATCACCTAAAGTACTTAGAATAAGATTCCTCCTATGTGGTAGTAACCTATATTGATTGACCTTTTGGTCACACTCTTGGAACCTTATATAGGATTCACCCAATTTGAGTCAGTATTCATAGCTTTGGTAAATCTTTGGTTACTAAATAGAATTGCTAGATCCCAAATTATTAGTTGGATATGATTATGCATATCCATGGTGCTGAGTCACTTCAGCAATATTCAAGATTGGTTGAGTCACTCCAATGTAGACATGTGATCAGGTGCTATCTCAAGAGATTAGACTAATACAAGCCCGTTAGAGTAAATCTTCTAAGTCTAAGAGTGTTACAATTAGTGAACTAGATCCTTCGTTTGAGATTAAATTGTGACCAAGTTTTGCCTCCTATCAAAATGCACTTCGATAAGTGCAGTTTAAAATAAACTAAGTATCTCAAGTCACCCTGCATAGAACACTAAGTATGCTTAAAATTAAAATATTTAATAGCTTATCTTGAGATATAAACTGTGACTGGGTTCGCCTCCTATTGAAGTCGACTTCGATAAGTGTAGTTTTAAACAAACTAAGTGTTAAATTTGTCTTACTTAGAAACATACAACCATGTGTATACAACCTTTCTAACTAATGATTTTAAGTAAAATCCTAAGTAAAACTAGTTATTGAAATTAGAACTAGAGTCAGAATCTATTTAGATTGATTCTACACAATAGAGACATTTGATTCGTTATCTAATTTTAAATCATTTTCTAGGTTTTTGGATTTTAAGACATGTAGTGTAAGTACATGAGCATGAATATAAGCATGATGTATGAGTATCAGTGATGATTTCTGGGTTATAGAATATTGTATACATCAACTGGAGAATTTCAGGATGCATCGGCATCACAGTAAACTGTATTCTCAATCGGATGTATGTAAATATTGAACCATATGACTCATACCAGTTCAATGATATTTTGATTGCATATCAGTGGCATAGAGTATTATGGCATGTTCAGATGCATGTCTTCAATGGCATTCATCATAATTTTATATGCTATTTACTCAGTTTCATATCATTAACTATTTTTATTCTTTTTCAGTATTCAGTATACTGTCAGCTTTACTTTACTTTAGTTTTATACAGTTTCAGATATTCAATTACCTTTATAGTTTTTTTTGTAGCTCTATTTTACATTATTTAAATGTTAAGTAAATAACTAGAATTATTTAGCATAGTTTCGATGAGTTAGACTTATAATTTAACACATTGTACTTTTGGGACAGGCAATTTATTAGATCCTAAGCAGCTTATTGAGCTAGCTCAGGAGGACATTCAATAGGTTCTGAGCAGCTTAGCAGATTTCCAACTTCATATTTATTATTTTTGATTAGTTATTTCAATTCAGTACTTAGATTTTATTTTAGTTTTATTTTAATAAATTGTTTGTAATAACTTTGGATGCATTTTCTTTTCTTTTATGAGATGGATGTTTTTATTCAGTTTATGTGATAAATGTTTCTAGATGTATGCTTAGCTTCCACACTCTGTTTATATATTACTTATACTTAGTATTATGATGTGATCAGCATACTAGAAATGCTGATATTTTATACATATATTGGATTCTTCATGTTGTATTTTAAATCTAATGTATGCATTTGTCTAATACTTAGGATAAGGATACTACTCTAATCTTAAGTATTAGCTCTCTACCCTCCTTTGGGGTTGTGTCAGCAATCTTCAGTTCTAGCTTTAGCTATTCGAGGAGATGCGGAATTTCTTCCCAAGTAACGCACCGCTCCGCCGCCTAAATCAATTATGTTATCTCTTTTGCACCCAGCGACAGAGTGGGATGCTAAGTTTTAAATGGGCCAAAGCCCATCCCCCGTGTTGCAACCATTTAACATTGCCTTATTGGGCCCGCCTTTATTCTTGGGCTGGGCTCAATTGTGTCCAGCCCGTGCACTAACAAGACTTTAATTGGGTCATTTCAATTGGATGGCCCGGAACCTCTCTCTGGGCACGATCACATGCAAACCTGCGCGTGTCACGCATGCAAGCATGCGGCACTCGCCACCACTTGCAGGTGTTGTTTGCTGCCCTTCACATCGAAGTTATCCTCATTTCACTTAAGATTAAGGGATGTCATCATTTATCTTTCCCATTGGAAGCTTTGAAGCTCTCAGACTGACGAAACTTTCCCCTCTGTAAACTCAATCTGATGAACCCATCTAGTATTTACCCTTCCCATTCTTGTTCGATTTAATCCTGTCAATACTGCATTATCAGAACTGTGCCATTCTTTTTATTATGCAAAATCTATAGTCATGATGGATTATTTGGATGTAAGCGAATTCAATCTCTAGCATTCAGTGACTAATTGCATTGCTACCCCAACCCTATAGTCATTTTTGGGCATCACTCCAATTTGCAAGAATGAAGGTTTAAGGCTATGCCTTAGGTTTCTTCGAAAGGCCAGGCCATTATCTTTGATTTGCATATGAATTGTCCTGGTTGAGGTTCGGTGCGTCAGTCCAGCATTTATCTTCTTTCTTTTCCTACGACTGATCTCTCGAGGAAGAAGGATTCCCTTCCCTAGTCCGGGATGAGTCGAGTTCCTCTCAACCCAAATGTTCTGTAATTTGGGTCAGTCCATTTGTTTTCTGCGTGTGTCATTAGCCTGCACCTCCTGCTATTCCGGACAGGCAGCTCGCTTAAATGTAGCGAACTTGGGGCCTGTCCCTCTTACTGGGTCCATTATAGTCGAGTTGGGTTGGGCCGCGCACAATCGTGCCGAAGGCCCATCTATCTCGTTGCTGAGTTTGCCCATCTTGCTAGCCCGTGTGCGTGTCATCATTGCTAGGCTCATTCAAGTTTGATTAGCTAAATTTTTCTACCCGCCTCCATTTTTGAAGAATTAGAATTCATTTAAATAAATATTATTAGATTATATTTAGAACTTTAATTGCTAATAACTTGCAATCTAATGATCCAATTTTAGCTAATGTATATACCATTTTGCTCAAAAAATTATGAGGAATATTCTGGAAGTGTCAAATTAGTTGGTTGGAGTGTAATTTAACTAATGACTTTTTGGTCTCTTTCTTAATTATACCACTTAACCTAGAAAATCATTTAGCCATAACTTAATCAACTGAACTCCAAATTTGGTCATCCAATATACCATTCTGATCAGAAGAATGTACAGATTAGTAAACTACAAAAATATTTAGGATTTGGTGATTAGATTTCATAATTAGTCTTAATCACCCCAAAATTGATTAATGAATATTAGTAAAATTAATGATCTAATTTGAGAATTTTATGTCGCTAATAGTTCCTTAAGTAGAATAAAACTCAGTGGTATGATTGGTTTTGTGATTCTATGATTAATTTCACTAATCACTCACTAATCACCCTTAAACTTGATTGGCTCATAACTTAATCAAATGGTATCCAAATTGGGTCTACTCCTAGTCATTGCACTCAATGTGTTATAGGGAATTTATAGGCACTGAGTTTGCTAAATTTGAATATCATTTGGAAATGTTAGGTTTTTGACCCATTCATAAACCTCTAAAATTATATATTTGAACCCTAAATTATTTTGACCATAACTTGACCATTTGACCTTATAATTCAGTGATCTTAGGCTCTATGGAATTCTTAGGCAAACAATAATAAACTAACTAAATTTTTATATTTTCTTTAGTAAAATTACCAAATTGCCCTAATGAGCTAAATTCTTAATTTGAGCTCATGAGGCCTAATCCTTGGCTGATTTAGATGTACTTATTGTCTATCTACATATTAGATAGTAAGTAACCATTTTCCATTAAAACTTTTTAATTTGGAATTCTAAATTAAAATGTAGCATTTTAGACCCCTAAGTAGGGGTAAAATGATCATTTTGCCCAAATTTAGGATTTATTATTCTTAATCCTTAAAAATAATCTAATTACTAAAATTAGATAAGTAACTAATTTAAAATCAATTTTTAGAACTCTTAGACTCGTTAATGTGATGCTTTATGAAAAATCCTAAATTTTACTTAGAGTTTCCTAAGTTATTTAAATAAGCTTCATAAGGTGGAATTTAGCTCACCTTATGCCTTCCATAAGTTAATTACATCAGCAAAATATATGTAGTTAAGATTTAATTAACATCAATGCTTAAATCTTCACTTATATCCTATCTTAATTCCTTAGATTTTTCCTTAACTTTTGGATCTTCTTCCTTATGAATTGATAAAAGAATTAGGTTAGAATTCACTTAATGGGTAAATGGGTTACTAAATGGATGAAACCTTGATTTTATAGATTTCTAGAAATTCATCCCTTAGTTATGATTATTTTATATTTAAACTTTAAGATTAGATTATCATCTTATTTAGAGTTTAATTCTTAATCCCTCAATATTTGTTTTTCTTAATCAAGATTGGTTTGGGTTGTTGAAAACTATAAAATTAAGTTGAATGATTAATTATATAACTTATGTAGATGATATTGATTGAATTATATTAGAACCTAATCAGTTCTAATTCCTTTTAACTTTATAAGACCGTGAATCTAAATTTATACTAAATAGTAGGATATTGGAGTCTTGAGCTTGTATAAATTTGGAATAGTTAGAATGGATAAATTAGATAATAAAAGATATCACCTGTGTTTAGTATAGTCTATTGCTTACTATTAAACTTTGAGGCTTTGCAATACATAATATTTGAGTTTTACACCTTGGACATATATGGTGGACATAGGATATTTGATGAGTATCATATGCTAACTTTGAAATGCATAAACATCATTCGCTTTTAAGTCAGTGCATTCAGTTCCTTAGATTACAGTTCAGTAAAGTGCATCTTAATTAATCTTCCTCTTCAGTTTAGTTCTTTTGATATAGAATAAAGTGGGACCTAGCTCTGTGGTTGGCTAGGAGGATATGTGTCTGATTCTATAAGTTCAACAAGGACCTAGCTCTGTAGATACCTAAAAGGATACATATTGAACTTACTATTCAACTTGGACCTAACTCTGCAATTGCCTTGGGGGATACATGTTGAATTTTCTATGCAGTGGCCTTGTTTTAGCCCATTTATATTATGGCAGTACTAATTTAAGCACACTTTTACATTTCAATTCAGTTACAATTCAGTGGCTTGTTAACCAATTCTTCTGATATGGCAGTTTAACATTTGTTCAGCACTTGCTTACTTATATATGTTAGGATGGTAGTTTTGCTTCACCTTACTTATATGTATCACATTTCTATATATTTTCTGTAAATCTGCATAAATTTATATGATCATAAGCATGTTAAGATGAGTGTTTTTTTTAATATTTATAGTTATATTATATGTATATAAATGCCTAACCTTGTTACAACTTTAGGTAGAGGTATGTGCTTTTCCTTTTTTTGCTTAAATTATAAATATGTTATTTATAGCTTTCCCTTATTCCTTCATAGCTTATTGCACCTATTTGCTTTTTAGTTATTTATTTGAATGGTGATATCTTAAGAGATCATGAAACTAATATCAGCCTAGAATGTACTTAGACATTTTTTCTAATCAGATTTTCTCTTATTTTTTGTTGGGGCTCTGTCATTCTGAAACTGATAATAGTAGATTCCGAGCTATTTGAGGTGGTTGGGCCTTCTGAGGAGCTAGTTCAGGAGGAGGAGTGTGCTGTTACTGAAGATCATTAGCTTTTTTTTTTCTTATTTTGCTAGTGAGGCTGAGTGTTTATCTTTTATTTCAGTTAAACTTTTAATTACTATAATAAAATAGGTGTTGAATGTATTTTCTTTTACTGCATATTTATTCTAAGTTGGTCATTTCCAAATTTAAGAATTATGGCAAAATTAAGTGAGAAGTTCTTGAAAGAGGCTCTTTCAGACATCATTCTTTGGGCTTGTTTTTGAAATACTTTCATTTTGTTTATTAGTAATTATAGTTATATTATTATAACATAAGATTTTCATTTGTTACATAACTTGTTCTTAAGATGATTTCATTGAGTCATTCAAAACATATTTTCTTTAGATCAATGCATGAGGAAGTTCTACATCGTTCATTGAGTCCTTTATATTTTACAATGGGCTTAGCCCAACCCTCCCCAAGGTAGTTTAGCTTTCCATTATAGTAGAGAAAAGAAGAAAAACATACAAAGATGAAGACCCTTTCATGATCCACTAAAAGAAAAGTAAAAGCAAGATCAGAGTTTACTAGGAACAGCCTTTAATGGGGTTCTCTAGATTTCTCTGCTTCTTCCTCTTCTTCACTCCTTTAGCTCCCTCGTGTAGCCTCCGGTACTTTCTCCTCTACCTTGGAGAGGTCTCCTTCTTTCTCTATGCAACCCCCTAAAAACTCAACTTGTTGGATGAAAATTGGGAACCCTTCTTAAGTGAAGAAGAGCTACATTTATAGAGGGGTCAATCCTCTTCTTTGCCCTTCAAATTCTACATCTTCCCTCCAAAATTCTGTAGCAATGAGTGCCTATCCAACTTGATGAATGATAAAATAATCTCTTTTCCATTATTTAATCTCCACATCACTTCAAAAATTCATTTTTCCTTTTAAAAATTATTCTACTGCAAAAGAAATCATAGTTGCGAGACAAGGAGCAGGTTTGGGGTCTTGTCCTAGTCATAATAAATGCCCTGAATAGACATAAATTCAGCATGCCGCTGCAGTGCGTTGTAGCGCACTACAGCACGTTATGGCAGATTTAAGACCTCAAACCTGCCCGCTGTAGTGCACTGTAGTGATTGAGTTTCGTAAACTCTTCTGCTGCAATACACTGTAGTGATTGAGTTTCGCAAGCTCTCCCGCTATGGCACGCTATAGCGTTGAATTCCGCAAGCTCTCCTGCTATGGCACACTGTAGCGGTTGAGTTCCCAAGCTCTCCCGTTGTGGCGCACTGTAGCGGTTGAGTTTTGAAAGCTCATTCACTATGGCGCACTGTAGCATTTGAGTTTCTCAAACACTCCCACTGTGGCACACTGTAGTGGTTGAGTTCCGTAAGCTCTGCCGCTACAGCGCACTGTAGCGATTGAGTTTCACAAACTCACCCGGTGTAGCGCACTAGGGCGCGCTATGGCAAAAATGCTCCAGAATTCAGTAATGTTATTGTTAAGAGTCTTATGTATGCAAGTAGCTGTGGCGCGCTGCAGTGCGCTGTAACTGTTTTCTTCCAGAATTTGTAGAAACATTCGAGAATTATTCAGAAATTGTTGAGCTTGTATTTTTCCTGAAAAATAGGCAAAATTTGATCAAGAGGGTTGTTTAAAATAAGGAAATGAATGAGCTTTTTCCTTTATTTTAGGATGTAAATTATGGATTTATCACCTTCTTAGCCCAAGAGACTAAATTTCTTCTTACTTTACTTACTTTGCACTTTTATTTATTGTACTATGCTTTACTTACTTATAGTTTCATATTCATGCAGTGTTTGTTGCTTTACTTACTTTTCCTACTTCATTATTTTATTTTCCCTTACTTAGCATAATATTCATTGAACATATTCATGCTATTATTTCTCACTTTCATATGCTCATTGGTAATTTCTAGCCTTATTATGATGCTTTTTCTCTTATTTATTATTGTAGGCTCGAGCAAACTTGTGAGTTTTTACTCCTTTCTTTCTTACTGTCTTCCTTACAATTATTTCCCCTTACTTTGATGTTTTATATGCTCTACTGTAGAATTTAATTATAAATTAGCATATGTAATATCTAACTAAACTATAATTAAAATTTAGTCATTCTTAAAATATGCTTAAACTCTTTAGTCTAACTATTTGTTTTCTCTTTTTTTGATGCGCCCTACCATATTTAACAAATCAAAAATATGATATATTTGGAGCATTTTCTGCATAGTGGAGCTAGACCTAGTGCTGGTCATTAGTGTAACGACCCCAATATTAGATCGGGACCCCAATCTAACACTGGAGTGCTACCATAACACTTAACATTGGATTAAAGAGAAACTAACCAACATTAAGTGTTATGTGGCCAAGTATCTTTGTGAGGGTGTTAAGTTAAGTAGTGAATGAAAATAACAGAAAAGTAAAAGCATAAAATAATCTTTAAGCACTAGGTCCAGCTCTACTAGCCTGATATTGCTCTTGATCTACCATATTTTTGGTATTTAAAATATGATAAGGCACGACTAAGAAAAAGAAAAAGGTAGTTAGACTAAACAGTCTAAGCACATTTTAAAATTGGCTAATTATTAATTAAAATTTAGTTTGATATCACATAAGCTAATTTCAATTTAAAATTGCAGCAAAGCATTTAAAAGCATCAAGTTAGGGAAGAAAGTAAAATATAATTGTAAAGAAGGATAGTAGAAAAGGAAGATGAGTAAGAACTCACAAATAAAATTAGGATTGCCTGCAACAAATGGTAAGGGAAAAAGCATCCAAATAAGGCTAAAAATTACTAATGTGCATTTGAAAATAAATGAAATGGAAATATATACATGTCCAATGGAAAATTATGCTAAGTAAAGTAAGGAAAGGCGGTGAAGCATTAAATAAAATTAAAGCAACATACACTGTATATAATGATAAACTATAAGTAAGTAAAAAATAGTACTGTAAATGAAAGTGCAAAGTAAGTAAGGGAAGATCCTATCCTCAGTGGGCTAAGAATACACAGCCTAGGACTATGCAAAGTAAACATAGCTTAAAAGCTATGATGAGGCCTCACAATCAACAAAATTGTAAAAGACTCATATTTTATTTATAGAAGTTATTTATGAAAATTCTCATTCTGCAGGCAATTATAAAATAAAGCAAGGAGCTAAACGCGTTGACCTAATAAGTAAGGGAAAGCGGGCTCTCATAGAAAATAAACACTCACATTCTATAATAACCCTAGTATTGTTACCCATCAATTAGTGACCTAATTGACTATAATCTTCTTCAATCAGTCTTACAATAATATTAAGAGCCTCTATTTCAATTTTCATGTGATTTGGAGATCGTTTAGCAATTTCTAATATTTCCTAGTTTTTTGATAATTTTGAGAATACCTAATATATTTAGACCTCAAAATCAAAAATGAAGTTCACCATTAAACTCACCACACCCAAATTAGTTAGGGGTGGTATTTTGGAAGTATTTGGAAGTCATCAAATTTTCCTCAAATATTCTAATATTACTTAAATACTCAGAAAATTAAGATAATTAAATTGACCTCTGATAAAAAATCTATTTGCATTTTTGAGTTCCTTACCCCTCAATTAAGTAAGGGAGAAATTTTAGAATTTTTAGAGTGCGTGTGATTATTTAAATTTGAGTAATATTTTGTGTATAATTAATTATTTAAATAAAGAATTAATTTATATATATATATATATATATATATATGTTATACAATTTATTTTCAACGGCTAATTATTCCAACTGCGGAGATCATGTGTAGCGGGCTATACACGATTCAGCAATTCGCGATGATCCAAGTTGTCGCATGGAATCAGACCCAGATGAACGATGCTGATTCTTCCCATTTAATCTGGCTGTTAGATCTGGGTTTGGATCCAATGGCCATGATCTTTTCCTGCTCGTCCCTGCCAGTATACTGATCATGACTCTGTGTCGCTGACATGTCGTGCTATGGGCACTTCAGCTAGTCTCGCAAATCGTATTAGCCCTCCATAGCATCCTCTATCCCGGCATTTTGCTTATTCGTTGGCTAATAGGATTGCTAAGGAACCCTAAGGTGCTGTGAGCAAAGGAGTTGGTCTACGCCTCAAGCTATCCCTAATTCAACGAAACTATTGAGCTGCAACACTGCCAGGTACACCATCATCTATGCCTTTACGAGCTTACTAGTTATTTTTTGTAATGTTTAATCATTTTATCAAGGTTTGATTCACCTTGATTTAGCTCAATCGAGATGATTAAATCAACCCTCATCTGTAATCCATTCCTTATTCCATTTTATATCAGTCGTAAATCCAAAACTAGGGTTCAAGTTTACGGACCTCAGAAATGATCTTAAACATCGAATCTGGCACCATATGAACAGTATGGTGGAGATATTTTGAATGGTATATGGATGGATGCTTTTATTGGTTGAAAATTGTCATCTCATTTATGCCCTAGTTTCCTCCTTCGTGCGATCCATCGGGGAAGAAGAAAGGGAGCCCGAACCAGGTTTGCTTTTGTATTCTTCGCTGAATCTATTTGGGTTTCTTCAAACTGTGTTTCAACGCGGTCTTCCATCTGCGTCAGTGCCGACACACGTCTCCCTCTCAGGCCGACACGTCATGACGGCGCGTGTTGTTTTTCGCGCCGCTGTCACCTCCCGATTTCTACGTCGTAGGTCTCGTTAGTTAGTGTTGTTTTCTACATTGTAAGTTTTTGTGTCGTCTAGATTCGGTGCCAGCAGCTGGCTTTATTTATGGAAATAGATCAATTTAAATAAAAAAATTTTAATCCAATTCTTATTTCATTAATAACTTTGATTGTGCATATCCAAATAATGCAATACTATATACCATTCAGAAAAAATTGTAGATTAATTAAATGATATTTATTTTCTATTTTGATGAATGTATTAATTAGTCATTATTTTAAAATATTTTAATTAATTTCAAACAAATCCCAAATTTATTTGTGACCTAATTTGATCAATTTAATGTCCAAATTAAATGATCAAATAAGCCTTTTCACTCACAAAAATATGAGAAATATTATTATGAGATCAATTGTAGGATTAGAACCCTAGATCTTGTAATCACATTTTAACTTTAATTAGGTGTTTCGGAAACTATAAAATCTCAACATTGTCCAGTTTTAACCTAGTTAGTGTCATTTTACTCTTTATGCTATAAGGATTTCATATTTATGTATATTATTTCATTTGGACAATATTTAGTGATTTTAGGTTCTTGGCTCCTAAATTAGAGTAATTTTGATAATTTTCCTAATTTCATTATTTCATGTTTTTAGGTATTTTTAGGTGTTTGATAAAATAATATGTCACATTATTTTCTCCCCATGTCAATTTTAATTGCTTGATTATGAGCTTATTTCTCTTAAATTAATTGCTTGGATCATTAGCAAAATGCTTGATTCATCCTTCAACCTTAAGATAAGAACTATAATATTGATTTATAACTTGATTTGTAGGTGATCCTCTAGAACTAGATCTTGTAACCATTAAGAGTATTTAAACTTAATCCTTATGTAGTGTAGATTATGTTTCTCTTAGTCCTAGTCTTAAGTATTTTAGTTTAGAGCTTAGTCTACTTCATCTTAGTCTTTAAGTCCTCACTTAAGCTCTTTAAAGACTTGTATTAGGAGTCCTAAATTCATTAGAATAGTATAGGAATCCTATTAATTTCCTTAGCCTTTAACTTATAAAAAACATAGAGGTTATAGTTTACAAATAATTCTTTCCCATTCCCTTAAGCCTTTCCTTTTATTATTAACTTAGCTATATTATTAGTTAATTTTAAATAAGATCCTCCTAATTGAACTTAGTTAGACAAGTTTAATGTATAAAACCTTAACTCTTAACTTCCTCAATTGCAGTATTTATTTAACCATACCTTTTCCTAACTAGTTTCCTAAGCCTTGATTTAATTAACTTATTTAAATTTTATGGTTCAGGATAAGGATAGGATTAGTTTCATTTTAATATTGTTATACTTATAAATTATTTTATCTTCTCATAGAATGAAATGAAACTATTATTTTCTAAAATCCCAACAACTTACATTATTTACCATTAACTTGAGATCAATATCTCAAAATCAATTGGGAGCTCAATTAGCTCAAATCATTAAGGAGATCATTAAAATTAAATAACTTTGGAAATCACTTAGTTGTAATTATTGAATTTTCATTGAATACTTGCTTAGCTTTGAGCTTATTTCATTTGATACATTCATATAAGACATTGTGCATAAATAAAACTTTCATATTAAAACTATAGGGGCTTACAATGTTGGTTAAGCCAAGGGCAGGATAATTAGGAGTAATAAGGAGACCTCACATTCTCAAAGGATGAATGTGAGTGTTATTTGTTTTGACCCCGCTTTCCTTTACTTGTTAGGCAGACGTGCTTAACTTCTCGATTCATTATGTATTTGCCCGCAGAATGAATACTTTCATAAAATAACTTCAACTTAATAAATATGAGTTATTCTACAATCATATTGATTGTGAAGACTCAGTATAGCTTTTAGTTATTTTACTTTATATAGTCCTAGGCTATGTGTATCTTAGACTTATAGTCTAAGATTTTCCTTCATTTACTATGCTTTGCACTTTCTTTATTTTTAGTACTGTACTTTACTTGTTTATAGTTTATTTAAATCATAGTGAATGTTGTTATAATTCCATTTAAATGCTTCACTATCTTCTTTCCTTAGCATAAATTCATTGAATATTTACATGCTCTTTCATTCATTTTATTCGCACATTAGTACTTTTCTAGCCTATCTAGGATGCTTTTACCCTCATTTAATTTGCAGGCTAGAATGTATATACTTGTGAGTATTCTTATTCACTCTTTTACTTCATTTGTCTTTCTTTATAACTGTCTATTTTCTTTCCATACTTATATGCTTTCATTTTTGTACCCCTGCTTATACTTAAATTGTAACTAGTTGTGATATCTAGAATGAATAATAAAATGCTTGGCCTAATGTTAAAATGTGCTTAAACTATTTAGTCTAACTATGCTTTTCTTTATATTGGCTTTGCCCTATCACATTTATATGCCAAAATGTGATAAACTAGGTGCACTTGGATGCTAGTGGAGCTAAACCAAGCACTTAAAGCTTTTCAATTACGTTCGCATCTATAGCTTTTACTTTCCTTTCCTTTTAAATGTGAGATAGAGTTTATATTTATTTGTCTCTTACTTATTGTTTAAATTTCACGACATGTAATAACTAAATCTACATGTTGCCTGTACTTATTTAATGTTGGAATTAGCTCTTAATTACTTAAATGCTTGGTTTGGATAAATGGATACTTAAATGGAAATTTAGTTGAATAATTGAATGGATTTCATAAATATGTCATGCTCATTGAACTAATTGTTACATATTGCATCTATTCTTATTGTTGCATAATTGTTCATGCATTTCATTATGCTCATAAAATCATTTGATGAATGTAATAAATTGCATCCATCCTTACTTGTAGCATATTTGCATATGCATCTCCTATTTGTAAATTCATGTTGTTAGATGTGCATGTTTACTTTTCTTACTATTTGCAAATATTATTTGTAGATGAATAATTGTAATCATGATAAATCCCTGTTATTGATTTTGTTGCAACTATTAATCCTATATGTAACTTGCAAGTATTTCCAGTCACATTATTCATTTCTTTAATCTTCACGTAATTGTAATCACTTCTTTTGTTATATAATTACTTGTCTTGCTCATGCATACAATTATCCTTTTCATTCTTATATTTATAACTACTTTGATCATGTGCATTTGAATTCATATGTATCCTATCATATTCATCATATGCATTTTCTCTTCTTCTATTTTCCCATCTTAACTTAAGACCCTCTTTATGATCATTGCCTAAACACAGTATCTAGTAATTTGGGTTAGCTTCCTTCTAATCCAGTATTAGATGTTGTGGTGACACGCCAATGTTGGGTTTAGTTTCTACTCAATATTGGGGTCGTCACACATTCACCCTTTGAGAATGTGAGGTCTCCTTATATCCTCTCTATGCCTTCCCTTGGCTATCCACCAATAAAAACCCCTATAGTCTTATGAAAGTTTTATTTAAGCACAATGTCTTGTATGTATGTTCAAAAGTATAAGCTCAAAGCAAAGCAAGCATTCAAGGATTTCAAGTAATTGTAAACTATGTGATATCCAAAGTTGTCTAATTTTTAATGATAAACTTAATGATTGGAACTAATTGAACTCCTAATTGACTTATAGATATTGATCTCTAAGTCAATTATAAGTAATAGTATAAGTGAAAGGGTTTTGAAAAAATAGTAGTATAATTTAATTTATGAAGTGACAAAATAATTTATAAGTATATTCATGCATAAATGATACTTATCCTACACTAATCCTAAACAAATCAAATCAAAGAAGTTAATGATTAAGGCTTAGAAAACCAATATGGAAGAGTAATACTAATGGGTTACTAAACTAATTGAAGTGGAGGTTAACATACTACCTACTAACTTCATCTAATTAGCTTACAATTGTACGGATTCCAAACAAATAAATTACTAACCTAGTTAGGATCAATTGGTATGAGATGTCTAAGTGTAAGGGAAAGAATAAACTACTAACTACATATGATAGCTTATTCTAGGTTGTAGGTTAAAATAAGTCTATAAGCTATCTTAAAAACATTGAGAGAACTAAGGCACTTCTAATTCAATCCCTAAGAGCTTAAAAGAACACTAAGAGCTAAAGGGAAAGTGTGCTAAGTTTCTCTCTAATTGCTAATAACTAGTACTTATAGATTTATAATACAACACATAAGTGCTAATGTTATCAACATTAATTGGGAATAATATCTAGCTCTAAAGATCATAAGCAAATCCAGATTTCAAAATCAATCCTATAGGAATTCTATTAAGGATGAAGGTTGAATCAATAATTTGCTAAGTATTCCAATTATCTAAATCATAAAATTCAAGTCTCAAGTATGCAATTGAAATTATATGGGAAGTAAATAAAATGAGACACGTTTGTTGTCCAAGAGTTTAAGAACCTAAAACATACAATTTATGAAACAAGAAAATTATAAAATTACATGAATTAAAGAGCCAAGAACCTAAAACATCCAAATGTTGTCTAAATGAAATAATGTAAGCATATATGAAATCCTTATAGCAAAAGGAGAAGAATGACACTAAATAGGTCAAAATTGAACAACATTAGGAAATTAGGGTTTAAAGTACTCCTAATTAGGGTTAAGAAGTCATTAAAAAAATTAGAATTTAAAATATAAATCTGATTTTATATTACTGTCCTACACATTTTTGTGATTGAAATGGACTATTGGAATGTCAAGTTAGGACAATATTTGATCAAGTTATACTACGTACAATTTTGGGATTAAATTATAATTAATTAATTAATATAAAACATCAATTAATGAAAATAATCAGCAAAATAGAACTTTGATGTCGTATTAATATTATACGCATTTTTCTAGTCGAAATGATAGATAATATCATGTATTTTGGATAATTAATTTGCAAGTTATTAGAAAATGAAATTTACATAAATTTATCATTAATTTTTGATCACCAATCATTCAAACAGAAATTAAATCACATTAAATCAGCTAATTAATTAACTCGCACTGATTCAAAAATGGATGCAGAAAAAAATGAGAGTATGGAATTAAAGGGAAGGCAGCTGTCAGCCCCATAATTGGACCTGATTGAAGACAAGGCCCACAACTTTAAAATTTCGCGCATGCGTGACTATTCGACAATTTGTTCACGGGACGGCCCATGGGCACAAATCAAGGCCCACGGGCTGAGAAGAATTGTGGCCCAATAGTAGATACAGCAGAGACTTGGCTCAACCCAGCTCGAAGAGTATCATCTTCCCAAGCATTGCAGAGAAGAGGTACTCTTGGGTTTACCATAGAGATCGAAGCCAGTGGTTCCTCGTCACAATCCGCATGTTGGCATGAAGATCACACCACTGCCAATGTGTAGGGCCCCGTTGGCTATGCCCACTGGTGACTAGAGCCATCAGGAGATGATGCCCTAGGTCCCAGTTGGAACATAGGGCTAAGTGAGGTTAAAAATCAAAAAGGAGAAATGATTCAATTTTTAAAACCTAATTAATTTAATCTATTTTATCAAAATGAAAACCTAGAACAAATTACACTTAAGAAGAAGGAGTATTATAGCAGAGAGTAAGGATCAGATGGAGCACCTCAAGCCTTAAGTCTCTAAAAATTGGGGGCTAGGTTTAGGGATTTTCATAATGATTATTCTTCAACAGCAGCACACGACGGATACGAAAGCTTGAAGATAGAAAAAATGAGATAAGGAAAGAAGTATCGTTATGTAGTAGAGGTTTCGAATGAGCCGAAGAAGGAGCAATGGTGTATGACGCCTGCCTTCAGTGCGCACGATGGAATCACAGAGGAGATGTACAGTGCCAATCCAAAGTTGTTTGATCGATCCATCGATCGAACGGTCTATGGCTAATCGCATAAGGGATCGATCGTGGCCGCTGGATTAGAAGGCGGGTGATCGAACGGCGGGGAGAAGGAGTGCACGTTTAGGGTAGGAATTTATTAAAGATTAATAATTAATAAAGATAATTATATTTAATTAATCAAATTTAAATAATCAAACAAACTCTGAAAATTTCTAAAATTTTACCCTTACCTACCTGAGGGGTGAAAAACTCAAAAATGCAATCGAATTTTTGATCAGAGGTCAATTTAAGTATCCTAGTTTTCTGAGTATGTAAATATTAATAAAATTATCGAAGAAAATTTGACGACTTCCAAACACTCCCAAAATATCACGCCTAGCTAATTTTGGGGTGATAAGTTCAATGGAAAACTCTGATTTTGATTCTGAGGTCTAAATAAAATAGGCAAATCTCAAAATTATTGGGAAAAAATTAGGAATGTTGGAAAATCTCAAATAATCTTCAAATCATACAAACCTTATGGTTGAGACTCTTAACACTATTATAAGAGCATTGGAAAAGGAATTTTGTTGATTAGGTTATTAATTAATAGGTATGAACACTAAGGTTCTTACAATTAGTATATTGAAGATATTCTGCATTTGCAAACCTTTCTTTTTTTATTTAAGTGAGATGAGAGAATTTACTTTCCTTACTGTTTAATTTTAGTTTGTAATAATTTAATTTATGCAATGTTCTTACTTTATTCTATGATGGAGTTACTTTCAGTCTTATATGCTTAGCTTGGATAGTGGATTGGATGTATATTTTCTACTTCATATTTTTCTTCTCCTACTACACACCTCTTAACTTAACATCCTCACAAAGATTCTTGGCCACACAACCCTCAATGCTGGGTTTATTTCCTTCTGACCCAGTGTTTAAGTATTGTGGTGATGCTCCAGTGTGGGATTGGGTTCCTGATCTGATATTGGGTCATTATACCCCAACACATGGATCATGTCAGGATCAATCTTTGATCCAAAGGTGGCTTGTGGAGGGAGGATTCTCCCCCCACTGTAAGCCTTAGCACGGAAGAAATTTTATTAGTACTGGCTTGATCTCATGCACCCCCATTAGAGCCTCTTGTGCCAATGTATAGAGCTCATTGCAAGCATTCTTGTGAGCTATGTCTTATGGCTTGAGTTGGTCTATACCTCAAGAATTTATCATTTCTCTGGAACCCTAAATCCTCGATGACTTCTCCCCATCTACGTCGGAACAAAGGAGAACAACACGGATCAAGCCAACCCGAGGCCCGCGCTATTCCACAGTATGCATTATCGGGTCCTGGTCGACCCGCGTTGGCTCGTACTGGACTAGCCCATTGGGTACTGGTTGACTCGACAGGGCCCGAGCCTCTAAAACGAATAATGCATTTCCTAACATTCTAATCTTGGTAATTTAATTAAGAACTAGGGTTTGCAATATTTCAGTTATCTGTTATCCAATTTTAGCAAACTTATATAGCATTTTGAAATAAAAAAATGTGTAGAATAATAAATCGCAATAATATTTTACTTTTTATGAGTAAATTTCTTAATTGAGCTCTAACCATTCTAAAGTATGATTAGTGAATATTCTGATGATTACTTAGCCAAATTACATATTTATGATCTCCATTTCTTTATTATGTAGAGAAGAGTTTAATTATAAAATTAGAATCATTTTTTTTGTAATTAATTGTGCTAAGCATTCACTAGGTATATCAAACCTTAATTTGTGTTTATTAATCTTATTTATGATCTAATTTAAGTGTTCTAAGTGTTTATTGATTCATTGAATAATAAGGAACCTAATGGTAATATAATATTCCATTTTTATATAATAAATTTGTGAGTCACCCTTATTTAACTCAAAACTCTAATTAACTAATATAAAGTAAATTATTTAGTCAATTTAGCTTGATTACTATCTAAGCTCTCATTAGATAATAAGGAATTGTTTATTATTCTTTAATTTTATTTTTTAATTCAATTTTATGCCTTAGATTTTATAACCTCTTAAAAAGGATTAATAAACTAAGAAGATCTAAGATAACCTTCAATTTTAATGTTTATTTATAAAAAAAATTAGTAAATTAGCATGCTTATATCATTTATTAAGCCAAATGAAGGACATTGATTTCCCAAATAACCAAGAATCAATTGTAAGGAATCATTTAGGGAAAATAAGTCTTAACCTTTAGAAGTGGATTATAAGGTAAAATTTTCATTCCTGATTTGTCATTTAAATCCATTTAATAGACATCAATTGTAACTATTCTTATACTATTAAGACTCATTTGATTTATGTTTCAAACTTAGAATCTCACTTATAGTACTTAAAAGAACTAGGATTTAATAGAAACTCTTAAAGGATAACCTCAAATTAATTAATGGAATAAACTATAGTTAAGTTAATTTATTGATGTGTAATAACCCAAGTTATTATCTAGCCAATTATGACTAATTCAAATCATAATTTTTATCTTAGTGTATTAATTAAATCATTAGGAGTTCACCACCAAGACCTAATCCAAATTAGGAGGCAAATGAATCGAATCTTGATTTTTGGGAATTTTAAGAACCCTGGAAATTGACCTAATTATTTTGACCTCATATCAAAAATCGTACATCGTCATTACGCTAATTGCCCCCAAATTAGCTAGAGGTGATGTTTTAATGGCAATCGGAAGTCGTCAAAATTTTGTTGAATATTTTAATAATATTTAGTTAATGGAAAATTGAGATATTTAATTTGACCTTGAAATCAAAATCTGACTTTGCCATTGTGATCGTCACCCCCAAATTAGCTTGGGGTGATATTTTGGACGCGTTTGGAAGTCATCGAACTTTATCGAATATTTTAATGTAATTAAATACCCAAAAAATAGAAAAATTAAATAATCATCAGAATCGAAATCTGACTTTGCCGTTGAATTCCTCACCCCCAAATTAGCTGAGGGTGTATTTTTTGGATTTTTTGGAGAGCATTTGTAAAATTTGATTTTAAAGTAATAATTAAATAATTAACTAAATCAAAATTTACTTAAAAACTATTCTTTCTCCTTTCTCTCTCCTGGATGACATCCCCTTTTTCCCATTCGACGCCTCCCTCTCTCCTATGCATGCAAAACTGGCAGAGCCCCTCTTCTTTTCTTTTTGCCCATGTTCTCCTCCATGCTTTGGATGGGATAACTCCTTCCCATCCCATCCAAAGCCATCCTCCACTTCTCCTATAAAATGTAAGCTTAGCCTCTCCTTCCTCCATTTGCTCTCAAACTGAATTCTCTTCTCCTCCTCCCAAACTTCTTCTCTTTCCTCCATTGTTGTGCTACTGAAGAAGCCCTCAAGCCCTCAAGCTCTCAAGTTCCTACAGTAAATAGAGCTCTCTTCCTCCATCTTCTTCCATTTGAAAACCAAGGTACATCCCTTTTCACCATAAAAAGGATTCAATGGCTACTTCATTTTGGTCTTATGCATATTTTGCATCCTTAGAAATCTGTGATTGAGTATGGAAGCCATTAAAGTTCATTAAGGTATTAAATTTCATTGTAAATGAAATGCTCTTTTTATTTTTCTTCCTTTCTGCATATATGAACCTGTAACTCCATTGTTTGAAAAGTTAGAATAATTGTTCTATGTGGAAAGGTCTTGAAAATACTTTTCCATCAGTCTATGGCACTACATGTGAAGTGCTCTAAGTTGAGAGTATTTGAGCCCGAAAGATGACCCGTTACGATTTTCGCGCATGCAAAATCACCGTCGGGCGCTACAGCGCGCCGTAGCGCCCGAGTTTCAAAATTTAATCCACCACAGTGCACCGTAGCATGCCGCAGCATGCCGTAGTGCACCACAACGGCATAAGAATATGATGAAAATAAATTAAATGTATTGTAGCACTGAAATCCGATCAGCGCGCCGTAGCGTCTAGCTCTCAACTACAGCGCCCCATAGCATCCAGCACTCGGGAACTCTGGCGTCGTAGCGCGTCACAGTGCCTGATAGTGCTGCAGCACACTATAGCTATGAAAGCACTGCAGTACTCCGTAGTGCACCACAGCACATCGTAGCACCTGGCTTTTGGCCAGAAGGCGCTACAACGCGCCGTAGCGCCCAGAACTATCCGAAACTGCCCAGAACTATCCAGAATGGCCAAAACTTCATCTTTTTTGCATTTTAATGACCCTATGACCCAATGGGGCCAAAATATATTAAATTAAGTATTGTATAAAATTGTAGGTGATTTTTGAATAGGAAAAATTAGGTTTTGACCCTCCCTTTTTATGATAATATAGCCCAAATATTGAAATGACCATAACTTGATCATTAGATATCAGAATTTTGTGTTCTTAGACTCTATGGAATCCTTAGACATAAAACAACAATAAACTAACTGAAGTTTTAGATTTCACTAAGTGAAATTACCAAAATACTCTTATAAGTTAAAATCCTTAAATTAGACCCATAAGACTTAATAGTTGTTCAAATTTGATGTACATACTTTCTATATTCATGTTAGATAGCAAGGAATTATTTAGCATCAACAAAATCCAATTTTGAGCCCTTAATCAAAAAGTAGCATTTTAGACCCTTAAGTAGGGGCAAAATAGTCATTTTGCCTAAAATTTAGGTTAAGTGCCCTTAATCTCTAATATATTTTTTATATCATTAAAATCATTAATAAAATGGATTTAGTATCAAATTAGACTCTTAACTTCATAAATTAAGTAAACTATTGAAAATTCAATTTAAGGCTTATAAAATTCTTAAGTAAAATTCATTATCCCTAAACTTAGTTAAAACTCATCCTCCTTAACTCCTTTAAATGAACAAAATCAATAAATGAAGGAAAATCATAATAAATTCCATCAAATCCTAAAATTTCCTAAGTCCTTTATTAGGAGCTTTTAGGGTCTACACTTCACCTTAGGATCTTTTCCTTAAGATTAGGAATAGGTGCTGCTATGTCATATTTCATTCATTGAATAATGTAGGTTATTCAATAAATGAAACCTTGGTTTTATTAGTTTCTAGATTTTCATACTTTAATTCTAATTATTTTATTTTTCAACTTTAGATTAAGATTAGAAGAATCATTCTATTAAGCTTAATTATGCTTAATAGAATTTGCCTTAATTATTAGTTCACATTTAAACTCAAACCTTAGTCCTTAAGACTTACCCTTTGGATTATGTGATTAAACCCAATTCATGGTGTTTAATGCATAATTCCTAGTTTTAGTAGATCTTGATTAGATCTTAGCTTAGAACATCTAAATTCATCAAATAGAATGTGTTGATCTTTTATTTAACTTGTAGGCGACATTGATTGAATTGAATTAAAACCTGATCAGTTCTAATTATTTTTAACTCATAAGGCTGTGGATCTAAGTTACACTCGATAATAGGAATTGGAAATCATTAACCTATGTCACTTGGAATAGTTAGAAAGGTTTAATAGATAATAACTAGTGTCACCTTGTGTAGTAGAGTCCCTTGCCCAATATTATTTTACTTGTTGCTTTTGCATTCCTTGTACTTTGTGCCTTTTTCCTTGAACATGTCATACAAGATAACATTATTGTATGAAATGAAAACATAGAATAATTAGGATAACATTTGCAAAGGGTTCAATTACTTGTTGATCTTTCACATTTTACCCTACTTGATAGGGGTAATGAGAAATAAGGAGTGCTTAGCATGACTCATTGAGGAGTGTTGTGCTAAGTTTGGAACCCGTATAGTCTTGCAGACGTGCTTGACTCCTTAGCTACTTCTGGATATGTCCATAGAAGTGAAGTAAATAATTAAAACATTATTACATTTGTGAGTATTGCCTCTTCAGTTCAATTTCCATTATGTTATTCCAGTGCCTTAGATGTAACAACCCAAGTTATTACCCTAGCTAATTAGGACTAATCCAAGTCTTAATCTCAGTCTTAGTGCTCTAATTTAGTCATTAGGAGTCTTCTATAAAAACCTAGACCAAATCAGGTGTCAAATGGATCAATCCTAATTTTTTGAAAAATTCAGAAACCATAGAAATTGACTTATCTAAATTGACCTCAGTCAAAAATTGAACTTTGACATTGCGCTCATTGCCCCCAAATTAGCTAAGGATGATGTTTTGGTGTCAATCGGAAGTTGTCAAAATTTCATCAAATATTTTAATAATCTTTAAATATCCCAAAAATTAGGATAATAAAATACTCATCGAAACAAAAATCCGATCTCGCCGTTAATTTCCTCACCCTTCAATTTGCTAAGGATGATTTATTGAAAATTTTCAGAAAAACCATTTGATTATTTAATTTAATTAAAAAATATGAAAATAATATTTAATAATCGATTGTTTAATATTTTAATTAAACGGTGTCGTCACTTTTCGAACGTGTTGTCAGCCCTGCCGTTTGATCGAACGGCAGGATCTGACCGTTCGATCGAAACGATCAAATGGTCCGGGCTCACCATCCCCGTTCCCAATCGTACGCAGACCGTGTGGCACACCGCGAGCAGGTGCTGCCCCAGCCAGCCAGTCATCGCTCGAAGGACCCTCGGTGAGTCCGTCGGCCCCTCCTTAAGCCAAGAGGCTTCAGTTGCTCACGCCTTGTACAAGTTTGACCATCTGGCCTAGCTACCTCCTACTGCAAACCCTAACTCCCATGAATTCATCGACTTCAAGGTACCGATTCCCCCTCTTCTCTTTCTACAATATATGTTATTTCAATTCGTAATTGCAATTGTATGAATTCGATTGAGCTATGATAGGCCAAATGGTTCCAAAATAGCGAAACCTATGCATCGGGTTCATGTTTTTTTTATTCTTTAGATAGCTATTAGGGTTTGGTTTTACAGTTGATCTAGACCTCCTCTCATCGCATTTTTGGCTACAGTTAGGTAGCCCTCGTCTTCTCCTTCGCGTTGCCATGTGAGCTTGACCCCACCGTCGCTAGAAAGGCCACCTGCGTGCATGCCCTAGGTGCGCCTGTTCCGGATGAGGAAGAGGAGCCACCTGTGGATCGAGTCGGGTCAACCCAGCCCATGTCCAGAACCGCAAACGCGTCTGTCAACCATGGGCCCCGCGGTCTTTCAGCTACCGCCTGGTGAGCCCGTCGCCACTCCTTCTAGCCAATCGTCTGGCGACACGTGTCCTGACTGCCCCCTCCAGCCGCGGCACATGGGGCCCGCTCCTCTGTTGCGCCCTAGTCTGGATGCACCACATGGATATAGCGGGTCCCGCCGCCATTAAGCCTGCATAATTTAATTATAGAAAAATTTGTATATATTTTTTATAATATATATATATATATATATATTCATTTATTTATAAACAGAACTTATACGCATAGTTGAACGCCTATAGTTTCTGATTGAAAATAAATTAGGTTAGTTAACTGTGATTAGTTTAATTAAATGTAGCTAGTTAATTAACATTAATACAAATTAAAATAGTAGATAAATTTATTTATAATAATAGTTGGATTTATCTAATTAAGTTAATTAATTATTAATTAATTAGTTGATTAATTATCATTAACTAAGCTTAGAATTAATTTAATTTACATACTTAAAATAATGAATTTAATTAAATTCTTAATCATAAATTAAATAAATTTAATTAATAACAAATAGTTTAATTAATAAGAATAGAGAATTTTAATCTTATTGAACAGTAACTATTAATTAATTAACTTGATTTAATTTAATAATACATAAACATTTAATTTAATATGTAGTATTCAAAGAATTAAAAATTTGATAATCCCTTAAATTTAATTAATACAAAATTTTAAAGCCTCATTAATTTAAAAATAATAATCCAAACATATAAATATAGATCTCATTTTACTCAGAAAAATAAAAAGAATCAAATAGTGTAATTTAAAATTTTGATTTGGAGTATATTTAACCTAGTGCCATTTTAGAACCTAAACAAACACCTATAACTTTTTGCTTAATTATCCAAACATAATCAATATGGGTCTTAAAGTGATCAAGGGAATAGCCTCATCTCTGTGGTAATCTTAGCTTTCCCATTTAGAGCTTAATTTGTAAAGTGGCATCCCCACACTCAAAAGTGACCAAAATGCCATTAGTTTTCAATTAACCATACATTAGTCAATTGAACTCCAAATCAAGAAAATCAAAGTGCTAACTAGTTTAGAATTTTAGTGCCAACAGTAAACTAAAATAATATTTAGGTTCTAAAATCTAAAAAATTAGAAATAACCAAAATACCCTTAACCCTAGTTAGGCTATACATTGACCAATTAAAGTCCAAATTAGGTTTACTCCCAGTTAAAGTACTCATTGTGTTATAGGAAAACTATAGACACTAAGTTTTCTAAATTTAGATTTCAAACAGAAAAGTTTGGTTTTTGCCCCCCTTAAACTTAGAAAATTATCGAATTGCCCTAAATTTTAAAAATCCATAACTTAGCCATTTAACCTCAGAATTTTGTGTTCTTAGACTTTATGGAATCCTTGAATAGCAACCAATAGTAAATTGCATAAAAATTTAGATTTCATTAAGTGTAAATTACTAAATTGCCCTATAGGTCAAAATTCTTAGTTTGGACATATATGACCTATTCCTTATCCAAATTGAGTGTACTTACTGTTTAACATCATATTGGACAACAAAGAATCATTTGGCAATAAGAAATTCCATTTTGGAGCCCTAAATAAAAAAAGTAACTTTTTAAACTTTTAAATAGGGGCAAAATTATCTTTTTGCCCAAACTTTAGGATCCCTAAATCATCCTTGAACCAGAATTATTAATAATAAAACTATAATAGAATCATTTACATGAATAAAATTAGCTTTTCAATTAATTTGGTTAAATTCCTTAAAATTCTATAAGTCTTTTTTTAGGATCTTTGACTTCACATTAGGTTTATTCCTGATACTAGGACTAGATCATAAGTTAGATTTCATTATTTGGATAAGTACATTATTTAATGGATGAATCCTTGATTTTGTTAGTTTTTAAATTTTACAACTTAATCTTGATTATTTTATCTTTCAACCTTAGACTTAGGATAGGAGAATCATTCTATTTATTTAACTTTTCTCAAATAGGATTTGCTCTAATTTGTAGTTCACTCTTAGTAAAATCTTAAATCCGTAGACCTTACCCTTGGGTTATGTGCTTAACTCTAGCTCGTGGTGTTAAAAATCATAACCATTAGTTTAGTAGATCTTGATCAGTTCTTAGTTAGAATGCCTAAATTCATCAAATTAGGATGTTGTGATTTATTACTTAACTTATAGTCATACTTGATTGAATTCGATTAGAACCTGATCAGTTATAATCCTTTTTTTAACTTATAAGGCCGTATTTCTAAGTTACACTCGATAGTAGGAATTGGAGATCCTGAACTTCTGTAACTTAGAATAGTTAGAAAGATTTAATTAGACAACAATAGTGTCACCATGTTTGGTAGAGTCTCTTGCACATTATTAAATTTTATTGCTTACACATTCCTTGAAATTATGCTTAAACTCCTTAGACATGTCATATAAGAGAACTTTGTTACAAGAAATGAAAACATAGAATATTAGGATAACATTTACATTGAGTTCAGTTACTTGATTAATCTGGTGCATTTTACTCTACTGGATAGGGGTATGGAAAAATATGGATGTTTAACATTACTCATTGAAGAGTGTGTGTTAAGCTTGGAACCTGTATAGTCTTGCAGATGTGCTTGACTACTCAATTATTTCAAGACGTGTCCATAGAAACAAAAGTAAAGTAAATAAGAGATTCTGCATTCATATTTACTGCCTCTTCAGTTATATTGTTCTGTTCTATCTGCCCTAGCCCAGAAAGGCTTTGGGAATTTTTGTCTAGGCCTAATTGGCCAATTCTTTCTGATATGGTAGTTATATATACCTATTTCAGTTTCAATTTACTATTTACTATATTATTGATGCATGTTATTTCAATCAATTGTACTCCTTTACTTACCTGCTCCTAAATACAGTTTCAATTTACTGTAACTGTATTTACTTTCTTGCACTATTATTTTTTGAGCTATGTTTCATTTTATTTATCATTTGATGTATGGTGAAATGGATGTATTAATTATTTATATACTTCTACACTTTGTACACTTATTAATTTAGTGACTGATCCCTTGTATTCATTCTGTGCATATCCTTCTCTTATTAGAGGATTGTGGATCTTACCTAATCCAATGATAAGTGAGGGATTTGCTAGAGTGGCACACCACCCCTTAAGTCTAATCTTGTGGATCAGGGGGTGGGGCACCACATCAAATGACACTAGGAATATTTTGTCACCTTAGCTTCCTTGTTGATGCTAAGAATCATTTTGTATCAGTAGGCTAGATTAGCCCTCTTCTAATATGACAGTTATTACATACCTATTTATTATTTATTGCCTGCTATTTACCACCTACTGTTACATTTTACTTTAGTTAGCTTAAATTTAATTTCTTACTTACTTATAGGATGTTACTTTCTGTTACTACTTACTGTACATATCATAGTCAGATTATTTATTTTTAATCTGCATATGTCATATGATCATAAGCATGTTTAGGATGAGTCTTTTCCATCAATATTTTCTTTACTTTACTTATACTTATATGCCTAACATTGTCACAACTTTGGTGTTGAGGTATATTCTTTTACCCCACATGTTGCTTAGTTATAAATGCCTTTATTTATAGCTTATTCCTTTCTTTGTATGCTTGTTGCACCATTATGCTTTGCTTATTTTTATAGTCTAAGTAAAATGGTGATATCATAAAACTCATGAAATATTAACAATCTAAATATACTTAGACAATATATTTAACTAGATTTTTCTTTTTTTGGCAGGGGCCCTATTATTGTGAATCCAACAATGGTAGATTCCAATTTATTCGAGGTAGTCTAGCCTTTTGAAGATCAAATTCGGGAGGAGGAGCATGCTGCCGTAGAAGATACTAAGCTTAGCTCGCTTTTATTTTGTGAGGATGAGAGCTTTATCTTTTTCATTAAAACTTATTTAATGTTTGTAATAATTCAAGTGCTTATGTATGTTCTTTTACTGTGCTATTTATTTTGAGCTGCATTATTACTTTCTTACTTATATTGAGGTGGATTGGATGTATGATTTACTTTTCCTTGCTTCCGCACTCTATATTTCTATTTACTTAGTGATTGATCAACCTTACATACATTCTGGGCACATCTTTTCCTTATTAGTCAATTGTGGATTATACCTAATCCAATGATAAGTGGGAGATTTTCTAGAGTGCACACCTCCCCTTGACCTAACCTTGCGGATTAGGGGGCGGGGCGCCACATGAGGTAAGTGAGGAGCAATAGCATAGAGATGTTTTTTTTGCGTTTACTTAGTTTTAATTATCATTTTATTTGGAATGGAGTGATTTTTAGTTTTTCATTCTCTTTATTCTCATTACATATTAGTCTGTAATAATTATGTTAGTACTTATATGTCATTACTTTCAGTACTCTTACTTTTTAGATGTACTCATTTACTATTTTTTTTCTACTGCATAAATGTAATGAATATATGTATTTTCTTATTGCTTCTCTATGATGAATGTTTACTCAATTCTATTTTGTACTCCGAATTATATTATTAAATTGCTATATAATAATTGGGGTCATTAAGACTCTCATCTAAGATATCTAAGTACTTAACTACTTAGATATCCTAGCATTATTGGTATTGATAACATAAGTGTCTTAGTTGGCACTTATGGCATTAGCACTAATCAAATTTGTAAGTGATTACACATCCTGTTGCTAATACGAGCCTCATTTGCGCAAGTGGTAGGGTGGGGCACCACAATTGAGTGCATTACTTGTTACATATTTCGAAGCATATGTATTTTGGTGCTAACATATATATTTCAGCTCCATATTATTTTATATGGCATCAAGTCATTTCAATTCATAGCTTGTTATTTTAGTGGTTTATGTGGTTCAATATTACTTAGCTTTTCAATAGTTCTTGGTTGTATTTCCAAGTTTTTTGTATAAATAACCCTTTAACGTAATTAATACATTTTAATGAGCCCAAAATGTACTTAAACTCATTGTCAATGTAAGATTTTTCTTTATTGGATGGGGCCCAAGCTGTAGCGCTCCGCCCCATCGCCACGCGCAAAAGAGAGGTAATCCATAATTCGGCGGCAGAGCGGTGTGCTACTCGAGAAGACAACTAACCCATCTTCTCGAATAGGCTAACTAAGCTAGCCACGCTGAAGGTTGTTGGCTCGAACCCAAGAGTAAGATCGAGAGTTAATACTTAAGGTAAGAGTAGAGTACTTATCTTAAGTATTAGACTAACACATACATTGGATTACAAAAAATAAATAAGGAATCCAATATATGTTCTAAAATATCAACATTTCTAGTATGCTGATCACATCATAATACTAAGTACAATAGTAGTATAACAGAGTGCAGAACCTAAGGCAAAATATCTAGAATACATTCATCATAGAACAGTAGTTGCATTCATCTTAGAAAAGAAAAGTAAAATACATCCAGAATTATTACAGACTGATTTAGAACAAGGTTGAAGTAAAGTCTATCTAAAGTACTGAAAGTAAGAAAAATAGTAAAGTAAAAGGTGGAAGATGGATCCACTAAGGCTCCACGTACTCCTCCTGAATCTCCTGCAAGTCCTCCTGCCCTGTCTCAACAAGCTGCTCGGGACCTAGCAAATTACTAGATCCCAAAAGTACCCCGTGTTAGACAAGAAGCCTAACACATCACAACTAAACTAAGCAGTACTAAAGTAAATACAAGTAAATAGTAAAGTAAACAAAACTGTATAAAAACATGGTAAAGGCACTGAGTAATTGAACTGTAAAGACTGAATAAAGTAAAACTAAACTGAAATCTAAATTCTAAAAGTAAGAGAAAACATCAAATGCTTAGAAACTAATGTAAAAATATTCAATACTGTATTATATGTCACTGAGATAATGCATCCAAATATGCCAAAATACGGTATGCCACAAATATGTAACAGAACTATCACTGAAAGGCTATGAGTCAAACGATCCAATGTACACATACATCCAGTTAGGAATATAGTTTACTATGATGCTAATGCATCCTGAAATTCCCTGGTCAATGTATGTAATATTCTGTAACCCATAATTTATCACTGATACTCATACATCCCCACAAGAATCATTCTTCATACTCATGCTAATGCTCATGCCCAAGCTTCTATTTTATACAAGTAAAATCCAGAAATCCATAAATACTTTGAAATACCGATATTGACATTAAAGTTTCCATTATGCAGAATCCTACTAAAAGGATTATGACTCCTAGTTTCTAGAATGATGATTGGTTAAAGTTAAGAATTTACTTATACGTCATTAGATGGGGAGATGGTATGCACATATATATAGCATACTTCTAAGAAGAGTAGTTTCCAACACTTAATTTGATTAAGCCACCCTAACGAAGCGATCTTCGATAGGAGGCATCACCCGATAGCGACTTGTATCTCAAGCTAAGCTATTAAAATACCCGATTCACAAGCACACTTAGTGTTCTAAAGAGGATGTCTAAGATCACATTATTTTCTTGAAGCACACCTATGGAACCGATCTTCGATAAGAGGCATCACCTGATGGTGATTTTTTATTCAAACATGCTAATGATCTAAATCCCCTAATCATAACACTCTTATGATTGAATTATTTAGTCTAAGTGAGACTATGCCCGACTAAACTCATAGGATAGAACTTAAACATAATCTATACCATGATGAATCAACCAATCCTGATTAATATTGGGATAACCCAGTACTATGGGTATACCCTACTATACCATTTAATAATCAAGGTTCAAAAATTTTATTTATTCCACAAGGATTTATCAATACTATCAATTCTTATGCTAAATGGGTGAGTCCTACACAAGGCTCTAAGTGATGTGATCAAGTATCACTTAACATAGATTCTACCACAAAGAGAAGTGTTGTTCTAAGTATCTTAGGTGATTCCTACCACGAAAGATTAAGATCAACTTCTAAGGTTAAAGGAGAATTTAAGATTCTACCTCAATAAATTTGCAAAGGTCTTTCCTAGCTCAAGATGCCATTAATTAAGGTCTTTTAAATATTTTAGAAATAAGTCTTTAGTAAGATCTTTGAGATCTCACCCTTCTAATACTTCACTAACACTTAAAGATTTGATTATTATCTTGAATCAAAGTGATCAGATTAGATGATTAAAATTATCTGATCACCTCTTATGCTACAATTATGGGAATAAATCAAGATTATTATTCGAGATAGGCCACTTATTTAATCAAATTGATTTTATTAATCATCTTTTGCTAATAGTCTTATTTAGGATAAAATCAAGGATCCAAAGCTTAGATTCAGATTATTCAATCACATGGCATATTTATTATCCTTATCATTTATAGTTTAATAGCTTAAGATCAATATCAAATTAAGTGCATTATTAGAATAATATCAATTGCATTATCTTGTAATCAAGACATTTAATTAAGGTTTCAGAGTTTGGATATTTATCAAATAGATTAGAGTTTAAACCCTACTCATCTCTAATTAAGATCAAGTGTTTCTTTATAGATCAAATGTCTAATCAATAAATTAGGGATGTATTATTGGTGGCAATCTTAGACCTAGATCATGTCTTAATAGCTTGATCAAAATCTTAAGACTTCTTAAATTTAATAAGAATAATTAAATTCTCAATTTTAGGTCTATTCAATTTATACATCATAAATTTGGCATACATAGTTTAGATACATCTACCTTACTGTTATGAAGCATATTAATAGAAAAGTTCAAAAAAATAAAAGGTAATTAGTACTAATCAAACCCTAAACTAATTCAAAATGACTAGCACATAATCACAAATCAAGCTATCAGAATTTCATACAACTTGGCACATAAATTCTATTCAATTATATAATTAATTAGAGACTAAGTTTGCTAAGATCCAATGATTAAAAAGCCTAATTCTAATTAATCATGATACAATAAGATTAGGGCATAATTTGAATTATAGAGATCAAAAAAACAAACTACTTAGCACATTTATTCTATTAATCATAAGAAAACTAATAGTAACCTAATATTTCAATTTGGCTAAGTACACATGCTAATCAATCCTAATTAATATCTACCATAATTAGGCAAAATTGGAAAATCTAGCTATTAGATGTTCAATACTATTTTATATTCTTATTTCTAAGGATTGTTTGATCAATTTAATATATAATATCATAAAGTTTGGACCAGTGGATCAAAAGTTATTTCATTAATACATTCTACATTTTTATATAAATAATTTCCTATGATTGAATTAATTGGATTATTTTCCTTAAGGAAAATAATTCCAATTAATCTGATATTAATTAAATGGATTCGACCTGTTTACCAAAACATGCGGGTCGACTGGGGCCCGAGGACCCGAGACTATTGCACCTCGTAGGTCACGGGTCGGCCCGACCTGCACAAGAGCTTCATCCCCGATCCCCCATCCTAATGGAAGGACCCGATTAGTGGAATCGTAATCGGCCAATTCTGGCGCATCCCGACCAGGCACGACCAACTAACGGTCGCTACACATTCACCGTGGTCAGGCACGTCGAAGGGGACCCGAAGCCCTCTGTGAGGCGGTCTAGATCGACCAGACCCTGATCACCCGAGAGCTCCCTCAATGGGGCTACTGTGGGGAGATAATTCTCCCCATAGAGACCACACCAGAAGGGCTTGATCCCTACACCATCAGGGAGATGAGATGGATTAAAGCCCCCTTGGTCTGAGGGCTGAGATGAGCTAGAACGCCAGGGCCTTACTTGACCTGAGGCATTCATTAAGGACTTAGCCCGATTAATCGGGGTTAGCTCATAGCACAATTACGATCATGGTGAGTTCAAAATGACAATCATCGAAGTGAATCAAATGGAAGAGAGCCCGAGCCTCATTGACTCAAGGCTTGCAAATGGGGGTACCTAGTTTCACGGCTGGACTCAGGATGATCGACTGGGGATATGGCTGGCCTTAGCTAAGCTTCCAAACACTGCAAGGGATCCTAAACACCAGGAGAGCCTACTATCAACAGTTTGAAGCTCCTGGGATCACCTACGTAAGCTTGAGTGATCAGCAATGGTGGAAGAGATAGAGAGCTCAATTGATTAGCAAGGATCAATGGGAGCAATGTTGGGGCTATTTGTAGCCTCAGCATGGAGTGGGGGAAGTTTCTAGAGGGATGGATCGAGCTGGGAAGGACCCGAGAGGTCAAGCCATGGCTGAGCTCTCGAATTTCCAATTCAAGCTTGGTTGGGCCATGAGGCCCGATTGGGGCACCTAGCCATAACAGGAGGATCTCCAACAGCTTATGGAGTTGGAGGCGTGAGTGTGGGACAGGCTCGGCAGATGGCAGTACGGGGGGATCTTCGATCGGGCGTGCAAGCGAGTGGGGTTGAAGGTCCACAGTCGCGGGAGGGTCCGGAGCCGTCTGATTGATCAATCAAAAAGGCATGACAGTCCTGATCCTCCAGATCCTAACGACCGGATCCGATTGAATCCACGTTGTAGGATTCACGGGACGCATCTAACAGCAAATTCGCGGTTCTGCGGGATCTAATCCTAAACATCGAATTGATTTGGTGGATAGCAGATATGATGGAAGCACCGCTGTTGCGCAACCCGGGCTCCGCAACGGATCGCCCACGGTCCGCATAGCAAATCATAGCCGTTTAATTAGTTTAAAGGGTATAACTGCAAATTTGAATTGTTGGAAGCCCTAAAATGCAATTTGACCATTTTAAACAAATTTGAATTATGGTCTAAATGATTTCCAAATTGTACCAAACTTTTACCCCTAGCTAGTTTGGGGGTGAGGAATTCAAAAATATAATTAGATTTTAACTCTGAGATCAAAATATTTTAGATCTAATCAGGGCATCTTTGATTTAGAGAATTCCAATGGACCTTAAATTTTCAGGATTAGTTTAACTTAATGTTCTAAAAATAATGGTATCAAAATTAATGATTAATTAAGCTATAGATTAGTAGGGTAATAACCTAGGGTTGTCACAGACTCTTCCACTTAAGGACGATGTCATCCTCAACATCATCTCAAGAGAGAAAACAACATGCAGGAACCTTAAGAATAGAATTATGATTCAGAAAATTAATGGATACTTGAATTTTCAAAGAGATTATGATACTTTCTTCTCATATCTGCCTCTTTCTCCCAAGTAGATTCCTCTAAAGAGCGATTCCTCCACTGAACCTTTACCATTGGGATTGAGTGATTTCTCAACTGCTTCTGATCATGAGCTAAGATCTTAATTGGCTCTTCCGCATACAAAAGATCTGGCTAGAGAGATACCACTGGAAGTTGAATTATATGAGATGGATTATGAAGACATCTCCGCAGAGAGGAGATGTGGAACACATTATGAACTGTAGAGAAATCTTCAGGAAGCTTCAATCGTTAAGCTGCAAAACCAATTTTCTCTAGGATTTCAAAAAGTTCAACATAGCGGGGACTTAGCTTCCCAGCTTTACCAAAACGATACACGCCTTTAATCAGACTGACTTTAAGATGCGCAAAATTTCCAACATCAAATTCTAAAGTACGGTGATGGGCATCATGATACTTACTCTGGCGATCTTGAGCTGCTTTGATTCTTTGCTGGATTAGCTGAACCTTACGATTAGTTTTCTCAACTAATTTTAAGCCATATAGTTGAATGCTACCAGTTTCATACCATGCTAAAAGAGTACTGCATTTCCTACCATACAGAGCCTCATATGGAGCCATGCCGATACTTGCCTGAAAACTGTTGTTGTACGCGAACTCTACGAGAGGAATATGATCTTCCCATAGGCCTCCAGATTCCAGAATACAGAGGAGAAAAAGATCTTCCAATACTTGATTGACTCTTTTTGTTTGACCATCTATTTGAGGATGAAAAGTGGTGCTAATGGCTAGAGTAGTCCCCAAGTCTTGATGCATTGCTTGCCATAATTTATAAGTGAAACAACTATCTCGATCAGATATAATAGATCTTGGAATCCCATGGAGCTGATTATTTCCTTGATATAAAGCTTTGACAATTTCTCCACAGAATCAGTTTGACGCATAGCAATAAAATGTGCTGCTTTGGTCAGTCAGTCGACAGTGACCCAAATTGAATCGACACCGGATCTTTCTTTAGGTAAACCCATAACAAAATCCATAGAAATATCAAACCACTTCTATTCAGGAGTTGCCAGAGGATGAAGAAGTCCTCCAGGCTTCTGAAGTTCAGCCTTGACCAGATTATAAGTATGACACTTTGCCACGAACTCAGCCACGCTTTTCTTCATTCCAGGCCACCAAAATGATTTCCTTAGATCTTGATACATCTTTGTACTGCCAAGATGTACTTGGTAACCAAAATTGTGACCTTCTACTATAATCTCTTGATGCATTGATTTGGGAATCCACAGACAATATCCTTGATAGATTACATTACCTCAAAGCTGAAGATCAAAGCGATGACCACTTTTGATCTCTACTTTAACCTTCAGATAGTCTTCATCTTTTGTTTGGGAGATAAATACATCACGATGAAATATTGGTTCAACTGAACTGATGGATATCAGTGTGCTTAGCATAGTACTATGCACTGGTCTAATTTCAAGCTTTCAAAATCCTTCCTCTGGTGAACTAGATGATATCATGGAAGATAGAGTAGCATGATGACTGAGTGTATTTGCTACGACGTTCACTTTTCCTAGATGATACTGGATGCTCAAATCATAATCGCATATCAACTCAAGCAATTATCGCTGATGACAGTTCAATTCGTGCTTGGTGAAGATGTACTTTAAGCTCTGATAATTAGTGAATATGGAATATTGGATGCCATAAAGATAATGATGCCATATTTTCAGAGCAAAAAGTAGCAGTTGCTAGTTCGAAATCATGGACAGGATAGTTCTTTTCATGCGGTTTTAGTTGACGAGATGCATAGGCTATAACTCTTCCTTCCTGCATCAACATGCATCCCAAACATATTCCAGATGCATCGGTATAGACTTGATAGTTGAGGCCTTATTTAGGTAAGGCTAGAACTGGTGCAAAGGAAAGAGCATCTTTCAATATTTGAAATGCATTCTCACACTCTAGACTCCAGATAAAAGGTACTTGTAACAACCTAGATGTTGCTACCCATCAATTAGTGATTCAATTGACTCTAAACCTCTTTAATTACTCTTATAATAGAGTTAGGAGTCTCCACCTCAATTTTCATGCAATTTGGAGACCGTTTGATAATTTCCAAAATTTCTAAGTTTTTTGATAATTCTAAATATACCTAATTTATTTAGACTTCAGAATAAAAAAAATGGAGTCTACTATTAGACTCACCACACCCAAATTAGCTAGGGGTGCTAATTTGAAAGTATTTGGGAGTCATCACATTTTTCATGAATATTATATTATTATGTAATACCCAGAGGATAAGGTAAATTAAAGATATCTCTGATAAAAAAAAATACAATTGCATTTTTTTTTTGAGTTCATCACCCCTTAAATAGGTAAGAGTGATAGTATGGATATTTTCAAAATGCGTTTGTGTATTTAAATTAAAGAATGTAAGCAAGTATAATTAAATAATAATATATCGAATTTAAATTAAAACATATGAATTATTATTAATATTATAATTTTGACTAAATAAAATAGTGCAAATCTTGTGTACAAAACTAGAACATGATACACTCTTTTAAAACCTATAGGACACATTCCATCTCACCCCATAGAAATCAAACCGTTCATTTTAATGACAAGATTTAACGGCCGTATTTTTATGGAGTATATCTATTAACTGATAAATACCATTAACGATACGATCGGTAAGCAGCTCAAATGAATGCATCCAATGGCCCAAGCAATGCACTGTATGCCCCTAACGTGCAAAAGGATCGTGCGCGTGTCTTCGCAGCAGAGGCGTACGAGGATGCAAGTCGCCAGCTATTCCCTTCCAAGGCCTTATCCTCCTTTCGAACTACTCAGCTCTCCATTTTTTCTTTTTCTTTGGGACATTTTTGGAGAGGGGTTGCGAGGAGGCTGCTAAGGAACCAAAAGAGGCTGGAAAGGGGTAGAAACTTGCAAGGAAATTTTGAAGCCTAAAAACCCCATCTTCTGTCAGCATAGGAGAGGAAGTAGCTGCCAGGTACCACCTCCGTTTATTCTCCTATAAATTCCTCAGATTTCAGCCTTTCGAATTTCTTCTTTTTTTTTTATACGTGTTAAGTTAACCTATTAAGTTCATATGAATTCATGCATTAATATTTACTTAAGAATATGTGCTTCTGCTAGAACTTATCGGGCCTGTTAAAGTTCGACAATGTCCAAGGAACTGATGCAAGTTTAAACCCTAGCTACGATCTTGTAATCTATGATTAAAAGAAAGAAAAAAATAATTGGAAAAGAAGTTGTCGGAGTGGAAGACTAATCTTTAACTTATCAGCATTCATGGCTTGCTGCGTCAAATACCATCTATTGAGTTGTTGGTTCGTAGCTAAGGGTTCTTAAGGATAGCAAAGTTAGAATCTTAGAACTGCATCATTTTTCATTCCTTTGGTATTGGATGAATATGGTAGATCAGCGAAGTAGCTGAGTTGGTTCATTTGTTATGAGGGTTGATGGAGTATTGTATATTTTCTATATTGATACCATAGAATGACTACTATTTTTTATTAAATTAATATGGAACCTAACCTTCTCTTTATTATGTAAAAACATGTGAACCTAATCTGCTCTCTATTTGATGTTTAGATTGATTTTTGAGAAAAGTAAATTAGCTAGTTTGTAGGGGTATTTTGAAAGGGTAAGTACTCTCTAGTCTTGCGGCAAATGCTCCTTTGTTTGAATTTTGCATTGGGCGAGATTGAGTGTGGTGCTATTTATGATGATCAATTAACCTATTGCTACTAGGACTCTCATCTCTTCAATGAATTCTAATATTTTGTTCATATCGGATGATATGGTGGTTCTTTGCAGGATTCAAGTGTCTATTATTTTTAAAAAAAGATTATGAATACTGTTAAGGTTAATATTTTCTTTGTCTCTTAATAATTTTAAATTGTATGAAAGCTATCCATTAATGCTTGCTTTACAAATTTTTTTTTGTAATAAAATCCAGATGCTATGTTGATAAATCTATTATAGCTACATTAATCAGCTTAGTATAAATGACTTACCTACATCTCAAATTTCAATTAGTATAAGAATAAAAAAAACAATGGGGATGTTGAAATGATATTGCCATTTTTTTTACGAGATCAAATATGATCAAATGCTGCTAATTCTTTTCACGAATCATATGTTGCCATTTATTTAAATGTGAGATTAATGGATCATATAAAATACAATGTTGCCATTTATTTCAAAATGAATTCAATGCTGCCATGTATTTTCTAAAAGTGAGATCAATAAGATCAAATGAAATTAAATGCTACCATTCTTTTCAAATGCTGCTATGTATTTTCTAAATTGAGATCAATGAGATCATAAGTGATTCAAAGTTGCTATTAATTGTAATGAGATGAATCAAATGCTGCCATTAATCATATGAAATTTAATGATGCTATTTTATTTATGAAACCCAAATGCTGCTATTGAATTTTGTGAGAATCAATGCTATCATTATTTTTACTTAAATCATATGCTGCCAACTTTTGTTCTTATATGAGATCAAATGATCAAATGCTACCATCTATCATGTGAAAGATCATATGTTACAGTCAATTGCGTAAGAGAATATGTGCTGTTATCAATTATGAGTAAGAACATATGTTGCCATCAATTTCATAAGAGGATGAATGCTGCTATCTATTATGAGTAAGAACATATGATGCCATCAACTGTATACTAGAATATATACTATCGTTTCTCTTATTAAACCTCACATGTTGCCATTTTTATATGAGATCATATGTGATTCAATGCCGCCATGTATTTTCAAAAATGAGATCAATAAGATCATAAGTGATTCAATGTTGCTATTAATTGTAACGAGAGAACAAGTGCTGCCATTTATTTCAATGTAAATCAAATGCTATGATGAGTAAAATGCTGCCATCTTTATTATTATAAGATTAAAGGTGATCAAATGCTATTAGTCAAATCCATGTGACCAAATGTTGCCTTCTATTTTAAAATGAAATCAAATATGACCAAATGTTGTCTTTTAATTCCAAAGTGAATTCAAGTGACCAAAAGCTGCCATGTATAAATTAGAATTCTATATTGCCATTTAATTCTAAAGCAAGATCAATAAGATCAAATGAAACTAAATGTTGACACTTCTTTTATTTAAACCCTATGTGACCAATTATATAAATGAAAGAATCATTGGATCATGTGAGATCTAATACTGTCCTTTATATTATTTGTTTCAAATAATCCTTAACATTAAATGCATTGAAAGAACCAAATGTTGTGTTAGAATTCAGTTTAAATGATTCTTATTTCTTTTATATATAAATGCTAACTTTAATGCAGTTATTCTTTGCAGGTTTAGTTATAAATTAATATCAAATGAAATGCTGAACTAAATACTATTGCCTTATGTACATTATGTCAAATGATGTTGCCCCTTAGATTGCTAATTTAATTACAGCACCTTTATTATTTTTCATCAATGAATGATTTAAGATATGTGAACCATAGGTTAGTAAATTACTTCATTAAATTTTCTCATTTGAAATTATTAGAATTGGAAATAGTCAATGGATTGACATATAAATTGATATTCTTTACAATTATTAAAATTATTAGAATTGGAAATAATCAATCCTATGTAACGGATTCACTTTATATTAGAACTGGAAATAAGCAATCTCATGTAACGAATTGACTTTGCTTTAGAATTGGAAATGAGCAATCCTATGTAATGAATTGACTCTATACTAGAATTGTAACTAAATAACCTTATGTAATAGATTGATTACATGTTAGTTTTGAGTTATTTTTCTTTTAATTATACCTTCCATTGGAATGGGAGTCTTGTATGTCTACCTTACAGGTGTTTTTTTAGCTATTTACAGTAAAAACTCTGCTGAATTTTTTAAGAATTTGATAACTTAGAAATTTTATGGAAAATTGTAGATATATTCACTTGTTAAATACTTATTAAATATCTAGAATTTCATATCTATGATTGTAAGTATTTACTTTAATTATAAGTATTCACTTCAATTATTTAATTTAGAATATTATTTCTCAATCAATTAGATTGAGAGTAATAACTTCCTTTCATGCTTAGGTAAGCTATTAGATTTCTAATTCCTTACAATCTTAAAAATGAATTATTTCATGTAAGGTGTAATCTATCTTTTTTTTTTTAATTTCAAATAATCAATATCAATTAATCTTGATAACTTAATGATTAAATTAAGTTGATACTTTCTGTTTATAAGTTGAATAAGTGAAGCTACTATAATATTCTTTAGCTTATACTTTCATTAACTTAGAAATCTATACACATCATTCTTCCTTACTAGTTTCCTTAAACTTTAATCATAAATCTAATTAATTTGATTAGTTTAGGACTAGTATAAGATGAACTTCAATTACATGAAGATACTAATTTCCAAACTTAATGTCCTTCTACTTTTTATCAAAATTGACTTAAAGATCATTATCTATAAGTCAAATTGGAGCTCAATTAGCTCAAATCAATAAGTAGTTTATTAAAGCTTAGATAACAAAATGAGATCACATAATTTACAATTATTGAAAATTTATTGAATGCTTGCTTAGCTTTGAGCCTTTTTCCTTGAATATTCATTCAAGATCATTGTGCTTAAATAAAGATTTTAATAAAACTGTAAGGGGAATGCCTCATGGCAAGTTTAAATAAGAAAGATGGCGCTTATAATAGGACTTCACATTTTAGATAGGGTAAATGTGAATGTTCGACCTCCCCACCATATCTAGCTAAGCAGACGTGCTTAACCCCTCGCCCCATTCTGTTGAGTACTCCCGCAGAATGAGGTAGCTTCTAAATATTACTTCAACTAAAGATATAAGAGTTCTTTTACAATCTTATTGATTGTAAGATCTCTTCATAACTGTTTAGTTATGCTTACATTTCATAGTCATAGGCTATGTTTGTCTTAGATCAAGAGTCTAAGATACTTCTTTATTTCCTATGCTTTACACTCTTTATTTCCTATATTATGTATTGCTTACTTCAGTTACATTTAAATACAGTGTATGTTGCTTAATTTCATTTAATATTTCATTGTATTTCATTGCTGACTTAGCATAAATTTCATTGAACATGTATTACTTTCAATTCATTTTACTTTAATGCACATAGTAGTTTCTAGCCTCTTTGGATGCTTTCCCTTTTCAATTTTGGATGCAGGCTAGGACTTTTATATAAGTGAGTATTTTTACAAAACTTATTTCATACTGTCTCCTTTACAGTTATACTTAATTCCTTTTTCCATACTTGACAGCTTTAATAGCTCCGCTGCTTACTTTAAATTATAAGATTATGTTTGTGATATCTTATTAATTTAAAAATATAGCCAATCTTAAATTGTGCTTAGACTCTTTAGTCTAACTACACTTTTTCTTTTCTTTGGCTTTGCCCTATCATATTTAAATACCAAAATATGATCGATCAAGAGCCCTTTGATTTAGGTAATGCAGGTCCAAGTGCTTTAAGGGTTTATAAGGAATTTGCATCTACTTAATTTTATATTGTTTATATGTATTTTGTTATAAGTTAGAGAGTGATCTACTTACTATCCTCTACTCTTACTTTTAAAAGGTTTATAATAATTAAATTATAAATTGCTTGAGTTTGCTTAAGTTACTTTTACCTATTCTTAATTAATCTGTATTATGTTTACTATTTTATAACTGCTTGGGATGAATAAGTGGATTATTCTAATTGCTTGTATTGAAAATACTTGCAATATTATATTTACATGTATCTCCTTATCATGTATCTTTGATTGCATTCAAATTGTATAATTATTTTTAACTTAAAAACTACTCATAAAGTGACTTGGCCACTTAGCATCTATACTTAATTGGTTTTCTTCTAATTGAGTGTTGGGTGCTAAGGTAACATCCCAATATTTGGATTAATCTCCTATCTAATTATTGGGGTAGTTACAGTTGGTATCAGAGCCAAGGTTGAGAATGTTAAGTTTAAAAGAGATATCCACTCATTCAAGGAAACAACACAGAAAGGTTAAAAGTACTTAAAGAGTGTCACCTTAGGAAAGTGAATGAACTCCAAATTCAACAAATTGATTAAATCTTATTTGAATTAAGTAATTGATTCTAAGGTGAAATAATCAAGAGTCTAAACTAGAATAACTTTCTATTTCTTTCAAAGTCGTTTATGACTTGTAACTTTTATTTCTAGATAATTTATGTATTCTTTTTAAGTACTACAAACTTTTAAAGAACTTCAGGGGGAGTTTCCTTTTCTATTTATTCTAAATTTCAAATTCTTTTCCTTATTTAGAAAAAGAATGAATCCAGATCAAGCAGATCCTTCTTCCTTAATAGTGAAGGATGCTGAATCAAGTAATCCATCTCTTCAAGAAGAGATGAGGTAAATTATGGGGTTATTCAAAACCATGATAGAAGCCCAGACAAGGGCTGCAGAATGAATAGCTTCCACAAGCAATCCCTCTCAACCATCTCCTATTTCTCCTTTTCCTTCTCCTATCCTACCGCAATCTTCACAAGTCCTACTTCTTCCTTATCTTATATTATCGAAAACTCCTATACATGCCTCTAAGGAAATTTCTACTCCACTACCACCTACTCCATGCCCAGTAGTAGATGCCTTTCTACTAGCTTCCTACACCTAAATCCACCTACTTTTAATGGCCAAGCTTCCCCAATGGAAGCGGCCAATTGGATTAGTGCAGTAGAGAAACTCCTATGAAGTATAAAGTGCTCGGAGAGTGAAAGTTTAAGATTGACCACTCACCTTTTTAAGGAAGAGGCTGAGTTATGGTGGGATAGCGAGATGAAACCATGCTTTTCTGATTCATGCATAGAAGATATTCCTTGGGAAGAACTTGAACAAGTTTTTAAGGACGAGTTGATTCCTCCTTCTGCCCGAACAATCATTGAAGATGATTTCATACAATTGACGCAATGAAATCGTACGGTTCATGAATACAAAGTAAAGTTTAGAAAATACTCTCAATTTGCACCTGAGATAGTCCGCACTAAAGTGGCAAGGTGCAGTCGTTTCTTGAAAGGTCTAAGGAACTTGATTAAGTGCCATTTAATGTCCTTACATCACGATAATTTCCCAAAGCTGCTTGAGGGAGCAAAAATGATCGAGCATCACCAAGCTCAATCTGAGTCACAAAAACAACCTCATCCTTCACCACAGCGCCAAGACTCTTATAAAAGAAGTCATACTCAAGGTCTGAAAGCCTTTCAAATGCAAAAAGGTAAAGAGCAATAGGGAAGCTCAGCAGCCAAGTGCAACAGGCCACACCCGTATGGCAAGTGCTATCACATGGGGAATAGGTGCTATATATGCGGTAAAACAAATCATTATTATCAGAACTGCCATGCTGCTTTCACTGTTGACCAAATGAAGATAGATTGTCAACAACAAGTGCAGAATCCCGCTCCTTATAACACTAAGGCTCCACTCCCTGCTCTAATGCCCTCTCCTACGGGTGGAAATATTCATGATAGGAAGAAAGCCTCTTCATAGGCCCAAAGGCATGGGCAAGTAAATTGTGCTGACAAGGGCAAAACTGTTGTTGCTCAATCCTCAGCCATACCCAGAGTCTATGCTATCTCTGCTTCCATCACTAAAGATGAAAGTGATGTCATGACTAGTATGTTTTAAAATTTAAAACTTTCAATTAATGTTTTTCATTCTCAATGCATTTATTTCTTTATGCTACATGCTTTTAATTTCATATGTAATAGTTAAATCTTCTTTTACTTCCTTATAGGAACTTTGTTAATTAAGAATCAGCCATGTAAAACTCTCTTTGATATGGGTGCTAGTCACTCCTTCATATCAGAGAATTATGCATTTTCCCTAAATTGTCAACCTTTCAACCTAAGTAATGCATTGAATGTGCAAATGCCATCAGGTGCTGAATTGACCGCAATTAAATTCTATTTGGTAGACATCCCCATTAGCAATCAATTATTTCCTTCCAAACTTATTATTATGCCGATTGTCAATTTCAATATAATTTTAGGAATAGATTGGCTAAAGAAATTCAATGTTATAATAGACTATTATAGAAAAAAAATTTCTCTTCAAATAGGGAGAAAACTAGAAGTCTTTGTAGGCAAGCTTGGCCTAAAGGCATCATTAATAAATGCTCATGAAGCCAAACGTCTAATTAGTAAGGGTTGCTTCACAGTGTTGGTAACTTTAATTGGTAAAAAGGAAGAAGAAAGAAATCTAATGGATACCCCTATCGTAAATGAGTTTTTATATATTTTTCCAGATGAATTACTTGGACTACCTCCGATGAGAGAAGTAGAATTCTCAATTGAGCTAATTCTAGGAACCCAGCCTAAATCCAAAGCTCCATATAGGATGGCACCAAAAGAACTTCAAAAACTTTATGAACAGTTAAAAGAACTGCTAGAATTGATGACTTATTCGGCCAATTAGCTGGAGCAAAAGTTTTTTCCAAAATTGACTTGAGAACAAGATATTATCAGATACAAGTTGAGGACAAAGATATTCCTAAGACTATATTTAAGATCCATTATGGGCACTATGAGTTTCTTGTCATGTCTTTTGGACTGACTAATGCCCCTTCTATTTTTATGGACCTAATGCAGCGTATTCTGAAGCCTTACCTCAATCAGTTTGTAATAGTCTTCATTGATGACATCCTGATTAATCCAAGTCAGTTGATGATCACAAGGATCATCTCCGTGCTGTACTAATTCTTTTAAGAGAATATAAGTTATATGCTAACTTTTTGAAGTGTGAATTTTTGCTCAACTCAGTGGCATTCCTAGGCCAAGTACTAGATGCTGAAAGAATTAAAGTTGACCAAAATAAGTTCCAAGCCATACAAGAATGGGTTCAACCCAAATCTGTGATAGAAATCTGTTATTTCCTAGGACTTGCAGGATATTACAGAAGATTTGTTCAAGGATTTTCCCTAATAGCATCTTTGTTAACTCAGTTCACTCATAAAGAAGTTCCCTTCATATAGAATTCTGCTTGTGAAGAAGCATTCCAGAAGTTGAAACAACTGTTAACTTCTGCACCAGTCTTAATGTTACCTCAAGATGGCAAAGATTTTCAAGTTTATACTAATGCCTCTAAAGTAGGACTAGGATGTGTCCTAATGCAAGATCATCATGTTATAGCTTATGCTTCAAGGAAATTAAAACCAAATGAGAGAAATTATCCTGTGTATGATTTAGAACTCGCAGGTGTAGTTTTCGCCTTTAAAGTTTGGAGACACTACCTATATGGAGTTTAAGTGTGAAATGTTCACCGATCATCAGAGTTTAAAATACATCTTCACTCAAAAAGAACTTAACTGCCATCAGCATAGGTGTTTAGAATTGATTTGTGATTACGACTTAGAAATTATTTATCATCTAGGTAAAGCTAATCTAGTAGTTGATGCCCTAAGTCGTAAGGCAAATTTGTCTTCATTCTATTATAATGATTCTTTGGTCTAGGACTTTGAAAGATTGAATATAGAGCTAATCAAATCTGCTAATTTATGTAATTTGTTAAGTACTATTCAGTCTGAGTCATCTCTTTGATCAAGGATAATTGAAGCTCAGAAAGAAGATTCTTCTTATTCTCAATTAGTTACAGATATTAAAAGTAGCAAAAGATCTGAGTTATGTCTCAATGCCGAAGGTGTGATCTTCCAGAAGTCTAGGTTATGGATTTCTAAAAGCTTACAGTTATAAGTATTGTCTAAAGCTCATAACTCTAGCTATACTGTGCACCCTGGTAGTTGTAAGATGTATCCGGATCTCAAGCAATCATTTTGGTGGTCCGGCATGAAACAGGATATAGCCATTTTTGTTTCCAAGTGCCATCTCTATTCCTTAGTTAAGGCTGAACACCAGAAGCTTAGTGAACTTCTTAAACTCTTAGACATTCCTGAATGGAAGTGGTTCGATATCTCCATAGACTTCATTGTAGGTTTGCCTAAGAGTAGACCTAGTTCTGACTCTATTTGGGTGATTATCAATAGACTCACTAAATCAGCTCATTTCCTAGCTATTCGTCAAACTGATCCTGTTGAGAAGTTAGTTAAGCTTTATCTTAAAGAAATCATCCGCCTTCATGGTACACCAAACTGTATAGTTTTTGATAGACACAGTAGATTCACTTCTAGATTTTAGTCCGCTATTCAGCAAGACTTGGGGATGAATTTAGCATTGAGTACTATTTTTCATCCCTAAACTGATGGTCAGACTGAGCATGTTAATCAGATCTTGGAAGATCTCTTACATCTTTGTGTTATTGAATTTGGTGGATCATGGGAAGATCACCTAGCATTAGTTGAGTTTACTTATAATAATAGCTATCAATCCAATAAAGGAATGGCTCCTTATGAAGCTCTTTATGGAAGGAGATGTTTAACTCCTCTTGCTTAGACTGAAGTAAAAGACTCACAACTTTATGGTTCTGAACTGATTGAAAAAACCACTAAGAAAGTTCAGTTAATTAAACATAATATGATAACAGCTCAGGATAGGCAAAAGAAATATCATGATGCCCGTCATCGTCAGTTAGAGTTCCAAATGGGTGATAGAGCTTATCTTAAAGTTAGTCCGATGAAGGGTGTGCAGAGATTTGGTATATCTAAAAAGCTGAGTCCAAGGTACTAAGGACCCTTTGAAGTGATTCAGAGAATTGGAACATCAGCTTACAGGTTAGAGTTGCCAGATGACTTCTTGGTTATACATAATGTTTTCACATATCATCTCTAAGGATATGTCTGTAAGATCCTAGCCAGCATGTTCAGATACCAGCAATGGAGCTACAACCTAATCTGACATTCGTTGTTAAGCCTTTAGTAATTTTGGGGAGAGATCTTAAGCAATTAAGAAATCATAGCACTTCTTATGATCAAGATCCAGAGGCAAAATCATTCTGATAAAGAAACCACTTGGGAGAAAGAAGAGGATATGCGAAGGAAATTCCCAGAGTTCTTTCATTAATTAGGTAATCATAATTCTCATATTTTCAATTTAGTTTTAATTAGACCTTCTCCTTATAGTTTCATAATTGTATTTTAATTATTGTGTGTTGAGGGCAACACTCTTTTTAAAAAGGGGAGTCTGTAATAACCCAGATATTACTACCTATCAATTAGTGATCCAATTGACTCTATACCTCTTTAATTACTCTTATAATAGAGTTAGGAGTCTCCACCTCAATTTTTATGCAATTTGGAGACCATTTGATAATTTCCAACATTTCCTAGTTTTCTGATAATTACGAATATACCTAATTTATTTAGACTTCAAAATAAAAAAAATGGAGTCCACTATTGGACTCACCACACCCAAATTAGCTAGGAGTGGTAATTTGTAAGTGTTTAGGAGTCATCATATATTTTTGCAAATATTATATTATTATGTAATACCCAGAATATAAGGTAAATTAAAGATACATCCGATAAAAAAAATGCAATTGCATTTTTTTTTGAGTTTATCACCCCTTAAATAGGTAAGAGTGACAGTATGGATATTTTCAAAGTGCATTTGTGTATTTAAATTATAGAATGTAAATAAGTATAATTAGATAATAATATATTGAATTTAATAATGCATCCAAATATGCCACAACATGGTATGCCACAGATATGTAACAGAACTATCACTGGAAGGCTATGAGTAATACGGTCCAATATACACATACATCTAATTGGGAATACAGTTTACTGTGATGCCGATGCATCCTGAAATTCCTCAGTCAATGTATGAACATTCCGTAACCCATAATTCATCACTAATACTCATAGATCACCATAGGAATCATTCCTCATACTCATGCTCATGCTTATGCTCATGCCCATGCTTCTATTTTATGAGTAAAATCCAGAAATCCATAAATGCTTTGAAATACTGATATTGAATTCAAAGTCTCCATTGTGCAGAATCCTGCTAAAAGGATTCTAACTCCTAGTTTTCAGAACGATGATTAGTTAAAGTTGAGAATTTACTTATACATCATTAGATGGGAGATGGTATGCACATATATATATAGCATACTTCCAAGAAGAGTAGTTTCTAATGCTTAGTTTGATTAAGCCACCCTAACAAAGCGATCTTCGATAGGAGGCATCACCCGATGGCAGCTTGTATCTCAAGCTAAGCTATTAAAATACCCGATTCGCAAGCACATTTAGTGTTCTATAGAGGGTGTCTAAGATCACATAGTTTGCTTGAAGCACACCTATGGAAGCGATCTTTGATAGGAGGCATCACTTGATGGTGATTTTTTATTCAAACAAGCTAATGATCTAAATCCTCTAATCATAACACTCTTAGAATTGAATGATTTAGTCTAAGTGAGACTATGCCCGACTAAACTCGTAGGATAGAACACAGACATAATCTATACCAAGATGAATCAACCATTCCTGATTAATACTAGGATAACCCAGTACTATTGGTATACCCTACTATACCATTTAATAATCAAGGTTCAATAATTCTATTTATTCTACAAGAATTTATCAAAACTATCAATTCTTATGCTAAATGGGTGAGTCCTACACAAGGCTCCAAGTAATGTGATCAAGTATCACTTAACATAGATTCTACCACAATGAGAGGTGTCATTCTAAGTATCTTAGGTGATTCATACCATGAAGGGTTAAGCTCAACTTCTAAAGTTAAGGCAGCATCTAAGATTCTACCTCAATAAATTTGCAAAGGTCTTTCCTACCTCAAAATGTCATTAATTAAGGTCTTTTAAATATTTTAGAAATGATTCTTTAGTAAGATCCTTGAGATCTCACCCTTCTAATACTTCACTAACACTTAAAGATTTGATTATTATCTTGAATCAAAGTGATCAGATTAGATGATTAAAATCATCTGATCACCTCTTATGCTATAATCATAGGAATAAATTAAGATTATTATTAGAGATACGTCACTTGTTTAATCAATTGATTTTATTAATCATCTTATGCTAATAGTCTTATTTAGGAGAAAATCAAGGAACCAAAGCTCAGATTCAAATTATTCAATCACATGGCTTATTTATTATCCTTATCATTTTTAGTTCAATGGTTTAAGATTAATATCAAATCAGGTGCATTATTGGAATAATATTAATTGCATTATCTTGTAATCAAGCTATTTAATTAAGGTTTTAGAGTTTGGATCTTAATCAAATAAATTAGATTTAACCCCTACTTATGTCTAATTAAGATCAAGTGTTTATTTATAGATCAAATGTCAAATCAGTGAATTAGGGATGTATTATTGGTGGCAATCTTAGACTTGGATCAAGTCTTAATAGCTTGATCAAAGTCTTAAAATTTCTTAAGTTTAATAAGAATAATTAAGTTCTCAATTTTAGGTTTTTTCAATTATACATCATAAATTTGGCATATATGGTTTAGATACATCTACCTTATTATTATGAAGCATATTAATAGAAAAGTTCAGAAAAATAAAAGGTAATTAGTGCTAATTAAACCCTAAGCATATTCAAAAGGATTAGCACATAATCACAAATCTAGCCATCAAAATTTCATACAACTTGGCACATAAATTCTATTCAATCATATAATTAATCAGAGACTAAGTTTGCTAAGATCTAATAATTAAAAAGCCTAATTTTCACTAATCATGATTTAACAAGATTATGGCATAATTTGAATTACTGAGATTAGAAAAATAAACTACTTAGCACATTTATTCTATTAATCATAAGAAAACTAATGGCACCCTAATCATACAATTTGGCTAAGTACACATACTAATCAATCCTAATTAAGATCTTACATAATTAGGCAAAAATAGAAAATCTAGCCATTAGATGTTTAATATTATTTTATATTCTTATTTTTGAAGATTTTTTGATCAATTTGATATATAATATCATAAAGTTTGGACCAGTGGATCAAAAGTTATTTCATTAATACATTCTGTATTTTTATTTAAATAATTTCCTATGATTGGATTAATTGGATTATTTTCCTTAAGGAAAATAATTCCAATTAATCAAATATTAATTAAACGGGTTCAGCCTGTTCACCAAAACATACGGGTCGACCGAGGCTCGAGGACCCGGGACTATCGCACCGCGCGGGTCACGGGTTGGCCCGACCCAATAGGGCTTCATCCCCGATCCCCCATCCCGACTGAAGAACCCGATTTTGGGAACCCTAATCGGCCTATTCCGGCGCATCCCGACCACGGCACGACCAACCGACGGTCGCTACACGTTCACCGTGGTCAAGCACGTCGAAGGGAACCTGAAGCCCTCTGTGAGGCAGTCTGGGTTGACCAAACCCTACTCACCCGAGAGATCCCTCAATGGGGCTACTGTGGGGAGACAATTCTCCCCACTAAGGCCATGCCAGGCCCAAGGCTCGATCTCCACACCATTAGGGAGGTGAGACGGATCGAAGCCCCCTGGTCTGAGGGCCTAAAGTGAGCTGGAACACCGGGGCCTTACTCGTTCCGAGGCATTCATTAAGGACTCAGCCCGATGGATCGATTCGATCGATCGGGGTTAGCTCATCACACAACTACGATCATGGTGAGTTCAAAATGATAATACGCATCAAAGCAAATCAAATAGAAGAGAGCTTGAGCCTCATTGACTCAAGGCTTGCAAACGGGGGTACCTGGTTTCATGGCTGGACTTGGGACAATCGACTGGGGTTATGGCTGGCCTTAGCTGAGCTTCCAAACACTACAAAGGATCCTGAACACCAAAAGAGCCTACTATCAACGGTTCGAAGCTCCTGGAATCGCCTACGCAGGCTCGAGTGATTGGCAATGGCGAAAAAGGCAGAGAGCTCAATTGATCAGCAAGGATCAATGGGAGCAATGCTGGGGCTATTTATAGCCTCAGTAGGGAGTGGGGGAAGTTTCCAAAGGGATGGATCAGGTTGGGAAGGACCCGAGAGGTCAGGCTATGGCCGAGCTCTCGAATTTCCAAATCGAGCTCGGTCAGGCCACGAGGCCCAATTGGGGCACCTAGCCATAACGGGAGGATCCCCAATGGCTTGCTGAGCTGGAGGCGCGAGTGGGAAACAGGCTCGGCAGCTGGCAGTACGGGGGGATCTTCGGTCGAGTGCACTAGTGAGTGGGGACGAAGGTCCACAGTCGCGGGAGGCTCCGGAGCCGTCTGATTGATCGATCAGAAAGGCGTGACGGTCCTGATCCTCCGGATCCTAACGACCAAATCCGATTGAATCCTCACCGTAGGATTCACGGGACGCATCTAACGACAGATCCGCAATTTCGCGGGATCTAATCCTAGCCGTCGGATTGATTGGGTGGATGGCGGAAATGATGGAAGCACTGTTGTCACGCGACCTGGGCTCCGCAGCGGATCGCCTGTAATCCGCACAGCAAATCCAAGTCATCTAATTAGTTTAGAGGGTGTAAATGCAAATTTGAATTGTTGGAAACCCTAAAATGCAATTAGACCATTTTAAACAAATTTGAATTATAGTCTAAATGATTTCCAAATTGCACAAAACTTTCACCCCTGACTAATTTGGGGTGAGAAATTCAAAAATGCAATCAGATTTTAATTCTGAGATCAAAATATTTTAGGTCTAATCTAAGGCATCTAGACTGATCAAAATATCATCTTTAATTTAGAGAAGTCCAATAGACTTCAAATTTTCAGGATTAGTTTAACTTAATGTTCTAAAAACAATTGAATCAAAATTAATGATTAATTAGGCTATAGATTAGCAGGATAAGAACCTAGGGTTGTTACACTAGCATTATGAAACTGACAATGTCAAGTTCTATTTGCTTAAAAGAGCTCATGCTGGTGGAGCTGCATAAGTCATTGAAAGAAGAGGAGCATGGAGTTGCTAAATAGCTGAAGTGACCTTCTTCCTTTATTAGCTTTACATGCTTTAGTGAGATGAGAGTTTCTCTTTCAGTATTTATATTAAGTTTGTAATATATAAATATCTCTAGATGCACTTTCTTCTTTCTTTTCTGAGATGCATGGTTTACTTTCAGCTTCTGCACTCTATATCTATTGTTATACTATACATGCATTAGGATGTGATCATAAAGTGAGCCTCTCTATCATTTGAAAGTTAGGCACCCACGGAGTGGTCGGATTATATACATCTTTATTAACTAATTAACCTAACCTTAGAAATATAGAGGGAGCCTTGCTCTACCTTTGAAAGTTTACCTAATTAGGCGAGTCGCCCAACCCCCGCAAAGCCCTTGAATAGAGATATATAGAGATAGAGAGCTACGCTCAATTCGCGTGTAGGTAATCGTTGCAAGGTTAAACTTTTCTTTGATGGGTTGAAAACTCTTAGTCTAGCTAAAGCCAAACAATTATCGTACTCATATTTGGCCTACATCTTTGGAAAGTTGTTTTCAAAATTGCCGACGTTCTTGCTTTTCAAGAAATCAATGTGGACAAAATATGTTTTTGGTGTAATAATAACCCAGAATCTCACTCGTATGTTTTCTTAACCATTGATATGCATTTTCAGTACTTGGATGCTCCCTTCCTTTTGACATTGGGAGGTTAGTTAGTACTTCCCAATGACGACGATGATATGTAGCGTTCTCGTGGAAACTACCAAACATTGACTCGCCAATATACATTAGCGAACGCTAGGTGATATGTAGCGTCCTCTTGAAAACTACAGAACACTGACTCGCCAATATACGTCAACGAACGCTATGTGATATGTAGCGTCCTCTTGGAAACTACCAAACACTGACTCACCTATATACGTCAACGAACACTAGGTGATATGAAGCATCATCTTGGAAACTACCAAACATGAACAAACTCCAGCAACTTTTTTTATTTAAATTGTTAAGTCCTGATTTATTTTAATCCACTTGGGCCAAGCCCTGATTTGCTTAAAAAAGAGCTTATAAATTTATCTATAGATCTCAAAAAATGAAATAGAAAAGCAATAAATTTATTAATGCGTTCGGTAAGTGTCTGCCTAAATTCACCGGAGCTCAACGCGTTATCATTTGTTAAATTCGAATTTCAAAATGCGCGGATTTAACCGTTAGCCCGTCTGTAAGAAAGAAAGGTCGAAAGATCGATTTCAGTGAACGTGAAAAAAAAGGTCCAGAAGATTAAGCAAGCAAGAGGAAAATGGGGCGAGAAGCTAAGAACTGATCTTTTTCGGTTGATCCCATTGAAAACCAAAAACCAAGAGGCATAAAAAAATGAGGCGCCATGGCTGGCAGCTCCCTCTTCATCCGCTCCAGGTTTTCACTAGTTCCCTTATACTGAAGCTGAAAATTGGATCTTAGTATTTTTCTTATTCTGAATGCATTTTTTCGATCGCAACGCTTCTACAAATTTTGTACTTAATTGAATTTGTAATTCTTTATCAAAGTAAAGGATGCGTGTATTATTCATTGCTCTACCTTCATTATTGATTTTGTATTTAGAGTAGTTGATGATGTTTGTATGCTCAGTTGAAATTTTGCTTTTATTGCCTATTAAAACAATCAAATGACGAGTTAAATGAGTGATGCTTCATATATAAAGTATAAAGATTCGATGCAATGTAAGCAAAGATTCAAAGGAAAACAAAAAAAGCAGAAAGTTTATCATTTACTCGGCATTTTTATTTTCCTAAATTTGTAAAATTCTGCAGTTTGTGGGGATGGGAGTATTCACGTTCCTAGTAGTATTCTTCTATGTATTTCTTGGACCTTTTCTTGGAAATAGGACAGCAGAGAGTGCGGTACTTACACTGTTCTCATTCACGGTAAGATTTGATCCCCTTATTTCTATTAGTACTTCGGTCAGCTAATTTCTTACTGTGCTAGTTCTTTCAGGTATTTTCTATAGCTGCTTTATACATAAGATGCACGGCCATCGACCCGTCTGATCAGACAATCTACAGAAAAAAAAGAAAAGTTCCAAAATTTAATAGCAGATCCATTGCTGTGCATCTCATTTTGAGGATCACGAAAAAGATTGAGCACAAAATCCTGAAGTGTTGTATAAGAAGAAAATATTTGAATCCTTGGAATAATAATGCTCAGATGGATACTGTTATGCCATTTTCTTTTCTCGTCATGGATGATACTATCACACCACAAGTGAAGGATGATGAAATTACATTTTGCTCCCTTTGTGATTTCGAGGTATATTACTGTCCAAACCAAAAGCTTAATATAGAAAATTAAAAAAATAACTTCTTTGCTTTGGATAGATGGTGATGTTAATGATATTTTATACTAGTGTCGGAATCATTATAATTATTAACCTTTTCCCACCAATTAGATTTAATGAATCCTAATTTCATTCTACTTTATGGTAATACATATTGGGTGTAGATCTGTTTATAAGTTTGCAAATTCAGGTTTGCCAATTCATAGTATTCATATATGGTGTGGAAGTTTTGATAGAGCTTTGACTGCAACAAAAGAAGATAATGATGTTGTCTGCAATGACATCGTGAGATACATAATCCTACACCAACATTATATATATTTAATAGTAGTGCATCTCCAAAATAGATTGTCTGGGTTCTGTAAAAGATATTCGACTGAGATAACAAAATTTAAGCAATAGGGACATCAATAAAGATATAAGAACTCATAAGAAGAACCTTTAAGCAACATAAAGAAGCAACCGTTATCAGCGAAATATCATGCTCAGTTGAGAGAATAGACACTGACCATGAAACATTTTTCATGCAGGTTAAGAGATGTAGCAAGCATTGCAGAACTTGCAATCGATGTGTTGACGGATTTGATCACCATTGCAGGGTGAGCAGCTTTGTAATGCATGAATATGCCTAAAGTATGAACCATTTGTATATTAATATATTATTCTCATATTTTCAGTGGCTAAACAACTGCATTGGAAGAAGAAACTACACTACATTCATACTTCTACTGGTTTTCACCATGTTAATGGTACCTATATCTTTTTTGTTGACTCAATAGTTTTGTTGTGAATATATTTGCTACTAATAGGAATTGCAAATTTTTCATATTTGAAGTTAGCATTAGAAGCCGGAAGTGCAGCTGCTATTTTTATCCGTTGCTTTGCAAGTAAAAGTATATCAATGGAATTAAAGCACAAACTTCACACTGAATTCCCAAAAGAAATTCTCGCAGCAATATCGGTAAGTCATTGTATCTTTGAATGCTTATAACTCAGTTTTATGATTCTAATAATGTACAGTTCTGCAAATGATTTTATTTAGGTGCTATTGGCAGCGCTAACAGCTTATATTTCAGCAGCACTGGGGCAGCTTTTCATTTTTCATGTTGAACTGATACGAAAGGTACAGACTTTTAAACATGCAAGAATTATAAACAAATATAATGGTATGTCAGTAGCATGTCAAAAGTAATTATAATAAATTAAAGCTCTTAATGCAAAAAAAAGTTGACAGGTAAAAAAGTTCATGCAACATTGCTAAATTATATAAATTTAATGCTTACGAAATGAAAACTTCATTTCATGGGCACAAGCATTTGATGGATTGAAGTCATGTGATGCAAGAATTTTTAAAGGTACTGGTGCTAGAGGAAAGCATCGCACATTATACTATAAAACTAGATAATCAAAATATTAGCCCATTACATAAACTTAAGATCATGGGCTCAAATATCATCTTTATTTCGAATAACCATCATTACCTAAAAGCAAAAGCTCAAAAGTACATGCCTAAGGATACCTTCAACATCTCATTCTTTGCTTTGATAGAATTTTTTTTTATTGAATAGGGTTTGAATTGCAAAAAAATCCAAAGTTATAAATATAATATTTCATTGCTAGTTTGGCTCTACTAATGCATACTAGCAAATGCATACTAGCAAGTTCCTTGGTTTTCATGCCAAACTTATGCCTACAATTGTCATGTCATAGAATTCATAAAATTTTATTAATATGACTTTTAAATTCTTTTATTTTTATTTATTTGATTTTTGCTTGGAATTTAATAGTATAGTAGCATTCCTTTTTATTTTTTATATTTATATTTAGTTATTAATTCTTGTTTGAGACTAAAACATCATTAGGACAATAAAGCCTAGATAATATTTTGAATATTTTAACTTAAGATGAAAATTTCCACATTTGCATTTTATTATAACATGAAATCTCTTGATAAATTCCTCTAAGAAATTCTAATTATGTGATACACTAGAAAAATACTACTTTTTAAGATGAAAACTCTTTTTTTCTTTATTGATCATATGAATTATAAATTCTAATGCTAATAAAAATATTTATTATTTTAATTATTATTAAAATAATAATAATTTTTTAATTTATGATAATATGAATTATAAATTCTTATGCCAATAAAGCATTTATTATCATATTAAACAATCAATAGATATATTATCAACAAATATTAATTTATTGTGTATTAATATGAACACAAATTATTAAGTTTATAAAAAATTAAATTTATTAGTTAAATTAAGTTGAGAACTAATAATTAACGAATGTAAATAACAAAATTTTTAAATAAAGAAACTCAAACCAAATATATTAATAAATTATTAATTAAAGTTTATGAATAAATTTTCAAGCAATTTTTATATTATAAGTTAAATTTATAAATCCTAAATAATGGCAAAACCAAAACATTCAATTTTAACAAGAAATAACAAATATCATACCAAAGAGTTTTGGTAGATAACAAATTGCATATATACTAAATTTGTATTTAAAGATTTACTAAATGCTTAAATCATAATAGTTACCAAAGACTTCTTAATTTTATTACCAAAATTTATTTTCATAAGAGTTTATTTTGAGATCTTTAAATCGCCAACTTCTCAAAGGTTTTCTCCCATTTCTAAGGCAATTATGCGTCGTTTTTTTAGTATACATCGCACAGAGGAAACAAACATTCATTCCATGAACATATTAAATCTTAGACCCGATCTATGATGATGCAGAAAATAGTACTACTAATATCTTAATGCGTTGCATGCAGTATTTGACATTTAATATATTTTATTGCAGGGTATGAGAACATATGATTACATATTAGCCATGAGAGAAGAGAGCCGGCAATCCATCGATCACTTGGATGATTTTGATCTCTCTTCAGATGATAGTGACTATGAATCACCAAGAAATTCAAAGTTCATCTCTAGATTTCTTTGCAATGGGCACAAAGAAAAACAAGTAATCAGCCTGCAAGTAAGAAATTGTGCATTTTCTTTAAAAAATAGCATGTAAGTATACATGATAAACTTAATATCATTTACAGAATAGTCAGGAGCTGTTCAATCCAGCTAATTCAGAGAAGCATGAAATCAAAATAGACCCTTGGAAATTAATAAGAATGAGCAAAGAGAAAGCAAACATGGCAGCAAAAAACGCAAGGGAAAGATTGGTGAGACAAAAACAGATTGCCTTGATTTCTCCATTAAAACCACTGCCACTAGAGAAAAAGAAAGGGCCTATAGAGATTACAAAGGAAAGATGTGGCATAACACAAGATGCCTCAAATTTATGGATTTCAAGCTCCACTGGTACGCGGTTCTCAAGTCCGAGAAGAAGGTTTTCAAGTTCACCATCACAGAAATGCAAGAGTGATTTCGACCTTAAATTAATGGAGACTTCCAAAGAAATAGAAACTTGCATATATGTGTAGTCTTACTGCTTCAATTTCCTTTTTATATTTTATTTCTTCAGCCCAGCCACTAGTAAAAAGGTGGTTGAACTTTTGAAAAAATGTGCTAGTGAATTGATTAAATGATTTGAGCTATTTTGTTAACGATTCAAATTATGCATTATAAATATTCTAGGGTTGACAGGATGAATTTTCTACATTGTTTTTGTTTCTTTAATGAAGGTGAGCTTTATTTAAGACAAGTGTGGCAATCGGGAATTGAAACTTGCCAGAAATACTAGTACTAAAACTTAATCAATAGTCTAAATCACTAGAAATACTAATGCTTCAACCAATAGTTTAAATTATTTTCTTGTTAAAAATTAATCTTTGTGCCTCAAGATTCTTCCTGGAGAAAAAACCTGAGCCAAAAATGTGTAATGAGTTAAATATTTAGTCCAACCACCGATTATATGTACTAAAGAGTATAAGGTAAAGGAGGGTCTGCATTGCACCAATTTCCTATTTACTTTAAAGTGCAGAAAAAAAAAAAAGATAAATTAATGGGTATAGCAGAGCCTATACTCAATGTTAATATGCTAAATTTTGGGGAATTAAGAGATTAATCCAATTTCTAAATCATTATTGCTATTAGCTAACAAAAATTGCAATCGAAATTCAGAAAGAACCACAATTTAGCTACTTTCTATAATTTCATTTGAAATTTCCTATGCTGGAATGGTACTATGATGACAATAAACAGTTAACTCCGCCAGCTGAGACAACATTCAAAAATCAATCCATGCAGAATAATAGATACAATAGGAACACAAAAATGCGAATAATGATATAAAAACCTCCTTATTTCAAACGATTCAAACTTATTTTATCCAAACATAGTACTCAACTCTAAGAAATTTAATACTTTAACAAAACAGGATGAAAGAAAACAAAAAATGAATGTTTAATTTTTTACAAACAACAATTTTAAATATATGAACAATTGTCATTAACATATATATATATATATATATGAATGGTATTGTAGACTAGTGGTTGAGGCTCAGGATTTGCTAACCCAAGTCATGGATTCAAATTCCACCGGCCACGTATAAATAATATATATATATATATATATATATATATATATATATATATATGAATCTTCCTACAATGAAGCCGACAACAATAAAGGGCCAATAGACAATTTTTTTCTGGAGAAGGGTGTCCTCAGACTGTGAGCTGGAGAATAGCAAACAGAAGAATCATTAGGAATCTGTTGCAGCAGCTGGCAAGAATTTGGCGTCACGAGAGACGTATAGCCTTCAACATATGAGCAATTCCATGAAGAACCTTCTGATATCATATTTAGCAAGACATCAGAGAGGCAAATTTGACTGAAATTGTCGCCTTTGATACCCTCAAAAAGACCTGCAATGCTGATATTAACACCATAAACACCTTTAAAGGTGACATTACTGATATTGGGTAAAGCTGCAGGGTCATAATCATCATCTGGATGCTCTCCAAATTGACCACTGATCCTTAATGCGTACTCAACATTGGTTAAGATGACATTAGAGAAGTAAACATTTTTTATGTATCCACCGCGCCCAGGAGATGTTTTTATTCTAATTCCATGTCTAGAGTTGAAAATGTGAATTTCATCTGCATGTACTTCAGAGACACCGCCAGACATTTCACTTCCTATTGCAATGCCGGCTCCAGAATTGCTTTCGCCAAAAATGCGTTTGATGCTTATGTTGGAACTAGGATGAGCATACGAGATGCCATATTCATCCCACCCACTCTTGATGACAATAAGATCATCACCAGCGCTGATGTAACAATCCTTGATGCAGACATTGGTTGATGAATCTGAAAGCATTTTAAGATGAGCATTTTCATAGAATAGAAGCTTATATCTCTCATGGTCGTATGCTTGGTTAGGTATTTTATGCTCATCTTCACGCAGCAAAACTCAAAGATAATTGTATTTGCAGTAAATAATGTCCCTTAATCAAACAGTTGAAGTAAACAAGACTGACTACCATGTTAAACACAAGTTAAGAAATAGGATAAGAAAACAGCGCAGATTCTTGGTGCAGGTGGGAAAGAGGAGGAATTGTGTTAAATTATTTAATGATTAATCTTAATAGCATACAAACATAAACATAAAAAAGGCAAAATCAAATATCTTTTACATATATAAATAAGCAACTAACAAAAGGACTGACGACTGCTTGTGATCCTTAACCAAACTCTTTGGGAGGTGAATACTATCGACAACCATACTTTTCTATTTAAAAATAAATAAGGTCTCTAATTACCTTGAGACCTTATCTAAATGGAAGTGGGATAATGATCCTTATCTTCCCTTCACATACCAACCATACTTTAAGATAATACAATGCTTTCAAAACCAATATAGTCAACCGATCCAACTAAGGCGGGCAATTTTACAGGAAATTGCCAGCCTAACAAAAGGACTGACGACTGCTTGTGATCCTTAACCAAACTCTTTGGGAGGTGAATAATATGGGCAACCATACTTTTCTATTTAAAAATAAATAAGGTCTCTAATTACCTTGAGACCTTATCTAAATGGAAGTGGGATAATGATCCTTATCTTCCCTTCACATACCAACCATACTTTAAGATGATACAATGCTTTCAAAATCAATATAGTCAACCGATCCAACTAAAGCGGGCAATTTTACCCGAAATTGCCAGCCTAACAAAAGGACTGACGACTGCTTGTGATCCTTAACCAAACTCTTTGGGAGGTGACTAATATGGACAACCATACTTTTCTATTTAAAAATAAATAAGGTCTCTAATTACCTTGAGACCTTATCTAAATGGACGTGGGATAATGATCCTTATCTTCCCTTCACATACCAACCATACTTTAAGATGATACAATGCTTTCAAAACCAATATAGTCAACCGATCCAACTAAGGCTGGCAATTTTACCCGAAATTCGAAACTTACTCGAAAATTGCTCGAATTTCAAGTCGAATTGAACACGACTTGAAAATTTCGAGTCGATTTAAGATGATACAATGCAGTAAGTTATTAGGGTTTAACTCGACTTTAAAATGATACAATTCTTTAACCCTAAATATTTCGAGTCGAATCAAACTCGACTTGTAAGTTATGAACTTTTGAAATCTGCAAAGGTTTTGTAAGTTCTAAACTAGTAATGTCATGAGATGAAATTGCAATCTTTTTTTCAAATTTCTTAGTGTTCTTAAACATAAGTTGTAATTTTTAGGGTTAAAACCACGATCTAGTTACTTTTTTTTCAAATATTGTTAGGGTTTTACTTTTAGGGTTTTCAAACATACAGTAAGTTGAGAACTGCAATAATGTCATTGTTGATGTCATTAGTGATTGTATAATGCAATGGGACATCCACAAAAAAATTATGATAATTACATTTATCAATGCGCGTGCCATCGATGTAATGCAGCATATATTTTGTCAAAAAATTTTGAGAACACTAACAGATTTTTTTAAAAGGAAAAATTTTCATGTTTGTTATGGTGCACATATTTAAATTTGATTGTTCAAGAAAGCTTTAAGAACTGTAATAATGTTATTGGAGTTGCTAGGAAGGCCATTGTTTATATTAAAAAATCTCCAAATTGCTTAAAAATATTCAAAGAGATTGCAATATTAATTGGTGTATCAGCTTGTATAAAGTCTTTCAAGTGATGTAAGAACATGGTGGAACTCCACATTTTATATGCTGGATTATGTCTTTCATTATAAAATTATATTACATGAAATTTTTAAAAAAGACAAGGGATTAGTTTGGGGTTTAACTGATACTGTTTGGGATAGATTTGATACAATTAAATGTATTCTTAAAACTTTTAAGAATGCTTCAAAGAATTTTTCAGGTTCAACATACCCAACTCCTAATCTCCCTTCTTGAAATGATTCAGATTAAATATATTCTTGAGAGTATGGCAAGTGATAATGATGATTTTGTTAGATTCATGTGCAATTCAATATTAACAAGTATTTGTTAGATAATAACTTGTTAATGGGCATTGCCATTGTGCTTGATCCAAGGAGAAAGATGACATTTATAAAATTTGCATTTAGATCAATATAATTTGGGTCAACCCTTAATAAAAAAATTGAGTGAGTTTTACAAAATTTGCATGAACTATATGACTATTGTTATGTAAACACATCTAAAGCAGTTGATTCTTCAAACAATTTGTTAATGCTTTAAGGTAACTCTAGTTCAAGTTATTATAAACCAAGAAATTTAATTTTAAGAAATTTTGACTTCTTTTTGGAGTCTACTTCTGCTAACCAACCAATTAAATCGGAGATGGAGCTTTATCTGGATGAGGATTGCATTAAGGTCTCAAGAACATAGATCTTCATTTGATATTCTAGATTAGTGAAAAATGATTTCTTTAAAATGACCTATATTAGCATAGATGGCCAAAGATATTCTTATTATTTATGTTACAATTATTGCTTCTGAATATGCATTTAATGCAAGTGATCGTGTACTTGATTATAATTCATTATCACTAAACATGGTTAATGCTCTTATTTGTATGGCAAAGTGGCTTACTGGGACTCAAACCAATCTTACATATTTGGATGAAGATGTAAGAATTTGATTTTAATATTTTCTAATTTACTAGATAGACAAACTGAATATAAGTTTATTTGTTTTGTTTTTGGGTTTATTTTTTGTGCAAGAAGAGCAACTAATATGCTCTATACCAGATGATGAAGTGTATAATCTACTCAATTGAACCAGATAATTATTGAATTATGAGTACTTTAAGTGTGTTGTACTTAGTTGTTTTTACAAAACTTTTCAAGATAATTTTGTATGTGCTCTTGATTATTTTTACAAAACTGCAAGGCTTATTTTATTTTTTATATTTAATCACCCAGCTATAATATTGTCTATTTAATTGTTCAATCCTCATTAATGATTTTTTTATTTGGATTTTTATTTAAGCAGGTAGGTGACAAAAAAAGGGATTATGATGAAACAATTATTTCATATTAAATGCAATATGATATTTAGACATTTTCATAGATACTTGTGATTGTTTCAAATTTATATATTTTACTATATTGTTTCTTTTTTCAAATTTATAATGCTATATTGCTATGGTTGTTACTGCTTTTGCTTGTTCTTGAGCTGCTGTTGCTAGGGCTGCTGCTACTACCTCTGTTGCTACTGCTTGGGCTATTGTTGCCTTTACTGTTGCTGCTTAGGTTGCTGCTTTGGCTTCTACGACTACTATTTATTCTTACATGTTATGTTATAGAATCACAGCATCAGCTTGCGGCTTCAATCCTAAAATAGGCTCATAAATTATTATTATTATTATTATTATTATTATTATGTATATTTATTTTATTAATGCTTTTATAGATACATAAATTAATTTTTTTTTATTGTTTTCTTCATTCAATGTGCTTGGACTGCTACTGCCTCTGATGTTGCCTGAGTTGCTGCTACCTCTGTTGTTGTTATTGCTGCCTCTGCTGCTGCTTGGGTTGCTGCTACTTGAGCTATTGGCCTACTATTACTTGAGCTGTTGCATTTCTGAAAAGCCTAGACAAAATATATATACTGTAAAGATGATCACAATTTTAGCTCACAACTTTAACCCTAAAAATAGGCTCACAACTTACTGTAGATCTGACAATCCTAAATGCATACTTTATAACTCTACATTGCTACTATAATGTTATTGCTACAGCTTCTTGTAACAGCTTTTTTATTTTATAAAGTATTTTGAACTTAATTTTTTTTTGTTTTTGCTTATTTGATTTATGCAATCATTTGAGATAACTAGATTGAGCCTATAATAAATGATTACTATTGAGTATTGATTACTCAGCTAAGCCTGTTAGACTATTAGTTTTAAGAAGTGATATGTTAACATGAGTCTCACTTAAAAAAAAACATATGAGCCAAAATTATAATCAATCAATCAGATCTTTCGGTGTTAATTCAGATAAGTAATCTTTACAATTTTATTTTAATTTGCAATTTGTTATATTTTTCATTTAAGTTATTATATTTTTTTGTACAAATTTGTAGATTGCATGCTTAGGGTTGGAGACTATATATGCAGGTTGCATGTGCTTAAAGTATTTTGTCTTGGGCTTAGCTATTTGTGCCTTATTGGGAGTTATGCAAATATGTTATTATTTTTTCACGGTGACTCAAGCTAAGTTAGAGTTAGCTCGAACTCGAAAATTTTGAATCGAAATATAATTATGAGTTGATTCTAACCAAGTTCGAGTTAGCTCAAACTTTAGAGTCGAACTTAATTCGAACTCGATATGAGTTTGAGTCGGGCTTAACTCAAAATTTTCGAGTTCGAGTTTAACCCGGCTCGCTCAAACTCAATTTGAAACTAGCCCTAGGTCCAACAAATGACTAGGAATCCTGTTCATCCCAATTTGGGCAAATCAGTAGATGAAAATTAGTTGAACTGGCTACAACCAGTTCTCCAATAAGCGTGTTCGATCAAAGTGCAGCTCATTGGTTCAAAATTCTAGCATACTTAAAATCGTTAATAGTTGGAATAGTGGTGAATGAAAAATATATATATATGATAATATTATGTATCGATCTACATGCAGGACAAAAAATTCAATAGAGAGAAGCAAAATGATTATTTTTTGCTAATCAGTATGATAAATAAAATTTATAATTAATGTATATTTAATTATAGAAAAAATTACAGACAAATTATCTAAAATTGTGCATTTTACAAATAAATTACCACTAAGTGACATAAGCTACAATCATCCTTTAGCTTCATTGTGAAAAATCAAACAACCTATCACTATTTGAGATCCTATCATATAACTTATTGCCAAATCTTTTTTTGATCTTCCACTTCCATTTTATATCAGTGGCAAATTTTATAAACTCAACTTTCCTAATCAAAGCATAATTTTCCCAAATCATCCAAAAGATAACTTTTCTAATTATCATCAATTGAAGTCATTTGAACCTTGCTACAAATTAATTCAATTTTCAGCATATCATTTCGGGTTTACCATTTCATCCTTTTAATACGGGCAAATTTATAAACTCAAATTTCATAATCAAATTTCCTAATTAAGCCATCTTAAAATATGCATCATATGCCCAAGCTATCTAAAATGACTTTTCTAAGCTTATTATCAATTGAAGTCAATCTAACCTTACTACAAATCAACTAATGTGTCATCATATACTTTCATGTATGCCCAATCATCTGCTTTATCATCCTATCTCTACAACATATATTTTATTAATATGCTCATAGTGTGCCACATAGGTTGCTTATAGCTATTGTATTTATTAACTATTCATGAACCAAAAAACGTTCTTTTATGAAGAAATTTTTGCCCTTTTGGCAAAAATACAACTATTTATATGTTTTAAGGAAATTGACACCAAATTTTTACTACCAAGCTTTAAAATTTTATTTATTTCTCAATTTAGGACCAATTCAAATAATATACAAATTAATAATAAAAATTTCTAGAATTATTTTTAGAAATATATATATATATATATCACATTATTTATATTATAAATTATTAAAAAAGACACGTCTTTAACCATATAAAAAAGCATTATCCATTAATCTAAAACAAAAATGCACTAATTTGGCATTAAAAATATGACATTAAATTATAAAAAGGCACTAATTTGGCATTATAAATATGAAACAAAAAGTGAATATTTTTAAAGAGTTGTGAGAACAGTTCAACAATTTACGATAATTAAACTTTAATTTATATTATAAACATAAAAAGACATCAAATTTGATAATAAATATATGGAACAAAAAAAGCATATTTTTAAAGAGTTGTGAGAACAATTCAGCAATTTACACAAGCAATAATTAACAAGGCATGCTTGCAATTATCCATAAGGTGCTTTAATAAATATATTAAGTAACTCTAATATTTATAAATAGTTTACTGTTGTAGACTTTGTTTAATAAGGTGGCATCTAATCACCTCATCAAAATTGCCTATCAATACGTATGATTTGTTTTATTCTATAATAAAGTGGTTGTCTTTTTAGTGTATCACATCGCCCCTTATCGATCTATCATTTTTATACATCACACTATCAATCGCCACCTCCATAGCCCATCCATATACAAAACAAATGTACTACATACACTCTTTTCACAAGATCTAAATTAAGAATGATTTAGTACCAGGGTTGCTTTTAAATATTCAAAAAAAATGATGTATTCCTAATTTGCTCTAATATCCAAAATTCCCATTCCCCATAAATCTTGCCTATTTGGCACCCAAATCACCTTTTAAAGGGAGTCAATGACATCTTCAAAATCAGAGAGGCAGCTCCCATTGGAGAACACAATCAGAATGACATCATTCATGCACATTGAGCCAAACCAAGCCAAAGATATTATCACTCTTCCATCACCTTAGGTCAACCATGAGCTCAGCCAACACCTCCACCCCTCACCAAAGGGGCTTTTATTAGAGTTATAAATTAATGATGTTTCTATGCATTTACCCGAATGATTGAACTTTCAATCAGCACTCATGAAACTCTTGTACCATTCTACTATATTTGTGTGTGTAAATAAATCATTTCCCAAGTAAAACCAAAAAGTTGCAGCCGGTTGTAATATAAAAGTCACCGACCCTCACCAAGACTTTTACGAGGTAGAAGGACCCTAGTTGACTGACTACCAAACAAAGAAGTGATAACTCATCAACACTTTGAAAACATAACTCAGTGGAAAAGGCAACTTGACAGTTCATGGACACAAAAGGACTACATTGAAAATCAGTCTTAAGAGATTGGCGATCCCAAAATGTAACTCCAGACCAAATTCTCGAGTTCAGAACTATCGAGCTGCATACAATCCTAGTATCATGAGAAGTATTGATCAGAAATTCCCTGAACATGTGTTGCATCCTTCAACATTACACCGAGCTGCACTAGGTTCAGAATGGCTTTCTCAAAGCATGCCCTTTTTAGATTCGTGAAGATGCCTAGAGCGGTAGCCTCGATTGGCCATAAATAGTCTTCCACACGAACCATCCAGATTTCAGGCCCAGCCAAGCCCACCATTGCATTCGGTGATTCAACGAGCATTGAGGCATCAACATCTAGAACTGGCTGGTCAACATGAAAGCATTCTTGACAATAATTCTATGTAAGCCGAGGATGTATGTTCCTCTTTGCAATCAAATCTTCCTGATAGTCCGCATTATCCTTTTCATGATTAATACTCAACCCTCAATATCGTTGATATCCACAGTGTGCCATTGGCTCTTCCTGAATAACAGCTTTAAGTCGATCAACACCTTTTGAATAGCATCATTTTTCGAGGCATCGTTTTCCGTGGCAAGTCCTACAGAAAGGCAACTCAGTTTTTTAGGTTTTGCATTCTCCTAAAGTACCACATTAAAGTTGTACTCTAATTGATCAATTTGATTGCTATCATCTTATGAGTGACTCGGTGGCACAGTCCTGAGGGATTCTACAACCACATGTCCATGACCTACGCCTCGCACATATGAGAATTAGAGGTCAAACAAAACCTTTAAATGACCCAACATACACGTACACCACCTACTCCATGTGTGGAACCTGTTTACACAAATAAACAAGCTCGGGAATGTGGGATCATATTATAATATTGTCTTTGTCGTGCCCCCCAAAGCCTTTTCCTTCTTATCTATTCCTCAAGCCAATTTTCTCCCCTTCCCTTGCAATTCAAAGGAAGTTTGTTGAGATTCTTTGAGCTCTTCCCCAATCAATGTTAATGGCAATTAATCTTGTCCACATTGTCCTCTATCCCCCAGAAAGGTAGGCATCAATTTTTCCAAATGTTTTAACACCGCCGTCTCCTGCACCACTTGGTTAATAGACTTGAATAATATCCATTTAATTGTTCGATCAGCAATATCTGTGCCGTCTCCCCGCTCTAGCTGTTCCTCCTCAGTGGCAGTCAGGAAGGGTGGAGTAGTTGCCTCCAAATCAAACCCTCGAGGTTCCGCCCTGTTTGTAGCCCCTTCACCTTCCACCATCGATGGCAGTCTCAATTCCACCTTCTGCTCCAGTAGTTTCATCGCGTTTTGGTCCAATACTACTGCATTGAGTAAGAAGTCACTCTTCTCAGATTCGAACAGCATCTTCCCAATAATTTCTCACATGTCTCTCGGATCTCTAGCAAACTTGGGTAAGGGTTCCCACTTAGAAACCCAAAAGAGCTTTCCTCACGAGCCTTAAAGAGAAACAACTTACTTCTATAAGTTTTTTGTTTGACCAGTAGATTTGACATGGGGGAACTAAAGAATTACTAGAAAAAGTATCATTACTCAGAAAGATTAGCATGGCACAAATTTAATGCCATAAAAATATTTGTTCAATCTTCCTATGTATAGGATGAATCTTATAAAGCATGCTGAGATAAAACATCAAATTGATGTGTTACCAAAGAAAGGGTTCATCAAAGAAAGCCTTAGCCCTTTGTACTGCCACTGCTCCCTTAAATCCTAAAAAGAGATTGCTTAATGTATGTCTATGGACAATCGAGCTATTAGAAAAATTACTATTAAGTATAAACTTCAAACCCAAGATTATATGGCATGTTAAATATGATGATAAAAGCCATGATATTTTCAAAGATAGATTTATAAATTGGATTTCATAAAGTTAAAATGAGAGAAAAATGAGAAAAAATGGCCTTAAAACAAAGAATCAATTCTAATTAATGCACGAGGCATATTTATGAAAATAATCAATCAAATCTTGCAGTCAAATATTAAATAATTTTTAGATTTTTCTTTTGATGATATTTTAAGTTATAATAAAAATATAAAAGAATATTGAATATATTTCAAAAAAGAATTAAAATTTGTAAGAACTGAGAAACTGTACATGCGTCTTAAAAATTATAGTTTTGTAATCCGTCTATGATATTCTTTGGATTTGTTATTCCAAAAAAAAAAGTCTAGCTTTGAGACCAATAAAATAAAGATGGCTAGTGAGTGACTGACACTTACCACAATCCATAATGCTATGAGATTTCACATATTGGCATTTTTAAATAAATTATTCTAGAATAAAGTACAATTATGACACCAATCATAAACTGTCTAAAAAAGGAAGAACATAATTGGATAAAGGCAAAGAGAAAGGATTATGAGAACTCAAGGATAAACTTAAGGAAGCATCAATATTAGAATTACATGATTTTAATAAAGTATTTAAAATTGCATGTGAAGCATTGGACTTGAGCATAAGATGGTTATAAGTTAAGATGGTCACTAGAATGCATATTTTAATGAAAAAGTGAATGAAGCCAAGCAAAAATGTTCAAATTGTGATATTAATTTTACATTGTAGTATATTCCCTTAAATTTTGAAGGCACTATTTATTATCAAAGGAAATATTATAATAATTAGATTACAGAGCTTTATGATATTCTAATTCTTAGAAAAGGATAGCTCACCCGCATGTAAAATAGGTAAAATTTCTCCAAAAATGTCTTAAAACAATGTATTAGCTTTTAGATAATAAGGTCATAGATGCCTTAGTCAAGGTTAGAATATAGCTAAATTAGATCATATTAAAACAAAATATAGTACTTGTAAAGACCTTAGAAGATATATAATGATTTGATTAAATTGATAATTGAAATGGATTATGTTCATATTGACATACCTAATTTACGTTGTCTGCGCTTGCACGCAAGTGTACGTGGTCTGAAATAATATAGGATGGTGAGATCCCGAGATTTATCATTCTCTAAGAACGGTGTGTGTTGTTACTAAAGAGTATCTTTTTTCAATAATATTTAAACTAACAATAGTTAAGGGTTTTAGTCCTAATAATTATGCTGCACAAAAGTGGTATACGATGAAAACTAGGGAGAGTTGGGTTTCAAGCATGCAATTTATAATAAATTATTAAATAATTCTCCAATCAAGAGGTATAGCTTTCATTTGAACATTTAATTCACTAAGAACCTATCTAGTGCTTAGGATGAACACTCTTGGGTTCAATCTCAGCACATAGATATCTTTGTGATCTTTTTATAGATAGAAGTTATCCTTATGTCTAAGTGACAAAATCCATATTTTATCTTATGATCACTAGATCTTGATTCTATCTATGGCTCACACGCTTCTACTTTTGATTTAACTAAGATAATGAAATGCGATTTGTCGAATTATTTTAAAATGTCATCCAAAAATTATAGTGGAGTTTTCATTCCATCTATCCCATTCACACATGATAAAATCAAAATGAATCTTAAACCTTCCTAGCTCTGCAATCACATTTTTAAGGACCCCAATTGGAGTCATCGATTCTAAGTTTGCAAACTCAAGGATCACATTAGTATCCTCCATCCCCCATATCCCTAATTGTTCGTATATATGATAAGGCATCACATTCACTGAAGCTCCTAGATCACACAAGAGATCTATAAAAATTTATCCTTTAATCACACATAGGATATTGAAATGCCCCGGAACTTTCAGCTTTGAGAGACATTTTCCTTTTCTCCTTATAGTTTTCTACTTCGTCGGATATGATTGCGCTCACTATTTACTTAGGATTGATTTCAGTTGATCTAAGGAGCATTCCTTGTTGTCTATTGGATAAATGTTGAGAGATTTGTCCTAACCATATTTCAATGTTTCTCAGAATGACTTCTATTCTTTAGATTGAAAAGTCATGACGGATTATCATTGTTTCCGTCCTCAGCATAAATTGGAGTCTTAGTTTGAACAAGTTAAAAGCTCCCTCGAATCCTACACCTCGTTGTTTAAATTGTTGCTGAGTGGAATTATTAAGAAGTTTCCCTTGCCTATTTGAGAATTGGTTCTTTGTTGGAATTGGTTTTGGGTGTTCCCATTACCCCAAGAAAAATTTGAGTGATTCCTCCACCCCAAATTATAAGTGTTAGAGTATGGGTTGTTTTGATTTTGGTCGTAATTGTTATTACTCCTATGAAGGTTAACTTGCCCAAGATTTAAAGGGGCAAAGGGGTTATTTGAGTTGCAATTTTCACTAACATACTGCTCCTAGCAAAATTCACAAACAATTTCTTACACAACGTTTACACTCATTAGCCCTAGCCTTTGGATTAACATTGCAATATCTTTCTGCAAGGCTGCTATTTGATTTGTTTCCATCACACTATTCAGTTCTCTCCTATTTTGGCTTAACCGTTCAGACTTCTAATAGTTCATCAGAAGCTTCATCTTAAGTTTTGTTGCTCAAAGAACCCCCAACTGTTGCATCAATCAAATTTTTTGTGGGGACATTCAATCCATTATAGAATGTTTGAACTTGCATCCACAAGAGAAAACCATGATAGAAGTAGCATCTTGGGCACTCTTTAAAATATTCCCAGCTATCATAAAGTATTTATCCATCCAACTGAGAGTCATTGGTGATATTTATTCTCAACCTAGCAGTCTTTGCAGAGGAAAATATTTTACTATGAATTTTCTAGCCAAGTCATCCCACGTCCTAATCGAATCACTAGGCAACAAACTTAGCCAACTCTTGACTCGATCACTCAGAGAGAATGGGAATAGCCTTAATCTTATAGCGTCATCAGTAACGCCATTGTATTGGAAGGTATCACAAATATCAAGAAACTTGGATGTATGTATTTGGATCCTTATTAGCTAGTTCACTAAACTAGTTATTCTGAACCAACTGAAGGGTTGAAGGTTTTATTTCAAAGTTATTTGCCTCTATGTTGGGGTCTTACAATGGCATTAGGTATTCCCCTAACGGTGGGCAATGCATAGTTTCTAAGTGCTCTCCCTCAGTTATTTTGATGAACCTCTCCAAGGTTCTCCTAAGTTTTCCATTTAGGTTGAAATTGAGTTTGACCTCATATATTCTATTATAAGTTGGGACATTATTTGTTCTATTTCAGGATCAAATAATAAATTTCCAAAGTTTCTTCTACGCATACAACAACTCAACTTTCAATGAAGTAAAAGATCTCACTTCAAATGAATGTAGTAATGTTGAATGCACAAAAATAATAACTAAAGTTAGCCAAAAGAATAAACTAACAAATTAAAATGAAAAATATATTAACATATGCTTAAAGCGCTATCTACTAAGAGATTATCTTTAGTAAAAACTAACCGTTCCCCGACAACGGCACCAAAAACTTGACAGACCTAATTTATGTTGCATGCGCTTGCACGCAAGTGTACTTGGTCTAAAATAATATGGGATGGTGAGATCTCGAGATTTATGGTCCTCTGAAAATGGTGTGTTGTTACTAAAGTGTATCTCTTTTCAATAATATTTAAACTAACAAATAGTTGAGGGTTTTTGTCCTAATAATTATGCTAGATTACACTAAATTGATTTTTAATCAATATGATGTAAATTGGGGAGAGTTATGATTCAAACATGCAAGTTATAATAAATATGTGTGCAACTATTCCTTTCTTAATGTCATGTCACATTTTTTTGTTGTTTTAGATAATTCTCCAATCAAGAGGTCTAGCTTTATCATTTGAACATTGAATTTACTATGACCGTATCTAGTGCTTAGGAGGAACACTCTTGGATTTAATCTCAGCACATAGATATATTTGTGATCTTTTTATAAATAAAAGTTATCCTTATGTCTAAGCGACAAAATCCATATTTGATCTTATGATCACTAGGTCTTGATTCTATCTATGGCTCACACGCTTCTACTTTTAATTTAGCTAAAATAATGAGCTACGAAGCTAAATGAACTTATGTCACATTGCACATAGTTTAACGTGCTCTATTATCTTGCATAAATTGAGAGTGAGCAATGGAGCTCTATAGATGAGTCTCAGCTCACATGCATCAAATTCATACCTAAACCTAAAGTCGACAATGGCCTACGTGAACTGTCACATCGTCCACTACCTAACATGCCTTCTCTAGGTGTTATGGATCGAGCTATAGAGCTCAAAGACTTTACCGAAATTTACTTATGGCTCAAATGATCTAATCTTGGCCTATAGCTCATGCACGAGCAGTTACACTCGATGAATGATGTCACATTCATTCGCGGTGTGAACGCTCTAGGTGCACAGGCTCTAGGTGTTCATCAAGCACAGTAAGTTTTCAATATAAATATAATTTAAATGATATTCAAATTAATTTTCCATTCAACTACTGATTTTCATTCATTAAATGATAAAGAACATTTCAGCTCAAACATGCATTTTACTTGGGAAAGAAATATTACACGCACAACATCTAAAACTCGTTACATGTTCTACACCGAACCCTCCCCAAAGGGGGGAAGGGGGGGTTAGGCTGCCATTGCAATTAACACAACAAGAGAGCTACAAATATTGCAAATGAATACATTGCTTTTACAAGAAATAAAAAAATACAAAGCTAAGTTAAGAGGATGATAAGTGAGAACTGTTGTTGGCGTTCTCTCCGTCTTATTTTATCTCTATGCCTTGCTCTTTCACTTTCCTGCTATGCTCCCTCTTGCCTTAGGTACAACCTCTCTTCTTTAGAACCCTCTTGGATAGTATATGGAATTAGGGTTCTCCCCTTTGGGAGAGTTTTTCTGACTGATTAAAGAACCCACTCTTAGCCTTCTATTTTTTCCTTAAATAATCTCTCCCCCAACCATCTTCTTTTCAATTCTATCATTAAATCCTCCTTGAGTGAGTTCCTTGAAAGTTGGATTCATTAAGTCGTTTTGCATTGGTCTCGAGCCATCTGGCGCTGCGGTGCGCTATGGCGCAATGGCCTCAAATAGTCTGGCGCTACGTTGCGCTATGGTGCATTGGTCTCGAGCCATCTAACGCTGCATCGTCGACCCTTTTTTCCTTCCCTGACGCTATGGCGCGCTGCGTCGGATTTAATCATTCTCAAGCTAAAATAATATAAAAATAAACTAAAATAGCAGCTAAACTTACTAAAATCTCACATCCTAAATAAGAAAATGATTATAATTATGGGGCTCATCGCATATAAATAGCCATACATTTAAAAAAACTAGGTTGCATAATACAAAAACATTATTTACAGGATTTTTTTTATTCATGAATTGCACGCAGGCAATGCAAAAAGTCATTTTGGCAGAGGCAGGTGTTAAACCTTAATACTACGCTTAATATTCAAATATTTCTTTCCTATTTTTTGATATTATTTTCTAATAGTCTATTATGATTTTACATTGTGTTAATTCTATAAGAACAACCAACTCACTCTAGGTCCCACCAAGTGAGACTTTTCTTGACTCCATCCGAAAAATTTCACGATAGCTAGCTCTTGGTCTCAGCCGAATAATCTACCACAATTGATTTTTAACGAGATGGCATTACTTGGGCACTTTTAATTGTGACCTTCAATGCACAAATGAAATTCTCAATAACAAATGTTAATCCTCCATGTCATTTCTCAATTAAGCTTTAATCAACTCCATCACTTACTAGGAATCATTTCTAATCGCTTTTGGCCATTTTCATCATCCTAGCTCATGCCTAGTTTTCCTATCTAGCTTTTTCTTCGTCCCGGAAGACGAGAGAATGATCAAATATGCCATTTTTGCATATGAAATTCTAAATCACTAATTGTTATATCATTTTAACAAGGAAAACCAATTTATTTTCTAACTTAAGAGGGTCCCAGGCACAAATACCAAATTTTTCTAGCTAAAACACTATACCTATAATCAATTACAATGAAAATGCATGAAGAAGAACTCTCCCAAAGTAGACGCACATCTATTTCCAAAGTTGAACCATCAGAATATTGTATCCTTCATTTTTTTTCTTTGCTTTATTGTTTCCTTAGGCTGTGCAATCAAATACGCATTCCCTCATAGAAAAAAATTATTCCATCATGAGCTTCATCTAACAAAACTCATGGTAATTAGAAACATTCAGAAAGATCACAAGAAATGAATTGCAAACATTAGGCAAATTACACAAAACCTAAGGCCAATGAGGGTCGGTTCAATTTTTTACTTGCATCCACAAAATGTACAAGTTGCATGTGTTCTCTTTCAGTTTTTCGAGCTAATCAATGAACTAAAAGGCAAATCATACTACCATCCACCCCAAATCAAAAGAAAAAAACTTGACTATGAACCGCAAACTTTATGTGTATCACAATGTCAAGGGGCACAGTGCATCAAGTTGCAGCAGCATGATGCAGCAAGATGAAAAAGCGAGTTACCTCTGCACCTAGTTACAAAAAATATCAATATAGTGTCCGACATACCTGGTTGAGGCATTGAGTTTTCTCTAACAATCTCCAATGGCACTGTAACGACCCTTGGTTGTTACTAAGAAGGGCGTTGACATCCCCGCCCAATTCTAAATGTTCGTTAATCACCCGTTATAGTTTATTTTTGCAATTTTACCTGTGAATTTCTGTTTTTCTATTGAATTTCCTGCCGAATTTCGTTGTACGTTGATATTCCGCCAAATCATGACTCAATTTATAAACCATTTTTATTTTGTTTTCTACTTCTCAGTTTAAATGTATATATATACATACTAATGTACTGCCATATGTATATGTACATATATACATATATATATATATATGGGAGGTAGTATAAAAGAAGGAGAGCAAACAAAGCAACCATATTTTTTCCTCTTTACCCTGCGGCTAAACCGAAGGGCGCCTCCAATGGGTGCGACGCCTCCTACGAGAGAGGCGTGGCGCTTCAACCAGTTTGATGGAGCATATATAGGTGAAGGCACCTTACGACACCTGAAATTCAGCCTAACGTAACATGCGGCATTCTGCGGTACTCGTAGCCATAGCCGACAGAATTATCGTAGCCCTCGGAAGCCCATGACGAAGCCACAGCTCACAGAACTCCACGACGCCAGCCAGGACGCAGCCGCAGCCCACTGAGGTCTTCGATGCCTTCAATCTTTCGTCGATTCTTCTGTATTCAGCTGACCGAGCCTTTGCCGATTCCGAAAGCTTCTTTCCAAGCCGACGAAGCCAGCCGCAGCTTTGGGAGACTACATCGTAAGTAAGGACAAGTTCGACCTCTGATACCACATCCAAGCCATCTCCTGGTTTCCTAGCAATTGATCCGATCTTATAAGGTATGGAAAGTCTTATTACAAACTGCTGAAATGTGTTTTATTAAAAAGCTTAATTTTGTGTTTGAGAGACAGGGATTTGAATTGAGAATTTTCCATTTTAGCTTTAGGATTTATAGAGTAGGCTCCAAGATTTATAAGCTGCTAATTAGGCTCAGTCGTCTTGATTTAAAATAATGAGAAACTGCTAAGTCCTCAGGTTAAGATGACGAAGTTGATTTGAAGTGCGGAGAGGAGTGTTTAATTAAGAAATTATTTTTGTTCTTGCCACTTATTAGTAGTAGTCTGAATTATAATACTTGAATATAGTTGAAGATTATGAAGTGAAATCTGATTTTAATTACTTCTAAGAGTTTGTTTTCATGAATTCTAAAATGGTGAGTTTGAGATTTAGTTGGCGAACCTAAAATTGTGAATTTGCATATCTGAAGTTCATGATTCTGAAATATAACTATGAATCTAAACTTTCAACAAAAAATATGAAAGATGATAGAAATCTAAACATGTCATGATATCTTCCTAATAGAAGGTAATGGATCTACAGAATTCAGATTTCATTCAAACATCGTAATTCCAAAATGAAACCTTCCTATAATTACTAGATCTACCTAAAAATGAAAATTCAACTTATCTTTATAATCCAAGGATAAAATTTCTAAAATAAGATCATTAGTATAGCTACTAATAGATTCAAACCAGAAGTAGAGATATTGTCAATTCTCATCACAATGTCCTCAACTAGTAGTCAAATAGTATCTTCTTCCAACACCTTAATCAGATTTTAGCAAGATCCGTTGTAATTTCAACTAACACGACAACTAAGAAATATGTAAAAAAAATATAAAACTTTGAAATTTATTTTAAGAATGAGCATCAAGATTTGAGAGAAATTGCATTAAATCATATGAAGCCTAAACAATTTTATTACAATACATTGAAGTCTTATTTTTTTATCTAAAAAATGAATATACTAATGATTAAACTATACTTATATTTTTTGAAATGACATCTTGAAAGAAATGAGAGCAGATTAATTAAATTAGAACATAGGAAAATTAAGTTCATAAATTAAAGCTCTTAACTAAAAATCAAATTTAAGAATAAGAGTACATACTTTATCACAAACCATCATTCTTAAAGATAAATAAATATAACAAATTTAATGTTTGCAGATGCATCAACTTTGTGAGTAATTTTCAGCATATTCAAATGCCAAGGTACATAAGATATTTCTATTTGCACTTAATTGCTTTTATTGCCACTTTAGCATCGCTTTAAAAACTTTATCCATGTTGATGAAAAAAAATGAAATGCTTACTGCCAGAACAATTTCATAAAATGGAATTGTATTTGTTATGTCTTGTAAGTGTTTGCAAGGGTTCTAAAATGGTAGTTAATATAGGTTAGGGACGGGTCTAGTCCATCGGGAGTTATAAGGGTGCCATCTGGAGCCGTTGAGGGGGCTCAGGTGAGAAGATGCTCTTATTTGAACCCAGCCTCAAAGTTCTGGATTTGCCCAACAGAACTGCTAATGTTGCTTCATATAAACAAGACATACTTATATATATTTGTGGAAGTTACCTATATTTTAAATAAAATAGCATGTGACATAATTATGGAAAACCGTTTTACTTGCAACTTGCCTTTGCTCTCATGAAATTTTGCTACATGCTTTTGCTTACAGTTTTTCTTTTTGCTAAAATTGCACTATTTAATATCTCTTGTACTTAAATTGTATATTAAGGCATTATTCTTATAATGTCAAATCAGGTGCAGTTAGAAGAGGTTGACCTAGCTTGAGGTTATCTAAGGAAATCATGTTCTGAGTTGCCACTTAGAACTTTAGTTATTATTCAGCAAACTTTTATTTACTTATGCTGTTAACTTGTAATAACATTGGATAATGTATTCTTTAAGTTGAATGAATGACAAATTTATTATGTTGTATGGCTCAACTATTTGATTTATGCCTGAATGTTATTTTCTCTCAACTGTCAATATGATTCTGCGGAGATGTACTCAATATAGTTGGTTGATACCTAACTTAACATTGGGCCATCACAGGCACAAACCCAAGAGATCAGTGTTCAAGAATCTTAAAAAAGATCAGACAAGAAGACAGAGGGTTCTCCACAAATCTTCAATAGCAGTCGAGTATCCTATTATCTGACATTGACCTACTAAGCTTCAGTAAATCCTATCCATGATGCCATAATGGTCAAGGCCATTATTGGAACCACTCAGACTTCCCGCCTCTTAAAGGATATATGGAGCAGTGTAAACATAATTGAATTGCATGTCATCCTCAAGATAAATATTCCATATTAAAGTGAACCCATTGTCCCTAAGTATCCACTTTTTTATAGAATGGCACATCTTTGCTATAAAATATATTCGACTTTTAAAATTTGCAACTTGTCTTTTGACAACTAGCAGTCTTCAGCAAGGAAACATGTGCACCAATTAGAGAAATCTTCCTAAAAGTATTTTGGGGAACAAAGGTTGATTATGAGATCTAAGAAAAGTATTTGTTGTTACCATGGTGCCAACTGCATATTATAATGAAATCATTAGGTGTCCCTGCTTAATTCCAACAAAAAATATAGAATTAAAAATAATATTAACTGTAAGACAATTGAAACAAAAAAAAATTACTTAATTCTTAAATTTGTGAGTGCTCGTGAGGGTGGTATTTTTTGAGTATAGAATAAAATTAACGGATTTTTGAGGATTCTTTCTCTTGGAAATTTTTAAATTATCTCAACTTTCTTGTAAACAATTTTAGGGGATACATTTGTTCAATCTCTACTCATTAAATATAGATTAAGCTACTTATATTTAATTTAAAGGGGTTAATTTGAGAGTTATTGAATCATAGTTTTCTTGAATTTTCTCATCCTTCCTTTTTAAGGATCGCATATTTTTTTTATAAATTGTTGGATAAATCTTAGACATAAAACAATCCGATCTAAAGAAGATAATGAATCCAGTCCTATCCTAGTATTTCCTGCATCAATTTTATAATTGGATATGCCTACATTTGTTATGTTTGGTTGATTCTTCAATTATACACATTTTTCCTTCGATAAATAATTAGAGATGCCTCAATGTCATGCATATGGCAAGAGATGGTAGTTAGGATGCCTCAAAGTCATGCATATGGCGAGAAGTTGCAATTAGGATACCATATATCTCGATCAAAACAAGTGATGTAGGACATTTTGAAGATGAATTTGTTGCAACTGGAACATGAGCTAAAAACAATTACCTGTAAGAAAAATGTGTTACTCATGCTAACATATAATATGAGCTAATTAATTCACCCAAACCCATAAATAATCCAACATAATTACTCTTGATCCATCATCATTATACTCAAGCCCAACTCAAAATTCAACATAAACCAATATTAGTATCATAACTCTCTATTTTTGCATTCAAAATTTAATTTAAATGCCCAATTTTAAATAACTCAACAAGGTCTATAATTTTTATGTTAAATACATTTTCATATTTAAAAATTCAACTTGGTGGGACATGGCCATGAAATATGTTTTTTACCATACTATCTAGTTTTACCATGCCATGCCATTATCTCTTCTCAAATTTTCAACTTCATTATTTGATATTGAAAAATATCTAAATCACATCTTCCCCACAAATTTAAATGTTTACACTATCTACGCCATTCATACATCCTTTTTGACTTTTAAACCATAAATTTAACTTTACAAGCATCTCTTTCTAATTTTTTATATAATTATTAGACTTTTAGCAGAGCTTTATTTATTTTTCAATAAATGATGAAGGGTATTAATTATAAGATTGTATATTGTATATACAACTAAGATCTCAAATAAAAGAAATGAAGCATGAAAGAAAGTTTGAACTGTAACTAAGAGGAACCGTGTTTGAGGATCTAATTCATGACAAAGAACTGCAAATGAAAAGTTTGGTGATCAACAAGATGAACAATCCATAAAGATTTGTGACATAATTTTGGTTATATTTCTCAAGTTTTAGTCGTTCATAGAAAGTTAAGATGGATTGTGGAGAAGACTAACATGATGACACCCTGTTTGTCGATAATAATAACATGATTTGTTTTCTATTACATTCATCCTTGTGTCCTTATTTTAAATAAACATGCAAAATGGCACCTTTTTATCCAACATCAACAACTCTCATATAGTTATTCAAATGGCAATGGGACAAAAATGAATCAAACAAGTTCATACAGTTTTCATCTTCTTTCCACCCAATTAATTGTTGCCAAACATATGTGATCAACTAAAATGTATAAAATGTTCCCCACTCCCCGGAGTGATCAGTCACTCTTTCATCCCTCTCTTGAATCCCTCTCTTGCATCCCCTGAAAGAATTGAAGTAACTGGCCTCTGAAGACTTTTAAACCTTATGTAAGTATTTCAATGTGTACCTTTAGCTCATGTGGATTCACATCTCCAAGCCAACCCTTTCATATGTACGTGACTCTGAGACGATATAAACTGCTTTGCAAGAGTGTGCATAAAAAGAGAGTAATTTATTTGTAAGTATTTAAGAAACTCAGGTAGATTTTACAATTAGAATAGCTACAAAAAATCTAATACTGGGAACAAAGGGCTTATGAAATAAGCAAACAAACAGAAAACTGTAGCTTTAGAGACTCTTGATATTCATTTTCTTTTCATATTCATCAGGCTTAATCTTAAGAAGTTCCGGTTAACTACTTATAAGAATTTTTAGTTTGAGAAATTCTTTACAAAGAAAGCATAAAACACTCAAACCAAAGTAATTTAAATGCATGAATTCTACCTGGATCAATCCCATCAGTATTTGGTGAGTCCAAAGGTGCAAGAATTGTAACGTCCTGAATCAAGACTCGACTGTTCATCCAAAAAAACAGTCTCAAGCTTCCTTTATCACACAAAATCCATTAATGCGTCCATCTGTTAACAAACTAGAAAATAAAATAAACAGGAAGAGGAACGAACTTGCAATAGACTGGATGAATGGTCCAAAATGGGGAGTTTTTTAATGTAACATTTGAGATGACAAGCCCAGTTGAGTGCATCAATTCTATAAGATGTGGTCGAGTATGGTTCAGAGTTTTGTTATTAAACCAATCCCACCAAATACTTCCTTGTCCATCTATGGTTCCATTACCTCCTAGAAAGATATAAAAAGAGAGATGATCATGACATTGAAATACCTGAAAAAACTGTCTGCTAATTTTATTACAAACTGTTTCCAATATAATATTTAAGCAATTCTGTCCCACATGCAATAAACATCCAACCTGTTATTACTACATCTGTTAGATTATAGCCATAAATGAGGCTTTGATGCCTTTTGCCGGGTAGCTCCCGACCTCTCCCATAGGAAGGTAAAGGGTCAGTAACAGGCCAATCACAAGGGTCCTGAAATTAAATTATATCAAAATTCTTATACGTATGTTTGAAAGTACCAATTGCAAGCTGTAAATCTATCTGTGAAGAGGACGTAGAAGTGATGGGGAATATAAAATTCAGGAATAAGAAAACATATTTATAGATTCAATCTTTTAAAAAACAATAAAATTTTAAAACAAACACAAAAAGTATTTCACAGCATGAAGTAAAATAAGTAAATTTAGTTCAAAAATAAACAATGCGCAAACTAACTTTTTATCTTGCAGTAATGCCTACCTATATCAAAAAAGTGCCATTTCATTATGCTTTCTCAATCACGGGTGGTAAGAAATAATATTTTATTTTCTGAAACAAATAATAATGAGTTCACTGTAAGGGTACAACGCTGTGCAGATTTCCTAATTTACAAACACTTAGGCTTATATAAAAGTTTAAATTTTATGGTAATACGTATTGCACTATCTAAACCTCGCATTCTTAGCAAAAACATTTTACAATGGCAAGCCAGACACCTTACCTTTAAGCTTTTATAAATGCCACCAACAAAAAATATTTAACGACTAAATTGCAAAAGAAGAATTTTTGTGAAAGTAGTTTGGCTACATAGATAAAGAACATGCCCAAAGCAATAACAAACATCCCATATGCATATGTTAAATCCACAAATAATATTCACAACTACTCACCATAGATCCAAGTATTATGGCATCTTTGTCCAAGGATAAAGTGAGATGGCTGATGAGACTAAAACTTCCGGTCAACCATATACCGGCCGGCACAAAGAGCTGGGCACCGCCCTTATCAGAAAACGAGTTAAGGTAAAAGATTGCATTCTGAAATGCTTTGGTGTTGAGGGTTACACCATCTCCAACTGCACCAAACTCGGTTATAGAAACACTGTGAGGTCTATCTGTGCCTGACCAGGAATTTTGACAATGAAAGTTGTGTGCAGCAGTCAATTGCTCGCCTATAGTTGCAAGTACCAAAAGCATCACAAAGAACTGAGACAAAGAAAAAAGCATTACCTACATTAATATCAAAAATCAGGATGAGTATTCAGTCTAAAATTCATGAACAGAGCAAGAAAGTTAACTAATTCCAAAAAACAAAACATCTATAAGCGATGAAAAAGACCATTATTTGAATTTTAAGCAGAACAATTTAAAAGCCTCAACAGAAGACAACAGCGGGCAGTGATCTATGGTATTTCCTTGCTAAAGAATGTATATTTTGAAACATTTTTATCCATTATCAATGTCACATGGAGGTCCTCTTAAACTTACAAAATAAAAAGAAAAATACAGAAATTACAAATCTTATGCAAAATAAATAATAAGGTGGAATATAAATCAGCATCTGGTGAAATACTCCGCCTTTTTCATAGAACAAATGGAAGAACCTAAAAAAATAGCAAACAATCATCCAAGAAACAGTAATAGAGAGTCCAGAAAGAATACCTCAACATAAACTAAGAGAACAACATTTTCCTAAAATATAATTAAAAGGCCACAATTGATAAATAACAAAAACAGAAAAAAGGACCCATGAAGTAATGAAGCAAATTAACTCACTCTTGTAGATCTCATATCACAGACTGCCTTTCCTCCCAGATGAAGTAGAAGAAAAGAGCCACCTAGACCCATGGATGACTGTGCTTCAAAATCTAAGACATTTATATATAAAGAGAAAAAAAATTAGCACTTTTGATTTCCAGAATGTCAAACAATCTCTATCAACAACAAAAATCAAATCAAGACAACATTCCGAGTGATCCCGTTGAATGATCCCTTGAATTTAGAGAGAGAAGTCGATAGGAGGTGAACAAAACAATAGGAGCAAACAAGTAAACAGGAAGAGTAAAAACTTTTACGTTTGTGAAAGAAGTAGCAGGCCCAAGGCAGAGCACGAGCTTCAGTTACAGGCCAGCTTCAGGCATCTGACCAATGAAAGAGCCCTCTCTATAAAAAAAAAAAAAAAAACTAATAAACATTACGATTTTTAAATAAAAAAATATTGAGATTTGAAGACTTTAAATTTTAATATTTTATGAATATTTATTAAGTTTTTGTAGTTTATTAATCTTTTAATTAAAAAGAGATGAGATGCATTTTAAAAGTATAAAAAAATATATTTATTTGGAAAGCATAAAAAAAAATACAAAAATATTATGCTTATATAAGAATATACATCAAAAAATATTTATGACTAATACTTTTTTTTCTTGCATATGAGCCTTAAAAAAAATGTATTCAACATATAATCTACTTATACACTAAATTGGCAAATCATCAATATTTTTGTATGTATATTAATCTGTAAGTGTCCTAATACACTAAGAAAATAAGAGTTGCATTGTAATATTTATCTCATAAATAAATAAATAAATATTTTATTTTAATCTCTAGTTCTTATACAAATTATTTTTATTTATTTTAGGAATTTTCTTACATTAAATTAAACAGCTCCTTAACCATATTATGTATAAATGAAAATTGAAGCATATGCCTATAATTCAATTTTATTTTAAGATCGACAATAATATAATTAGATAAAGTTGAATGTTATTTGATTTTATATAAGATTTTAGCTTGAATAAATTTGGTATATGAATAAATATTTCTTACTAATAGGGAATTAAAATATGTTAAAAAATGTTAATAATACTTTTCACATTTAAAATTTGTGAATTTTATTGTAAGCTTTCAATAACATGAAAAATGGAATACTTTTATTAATAAAGTGTAGCGTTAATATTTTGAGTATTATAATTAAACTAATTGTCACTCTAATCTTTTTTGATTTTGGATGGTTAGGATTTTATATTTAAAATTAGTTTTTAAAAAAACTTATGGAGCATCATCACAAAAACTCATTCTACTATATCAAAGAAGTTACAGACATGCAATGATCTCCTCTACACTAAAATAGAGCACTCAATGGGAAGAATAGTTCTCACCCTCATTGTGGGGCCCCGATACTGATTTAGCGTAGGTTAAACCAGCATTATGTGTATTCTTCTAAACGTATGATTATATTGAGTGATTTAAGAGAAATAACATATACTCAGTAAACATAATCTATTCATTTATAAACTACATTAGAGATACTGTCTTGATCATAAAGATCTTTAAATATTATAATATTTAAAGTAAATAGGAAGAAACAACATAATAATGATAAAAGCAATTTGATGCAGCAACAATATCTTGGGCTTTTATAGCCTTCATTCCAGGATCCCAATGAACTCCTGATCTAAGCACGTTTCAATAGTGTGAGCATTTGAAAACTGGTAATGTAACAAACGCCCTAGTGCTAAGTTAGTAAGCGTTAACCCAACACTAGGGTTACTGTAATATTTAATAATGAATTAGTAAGAAACTAACTCCTTATTAGACACTACATGGCCAAGAATTTTTTTGAGATAAAGAAACTTAGTAAATAAAATATAATATAATTATATATATATATCATCCAAACCATCCAGAGTAAAAGAAGGAAACTATATCTATCACAAAAAAGAAAAATGAAAATATCTAGAATTATAGTTCTTACAAATAGCTTATAAATGTTATAAAATTCTCTCGTCCTCACAAATAATAAGAAAAATACAAATTTTCAAGGTAATGCTGAAAGTCACGATCAATAAGCTCCTTGTCTACCGTATTTAATTTTTAATACGGTATGGCACAAGCAATAAAATTAAATAAATGATTAAACTTTAAAAGTCTAAGTATATTTTAGTGTTTCATTAAGTTTTATTTAATTTAAGTAGATATCACATTAATCATTTACAAATATTAAGTAAAGTGGTGCACTAAGTAACAAAAAGAAAAAATAAGTACAAAAATATGTCAAGACAGAAAAGTAAGTGAAAGAAAGTAAAAGCACTCATAGGGGCTGCTCTAGCCTGCATTAAATATGTAAGAAAAATAAATATTTAACATCTAAAATATTAGCATGCATATAGTGAAGGAAAACATGTATGTCCAATGAAATATATGCTAAGTAATAATAAAAGTAAAGCATTGTAAGGATAAATGGGAAAAATAATGAGTAAATATACATTTAAATAATGAGAGTAAATAATGAGTAAATTGATCTAAGAGTTGTAAAAATGTAATATATAAAGGTGGAAATACAATAAAGTAAAGTTCAATCTCAAAAGAGTAAACATAGTCATAAGACTATATATAAGTCATTTACAATCAATAAAATTATGAGAAATACAATGTTAAGTTATTTATCTTATTTAAGGTTTTGTTCTACGAGCACATTACAAAACCAAATGAAGAGTTAAACACATCTGCTTAACCATAAGTAGCGGGGTTTCTCATAACATACACACACCCCCTCTAGGATATGTGTGATCTCCAAATCACTCCATAGCTTGCCCTGGCTTAAATATCTACCACATGAAATCTCTATGTTTAATGTTTTAAAGTTTTATTAATGCACAATATCTTAATGAATGTTCAAAGTTGTAATCCCAAAATGATGCATCATTCAAGGAGTTCAAGATTAATTATAAGCCATATGATATCTATTGTTGCATAATTTAGTTATCTATCTTAATGATTAAAGTTAATCAAGCCCCCAATTGACTTAAAAATTATCAATCTCTATGTCAATTGAAGGATAATATATATATATATATATATATTTATATAATTTTTAAAATAGTAGTTAAATTAAGTATTATTTAGGTGACTATATATATATATATATATTTATATTTATATCTGTGTGTGTGTTGTGTATGTGTGTGTGTGTGTGTGTGTGTGTGTTGTGCTTGTGCATATGTGTATGTGTGTGTGTGTGCTTGTGCATGTGTGTATGTGTGTGTGTAAGTTTGCAAATTAAAGTCCTTGCTTAGTTCTAGAACAACAAACTACCAAACTTTCAAATTCATAAGTTATTAGGTTATGAATAATACTAGGGTTTTTAATTAAAAGGTTTATTAAAGAATTTGAGTCTAATAGAGTTACAAAACTTAAACCTTCTTAATTGTTTAACTACACCAACTTATTATTTTTATACTAATAATCTACTATGGGTTCAAAGGTGGAGGTATAACTAGTAATACATTCTTAAATCACAATCTTTCTAATGGGAACTTTAGGGTTAGCGATATTGTTTGACTTCTAATGATCATCTAAAGTTACTAATTAAATATATACAATGTTAGAATGATTTAGGTCACTCCAACGTTTAAGAAATGAAGGGTGTTAGACTGGTCTCAATCTATCCTCTCAAGTTATGTACAATTGGATCTAATGGGTTTTAGTTACAAGAAACTAATCATTCTATTTCTTCCTAAGGCTTAGGACAATTATAATGATCAAACACTTAATTAAAACCTAAAATCTCACACTATCTTCTTATTTCTAAGGTTGAGGCTCTCTTATAAGTTTAATTGGAACTAAATCACTACAAAACTAACCTAAGTGTTTCTCAAACAAAAGAATGCTAAAAAATTGAGTCAAGTCACTTACTAAGTTAGACATTGCTGTCCTAGGGTTTGGGAGGCTCAAATGAAGGAATTCTCAATTTCCTAATTAAAATATTAATTAAATGAAGTGTCAAAAACTCATATTTACCATTTGGTGTCCAATTTACATAAAATCAGTGGCTATAAATTCCCTATAAACATAATGATATTAAGTAGGTTTAATTTGGACTTCAAATGATTAATCTAAGTCTTAATTATACTTAATGACAATTAGGAGGTGATTAAGAAATATAGCAGTCAAAATAAAAACTAGATTGCAAATTATTATCTTGCAAATTTTTTTTATTATTTTGTTATATAAATTTATTATGTTTGGATGAGTAATCAAAAAAAATTATGCAAATAATTAAATTTGCATTAATAATCCCTAAGTTTTGAATAATTAAAAATAGTATCTAATAGGAATATCGCCTGTCGTTACGGCACTATCTGGAATCGGGCTTGTCGGGTTGACGGAGCCCTACGGGATTGCCAAAATTCCCTAGCAGTGCGTCATGCAAGTCACGGGCTGACCCGCCCGACATTGTACGCCTTTAGAGATATATTTAATGATGTGACACAGAATTAGGGTTTCAGAGAAACCCTAAATAATCATCTCTCCCACCATGCCAGCTGATGTGCAATAGCTCAATCGAAAGCTACTGACATGGCTTTTGTGTGAACATAAAAAGCCCTATCTATAATGGTTTCTTTTGGCATCTATCAAACGAGGTAAGAAAATAGGGTTAGGGTTTATTGTGTGGTCAAATAGCGACCCACACACTATCGCCTGCGATGGACTTGTCTAGACTCATGAGCTCCCGGCCATCCCATGGAAGTCAAATGGGATGATGGGAGTTAATGGGAGGGGAGCTGAGCTCAAATGATGCTCGGACACAATGCAGTACTTACTATACGTACTCGAACTCATTAAGCCTAGCCAGGCCATATCGAGCACATTTAAAACCACTATACAATACTACAATCGACAAAATGGATATACAAAATGAAAAATAGTGAATTGAAATGTATTTGGTGGACAAAAGGGCGTACCTAATCACTGGTGATGAAAAATAGTGAATTGAAATGTATTTGGTGGACAAAAGGGAGTACCTAATCACTGGTGCATGTCATCTTCTTCCCTCAATTTTTCCTTCTTTTGGTAGTGTCGAGGCTTCAATGAGAGCTCAAAGGTTCAACAATAGGAGGATGCATCGTTTGTGGGGGTTTTGAGGATGCAGGGGCAGCTGGTATCCCATGGTCAGTATGGGCAATGGCACATCTCTATGCTATGACTCGTAGTCATGGCCCGCGTGGGGAACATGATAGGGAAACAGTTCCTTGTTGTGTTTTGGGTGTTAAATCATGACTCGATCCAATGGCCAGATCACTTGATCTGCATAAGAACGTCCACAATAGTCTAATCAGCACGCAGAGACGAATCCAACGATGCGGATTAATGGACTATTCAATCCAATGACATGGAAGCGACCATTAAACTAATTTAATTAATTAAATTAATAAATAAATAATATCTTTCTATTTAATTAAAATTAAGCTATCAAATAAGCTTCAAAAAATTCAAATAATTTACTCCTAACTAATTTTGAGGCAAGGAACCTAAAAATAAAATAAAATTTTTAATCAAAGGTCAATTTAATTTTTTTATTTTCTGATTAATTAAATTGCTCAAAATAAACATTAAAATTAAGCAATCTCCAAATTGAACCAAATTTCAAGGATTGGCTTTTAATATCACTAGGAGTATAATGGCGAAGTTTTTAAGTTATTTAGATTACTCAAAATTAAGTAATAGCACTATAGTCATTATAGACTCCCCCTCTTTGAAGAGGTGTCATCCTCGATGCCCTAACAAGTTTATTATAAAACAAACAGTAATTTAAAATGAAAGATCACAAAAATATCTAATTTGGAAAATAATTCTATAAATTTCTTCCGCATATCCTCTCTTTTTTCCCATGCGGCTTTTTCAACTAAATGATTATGCAAGTGAACCTTAACCATAAGGATACTATGATTCCTCAACTACTTGAGGTCTCTTCCCATAATTTTAATAGGCTTGACAACGAAGGTTAATTCAGGTTGCAGCTCGACTGCTGGAATTTGAATCTGCTGATTGGGATCTAGTAGACACCTTAGAGACGAGACATGGAAAACATTATGCATGGCAAAAAAATCTTCAAGTATATCTAACTTATATGAAGATGTTCCCACCTTGTTATTACTTCAAAGGGTCCTAAATATTTGGGACTCACCTTTCTTGCTATGTTAAATCTTTAAATTCTGTGCATTGGATTCACTTTGAGGTATGCTCCTTCTGCAATTTGAAATTCTAGATGATAGTGGTGAGCGTCGTGATGTTTCTTATGTCTATCATGAACAACCAACATATTCCTCTTTATTAATTGAACCTTCTTGTTAGTTTCTTCGACTTACAAAGCCATACAATTGAGTGCCACACACTTTGATCTAGGACAATGGGGTATTGCATCTCATTCCATAAAGTGCTTCGAAAAGAGCCATCCCAATACTGGTTTGATAGCTATTATTAGAGGCAAACTTGTAACAACCCAAGGTTGCTACATTGCCTAAACAAGATCAACAGCACTTTAATGACATCATTATCATGTTCCAATCCTATTTTAGGACTCTATCTTCAGAAAATATGATCCAAATAATTATGGATGATTATTATCTTAAAATATTCCAAAACAAAATATCCTTGGATAAAACATTGCAAGGGAACCCTACTGCAAAAGTTTGGGCACTATCAGAATTTTGGAGAACTTTAGATTAATTTTGAAGTCTGAATTATAGAAATTTATAGAAAATAAAACATAAGAGGAAAATTTAAAATTTATGCAGATTTATGTTAAGCGCCATGAGAGGGAATTATAACATAAGTTTTGCCGAGTTTCGATCACCCAATCAACCGCAATACATTTTTGAAGAAATTTCATTCAAAATTTAAGTAAAAATAAAGTACACATTCAAAATTTATGTTTTTTGACAAATATGCCCATCTCGATGAGACGGTTGTATCAATATAAAGTTTGTAATTTTTGAGCTAAATTAAGGGAGTTGTGCTCAGAATAAGATTAGAAGAAAAAAAATGGCGTTAACGGTGTGGAAGGGCCGTCGATGGCTCGTTCAATGGAATGATGGATTGGGCGGATTGCGCGCATTCATGCTCGATTGAGTGGCGCAAACTCGATCTGTTGGTGACGCTGTTGATGGTGAAAGCTACAGACGTTAACGGGCGGCGAAAACTGTGAACAACCCCACTTTAAACACAAAATTTGGCTCAACCGCTTATCCAAATTAGTGATTTTAGTGTCTGTGGAATCCTCTCGAGAAGACCTTTCATTTGATCCCTTATAAGAAGATAGCCAATTTATTCATGAGGCTCTCCATTAATCTTTCTCATATAAGAAGAATCCCTACAGCATCCTTTGGCAAGATTTCATATGCAAGTGGATGATTAAGCAAATGTTAGGATTAGATTTTATGGGAATAATTCCAATTCAAGCATGGGTTGGTGGATAAAATAATGGGATGAGGTTTTGTTTCCTAATTGGATCCAACTTGCTGAGAATCTTCATGTTTTAAAATAAGCAATTTCATCAAAGGAAAAAAAGGTATATCAATTTCATCCTAAAGTGCCGAAAAATGTTATTTTACATTTCCATCAAATTACAAAAATATACTTTGAACAAGTGATTAAATGAACCCTATAATCCTCTTAATTAAATTGTTGTAGAATTATGAGCTAGCTTAGAAGAAAATCTTAGATCCTAGAAATAAGATTAGGAAACTTGATTTTGGAACTTAGGATCAAAACATTACGATTAATTCAACCGATCATTTATGATTAAGAACTAAATATATTTTCTACTGAAGTCATAATAATTAAATTTAGCATCTTAGGACTATAAGTAAGTAGCCTATTATAATTAACCTATAGAATTCAATGATTTAATATTTAAGTAATGTACCTAATAAGTGTTAAGCCCTCACCTTAAGCTAATGTTATTTAGAAGAATGAACTTACATTGAAAATCAAATAAGGTATTATTTTTTACATTATTCAAAATTGTACTTAATGAGGAAAGTTTCATTGAAGAGAACATAGTTCACTATAGAATGATAATTTATTCAGAATAAAAGTAAGATATCACTCTTTATATTGAGATTTTACCATCCTCAGTCATCACTAGAACACTAAACGTTAGATAATTCTTTGAGCTAGACTAAGATAATGAAGTTTATAGACTATTATGAAATCATAAGCAAAATATTAGAATTATTAATAAGATCTTCGTAGAACCTTATGAATGTAAAGTAAGGCAAACGACTTGTAAAATAAATTAAAGTTAGATTTAAATACCTAAGAAATATATTAACCCTAAATTAATTATTTGAATATTGTAAATTAGTAGACTTCATATAATAGGAATGAAAAGAAACTATCTTAAAACTTAGAATGGAAAAGATAATTAATGATCAATTAATCAAATTTTGCCAATTAGAAAGCTTTATGGATAAAAGCATAATGATAATTAGAGATTAATTGAGAATCCATTAGATCCAAATCATCTAATTCTTTAAAATATTTACTTATTAGAATTGAATGAAATATTGTCATCATCAGAAACATATGTAATTGAATAATTCTCAGCCTTTTATTAAATATCAATTAGTCTAAGATTAAGGCTTTCATAAAATTTATCTCACATTAAAATATTAATTATTATAGATTATTTTGTCACTACATGAAAGGTCAGTTAAATTAATACCATCTAAACTAAACTTATTATACTATATATAAATTAACTTAGGAATATTTAATACCTAAGTTGATTTAAGGCTTAATTAGTCATAATTATTAGAATATATAATTATAATAAAAAACAATAAATATCATGTGCTTTATAATATTAAATTCCTTGTAATGCTGCAACACATTGAATTTGATCCTTGAATTATATATTAAGACTTTTGTGCATATAATAAATAGTTAAAATTACTTTAGAGGGCTTTTTACTTGGTGGATAGTAGTATAGTTATCATTAAGTCCAAGCAGGCTCTTAGAGTATCAGGAGATCACATGTAACAACCCAAATTGTTATCCTAGTTAATTAAGACTTAACCAAGTCCTGATCTTAGTTCTAACAGTCTTAATAAGTCATTAGGAATATACCCTGAAGTCTTGGTCCAAATTAGGTATCAAATAGATCAAACTATGATTTTGGGAATTTCAGGAACTCTAGAATTTGACCAATCTAAATTAATCTCAAATTAAAAATTTAAGATAGCCATTGCGCTCATCACCCCCAAATTAGCTAGGGGTGATGTTTTGGAAGCATTTGGAAGTCGCTTAATTTTTGTCGAATATTTTAATATATTTAAAATACCCCGGAAAATAGGAAAATTAAATACTCGTTGAAATAAAAATCTGTCTTCACTGTTAGTTCCTCACCCCTTAATTAGCTAGGGGTGAATTTTTGAAATTTTTTGGAGTCCAATTAATACTCCAATTTTTAAAATGAATTTATGTATAATTTAAATTAATTATTTTTATTTTTAAAATTATTTTTAAATATTTCTATGGGACTTGCATTTATTTCATACGTGGATCGATCTCGTCTTCTGCCCTTATCGGGCCGGGCCCGCTGTTCCCAAATGGGCCGGGCTCATTGTATGCACTCAGGCCGGCTCCCTCTAGAGGCCTGAATTTGGCCCACAATCCACGCCAGGCCAGTTCGACCAGCCAGAACCATCTCCTTCGCTCGTTCGCCAAGCGAAGGAGATGCAGCAGGAGGTGCAGCAGTATCCCTAAACACATGTGCCTTAATTTGGCTATGCCGTAGCATGCCATAGTGCACCACAACATGCCATAGTTCCAAGCTCTCGGCCAGAGAGTGCTACTGCGCACCGTAGCACCCGGCTCTTGGGAAGTATGGTGCCGTAGGGTGATGCTTGCGCCTGAAAGTGCCACCACGTGCCACAGCATCTTTAGCACACCATAGCATGCCACAGCTACCGTAGCGACCGTGCCTTGAGAAAACATGTGCCATAGGGCGTCGTAGCGCCTTGAACTATTCGTAATTGCCCAGAACTGTCCGGAATGGCTTAGTCTTTACATTTTTTGCATTTTAATACATCTAAGACCTTAATGGGGCCAAAATATACTAAAATCAAACATGAATTTAATAAAATCAAGCATTATGTAAATTTGAACGTGATGTTGAATATAGAAATTTACCATTAAAGGGCATGTTCTAAATCTAAAAATTTTGTTTTTAGACCCTAGAACGGTTTTGGCCATAACTTAACTAATAGACCTTAGAATTTAGTGTTCTTAGACTCTATAGAATCCTTGGATAGTAAAATAAAATAAATTGTGTAAATTTTTAGATTTCACTAGAAAAAATTACTAAATTCCCCTTATAAGTCAAAATCCTTAATTTGAACCCTATATGACTTAATACATGTCCAAATTTGATGTACATACTATCTATATTCATATTAGACAGCTAGGAATTATTTGGCATCAAGAAAATCTAATTTAGAGCTCTTAATCAAAAAGTAGCATTTTAGACCCTTAAGTAGGGGCAAAATGGTCATTATGCCCAAATTTTAGTTTAAGTGCCCTTAACCACTAGAATATCAATTAAATTATTAAAATTAGTAATAAAACTGATTTAGAATCAATTTAGGCCCTTAATGTTATAATTAAATAATTTGATAAAATCCTCATTAAAAGACTTAGAAATTTCTAAGTAAGATCTTTGAGCTTCTAACCTAGCCTCAATTTCACATCCTTAATCTCCTTAAGTGAATTAGATCAGCATAAAGATAAATTATAATAACCATCATCAACTCTTAAAATTTCCTATGTCATTTATTAGGTATTTTAAAGATCTGCACATTCACCTTAGGATCTTTTTCTTAAGAATATGAATATATACTAGGTTAGATTACATTCATTGAATAAATGGGTTATTTAATGGATAAAACCTTAGTTTTATTAGTTTTTAAATTTTGATACTAAAATTCTATTATTATTTTATCTTTCAACTTTAGATTAAGATTAAGTGAATTATTCTATTAAGCTTGATTGTTCTAAAGATAAGAATATTGTACTTATCTTAAGGATTAGTATTCAGCAATAGGTCAGATTAGGAGAACTTTGTAACAACCATAGATTGTTACTTAACCTAATCTTAGCTTGACCATATTCTAATTATCATTCCATTAGGTTCATTTACTTATTAGAACCAAACCCTGAAATTTTGGAGCGATTCAGAGTTCAATCAAATATTTGGAATATTTAATTATTTAGAAAATTGATATATTTAATTTAACCTTAAAATGAAAATCTGACTTTACCATTGTGCTTGTCAGCCCCAAATTAGTTAGGGGTGATACTTTGGAAGTATTTGAAAGTCATCGGATTTTCTCCAAATAGTTTAATATATTTGAATACCCCAAAAAATAGAATAATTATTTAATTATCGAAATCAAAATCTGACTTCTCCGTTGAATTCCTCACCCCCAAAATAGCTAGGGTTGAACTTTTGGGACTTTTTGGAACAAATTTATAAAATTTAATATTTTAAAGCATTAATTAATTAAATTAAAATTATCAAAAAGCCATCTTTCCCTCTTCTTTTCCTTTGGCTGGTCCCCACTCTAAACCTTCCTCCATTCCCAACACCTTCCTCCCCATACCCTGCACACAAGAGGCTTTGGTTGGTCCCCACTCCATGCATGTTTACTTCTTACTTGTATTGTGGTAGATTGGATGTAACATATTTTATTATCTTTGCTTCTGCACTCTGATGAATGTATATACTTAGTGAATGATTCTGCTGTATTATTAAAGGCACATCCTTCCTTTATTAGTGGATTGGGGATTACACCTTAATCTAATGATAAGTGAGGGATTTTCCAAAGTGGAACACCACTCATTGGCATTGATTGTTGGTGGTTAAGGGGTGGGGTGCCACAAAGACTAAGGCGGGTTATAAAACCACGACACAACTCTCCCCAATGAGTACATGTTAGGTAATCCTTATTTCTCCTTAGCGCTTGTCCATTGGCAGTAGTGTGTATACACAGTCGCACATCCAGATAACGAACCCTATGTAAGTGTTACCTAATTTTTTATGTTTTCATTTTATGCATCAAAGTTATCTTGTATAACATGTTCAAGTTAATAAAGCACAAAGTACAGGGAATACAAAGCAACAAAGTTTAATGGTAAGCAAGATACTCTACTAAACACAAGTGATAATCGTTGTTATCTAATTTACCCATTCTAACTATTCTAAGTTTGTACAAGTTCAGGATATTCAGTTCTTACTATCAAGTATAGACTTATATTCACTACCTTATAAGGTTAAAAGCAATTAGAACTAATCAAGTCCTAATAGAATTCAATCAGTGATGCTTACAAGTTAAATAATTAATCAACACATCCTAATTAATGAATTTAGATGATCTAAACTAAGTCCTGATAAAGGATAACTAAGATTGGAGGGTTAAAAATTAAACTCCAAGTATTGGGGCTTAATCTCTTAATCCAAAAGGTGACACTAAAAGCAAAGGTTCAAGTCTAAGTTGGATAGACTAAAAATAAAGTAATCATATTAAGTAAAATCAAGACTTAATAGAATGGATCTTCTAATCTCAATCTAGGGTCAAAATATAAAATAATCATAAATAAATTATGAAAATATAGAAACTAATAAAACTAAGGTTTCATTCATTGAATAACCATTTACTCAATGAATGAAGTCTAACCTAATTTTGATCCCTAATCCTTAAGGAAGGGATCTTAATGTTGAAGGGGGAATCCTAAAGAAGTTCTTAAGGTTTGACTTAGGATTAGAGTGAATAGATTAAGTGTTGATATTAATTATCTTCATTGTCAGACCTAGTTAACTTATGGGAGACATAATACAGATCCAAGTCCATATTATGTGGCTTATTATTCTACGTAGGAATCTTTGAGCTATAATTAGAGATTTCTAAAATTATCCAACTAATGAGTCTAAGGTCCTAAATTGATTCCAATTCAGTTATGTTATTAATTTTAGTGATTTAATTAAGATTCTAATCACGACACTTACACCTAAATTTAGGTAAAATGACCGTTTTAACCTTACTAAAGGGTCTAAAATTCTACTTGTTGACTTATGGCACCAAATTGGAGTTTATTGATGCCAAATGGTTACTTATTATCTAATATAAAGATAGACAGTAAGTATACTAAATTTAGATGAGTATTAAGCATTAAGAGTTCAAATTAAAGATTTTAACTTATTAGTATAATTTGGTAATTTTACCTAGTAAAATTTAAAAATTTAGTATTTTTATTGTTGCTTACTGTTTAAGGATTCCATAGAGTCTAAGAATACTAAATTTTGAGGTCAAATGGTTAAGTTATGATCAAAACAAGTTTGGGGTCTAAAAGAGTAATTAATGACTTTTAGGAAAGGTCCAAAAACCTAACTTTCTCAAATGAGGTCCAAATTCAACAAACTCTATGGCTATAGCTTTCCTGTAACATATTGAGTGCAATGACTAGGAGTTGACCCAATTTGAACTCTAATTGGTTAATGACAGACTGTAAATCTGCGCTTGCACACAAGTGTAGTGTCCAAAGTAATAAGTGGAACGGTAATTTCTAGGAATTTATATCGTCCTCAGAGAATGGTAGTTTTGATACTAAGTCTTATCTTCTTTCACTAATGCTTAGAATATTTGATTATTGGGTTTTTGTTGGTTCCTGAATTAACAATTCAATTTACTTTAGGTAAGATACTATTTGTTCAAGATGAGAGAGTTAGAGATTTGTTATGGGACTCATAAGGGCTTGGTGTTGTCATTTAGTCATTGAAACTCATAAAGTATTTTCTTATGCTTAAGAATCAAGTGAACATTGCCTAAATTAGAGCAATCCTCTAATTAAATAAGTTCAAGTATAGTGCAGCAAGGAGAACACCCTTAGGGTTCTACCTCGACAGGTAGACCCTTATGAGATCTGTATTTACTTCAATTCTGATTTCCTACTTCTAGGTCACCAAAATGTTACTTTTAGTTAATTGATCTCACTAGCATGATTTCCATCAATCTGCATTATGCGCGTACACACGCAGTTTAGCTAAATGAGAGAATGCATTGGACTCATTGGACTATGTCACATCATCCAATGGGTGTCTAATGTTCTCTCATTCCTTCTACTTTGATGAGCCATAGAGCAAGATTGATGGGGACTTAGCTCACAAGCTTCAATCTCTCGGATGAGCTTTAAGGAATTGTGCTAACAAGCTTTAGAACTTGTCACATAGTTCTCAACTCTAATTTGTACTTGTTCCTTGCTCTAATCCAATTGATGAGCATTGGAGCATAAATCCTTTTTAATAATAATTTATTTCTAGTTTTATTTAATCAACATTTTTATAAGATACATCCAGGCATTTTCATTAACAAGGATAAGAAATAATTCAACAAACAATTTTTTATTCATTTCAAAATAGCGTACAACACCATAGACCCTTACATTGTCCCACAACTACAACCCATCCCTCTCCAAGGAGGGTTTAGCCTTCCATTTCGGAATTAATACAAAAAGACAGGTAAAATAAAATGAACCTTGACATCGGTTCACAACTAGAAAAATAAGACAGATTTTAGAAGGGGTACTAGGAAATAACCCATAGATTTTATGGGGTTCTCTTGGTATTCCTCCTTTTCTTTCCTTTCCTTCTATTGAGATCTTGTATTGTCTTTTCTTCTTAATCCTTTACAGTTCTCTTCACTTTCTCCTTGGAGAGTTCTTTCCCTTTTCTCATAGCAACGTCCCTTTTAGATGTTAGAGTATGGAAAATTTTGGAACCCTTACTTGGTCTGAAATTGCTTCTTAAATAGAGAAGTTTTCGGCCCCATGCATTAATTATATGTGACCTTTCATCTTCCTTTATTCAATGCAAGCAATTCAAATTGTCTTCTGTTATTCACTTGGGATTCATCAAATTTAATGTTACTTCAGGTTTCAAGAGGTTGGGGAAGGCCAAAGGTCTAAAATTGTGGCCTTCCATATGCTGTATTAAATGCAATTTCTGGAGCTTTTTCTGTATCGGGTGCTGTGGCGCGCCATAGCGCACTGAGGCACACTGTAGTAATCGCCTTAGGTTCTATTAAATATGGCTTGTGGTTGCTATTCTTTTGAAGATCCACTGTAGCGCACTGTGGTAGCTCCGATCCAAACACTATTCCGCTGCAGTGCACTGTGATAGCTTCGATCCAAACACTGTTCACTTACCTTTTGTCTTCTTAATTTACACAGTTTTCCTTAAATCATGCTGCGCTCCATTGGAGAGCGCTGTGGCGGTTTAACTTTCATGAATGTGTAATAGTTACTTTTCAATTACTTCCCATATAGTTCTCACAAATATTCTTGACTGTCACCGCAGCCCACCGTAGCTCGCTGGGGCGCGCTACAACTGATTTCTTCCAGATCTGTAGCATTTGCTTCTTGTGCATAGGTGCGCTGTGGCACGCAGTGGTAGTTAAACTTCCATGAAAGTAAAAAATCACTGTTCAATTAGTTCTTCCAATGTTTAATTATTTCTTCTAAAAATGACACCATAGCGTGCTGTAGCAGTCCTCCTTTTAGGCTTGCACATATGTTCCAGGAAAGCCTATTCAATAGTCTGCCAGGGCCCGCTATGGCGCCTACAGTGGTTTTTATCTAGATTCTCCAATTTAGCTCTGGCTTGCCCTTTTCTCCATTTTTCCTGAAAATGCACAAATTCCACTTTAAGTATGCTAGTTTGTATGCTGTTTTAAATGTTCTTATCATTTTATTTTGCTATAAATTTTGGATATATCAGTTAAGCTATGAGCTAATCAAGTTCTGGGGTAATTAGCGCAAATTATATTATCTAATTATCAAAGCCTAAATTTTCTTGTAGTTTACTGTTAATTAGGTTCTCGTAATGAAAATGATATATTGGATGTAGTACCCCATCCCGTAGCCGCACGAAAAAGAGAGATATAACAAAATAATCGGTGGTGGAACGATGCGCTAGTCGGGAAAGAATCCACATCTTCCCGAATAGCTGAACAATACACTGAAGGGCTGCATACTCAACCTCAAAAAGAGTTGAGAGCTAATTTTTAAGATAAGAGTAGTATACTTATCCTAAGGTATATGTCCATATTAACAATCACATGAATTCATTTATGGATCTTAGCACTTCTAATTTAATGATTTAGGATCAATGGTAAATCAGGGTATGTTATTAGAATTATGCAAGTTTATTTATCTTTCAATAAAGCCATTTTAATCAAAGTGATTAAGGTTTAGATCGTAATCAAGACAAATTAGGAATTTAACTCCTTACTTAACCAAAGCAAGATCAATTGTTTAATTTATGGATCAATGACAAATTAGTGAGTTATTGGTATATTGTTGATGTCCAGATCAAGTTAAAGATCAAATATTAAGTTACTTAATCAATCATTAAGGTTTTTTAGTTCAATTATAGATTAATATCAAATTAATCATTTAAGGTGTCCAAATAAGTATGAGAGTTCTCTAACATGCATTCTACTTTTATTAAAGCATAAGAATATAAATTTACATAAAATAGAAAGTAATTAAGGCTAATCAAACCCTAAATCAAGCAAAATGGATTAACACTTAATTACAAATCCAACCATTGAAAATTTATGAAACTTAGCAAGTATGTTATATTTAATTATGTGAATAATCAGAGATTATGTTTGCTTAATTTGATTGAGTGGAAACCCTAATTTTCACTAATCATGCCTTTCCAAGATTAGGGAATAATTAAGAATATATAAATTAGAAAATTAATCTATCTAGTACATGCATTCTACAAGGCATTAGAAATATAATGGCACCTAAATCATGCAAATTGTCTAAGCATCGACCCTATAATTAAGTCTTGGAGAAATTAGGCAAAATCAAAAAATCCAACCATTAAAAGTGCAATTTTATTTATATTTAGATTCCTTGTGTTTTTCTGAACAATTTGCTATATACTTTCATAAAGTTTAGACCAATGGATCAAAAGTTATTCAAATAATTTATTCTGTATTTTTCTAATTAAATTTACTTATGATTCAATTAATCAGATTATTTTTCTTAAGAAAAATAATTTCGATTAATCAGATTAATATAAACGGGCTTGGCCCATTACCGAAAGGTGCGGGTCGCAGGTCATGGGCTGACCCGACCCACACAGTGCCATCATCCTCAGCTCACTCTAACCTGAGAGAGGCCAATTAGGGAAACCCTAATCGGCTAAATTCTCTGTTGATAAGGAATGACAAGGACTTGGGTTGATTGCAAATCCATCCCTAAGCCAAGACACACTAATTGGGACCCGAAGGCCCTTGTGAGAAGGTTTGGCTTGCCCAGGCCTTACTCACCTGAGACCACACACAATGGGGCTACTGTGGGGAGTTATTTCTTTCCACGGAGGCCTCAATTGACCTAGGGCTCATTCCCTACACCTTTAGGGAGGTGAGATAGATCAAAGCCTCATTGAAACAGGGTCTGAGGTGCTCTAGATAACTAGGTCCTTACTTGAACCCAATTCTCCTGATAACCCAAACCCTATCGAATGATTTGGGTTTTATCAGGGCCTAGCTAGACCTTAAATTTGATAGCCTTAAGTTTAGTGAGCCTATATAGAAAATTATGAATTGAATGGACTAAAGCACTAATCATAATCGGTTAAGTTCAGCAAGCTAGGGTACCTGGTTTTTTGGTTAAGTTTGGATTGATAGACAAAGGGCTATGCAGATGCTAGCTAGCTTCTAGAGAGCACAAGGGGATCCTGAACACTAGGAGAAGCCTTCTATCAGTGGTTCATAAGCTTGGGGCACTTGGAGAAAGCTTGGCATACCAGCAATGGAGAATTCAGGAACCATGGGGAATTCAACTCCAATTGATCAATAAGGGCACAAGGAAGGAATCCTGAGGCTATTTATAGTCTCAAAGAGAATCCAGGGGGCATGGATCAGGCTAAAAGTAGCCGGAGAGATCGTGCCATGGCCGAGCTCTCCTCCTTCCAAATTAAGCTCAGCCGGGCCACGGGGCCCGATCGAGGGTGCCTTTCCAGGATAGGGAAGATCCTAATGGTATGCTGAGCTGGCTAAGAAAGTGAGAGATACGCCCTAGGGGCGAGAGCCACTAGGATACTCTATGTCAGGAGTGGAGTGCAATGGGGATGAAGATCTACAGTGTGAATGCACTGTGGGTTGTCTGATCTATCGATCAGAACCACAGAACTGTCCTGATGATCTGGATCCTAATGGCCAGATTTGAAGTGATCTGAGCCGTGGGATCCATAGGATAGATCCAATGACGGATCCGTGATCCCACATGATTAAATCCTAGCCATTCGATTCATAAGAGGAACGACTAGATACCGCGGTGCTCCACTGTCGCGCGACTTGGGCTCCAGAGCAGATCGCCTGCAGTCAGCACAATAAAGCCTAACAGGTAAATTAGTTGAGGATAAGTTTGAAAATATAAATTGTTGGTATCCGCTATGCAATTATCCCATTTTAATTTAATTTGAATTATGGCCTAAATGATTTCCAAAAATACCCAAACTTTCATGCTTAGCTAATTTGTGGGTGAGGAATTAAAAAATGTAATTAGATTTTAGATCGAAGATCAAAATATTTTAGCTATTATTCATGGTATCTAGATTGATCAAAATATCTATTTATCCTAGAGAGGTCCGATTGCCCCCAAGATTTTAGGGTTAGCTCATAATGATATATTAAATGAAATAGAACAATAATTATGGTATGGATAAGCTTAGATTAAGCTAAGTAATAACCTAGGGTTGCTACATTGGATGACCTAATTTGGAGCTAAATTGACTAAGTTAAGGTCAAATGAATTTCTAGGTTAAATAGGGTAATTAGTAAGGGGATCTAAATATGATTAATCAAAATACCACACAAATAGAGATATTAATACTATTAGAGCACTCATGATAATCTCCTAATTAAAATGATACATATATTGACTATGTTTGAATCAGTGGGTATAAAGTTATAGAGGTTTGAAGTTTTTTAGAATATTGAGTTAAGTGAGAGATCCTAAAATATCACTATATTAAATATTTGTCCTATTGGAATTCTAAAACTACCATATTATTCATCTCATTTTTTTGATTAAAATAAATATATATTCGATATAATTGGAGCAGTGGATTTCAAGCTATGAAAGATTAAACTTCTGCTAATTAAAAATTTATTTGAATAAATTTAAATAACTAATTAATTCTTTTTAATAACACACACACACACACACACACACACACACACACACACATATATATATATATATGTTCTATTGTGCAATGGTGGACCCTGTTTTGATCTGATGCGCAGGCGCACCCACTGATTCATTTGAAGTGGGCACTGTAGAGGCGGGACCCATGGGCGAGTCCTGCATGCGCAGCCGGGATGCGGCTGCAGCCCAAGGACACGACGTGGGTTGGGCTGACCCGACCCGACTTGAGAAAAAATCCTCCAACTCCTCGATCGATGGACAAATGTGACTAGTACGACTAAATGGAAAGCCTTCTCGGTGTCACCGGGGGCTAGCCCGTATGCCATTGGAAAGGTCTTGGCCCACATGGTGATTGGCCATGTGCCGCAGCTTTGCAACACCCGTCACGTGCGCAGAGGTGAAGGGAGACGACGAGCGCAGAGCCGTTCGATCGGGTCGATCGTGCGACTCAGATCTCTTGTTTGATCGAAAAGGGGGTATAACAGTAGGCGACAACAAAGAGATAGTGCGGAGACGGGACCATCAGAAGGATTTATTTAATATATTAATATATTAATTTAATTCATAATTTCTTCATTAAATTTAAATAATTAAATTGACTCTAAAAATTTCCAAATATTCACCCCAAGCTAATTGAGGGGTGAGGAACGCAATAGTGAGATCGAATTTTGATTTCGATGAGTATTTAATTTTTCTTATTTTTTGGGTGTTTAAATGTATTAAAATATTCGACTAAATTCCAATGACTTTCAAATGCCTCCAATACCCTAGAAAATAGGAAAAATAAATTCTCATCAAAATCAAAATCTGACTTCACCATTGCGTTCCTCACCCCTCAATTAAATAGGGGTGAATTATTGGAAATTTTTAGAGGCCAATTAATTCTTTAAATATAATGAAGAAATTATGAATTAAATTAATATATTAATTAAATCCCTCTGATGGTCCTGTCTCCACGCCGTCTCTTTGTCGTCGCCCACAGTTAGACCCCTTATTTGATCAAATGGGAGATCTGAGCCACTCAATTGGCTCGATCGAACGTCTATGAGCTCGCAGTCTCCCTTCACCTCTACGCACATGGCGGGTGTCGCAAAGCCGCGGCATGTGGCCAATCGTCGTGATTGTCTTCGTAGCCTCCGCCGAGCTCCATTAAGCTCTCGAACATTAGCATGGGTTGGTTTGCACATTTTGTGAGTTCTATGAAGCCTCCAAAGCTTGGCTGCATCTCGATTAAACCCCAATTTCCATTAACTGTTGAAGCCAGGTACATCTCGATCTCCCTCTGTATCACCTCTCCCCGTCGCCGCACCCAAACGAATTAAGTACAATCATATCGGCGATGGAGCGGTGCACCACTCGGGGAGGAATACCCCGTCTCCCCGAAATGGCTGAAAACTAAGCCCACCTGAAGGGCTGCTGACTCAATCTCAAGTGGGGTTGAGAGACTTAAGATAAGAGTAGTATCCTTATCCTTAGTATTAGGCAAATACATACATTGGATTTAGAATACGATAGGAATCCAATATATATATATATATATAAAATATCAGTATTTCCAGTATGCTGATCAAATCACAATACTAAGTAAAAATAGTATAAAAATAGAGTGCAGAAGCTTAAAGCAAGCATCCAGAATCATTCATCACAGAAACTGTAGTAAACATTTGTCTCAGAAAAGAAAAGAAAATACATCCAGAATTATTACAAACAGTTTATTGAAATACTGAAGTAAAACTAAGTACTGAACTGAAAATACTAAGTAGAAAGTAAAGCTGGAGGAGAGTCCACTAGTACTCCACGGGTTCCTCCTGAAACTCCTGGGTGTCCTCATAACCTGTCTCAATATACTGCTCAGGATCTAGCAAATTGCCGGATCCCAAAAGTACCTCGTGTTAGACGATAAGTCTAACACATCGAAACTATTCTAAACAGTTCTAATTATTTACTTAACATTTACATAACATGTATAAAACTGCAGGAAAACTGTAACATATCTGAAAATATAAAACTGTATAAAATTGTACAAAACTGAAGTAAAATAAAGTAAAATTGAACTATAACTGAATACTAAAAGTAAACCAAAAATAGTACTGAATCTAAAACTGAGTAATCATTTGTAAACTATAACGTATGTCATTGAAACTGTGCATCTGAATATGCCTCAATATGGTATGCTACTGATATGCTACCAAAATATCACTGAATTATTATGAGCACTACAGTCCAATATCTACATACACCCTATTGGGAATACTGTTTATTGATGACACTGATGCATCCAGAAATTCCCTCATCAATGTATGCAACATTCCGTAACTCATAGATCATCTCTGATACTTATACATCATTCTGATTCTCATACATCATTCTGATATTCACACATCATGTTTATGCTCATGCTCATGCTTCTAAATTACATGAGATAAATCCAGAAAATGCTTTAAAATCTGATAATGAATCCAAAGTCTCCATTGTGCAGAATCCTGTTAAAAGGATTCTGACTCCTAACAATGGTAATTGGTTATAGTTGAGAGTTTACTTGAAAATTATTAGCTAGGTTAATTGTATACATATATTTAGCATATTTGCAAGAAAGGTATATTTAACCCTTAGCTTGTTTAAACTGCACTTATCAAAGCGCACTACGATATGAGGTAGAACCCGGTCACAGTTTATATCTCAAGCTAAGCCGTTAAATACCTTAATTATAAGTATAGTTAGTGGTCTACACAAAGTGATTTTAGATACTTAGTTTGCTTAAACTGCACTTATTGAAGCGCACTACGATAGGAGGCAGAACCCGGTCGTAGTCTATATCTCAAACTAAGGATCCTGTTTACTAATTATAACACTCTTAGCCTTGGAAGATTTACTTTAATGGGACTGTATTCGGCTAATCCTGCAGGATAGCACCTGATTATAAGTCCACATTGGAGTGAATCAACCAATCATGAATATTACTGAATTAATCCAGTAATATGGGTATACCCTACTATACCCAACCGACAATCTAAGTTCAGAAGGTTCTATTAAATCAACAAGGATTTATTAAATCTATTAATCCTTACTCTAAGTAGGTGTATCCTACACAAGGCTCCAAGGATATGATCAAAGGATCACTCAACATAAATTTATACAGCAAGGAATGAGTCATATTCTAAGTACTTTAAGTAATTCCTACCACAAGGTATCAAGTTCAACTTCTAAAGTTTTGAAGGATCAACTAGGTTTCTACCTCAATAAGTTATAAAAGTCCTTCCTACCTCAATGTTTCATTAGTTAAGGTCTTTAATCATTTCAATGATGAATCATATAGCAAGACCCTTAAGATCTCACTTTTCTACTTCTTAAGGTTTACTTGTTATACTTAAGTTAAGTGATCAGATCGGATGATTAAAATTCATTTGATCCTTACCTATTTTACAATCATGGGATAAAATCAAAGATCTTATTAGACTTAGATCATTACATAAATCATTATAATTTTATTTCCATCTTATGCTAATTATCTTATATAAGAGAAAATTAAAGATCTAAAGTTTAGATTCAGATGGTTCAATCACACATATTCAATGTTATCCTTAGCACTTCTAATTTAATAATTTAAGATCAATATCAAATTATATGCATTATTGGAATAATATCAATTAAATTATCTTACAATCAAGTTAATTAATTAAGTGATTAAGGTTTAGATCTTAATCAAGACAAGATAGGGTTTAACCCCTAACCTTTCTATCATTAAGACCAATGTTAATTTAAAGGTCAATGATAAATCAATGTATTATTAGTGTATTTTTGATATCAAGCCTTAGGTTTGGATTAAGTATTATCTACTTGATCAAATTATCAAGATGCTTATATTCAAGTAAGCACATTTAAGAGTCCAAATAATTATTAAGGTTCTATAACATACATCCTAAAAATCATAAAAGTATATAAATGGAAAGATGACATAAAATAAAAAGGTAATTAATGCTAATCAAATCCTAAAACAAATTAAAGGGGTTAGCATTTAATCACAAATTTAAAAGACTTAGGTTTCATGCAATTATTGTTAAACTATATCTAATTAATACAAGCAATTAAGATTCTAATACTTATTCTTTGGCATAATACATCTAAGGCACATACTAAGTTATGGGCACTTGGTAGTTGTGACAAGGTTACAAATTATATTTCAACATAGAAATTTATGCAATACTTAATTTTAGCTAAAATAGGTTTACATTTGATATAACTCAACCCCACTAGGGTCCCAGGGGTCTTAAAATATCAAAATAATTGAGTTTTGGCCATTTCAGCCAAGACTGGGCAGTTTTCAAAATCTGGGCATTTTCTGAATATTCTAGAAATTTTGCAACTTCAGGCGCTGCAGCGCTTTTCGCGCGGCAGCGCGCTGTAGTGCTTTCCGCGTGGTAGTGCGCGGTAGCACTTTCCACCCGGCAGTGCATGGTAGCGCCAGTGCGCTGCGGCTCGCTGCAGTCCACTGCAACCCGTTGCAGTGCGCTATGGCGCGCTGTAGCTGTCCGATTTGTAAAATCACTGTTCAATTACCTTCATTAAATGATTTTATGATTTTCACTAAATTACTGTTGCAAACCCTTGCAGTGCGCTATCGTGCACTGTAGCGGTCTATTTTGCAAATTACTGTTCAATTAATTTTTATGGCAATTTCCTAAAGCTTTTCATAAAATGCTGTTGCAGATCATTGCAGCGCCCTACAGCGTGCTGTAGCGGTCCATTTTGCAATTTTTACTGTTCAATTAATTTTATTAATGTTTTCCTTAAGTTCTGGCCGAAATTCTGCTGCAGCGGCAGACGGTGATTTTCATCTGGACGAAACTCTGAGAGCCTATTTTCGAGCTTAATTACTCTCAATCCAAAGAGTTCCATGAGTGGTGCCATATATCAATAGAAAGGTATATCTGATACCTTTCCATCGACACGAAAATCAGCCCAAATGAAGCATTCTAGCTATATGAAAAATATGAACAAAGAACAGGGTATGCAAAATGCAAGAAAAATAGAGCAAATTTTTATGAAGCTTTAAGAGTCTCAATAACTTTCATACATGCTTATAGACTTTCCAAGGTGCATTCAAGCATAATAAAAACATGTAGAAGGCAAAAAGGAGAGGAGCAAATAGGTACCTTTGACCTTGCAAGAGGAGGAGGAGGAAAATTCTATCTCCTTCAAGACCTTGGAGATGAGCTCCTTCCTTCAGCACTAAGGACTTGACCATAGAGGGGAAAGAGATGAGAAATTTTTCAGCAAGTATTAGAGGAGGGGCTGAGCTCTCCTTTTAAAGGAGGAGAGGGGAGGGGAGGCCTCATCATGGCTAAGGGGATAGAGGGGTAGATCCATCATGCTTGAGCATTAATGGATGGCATGGCTTAGGGAGGAAGGGGGAATGGCTAGCCGAAATACATGAGGGGCTGTCAGCCAAAAATAATAAAGATTGGGGAAATTGCACATAAGGAATCAGATAATTACATAATTATTTTTCTTAATTATTTAAAAATTTTGATTTTTGAAATGCACTCCGAAAAATCCCAAAAATTCACTCCTAGCTAATTTGGGGGTGAGGAATTCAACGGCGAAGTCAGAATTTGATTCCGACGATTATTTAATTATGCTAATTTATGGGGTATTTAATTCTTTTAAAATATTCGCGAAAATTCGACGACTTCCAAACGCGTCCAAAATATCACCCCTAGCTAATTTGGGGGTGACGATCGCAACGACGAAGTTGGATTTCGATTTTGAGGTCAAAATAAAAACCTCAATTTTCTACTTAATGAAATATTAAAATAATCCAAAATATTAGATTTAACTCCGAATTGCTCCAAACCTTTAGGGTTTGGTTCTATTGACTAGATTAACTTGATAGAGTGATAATCATGATACAATTAAGCTAAATTCAAGCTGGGTAACAACCTTGGGTTGTTACACCCTCTCAGTTCATTTGAGGCTTGCAATTTCCTTTCAACACTCAATTTCATAGTGCCAATTGGCTATCGTGCAGTTTGATCGAGCTCGCTTGAATTGGTTTAACAAGTCATGAATAGTTCTCATATGTAGCTTTGCCTTCGTCTGCCACCTCGCATCTAGGGTTATCAAATTCTGGCAATCAGAAGCACATCAGTTGCTGATTCTTCTGCCATTAGCTAGATTTTGGCGATCTCTTCCTGGCGCAGTGTGGGCCGGACCCAAGTTCCACAGGAAAGCCTCATATTTTTGCTTCCCTAGTCCATTACTTGAGGAACCTCTCGGGAAGGCGTAGCCTGCCTCAGGTCGGGTTAGGGCGATCCCGACCCGCAATTTCTGCATCCGGGTCCGCGTGGCCACGTAGGATAAAGGTGTGGGACCCGCTCCACATGGATGTCGGCCCCTCAGGCTGACACGTGCGTCTTCTCTGTAGAGCCATAGAGGTGGGCTCCACTGTACACTATCTGATCCTCTACTTGGTGGGTCCACGCCTGATCTATCCATGCGGACATGTGGGGCACGCCGCTGTTTGACTATTAGGTTTAGAATATTCATATTTAATTAAATTATATCTGGTCTAATTAATTGATTTATTAGCAAATTTTTAATCATTCATAACTTCTTATCCATAAGTCTAAACATAACAAATATATGTCATTTTGCTCAAAAAATTATGAGGAATATTCTGTCATTATCAGATTTTCTATTGGATACTTATTCTGTAAAAAGATATTTTAGGCCATTTTAAATGCATGAAACCCTAGAATTTCAAATGCTCAAAACTTTGTAACCCTAGTTCTAAACATAGTCATGTTGAATCTCATTTTAATCAAGAGAATGTCAAGAAACTTATGATAATATTAATTTTGCTATTTAGATTATAGTTTGACTAATGAATTTTGGGTCCCTTCCTTAATTATAACCTTAAATACTAGAAATTCAATTAGCCATAACTTGATCATTTGGACTCTAAATTAGGTCATCCAATATATCATTTTGAATAAGAAAACCTAAGGATTAGTGAACTACAAAAGTAATAAGGAGTTTGTGATTTGTTTTCTTAATTAGCCCTAATCATCCTAAAACTTGATTAGCTCATAACTTGATCAAATGGAGTACAAATTATATCTGCTCCTAGTAATAGTACTCAATATATTATAGGGAAGCTATATCCACTGAATTTGCTGAATTTAGACATCATTTGAGAAAGTCAAGTATTTGGACATTTCCTAAACTCTTTAATTACCCTTTTAGACTCCAATATTATTTTGGCCATAACTTGGCCAAATGACCTCGGAATTTAGTGATCTTAGACACTATAGAATCCTTAGACAGTAAACAATAAAAGTATATCTGAATTTTTATATTTTATTAAGTAAAATTACTAATTTGCCCCTAATGAGCTAAAACCTTGATTTGAGCTCATAAGGCTTAAACCTTATCCAAATTAGATGTACTTACTGTCTATCTTTACATTAGACAGTAAGTAACTAATTGGAATTAATAAATTTTAATTTGGAACCCTAAATCAAAAAATGGTATTTTTAACCCTTGAGTAGGGGCAAAATGGTCATTTTGTTCAAAATTAGGTTTAAGCATCCTTAAGCCTTAGAAACATGAATTAATTAATAAAATCAGTAATATAAGTGATTTGAAATGAATATTAAATCATTTAAGGTCATCAAATTAGGTTTCCAATGAAACTCATAATTCTCTATAAACTAGGATTCTTCTATAAACCTTAGGAATATTCCTTAGGATTCAGATTCAGATTTAAGTTAGAGCTCATTCATTGGGTAAATAGGTTACTTAATAAATGAAACCTTAGTTTTATTAGTTTCTAGATTTTATCTTTTATTTTTTATTACTTTATATTCAACCTTAGTCTAAGTTTAGAGATCCATTTTATTAAGCTTGACTTAGCTTAATAAGATAGCCCTAAATATAGTACGTGAGAGTTAGTATTAATCATTTACCCTTAATCTTTAGAACCTATTAGATTTAGAGGTTAAATCCTAATATTTGGAGTTTAACTCTTAATCCCTCAATCTTATTTTGTATTAATCAAAATTGACTTAGGTTTCTTAAAATTATTAATTAGGTCTTCTAATTTATTATTTAACTTAAGTAAGCATCATTAATTAAATTATATTAGAACTTGATTAGCTCTAATTATTTTAAACTTTATAGGATTGTAATTCTAAGTTTATACTAGATAGTAGGGTATTGGAGATCCTGAGCTTGTATAATCTCATATTAATTAATATAGATTAAATTATAAGATAAGTGATATCACAGATTTTGTGTATTGTTATTTATTACCTTGTCTTGATGCTTTGCTTCCTTGCTTTGAGTATTTATATTGTGACATAATAGATGAACATAGGATATTTAATGAATATTCTATGTTAGTATTGAAATTTTCATGAGACACACTCATAAATGATTGGGCTAAATAAATTTAAGATAAAACATTGAATCATATAACATTTTAGTTAGAATGTGTCCTACTTAGTCTGCCTCTGCAATGTTGTTGCACATATTTGAGATGATGTTGATTTGGGAAATTTCTCTTAGATGGTATATTTTCGATGGATCTGTTGATCTAGGAAATTTCTTCTAGATGCTTTAGAAGTTTTATTTAGTGGCTAGAAGGGCCACCATTTCCTATTATGGAAGTTATAAGCAAGCATATGTCCATATGTGATAACATTCCCATTATACATTTTCAGATTTGCATTTTTTAATATTTATGCAGTATTTCTGTATTTATAGTAATTTTTGTATTTATATATATTCAACAGTTCTTGATTTTATATGCAAGCATGTTATGATGCTAGTCTTTTATTTCAATTTTGTTATATCCAGTTTATGTAAAAGCCATCACGATTAGAATTGATCATATTTACTTAGGATATTTCCTTATGCTTAGTAGTTTGTTTTACACATTCATTGCTTAACCTTTCTATAACTCTGAGCTGAGGTATGTGGTTACCTCACATTTTATTTTAAGTTATAGTTAAATGATTATAGCTTTTGCCACTTTCTTTTGTTGCTTTATTGCTCCTGAATGCTTAGGATATTTGTGATATCATTAAATACATGAAAATTAATAGTTTAAAATATACTTAACCAATTGTCTAACCAGTTTTTCTCTATTTTGGCAAGGCTAAGGCCATGGCATTGTGAAACCAACAATATCAGTTTCTTATCATTTTGAGGAGTTAGCACCCGTGGAGGAGCAGTTCCGGGAGGAAGAGCACCTTAGAGCTGAAGTGTAACAACCCATGGTTGTTACCTAGCTAAATTTTAGCTTAACAATATCTTAATTAAGTTCATCCAGTTGATAGACCCAATGACCGAAGAGTTTGTGCGATTTAGAGATAAATCAAATATTTTGGATTTTTTTAATATTTAACTAATTAGAAAATTGAGATATTTATTTTGACATCGAAACTGAAATCCGACTTCACCATTGTGATTGTCACCCCCAAATTAGCTAAGGGTGATGTTTTGGACGCGTTTGGAAGTCGTCGGATTTTTGTGGATATTTTAATATAATTATATACCCCAAAAATTAGCATAATTAAATAATCATCGGAATCAAATTCCGACTTCGTCGTTGATTTCTTTACCCCCAAATTAGCTAGGGGTGAATTTTTGGAAATTTTTGGAGCGTGTTTATATAACCTAAATTTTTAGCAATTTAGAAAATAAATAATTATTTATTTAATTAAGAAAAAATCATTTTCCTTAATAATTTTTCCTGAGAGCCCCTCCATTCGGCGCCTCTCCCTCCTTTTGCACGCAAGGATGCCTGAGACCATCCCTCCCCTCTCCTCTTAGCCATGCCTCCATCCCATCTTCTTTTCCCTTATAAATGGAGCTTTGTTTCCTCTCCTCCACCCATTGCTGTCCATATAGAGCTCCCCACCTTTCCCTCCATTGCTGAGTTGTGCTGAAGAAGAAAAAGTTTGGCTCCTCTTCGAGTTCTTAGAGAAAATAGAGTATCTTCTTGGAGAAAATAGAGTATCCTCTTCCTCTTGCAAGGCTAAGGTACCCATTTGCTCCCTTCCTTATCTTATTCATGTAGCTACTATGCTTATTTGTACCCTTAAGAACTCATGATGCTGCATGGAAGCCATTAAGGATCATTGAGGCATCTCATTACTTTGAAAATCGCATGCTCTATAATTCGTCCATTTTGCATATCCTGGTCTTTATCATCATTTTTTGTATAGTTATTATGCTCCATTTATGCCGATTTTGGTGTCAATGGATAGGTATCGGAAAGACCTTTCCATTGATATATAGCACCACTCATGGAATGCTCTGGATTGAGTGTATTTAATCTCAAAATGAGGCCTTTACGGGTTTCACACTGACAAAAATACCGTCTAGCGCTGCAGTGCGCTGGAGCCCCCAAGTTGCAAAAAATGGACTACTGCAATGCGCCATAGCGCACTGTAGCGGGCTACAGTATCATTTCGAGAAAAATCATATAAAATCAGTTATTAAACTAATTGAACAGTAAACCACAAATGGACCGCTAGAGTGCGCCATAGCGCATTGTAGCGGGCTGCAACGCCATCCCAGGAAAACTATATGAAATTAGACAAATAAATTAATCAAATAGTGTTTCTATGAGTTAGTCCGCTATAGTACGCTACAGTGCACCGTTGTGACAGCCTTTCGAAAAGTTAAGCGCCGAGAACAACCGTAGTGCGCCGCAGCGTCTGAAAGCGCTGCCGCGCCCCACAACATCAAAAGCACTGCAGCATGCCGTAGTGCACCGTGCCAAAAGCGTTACAGTCCACCGCAGCGCGCCACAGCGCGCTGTGATGCCAAAAGCGTAGCAGCGCGCCATAGCGCCCAGAAACTATAAAACTGCCCAGAATTTTCTGAAAATGTCCAAAAATGGCTGAAATGGCAGAAACTTCACCGTTTTTGTATTTTTAGTTAATTTTGAGGATTCCATAAAATTATATGTGAAAAATCAACTTTGAAAAATTGCCCCTTATAATATGTGCAAAAACCTCTTATGTGCCTTAAGGATTTTTGTGCCAAATGCTAAATAGTAGAACCCTTGAATGCTTGTATTAAATAGATTTATCTTAACAACTAAATGGCATGAAACCTAAGTCCTTTAGATTTGTAATCAAGTGCTAACTCTTTTGGTTTGATTTGGAATTTAGTTAGCCTTAATTACCTTCCATTTTATGTTAAATTTACATTTCTATGCTTTTATGATTTTAGGATGTATGTTAGAGAACATTAACATTTATTTGGACACTTAAGTGTGCTTAATTGACATTAAACTATAATTGAACATAAAAATCTTGATAACTTGATTAATTAGATAATACTTAATCTAAACCTAAAATTGCCATCAATAATACACTAATAACACATTGATTTGTCATTAACCCTTAAAATTAACCATTGGACTTAATGGTAGAAGGGTTAGGGGTTAAACCCTAACTTGTCTTGATTAAGATCTAAATCTTAATCACCTAAATTAAGTAACTTTGATTGAAAGATAATTTTATTAACATGATTCCAATAATGCATGTGATTTGACATTGATCTTAAATCATTAAATTAGAAGTGCTAAGGTTAATATTAAACCTGTGTGATTGAACCATCTGAATCTAAACTTTAGATTTTTGATTTTCTCTTTCATAAGACTATTAGCATAAAATAAATAATAAAATTGTAATGATTTATGCAATGATCTAACTCTAAATAAGATACTTGATTTCATCCCATGATTATAGCATAGAGATTGATAAGATGGATGCAATTCATTTGACCTGATCACTTTAATCCAAAGTTAATAAGTAAACCTTAAATGTTAGCTTAAGAGTTAGAAAAGTGAGATCTCAAGGGTCTTGCTATAGGATCATTCTTGAAATATTTAAATACTTTAATTATTGATACATTAAGGTGGGAAGAATAATGTAGGATGAGGTGATGACATGTAACATAATCATATCCACCAATTAATTAATGAAATTAACCTTGCATATTTAAGTTACTAGAAGATATGCGAGTCGCTTGCTGAGAATAAAGAGAAGTGTTGTAAGCGTTCACAAGTAATGAGAGCTAGGATTAAACGAGCACACTTGTAAGGTAGGAGGAAAGAAAATAAAAATAAATGAAGAAGCTCTTACGGGAGCCTTATTACCGAATATGCCGCTTACGATAAAGAAGATTAACTTCTACGAGTAGTCCTTCACCGTAGTTCAAACCTTCTTTCCTTGGAAGTCATTCCACAAGAATTGCAAACCACACCTCAAGAAGTCCTTCTCTTAAGAATGAAGCTCACATAACACAAAGAAAAAGAGAGTATTTTTTTATATCACTTTCAATGCCATAAAAAATGTGAGGGTGGCCAATTTATAGCCATAAAATATATACCAAATGACCATAAGAACCCTTAACCAACATCTCATGAAGGACTAAAGTGTCCTTTCCTCTAAAAGACCAAAAAAACCATATACTTACTCTCTCATGAAGGACTAAAATGTCCTTTCACACAAATGACCAAATAAACCATAAACCAACTCTCTCATGAAGGACCAAAGTGTCCTTTTACATAAAAAACTCACATGACAATATATGGGCTAGGATGAAGGCCCATTTATGGAACAAATATAAAAGCCCATAGGATTCAAAAATAGAAAAATAAAACATAGCACCATTAAACTAATTTAAGATCTAGCACGTCGATGATGATTTCATTGATGCCCTGCATCGGCACTTCCGTCTTTGAAGGATTCACCTCTGGTGAATGAAGCTCATTATATTCTTGAAGTAGATCTGAAACAAGTTGCTACCATTCTTCATGTATCAATTAAGAGTCTTCTAAAGGTGAAAGGCCTTTCCATCGAACGAGATATCTTTGAACCTCACCATTAGTACTAGCAATTATTTGATCATCAAGTATTTGGGATGGATGATGAGAACGAAGGTGACGAGTCAGTAGTGGCAATGGTAATACTGGTTCTTTATTTTGTGGTTCTTGCAGGTTAGTAATACAAGTAGAAGCATCCAATATATCAGAAGAAGCATAATCATGGTACAATGTAAGGTCTGCCACATTGAAAACTAGAGATATTCCAGCATCATTCGGAAGATCAACTTCATAAGCATTTTCATTGACTTTCCTTAATATCTTAAAAGGTTTTGCTCGCCTAGCATTCAACTTTTTGAATGTTCATATTGGAAATCTCTCAGATCTCATCCTTATTAGCACCTTGTCACCTTCTTGAAATTCAACAATTTTTCTTCGTAGCTGCATTAATTTTATACTTATTGTATGTAATGGTTAATTTCTGTTCAATTTCTTGGTGGAGATCATGCATGCTTTGAGCAAATGATGATGCAAACTCACTAGCTCTATATGTTATGGGAAGATCAATTAAGTCAATTGGTTTTCGTGGCTCATAACCAGTTACAATTTGAAAAGGACTTTTACCAGTAGATCTATTAATTGAACTATTATAAGCAAACTCAGCAGTGGGTAATATATGATCGCAGCTAGCAGAATAGTCTGAGATTAAGCATCTAAGTAGATCACCTAAGCTTCTATTTACCACTTATATTTGACCATCTGTCTGCGGATGATATGCTGTCAAAAAATGAAGTTTTGTGCCTAGTTTTTTCCAAAGAGTCTTCCAAAAATAACTCATAAAGCGTACATCTTGATCAAACATAATTATTTTAGGTAAGCCGTGTAACTTGACTACTTCACAAAAAAATAATGCTACAACATGAGATGCATCCAAAGTTTTATAGCATGGAATAAAGCGTGCCATCTTAGAAAATCGATCAACGACTACAAGAATACAGCTGTAGTGTCGTGTTGTGCGAGGTAATCCTAGTATAAAATCCATACTTAAGTCTTCCCAAGGTTTATGAGGAATAGGAAGAGGAGTATAGAGTCCATAATTATTTTGCTTTCCTTTTGCAAGTTGGCATACACGACATCGAGAAACTATACGAGCAACATCTCTTTTTAGACTAGGCCAATAAAATTGATCTTGAATCATTACAATAGTTTTGTCATGCCCAAAATGTCCTGCAATTTCTCCTGCATGTAGCTCGTCAATGAGAAAAATATGAAGAGAAGAATTAGGAATGCAAAGGCATGTGCCATAAAAAAGATATACATCTTAAAATTGATAATTTGAATCAATAACTCACCCCTTTTCAGATAATGAAGAATAAATTTGACCAAAATCTTTGCATGTAGAGTAATTAGAAATCATTTTATCAAACCCAATTACTCTTACTTTCATTGTATGTAAAAGGAGAAACATGCGACTCAAAGCATCTGCGACTTTATTCTCAATACTAGCCTTATGCTTAAAACAAAAGTGTATTCCTGTAAATATTGAACCCATTTAGCATGATGAGCACTTAACTTTTTTTGAGAGTTTAAGTACTTAAGGGATTCATGATCAGAGTAGAGAATAAATTCATGAGATAAAAGATAATTTTGCCAGTATCGTAGAGTTTGAACAACTGCATAAAACTCACGATCATATGTGGAATATTTTTGGCGGGCATCATTTAATTTCTCACTGAAAAAGGCTATCGGATGGCCTTCTTGTCTAAGAACTCCACCTATTCCTACCCTAGAAGCATCACATGAAACTTCAAAAACTTTATCAAAGTTTGGCAACTTCAATATTGGTGTACTAGTTAGATGCTCTTTTATTTTAGTAAAAGCCTAAGTGGCTGCTGGAGTCCATTTAAAATCACCTTTTCTTAGGTATTGTGTGATAGGTGCCATGATGGTACTGAACCCACGAATGAATCTTCTATAAAATATGGCCAATCCATGAAAACTCCTAACATCATGAATTGATCTTGGGGTAGGCCATTCTTTAATTACTTTTATCTTTTCACGATCAGCTAAGACTCCATGGTTTGAAACAACAAATCCTAAAAATATGACATATGAAGTCATGAAAGAGCATTTCTTCATATGAATATAAAATTTTTCTCAACGAAGTGTTTCAAATACTTTTCTTAAATGACTTAGATGCTCTTCTTGGGTCTTGCTAAATATTAAAATATCATCAAAATACACAACTAAAAAGACCCCAATATAAGGTTGAAGTATATGTGTCATGATGCGCATAAATGTACTAGGAGCATTAGTTAAACCAAAAAGCATAACTAACCATTCATAAAGGCTATTTTATATTTTAAAAGCAGTCTTCCATTCATCACCACCACGCATTCTAATTGGATGATATCCAATTCAAAGATCAATCTTTGAAAATATTACAGATCCAGCTATCATATCAAGCATGTCATCCAACCTTGGAATTGGAAATAGAAACTTAATGGTGATTTTATTAATTGCCCTACTATCAATACACATGCGCCAAGTAGCATCTTTCTTAGGTGTAAGAAGTGCTGGAACAGCACAAGGGGACAAGCTCTCACGAATGTGTGGCAAGTTCAGCATGCTCAATTAGATTCATTCGATAGTGTGGCAAGTTGGGCAAGGTAGATCCAGGTACCAAATCGATAGCATGTTGTATGTTTCTCAATGGGGATAGTTCACTAGGAAGTTCTTCAGGGCACAAGTCTTGAAATTCAGTCAAGAGTTGAGTGACTTCATGTGATTGGGTGTAATTTTCATTCCCTTTTAAAGATTCCATAACAATAAGAGCATAGACATTATTATTTTCATTAGAATGCTCAAACTCTTGCTTATTAATTATAGTTAAAGGTCACTTCTCTATTGGTGAAGAAGAGTCTTTTGGATTCTCAATCAAAAGTTCCTTTGGCTTTGCCGGGTTTAAGATAATTTTCTTTCCACCAAACATAAAGACGTAAGTATTAGCCTACCCAAAGTGAGTAACATCTAAGTGATATAGTCAAGGTCTCCCTAAAAGTACATGTGCAATGTCCATAGGGAGAACATCACACCAAATGCGATCAGAATAGGTTGCTAAGTTGAGGGGAACAAGACATCTTTGGGTAATAGAGATACTAGTCTTATCTATCCATGCAACCTTATATGGTTGTGGATGAGGCTTTGGGCTTAGTTTCATTCTAACTAATGCACTAGCTGAGGCAATATTAATGCAACTACCACTATCAATTATAAGTTTACAAGACTTATCTCCACTTTTAAAGTAAGTGTGAAAGATATTTGTTCGTTTCTAATCTGTATTGGTTTGTGGGGTAGTTAAGCAACAACGAACTACTATTAAATGTGGATTAATTAAAGCTTTATCAGCATCACTAGCATCTTCACATGGATCACACTCAACATTATTACCTTGATGATCATCTTGTAATTCTAGATCGATAGAATCTACATGAAGATTCCTATGTGGACAATTATTTGCATAATGTCCCATTTTTTGACAAGTAAAGCATGTGATGTTTGATTTAGCATTTGAATTTCCAGATATGGGTTTTACTCTTTGATTATTTGGTACTTTAGGAACAGATGGTGGTGGTTGATTTTGCTTAAGAGGTGCACGTTGCACATTATTAAATTTGAGTTGAGAAATTAGCCTTAAGTATTGTTCTATTTGGAGGGCTCTTTGAAATGCTTCTTCAAGTGTATACACCTCTCGAGTCAACATCTTGACGAATGTCAGGTCTTAATCCAGCTCGAAACCTAGCTATAGTTGCTCTAGAATCTTCAATAATATCACAGCAAATTAATAACTCATCAAGGTGAGTCATATAATATGCAATACTCATAGATCCTTGCCTAAGTGTTATGAGTTCATCTAAAATTAGTCTTGAAATGTTGAAGGAAGATATTTTTGCTTGAGCATCTCTTTCATTTCTTCCCAAGATCTTACAAATAATTGGCCTGATCATTATTATTGTCATTCTAGATTTATCCAGTAAGTTTTAGCATGACCGATAAGTTTCATACTAGCAAATCTAACCTGATGATTTCCAGACATTGCCATCCAATTAAAATACTAATCCATTTCTACAAGCCAATCAGAAAATTTTTTAGGATCAAGATGCCCATCAAAGGTCGGAGGGTCTACTCTAACCTTTCTAGTAATGTTTATATCTTGGTCATGTTTAATACACCTTGTGGTGGCATAAAGTTGATCATAACCTCGATAAGGTTCTTCAAATCGTAAATGATTTTAGTTTTGTTTAAAACCTCCTAGTCGACCCAAAGGTGCATTAGCTCTATGAAGAGTTTGAAATGGAACATCTTCTGCCTCAGGATATTTAAATAAATCATTATGTGGAAACGTCCTATTTCTTTGTATTCTAAACGTAAGTGGAGAAGAATTTGTGTGCGGGTCATAATGTATATTTCGCTCACTATTTTCTGGTGGGGCATCTGGTGTCAGGTTAGGTTCTTGAATTGTGTTGTTGTTATTTTTGTTTTCTAGGGCTTCTAATCTTCCCCTGAACTCTCTACAAGATTGTTGATAAAGAAAAGTTAAATCATCCCGCTACTCTTGCAGATTAAGAATAGCATTCTCACATCTATGACCGAGCATTTGATTTTGATATGGGTGACCACTGCGAGTAGTCATTGCTATCCGAGTAGATGATGAAATAACCAGCTATGAAATTGTAAATCTCTTGTCAATTACTCAAAAAACTAGATTTATAATGATAAATATTAAAAATCTTTTTTTTTTTAAAATAATTTTAATAAGGCGGATGTGAATAAATTAAAAGTAAGAAAAAAAAAAAATTTTTTTTTGTTATTATTATTATCTTTTTTTTTGTTTTTTTGTTTTTTTTTTTTTTTTGGTGGTTAAGGATGATATAAATTATAATCATACTAAATTTTAATCACACTAACGAACTGTTAATATTTATTAAAATAAAAATTATTATGAATTAATATAAAAATGTAGGACTATATATGAGGATAAATTTCTCGGATACCAATATGATGTAGGATAGAGTGATGACATGTAACATAATCAAATCCACCAATTAATTAACGAAATTAACCTTGCATATTTATGTTACTAGAAAATATGCGAGTAATTTGTTGAGAATAAAGAGAAGTGTTGTAAGCGTTCACAAGTAATAAGATCAGGATTAAACGAGCACACTTGTAAGGTAGGAGGAAAAAAAATAAAAATAAATGAAGAAGCTCTTACGGGAGCCTTATTACTGAATATGCTGCTTACGATAAAGAAGATTAACTTCTATGAGTAGTCATTCACCGCAGATCAAACCTTCTTTCCTTAGAAGTCCTTCACCAAGAATTGCAAATCACACCTCAAGAAGTCCTTCTCTTAAGAATGAAGCTAACATAACACAAAGAAGAAGAGAGTATTTTTTTATATCACTTGTAATACCATAATACATATGAGGGTGGCCAATTTATAGCCATAAAATACATACCAATTGACCATAAAAACCTTTAACCAACCTCTCATGAAGGACGAAAGTGTCCTTTCCCTTAAAAGACTAAAAGAACCATATACTTACTCTCTCATGAAGAACTAAAATATCCTTTTACACAAATGACCAAATAAACCATAAACCAACTCTCTCATGAAGGACCAAAGTGTCCTTTTACATAAAAAACTCACATGACAATATATGGGCTAGGATGAAGGCCCATTTATGGAACAAATATAAAAGCCCATAGGACTCAAAAATAGAAAAATAAAACATAGTATTATTAAATTAATTTATGATCTAGCATGTCGATGATGATTTTGTTGATGCCCTGCATCAAAAAACTTTTGGAAACTTACTGAGGTAGGAACTTAGATGATCCTTCATAACCTTAGGAGTTGGGCTTGATTCCTTGTGGTAGGAATCACCTAAAGCAGTTAGTATGGAACTTACTCCTTGCAGTAAAAATCAATATTTAGTGATCCTTTGATCACATCCTTGGAGCCTTGTATAGGACTAACCCATTTAGAGTGAGGATTAAAAGCTTTGATAAATCCTTGTTGATTAAATAGAACCTTCTGAACCCAGATTATTGGTTGGGTATAGTAGGGTATACTCATAGTACTAGATTATTTCAATAATATTCAGGATTGATTGATTCACTTCAATGTGGACTTATGACCAGGTGCTATCCTAAGAGATTAGATGAATACAGTCCCATTAGAGTAAATCTTCCAAGACTAAGAGTATTATAACTAGTGAACAAGATCATTAGTTTGAGATATAAACTGCGATCGGGTTCTGCCTCCTATCGTAGTGCGCTTTGATAAGTGCAGTTTATGCAAACTAAGTATCTCAATTCACTTTGCGTAGGATACTAAGTATGCTTGTAATTAGGATATTTAACAGCTTAGCTTGAGATGTAAACTGTGACCGGGTTTTGCCTCCTATCATAGTGCGCTTCGATAAGTGCAGTTTAAACAAACTAAGGGTTAAATCCATCTTTCTTGCAAACATGTTAAATATGTGTATACAATCATCCCAGCTAATGATTTTCAAGTAAACTTTCAACTTTAACCAATTATTAAAGTTTGAATTTCAGGAGTCAGAATCCTCTTAGCAGGATTCTACACAATGGAGATCTTGAATTCATTATCAGATTTCAAAGCATTTTCTGGATTTTTGGATTTATCTTATGTAGCTTAGAAGCATGAGCATGAGCATAAGCATGATGTGTGAGTATCAGAATGATGTATGAGTATCAATGATGATTTATGGATTATTGAATGTTGCATATATTAATAGGGAAATTTTAGGATGCATCGGCATAATAGTAAACGGTCTTCCCAACTAGATGTATGTATACATTGGACCGTACTACTCATAGCAGTTCAGTGATATTTTGGTTGCATATCAGTAGCATATAGTGTTGTGGTGTATTCAGATGCACAGTTTCAGTGACATACATCATAATTTTACAGATGATTACTCAGTTTCAGATTCATTACTATTTGGGTTATTTTTAGTATTTAGTTTATAGTTCAGCTTTACTTTACTTTACTTCAACTTTGTACAATTTTATATAGTTTTATGCCTTCAGTTATCTTCATAGTATTTATGTAGATTTAATTATATTATGTAAATGTTAAATGAATAACTAGAACTGTTTAGACTAGTTTCGATGTGTTAGACTTATTTTCTAACACGGGATACTCTTGGGATCCGGTAATTTGCTAAATCTTGAGCAGTATATTGAGCCAGGTCAGGAGGACACCCAGGTGATTTAGGAGGAGCCCGTAGAGCACTAGTGGACTCTCTTCTAGTTTTATTACCTTTCTGCTTAGTTTATTTCAGTTCAATACTTAGATTTATGCCTATTTTAGTAAAATATTTGTAATGATTCTGGATGTATTTTCTTTTCTTTTCAGAGATGAATGTTTTCATATAGCTTCTATGATGAATGTTTCTAGATGTTTGCTTTAGCTTCAGCACTCTATTATATACTACTTATTCTTAGTATTGTGATGTGATCAGAATACTAGAAATGTTGATATCTTATGCATATATTGGATTCTTCATATGTTTTACATCCAATGTATGTATTAGCCTAATACTTAGGATAAGGATACTACTCTTATCTTAAGTATTAGCTCTCATCCCTCCTTGAGGTTGAGTCAGCAGCCCTTCAAATGGGTTTGGAGTTTCTACTATTTTAGGGAGATGGGTTATTCCTCCCCGAGTGGCATGTCACTCCGCCGCCGAACTGATTAAACTTATCTTTTGCATGCGGTGATGGGGCGGGGCACTACATTAAGAGCCTTAGTTTAGGTTGCATTTTATTTAATTGAGGATGAGTGCTCTTTCTATTTTCCTAGAACTTATTTAAATTGATGTAATAATATAGGTACTATGTGTATTTTATTATACTACTTACTGCTTACATTTATTATGAGCTGTATGTTTTCTATTTGTGTATTATGGTTCCAATGGATGTAAACTTGTTATTTCTTTCTTCCGCACTCTGATAATTATGTATGTTATTTAGTGAATGATTTAGCCTTACATAGTGTACATCCTCCGCTTATTAGTGGATTGGGGATTAACCCATAATCTAATGATAAGTGAGGAATTTGCCCAGTGACGACCACCCCAACCCAGGGTCACCACAATATCCAATAAGGAATGTTTTCAATTATTTTAGTTAATTTTCTGTTGCTTTTAATTCAGCTTTAGTATTTATGTAGCATTTTAGTTCTTTTCAGTATTTTCAATATATATAGTATTATAGTATTTCAGCTTTAGTTTTATATGCAAGCATATTAGGATGTTAGCTTTATTTCAGTTTTGCTATATTCACTTTATTTAGAAATCAGCATGAATAGAATAGATCATATTTACTTAGGATATTTCTTGTACTTAGTAGTTTTTACGTATACATTGTTTAACCTTTTCTACAATATTTGGTTGAGGTATGTTTGCTTACCTCACATTTTGCTTAAAGTTATAATTGAATGATTATAGCTTTTATTTTTTTTTCTTTGATGCTTGTTGCTCCTAAAATTCTTAGGATGTTTATGATATGATAAAATACAAATAATAATGGCATAAAATATACTTAGACAATATGTCTAACCAGTTTTTCTCTTTTTGGCTGAGGCCGTGGCATTGTGAAATTGACAATGTCAACTTTTGAGCACTTTGTGGAGATAGCACCCGAGGAGGAGCAGATTCGGGAGGAAGAGCACCTTGAAGCTGAGGAGCCTTAGTTAGGTTGCCTTTTTATTCAGTGAGCATGAGTGCTCTTTTTTGCTTTCACAGAACTAAATTTAAAATATTGCAATAATACATGTACTCATTATATTTTTCTTTACTTTATACTTTATTCTAAGCTATATGTTTTATGATTTTTGTATTATGGTTCCATGGATGTAATTTATTATTTCTTTCTTCCGCACTTTGATTTTCATATATGCTCATTTAGTGAATGGTTCAGTTTTACTTAGTGCACATCCTTCTCTTATTAATGGATTATGGATGAAAGCCTAATCTAATGATAAGTGAGGGATTACTCAGTGAGAACCACCTCTTAAACTTAGTTGGTTAAGGGGAAGCAGCCATAGTTGGTATCAAAGAACACCATACGGTGTCACATTAGAATTTGCATTCCTATCTACCTAAGGGATTGTTCTTCTGCCATACAGTCACTGAATGAATACTTGAAAGACATCCATATTACCATAATCATATACTTAGAATAAAAGGCATATGATGAAAATACTTATATTAGTAACATAAAATGCTTAAATATAAAACTCAAATACTAATAACCTTAAGGATAATGAATAACTCAATTAACTCAATAAGTTTGATTAAATCTATAGGATCAAAAGACACTTAAAATGTTAAATTTGGAATACTTCAAGAAGTTTGAATCTCTATGGGAATTTGATTTCCAAATAGGCTAGAGATATGGAAGGAATGTTGTAATAACCCAGGTTATTACCCTAGTCAATTAGGACTAAACTAAGTCTTGATCTTAGTTTTAACACTCTAAGCAAGTCATTAAAAACTCACCCTGAAGACCTGATCCAAATCAGGTGTCAAATAGATCAAACTATGATTCTAGGAATTTTAAGAACCCTAGAAGTTGGCCTAATTAAAATGATCTCAAATTAAAAATCTGACTTCACCATTATGCTCATCACCCCCAAATTAGTTAGGGGTGATGTTTTGATGCATTTGGAAGTCATTGAAATTTCATCAAATATTTTAATACACTTAGAATACCTGAAAAAATATGAAAATTAAATAGTCGTTGAAATCGAAATTTGACTTTGTCGTTGCATTCCTCACCCCTCAATTAGCTCGGAGTGAATCATTGGAATTTTATGAGTATACTTTAAAGTTCAAATTTAATTAGGAAAATTAATTTAATTAAGTAAATAAATTTAAATTAAAAAAGAATTTTATTTAAAAGAAAACTTATTGGAGTGGGACCCATTGACTCCTAACCGGTCGGGTCAGATTCGTTTGGCCTGAACGGCACATCCCTCGCCATTCAATCAGGTCAATCAGATCGAACGGCCCGAGCAGTGTCTCCCTTGCGTGCGATCACCTGCACCCTACGCATTTCTTGGGCTTGTGCTGTGCGTCTCCCGCAGCTCTGCCTGATCGTTGTCACGGCTGTTTGCCTCATTTTATCTCTTCCAGGCATCTTAACTCCTTAGGAAATCAAAATAGGATCGAATTGGATTCTTCTTCTAGTGCCTCGATTGATCCAGCAAGCAGTCGAAGAACTCAGCATAAACTAAATCAAAGGTACCTCTAATCCCTCGGTTCTTTACCTTATTTTATGTTCATTTGTATTTCCATATTTATCCCACATGATATTAAGCTCATTCAATAATTAATTGAACCCAATCGAGGTAGTATCGAACCTTAATTTCTCAAGTTATCCATAATTACCTATTGTAGTTGCGAAGCCTCCATTGCTCAGCATTAGGGCGTTAAGTTTCTAGGTGTCGAGTTAACCTCCGGTGGGGTTCTTAAGCTCATATGGAAGGTCTAGTCGGGTGTTATAATGACCCCAATATTGGATAGCAACTAAACCCAACATTAGAGTGTTACATTAGCATTTAACACTCAGTTAGAAGAAAGCTAACCCTACATTAGATGCTAAGTGGCCAAGTCACTTTATGAGTAGGTGTTAAATTAACAAAAAATTGCAATAGAAGCATATAAGAAAAGTAAGAAAACAAATGCAAGTATAACTAATAAAAGTAACATTTATCCACTCATTCAATCCAAGTAATTTTAAAGTAATTAAATTCAGCACAAAATAAGTAAAAATAATACAAATAGATTAAGTTATTACAAACCATTTAAATGAAAGAGTAAGAAGAAGATAAGCCACTCTCTCACATTAAATAAAATGCAAGTAATTAAAAAGTAAGCGGAAGCAGTCCTTATAAGCTCTTCAAGTGCTAAGTCTAGGTTCACCTGAATTATAATGCTCTTTATCTATCATATTTAGGTATTTAAATATGATAGGGCAAAGCCAAGAAAAGAAAAAGAGTAGTTAGACTAAAGAGTCTAAGCATATTTTAAAATTGGCTGTTCAATTTGAAGTTTTATTTGGATATCAGAAGCTAATTTACAATTTATTATATGCAATGGAGCATTTAAAGCATTCAAGTAAGGAATTAAAAGCACAGCATATATTGTCCTTATAAGCTCTTCAAGTAAGGAAGTAAGCAAAGCATTGTCCTGGAGATAGAAAGTGCAAAGCACAGTAAGTAAAGAAGTATCTTAGTCTCATGGACTAAGAATGCATAATCTAGAACTATGCAAATAAAAACATAGTTAAAAGTCTATGATGAGATCTTACAACCAATAAGTTTGTAGAAGTCTCATATATTAATAGTTGAAATTGTCTTATGAAAGTTTCATTCTGCGGGCATGTTACGGAATGAAAAGAGCAGTTAAGCATGTCTACCAACTATAGGGAAAGGGTTGTTTTAATAAAATAAGCACTAACATTTACCCTTTGAGAATGTGAGGTCTCCTTAACCATCCTACCCTTGGCTACCCACCATTGGTATCAACCCCTATAATATTTTTTGAAACTTTTTTTATTTATGCACAAAAAATCTTGTATGTATAATTCAAAGGAATAGGCTCAAAGATAAGCAAGCATTCAAGGAAATTAAAATAATTATAAATTATGTGATATCTAAAGTTGTCTAATTTTTAATGACTACTTAATGATTGGAGCTATTTGAGCTCCCAATTGACTTAAAGATATCGATCTTTAAGTCAATTGTAAGTATCAGTAGAAGTGAAAGAAGTTTGGAAAATAGTATTTTAATTTAACTTAAGAAATGACAAAATAATTTATAATTACATTCATGCAAATGGTAATTATTCTATACAAGTTGTAAACTAATCAAATCAAATAGATTAATGATTAAAGTTTATGAAACTAGTAGGGAAGAGTAATACAAATGGATTTCTAAGATAAAGAAGGTGGAGGCTAAAGTACAATTTACTAATTCCATTTAAATAGCTTACTAAATGAAAGGTTTCTAAACAATTCATTCCCTAACTTAGTTAGGATCAATTAATAGGAATTAATTAAGAGTAATGAAAAAGGATATACTATAATAGCCTACAAATGTTAGTTCAAAGGACTACAAATGCAAGGACCTAAGGCCATAAATACTTTTAATGATTTATAAATCATAATCCCCCCCTAGCAACATACCATTAAAGTTACTACATATAAATTGTCCTTAAAACACTTCCACAAAAAGGAATTGCTTCAATCCATTTGTATAAAGACCAACTAAAATTGATAGATATGATAATAAATAAATAAAAGGTAGTCTGACAGTTTGTGAAAATTTTATGATAATTCCATCGAGTTGTATAGCACAAATGATAGCAAGACCCGCTTTAACCAATCATTTGAGCAATCAAATAAAATTAAATAAAAAGAAACATGTACATTGTGAAAACTTGATTTTTGAAGGTAAAGAATTGAAATCTCAAGTCTAATAGTTTAGTATAGCTTATATTTCAATATTTTTCAAACCCCATTGTTTTCCTTTGAAATCCCAACACACACAAATTGAATAGCGAAAGTGTTTGGCAATCAATTTATTGACTTCAAAAGATTCTGTAAAAGGAACAAGAGCAAAAAAAATAAGTAAAAATAGGAAGGTGTAAGAGATAAATTAGTTATCTTCTGGTCATTAATAATATAGACTGAGTGCTAAGAAAAATGAGCAATATTTCTACATAGTTAAACCCATTTGGACTGAACTAATAATGCTCACTCAATTTGTGTCATGTGCTTTTTAAGATAATAAGCTAGTGTTGTCAAAAAGTTCAAGTACCTTCAAGGCTAGTATCTACCTAAAACCAAAACTACTAGACATCAACTTAGGGAATCTTGCCAACTTCCATGCGCTTGTTCATTATAAGATTATTATCCTTTGAGATTTTTCTTTGATTATAAGATTATTATCCATCCTCAATACAAATTGTTAATAGATAAGAAATCAATTTTTCATTACACAAAGATTTGATCAAATAAGTATTTCCATAGCGCTTCATTATTTCCCCAACTCTTATGCAAATTTAAGAATTCTTATTTACTAGTAATAGAACCATATCTCTAATAAAAAACAAGAAGCTTGCCCCATTGTGTCGCACCTTTAAAGTACGCATTCAATTACGCGGTGCCAATGGAGCTTTCATATGAAGTGGTATGTTCTCATCGCCCAAGACCAATAACTAAAACAGAACTCAAATTGTGTTTAACAATACTTCTCTCAAGTCTGCTGCAATGGCTTCCTAATCTTTCAAAGATTTTACAAGTTCTTGATGTTAGCCATCTCTAAAATCATAAATTGTTAATATCCTTAAATATAATGAAAAGCACATAAATTCCAATAAGTAATTATGCTGGGTGGAATGAATCATGCTCCAACTACTCAATTCATAAGCGTTAGAATAAACTGTTTTGTTTTCTTTATGAATCTTTCCTTTCTGATTCATGTGCTAACTCATTCTATAATTATTTTTCTAATGTATTTCCATTGTTTCACTTCAAGTGCAAATATGGCCCCAAACATGGTGAATTAGTTTAATGTTTATAAATGGCATAACAGAACTCAAGAGTTCTGTAAGTAAGGCAAATACTCCTTTCCACACTATTAAATACAAACTTCAATATGTACGATAACAATTTGCATGTATGCGTGTATTATATGGTTACACAGAAAATGTTCAAGTTTCAGAAAATGTTAACCATTTATCATTCTTTGTAGAAGGTACTCTTATAATTTACTGAAACATAGAAACTATCAATCTTTAATGAAACATACAAAACATAAAATAAAACAGTTGAGATAATAATTGGTCACTTGGCTAATGTAGTGATTTAAATAATTCTAAAGTATTTATAAGGGTTAATAACACACAATTAGACACTTTTAAAAGGTACAAAAAAGCAATTATGATCATGTTAAAAGTACAAAAGAGCTACACTTAATAAAGGTGTGCTGGGGGCCTTTTGTTACAATATAGATATAAATTATATGTAAAGCAAGTGTGTGGGAAAATTAATGCAGCAATAAAAGTTGGTTAACATCCAAATATTCATAATAGTTCACATATATATTGGAAAACACCAATTAGTAAGGCTTGCAATAAACAATACTTTCACTAAATCATTTCTAGCTTCTATAATCTATAACTTGGTTAAGTTGAGATTGGAAAGATGACTAAAATAATACGGCAAGTTTTTCTAGGTCATCCATATACTTAAACATTGTAGATTTCAAAAATTGAAAAAGAGGAAGATTTAGCAAAAATGGATGCATAGAAATAATTGAATAGATTAATGGAACAATTCCCAAAAAAAATTAATTGAGGTTCATAAATTCAAATTGAGATAAGGTAACATTTATATGAAATGTCAAGGAGAACTGATTAAGTAAGGAGTTGTGTACCTACACCTTTGCTTTCAAAATTAGGTTTAGGGAACTGTTCAGGTTCCAATGGCAACTACCCTCTATGATCATAGCACTCCAGCAAAAACTCCCAGGTAAATGAAAGAAGAGCAAAATGGAGGATAGAGGGATAAATTAAGAGATACGGAATAACTGAGAAGATGGAAGCTGCAATGGGGCATGACCACAGGCCACAATCGCCAAATGTAGAAGAAAATGTACAGTAAACAAATTGAGGATGTCCATTCGATCTGATGATCAAATGGTAAGATAGGCCTTATATGATCTGGAGACATCGCAGCCGTTAGGATCTCTTTAAAGAATAGCAGAACAGTTCAGATTGATCTAATCCATTATTCCGTGTTCTTTACTTGACAGCAGATTGCTGCGGTCTTAAGAAGTGGCTATTGGATATTCTTAATTAATTAATATATATATATATATATTAAATTAATTAAAAGCATTATTTAAATATCAAATTAAATCAATTTCTGTAAATCAAATCAAATACTCAAATGCGCTTCCAAAAATCCCATTATTTCACCCTTACCTAATTGAGATGTGAGGAACTCAAAAATAAAATTGGATTTTCGATCGGAGGTTAATTTAATTATCCTAATTTTTTGAGTAATTAAATATTTTTTAAAATAATCGGGGTACTTTTCGATGACTTCCAAACACTTCCAAAATACTGCCCATAGCTAATTTGGGGGTGATGAGTCTAATGGCGGCTCCATTTCTTAATCTATGGTCTAAATAAATTAGGTATTCTCATAATTATCAAAAATTAGGAAATTCTAGAAAATATCAACATTAGGGTTGTTACAGACTGCCCTCCATAAAAAGAGTGTTACCCTCAAACACAATAATTAAATGTTTAAAATACAAAACAAGAAGGAAGTCTATTGAAATAAATGAAAGAACATAATAAAACTTAAGCTTCCTGAGTGCACAATATAGCTAGAGTTATGGGCTTTAGAAAATATTTGTATCTGCAAGCTTTTGGGAACCCATAAACTAAACTCTTGGAAATATACACCTTTGGCATCGAGACACAACTCAGACTTCTTGCCACTACTAATATCAGAAGCTAAATCAGAATAAGAAGGATCTTTATTCTGAGCTTCAACTATTCTTGTCCTCAGATATGACTCAGACTTAATAGCAGTAAACAAAGTGGACATATTAGTAGATCTAATCGGCTCAAGATTCAATCTTTCAAAGTCGATGATCGAAGAATATTTTCAATAGAGCAAAGATAAAACTACCTTACGACTTAGGGCATCAGCTAGTAAATTAGCTTTACCCAGATGATATATAATTTCTAAATCATAAGCACATATCAATTCTAGCCACCTACATTGATGATAGTTAAGTTCCTTCTGAGTAAAGATGTAATTCAGGTTTGATGATCAGTAAACATCTCATACTTAACTCCGTACAGGTAGTGTCTCCATATTCTTAGAGCGAGAAATGCACCTGTAAGTTCTAGATCACGTACATGATAGTTTCTCTCATTTAGCTTTAATTTTCTTGAAGCATAGGCTATAATGCATCGATCTTGCATTATAATACAACTTATCCCTACCTTAGAGGCATTAGTGTAAACTTAAAAGTCCTTGCCTTCGTGATGTAGTACTAAAACTGGTGCTGAAGTTAACAATTATTTCAGCTTCTGGAATGCTTCTTCCCAAACTATGTTTGAAATGTAAGGGACATCTTTACGAGTTAAGTGAGTTAACAAAGATATTATTTGAGAAAATCTAGGAAAAAATCTTTTGTAATATCCCGTAAGTCCTAGAAAATGGCTAATTTTAGTTACATATTTGGGTTGAACCCATTCTTGAATAGCTTAGATCTTCTTTTGACAACTCTAATGCCTTCAGCATCGATTACGTGACCCATAAATGCCACTGAGTTGAGCCAAAACTTTCACTTTGACAACTTAGCATACAATTTAAACTTTCTTAATATAACTGGGATAGCATGGAGATGCTTCTCATGATCGGCACCTAACTTGGAAGAAATTAGGATGTCATCGATGAAGACTATGACGAACTGATTGAGGTAAGGCTTTAGGACTTGTTGCATTAGGTCCATAAAAATGGAAGGGTCATTAGTTAGTCCAAAAGACATGACAAGAAACTCAAAATGCCCGTATTGGGTCCTGAATGCAGTCTTAGGAATATCTTCATCCTTATCCCAAATTTGATAGTACCCTAACCTCAAGTCAATCTTAAAAAATATATTCTCTCTAGTTAGTTGGTCAAACAAGTCATCTATTTTGGAAGAGGATACTTGTTCTTCACCGTCACCTTATTGAGCTCACGGTAATCCATACACATTCACATTGATCTATCTTTCTTTTGATAAAAAGGATAGGATCTCCCCAAGGTGACATGCTAGGGTGCATGAAATCTTTTTCTAACAGTTCTTGCAATGCTCATGATTTCTTTTGAAGGACTTGGATTGTGAAAATTGGGGATGGAAACACTTCTTCAGCCCCAACTGCGCTTCAATCATTGCACGCATCATTTCCATCAAATTCCTCATCTCATCAGTTTGAGAGTAGCTTCCTTTACCATAGGCAGAATATAGGTAGAAACTTATGGAGGAGTTAGGTAAGATTGAAATGGAATTTGAGATGATTGAAGTGGACTATAAGATGAAAGTGGAGGGGTTGAAGATGGGTGAGAGGGGGGTACTTGTGGAAGCCTTCCTCTCAGCCACTCTTGTTTGGGCTTCTATCATCGCTTTAAACATACCCAACATCTATCTCATCTCTACATTAAGAGAAGGGACAACAGGTTCTGCCTCCATAACTATGGAAGGAATGGGGGTCATTGTGATTTGAATTCATTCTACAAAATTATGAAAAAGGAAGTTCATAAACTTGAACAAGAAAAGCTTCTCATTTATATATACAAGATTGAAGTACATATGAGAAGTACATGAAAGTAGAAAGAAGTAGAAGTTACTATGTACAAGCTACAATGAACAAGCTGCTATGTACAAGCTGCTATAAAAGGAAACTAAAAGTTTATTACAAATTTATTATAGAACTAGCTCGCACGATGGAGTCTTCTATCACCTCACACTAGAATGTCATGCGCGTGGACCCACTGATCTTCAGCGTAGTTGTCAAAGAATTGAATCAGCGTTTGAAGGCGTATGTGGTCGGGGCAGTCTATGGCTATAAAAGTATCACAGACCCTTGAGAGACACTCCCTTGCTAACTGTGAGATGCAATCGCCCCTAACAAACAGTACTTCAAAATGCTCTAGTGAATTATTTAACTATGACTCTTGATTTTCCATCTGAGAGTCAGTTATTCAAATTCAAGTAAGATTAATTTAATTATTGAATTGAAAGTTCCTCACTTTCCTAAGGTGACGTACTTTAATGTTTTTGCCTTTCTGTGCTGTTTGTCTTGGATGAGTGGATATATCATTTTAACTTAACATTCTCAATATTGGCTCTGATACTAACTGTAATGACCCCAATATTGGATAATAACTAAACCCAATATTAGAGTGTTCCCTTAGCATTTAACATTAGGTTACAAGAAAGCTAACCCAATATTAGATGCTAAGTGGCCAAGTCACTTTATGAGTAGGTGTTAAGTAAACAAAAATTTGCAATATAAGCATATAGGAGAAGTATGAAAACAAATACAAGTATAAGTAATACAAGTAATATTTATCCACTCATTCAATCCAAGCAATTTCAAAGTAATTAAACTTAGCATAAAATAAGTAAAAGCAATACAAAGATATTAAGTTATTAAAAACCATTTAAATAAAAGAGTAAGAAGAAGATAAGTCACTCTCTCACATAAAATGAAATGCAAGTAATTAAGAAGTAAGCAGAAGCACTCCTTATAAGCTCTTCAAGTGCTAAGTCCAGGTTCACCTAAATTATAATGCTTCTGATCTATCATATTTTGGTATTTAAATATGATAGGGCAAAGCCAAGAAAAGAAAAAAGGTAGTTTGACTAAATAGTTTAAGCACATTTTCAAATTGGCTGTTCAATTTGAAGTTTTATTTGGATATCAGAAGCTAATATACAATTTATTATATACAGCAGAGCATTTACAACATTCAAGGAATTAAAGTAAACATAACTGTAAAGAAGAATAGTTGGAAGTAAAATAAACATAATTGTAAAGAAGCATAGTTGGAAGTAAAGTAAGCATAACTGTAATGAAGAATAGTTAGAAGTAAAGTAAACATAACTGTAAAGAAGAACAGTTAGAAGTAAAGTAAACATAATTGTAAAGAAGAACAATTGGAGGTAAAGTAAACATAACTTTAAAGAAGAACAGTTGGAAGTAAGCAAAGCACAGTACTAAAGATAGGAAGTGCAAAGCATAATAAGTAAAGAAGTATCTTAATCTATTGGACTAAGAATTCATAGTCTAGAACTATGCAAATGAAAATGTAACTAAAAGGCTATGATGAGATCTTACAATCATTAAGATTGTAGAAGTCTCATATATTAATAGTTGAAGTTATTTTATGAAAGCTGCATTCTACAGGCATGTTACAGAATGACATGATGAGTTAAGCACACCTGCCTAACTATAGGGAAAGCGGAGTTTCAATGAAATAAACACTCACATTCACCCTCTGAGAATATGAGGTTTTCTTATGTAACTTGCCATTAGTATCAACCCATATAATTTTTTTTAAAATTTTTATTTATGCACAAAAAAATATTATATGTATGATTCAAAGGAATAGGCTAAAAGTTAAGCAAGAATTCAAGGAAATTCAAATAATTGTAAACTATTTGATATCCAAAGATGTCTAATATTTAATGACCTACTTAATGTTTGGAGCTATTTGCAAATGACTTATAGATATTGATCTTTAAGTCAAATTTAAATATTAGTAAAAGTGAAAGAAGTTTGAAAAATAATATTTTAATTTAACTTATGAAGTGACAAAATAATTTATAAGTATATTCATGCAAATGGATATTATTCTATACTATTCCTGAGCTAATCAAATCAAATAGATTAATGATTAAAACTTAGGAAACTAGTAGCAAATAGTTATACAAATGGATTTTTAAGTTAAAGAAGGTGGAGGTTAAAGTACAACTTACTAATTCCATTTAAATATCTTATTAAATGAAAGGTTTATTACCTATTCATTCCCTATCTTAGTTAGGATCATTTGATAGGAATTAATTAAGTGTAATGAAAAAGGATATACTATTACCTACAAATGCTAGTTCAAAGGACTACCAATGTAAGGACCTAAGGCTGTAAATAGTTTTAACGATTTATAAATCTTAATTACCCATAGCAACATACTGTTAAAGTTGCTACATATAATTGTCTTTAAAACACTATCACAAAAAGGAATTGCTTTCATCCATTTGTATAAATACCATTTAAAATTAATAGAAATGATAATAAATAAATAAAAGGTAGTCAGATAATTTGTGAAAATATTATGATAATTCCATAGGGCTGTATAGCAAAATTGATAGCAAGACCAGGTTTAAACAATTGTTTGAGTAATTAAATAAAATTAAATAACAAGAAATGATACATTGTGAAATCTTGGTTTCTAAAGGTAAAGAAATGAAATCTCAAGTCTAATAGTTTAGTATAGCTTATATTTCAATTTTTTTCTAACCCTATTATTTTCCTTTAAAATCCCATCACACACAAATTGAACAACAAAAGTGTTTGGCAATCAATTTATTGACTTCAAAAGATTCTGTAAAAAGGAACAAGAGAAAAATAAATAAAGAAAAATAGGAAGGTGTTAAATATAAATTAGTTTTCTTCTAGTCATTAAAAATATAGACTGAGTGCTAAAAAAATGAGCAATCTTTCAACATAGTTAAACCCATTTGGATTGAACCAATAATATTCACTCAATTTGTGTCATGTGCTTTCTAAGATAATAAACTAGTGTTCTCAAAAAGTCCAAGTACCTTCAAGGCTAATATCTGCCCAAAACCAAAACCACTAGACCTCAACTAAGGGCATCTTTGCCATCATCCATGTGCCTGTTCATTATAAAATTATTATCCTTCGAGTTTTTTCTTTCATTATAAGATTATTATCTGTCCTCAAGACATATTGCTAATAGATAAAAATCATTTTTCATTGCACAAAGAATTGATCGAATAAGTATTTCCATATAGCTTCATTATTTTCCCTAACTCTTATACATAATTAGCAATTTTATTTTATTAGTAATAGAACCATATCTCTAATCAAAAACAAGAAGCTTGCCCCATTGTATCGCACCTTTAAAGTATGCATTTAGTCATGTGGTGCTAGTGGAGCTTGCATATGAAGTGGTATGTTCTCACCGCCCAAGACCAATAACTAAATCAAAACTAAAATTGTGTTTAACAAAACTTCTATCAAGTCTGCTGCATTGGCTTCCTAATCTTTCTAAAATTTTACAAGTTCTTGATGTTAGCCATCTCTCAAATGATAAATTATTAATATCTTTCAAATATAATGAAAAGCACATAAATGTCAATAAGTAATTATGCTGACTGGAATGAATCATGTTCCAACAACTCAATTCATAAGCCTCAGAATAAACTACTTTGTTTACTTTATAAATATTTCCTTTCCGATTCATGTGCTAGCTCATTCTATAGTTATTTTTCATACATATTTCCATTGTTCCACTTCAAGTGCAAATATAGCCCCAAATAGGATGAATTAGTTTAATGTTTAGAAATGGCATAACGGAACTCAAGAGATCTGTAAGAAAGAAAAATATTCCTTTCCACACTATTAAATACAATCTTTAATAAGTAGTATAACAATTTACCTGTATGTGTGTATTATATGTTTACATAGAAAATATTCAAGTTTCATAAAATGTTAACCATTTATCATTCTTTGTAGAAGGTACTCTTATAATTTACTAAAACATAGACACTATCAATCTTTAATGAAACATAGAAAACATAGAATAAATCAATTGCGATAATAATTAGTCACTTGGATAATGTAGTGATTTAAGCAAATTCTAAAGTATTTATAAGAGTTAATAGCACACAATTAGACACTTTTAAAATGTACAAAAAGCAATTATGATCATGTTAAAAGTAGAAAAGAGCTACACTTAATAAAGGTGTGCTGGGGCATTTTGTAACAATATAGATATAATTTTTATGTAGAGCAAGTGGGTGGGGAAAATTAATGCAGCAATAAAAGTTGGTTAACATACACATATTCATAATAGTTCACATATATATTTGAAAACACAAATTAGTAAAGTTTGCAATAAACAATACTTGCACTAAGTCATTTCCAGCCTCTATAATCTATAACTTGGTTAAGTTGAGATTTGGAAAGATGACCAAAATAATACGACAAGTTTTTCTAGGTCATCCATATACTTAAACATTGCAGATTTCAAAAATTGAAAATGAGGAAGATTCTGTAAAAATGGAATCATATAAATAATTGAACAGATTAATGGATTGATCCCCAAATAAAATTAATTGAGGTTCGCAATTCAAACTGAGATAAAGTAACTTTTATATGAATGTCAATGAGAACTGGTTAAGTAAGGTGTAGTGTACCTACACATTTGCTTTCAAAATTATGCTTAGGGCATAATCCTAGTTCCGATGGCAACTACCCCCTACGATCGCAAAACTCCAGCAAAAACTCCCAAGTAAACAAAAGAAGAGAAAAATAAATTATAGAGGAATATATTAAGAGAATGGAATAGCTGAGAAGATGGTAGTTGTAATAGGGTACTGTAACAACCCTAGGTTATTACCTAACTCAATTTTAGCTTAATCGCATCATAACTATTACTTCATTGAGCTTATCTAATCATTAGAACGAATCCCAGAGATTTGGAGCGATTCAGAGCTCAATCAATAATTGGAACATTTAATAATATTTAATTAATTAAAAAATTGAGATATTTAGTTTGACCTCAAAATTAAAATCCGACTTTGCCATTGCGCTCTTCACCCCAAAATTAGCTAAGGGTGATGTTTGGACGTGTTTGGAAGTCATCGGATTTCCATGAATATTTTAATGTAACTAAATACCCCGAAAAATAAGAAAATTAAATACTTATCGAGAATCGAAATCCGACTTCGCCGTTGCATTCCTCAACCCCAAATTAGCTAGGGGTGAATTTTTGGGATTTTACGGAACACATTTATAAAATTTGATTTTTATATTTTAAAGCATTAATTAATTAAATTAAAATAATAATAAAATTCCATTTTTTCCTCTTCTTTTTTTTTTTCTCTTTCTGGTCCCTATGCTGCTCCTTCCTACCTTCCCAACACCTTCCTCTCCATTCCTTGCACTCAAGTAAAATCTGCTGCTCTCCTTCCCATCCATGCTGATGGGAAGGCTCATCAATGGAAGCCATGCCTTCCCTCCTCCTTAAGACAACCTCAGTTCTCCTCCTTTCCCCATTTGTTCAGCTAAAGCTCTCCCCCCCATTCTCCATTTTTGCTGTGCTAGCTATTAAAGAGGAGCTCTCTAGCCTCTCAAGCTCTCAGGTTCCCAAGGATCCCTAGAAGGGACTTTCATTTGCCAATCTAAGGTACCTCATTTCCCCCATTGAATGGATCGAATGGCTACTTCATTTTACTCTTAAGCTTATTTCACATCCTTAGAAATCTGTGATTTAGTATGGAAGCCATTAAAGCTCCTTAAGGTATTAAATTTCATTGTAAATGGAATGCTCTATTTTTCCTTCTTTCTGCATACCTAAACATTTAAACTTTCTGTTTGTATTGTTAAAATAATTATTTTGTGTCGATTTTGGTATCAATGGAAAGGTCTTGATAAATCCATAATTTATATCCTAAATAAAGGAAAAATATAATTCGTTTCCTTATTTGAAATAGTCCCCTTAATCAAATTCTGTTTATTTTTAGGTAAAAAGCACACTGCAGCGGGAGAGTTTTTGAAACTCTATTGTTACAGCGCGCTACAGCGGGAGAGTTTTCAAAACTCAATTGCTTATAGCATGCTGCGGCAAGAGTGTATTCAAAATTCAATCGCTACAGCGTGCTGCAGTGCGAGAGTTTTCGAAACTCAATCGCTACCAGTACGCTGCAGAGGGAGAGTTTTTGAGCTCAATCGCTACAGTGTGCCACAATGGTAGAGTTTTTGAAACTCAATTGCTGCAGCGGAAGAGTTTTTGAAACTTAATCGCTACAGTGCACTACAGCAGGCTAGTTTTTTGACTTAAAACTGCCACAGCGCGCTGCAGCAAAAGCATTTAGAAACTTGATCGCTACAGCGCACTGTAGTGGCACGCTGAATTTTTAGCTATTCAGAGCATTTATTGCGGATGTGACAAGACCTCCAGCCTACTCCTTGTCTCCCAGCCATGATATTTTCTACAGCAGTTTATTTTATTGGCAAGAGGGTGGATTGAAATGATATCAAAGAATTAAAAATTGAAAAGAACATGTCACTTCATTCCTTAAGTGGTATTTGCAATTATCATAGTAGAAAAATAAAGAGGGAAAAGCAGAATTTGAAAATAGGAAAGAGTAGAGTAATTTATCTATAAATGCAGCTCTTCTCCACTTAAGAAGGGTTCCCAAATTTCATTCAAAAAATCAATTTTTAGGGGCTGCATAAAGGAAGAAGGAGATCTCTCCAAGGGAGGTGAAAAGGACCATTGCTAGGGGAGAAAGAACCACAGGCTGCACTAGGGAGCTAAAGGAAAGGAGAAGATGATGAAGAGGAGAGATACAGAGAACCACATTAAGGGACATTCCTAGTAAACTCTTAATCTTGTTTTTGATTTTTTTTTAGTGGATCATGAAAGGGTCTTCATCCTTGTATGTTTTTATTCTTTTCTCAGCTGTAATGGAAGGCTAATCCCCCTTGGGGAGGGTTGGACTGAGCCCATTGTAAAATGTAAAGGACTTAATGAATGATGTAGAACTTCCTCAAGCATTGAAGTAAAAATCTGTTTTTGAATGACTCTATGTAATCATCTTAAGATTAAGTTGTGGACTAAATGAAAAACTTATGTTAATAAAATATAATTATAAATACTAACAATCAAAATGAAGGTCTTGGGCTCCATGGCTCATTGCTTAGTTAAGAGCGGGATATGTATGCATGGGATGCTCAAAACTAAGTGAGAAGTTCTTGAGCCTAATTGCACCATGTCTTACGCTCAACTAAGGAGTCAAAGCATGTGAGCTAAGACCCGTTAATGGAGCTCAGTTGCTCAGCATACGTGAAAGGAGGGAGTAGATTCTTTTAGAGCTTATGGATGACGTGACATAGTTCATAGAGCCCAATGAAATCACTCCCTTATCTGAACTATGCATAATGCGCTTGATGCTCATTAATGGAATCAATGCTCTTAAGATTGGCTAATTAAAACTGTTCATTTTGGTAACCTAGACATAGTAAATTAAGATGCTTTTATTGTGATCTCATGGGAATCTTTGTTCAAAAATTTTGAAGATTTGCACTTGAAGGATTTAGAGGACAACTCTAATGAATACAATATGCACTTGATTAATTTGCATAATGATAAAGATTAAAAGGTTCATGATAAGTAATACAAAATGTGGGCCCTATCATTTCATATGGGAGAAGCCCAACTCTCCTCTCTAATTTAATTAGTTTCTTAACTCTTAATTATTACTTGGATAACGGAACCAAATCAAGCTGAATTCTTATCATTTAAACATTATTAAATTTAGATATACCTTAGTAACAAAATATACTGTTCACTGAGGATGATAAATCTTGGAACTTACCTTCCAAATTATTACTTCAGACCACGTACACTTACGTGTGAGCGCAAACATGTATTTATAGTCTGTCAACTTTTTAGCGCCATTGCCGGGGAATGGTAATTGTTTTGTGTTAAGGAGAATCTACTAGTAAATAGTGATTAAGCAAATCTTTTGCATATAGCCTTATTTTTTATTTTTATAATTATTTGTGCTAATTATTTACTTTTCTTTCATTTACTTTCATTTGCTGAATTATTGAACGCTATTGCTATATTATTCTTCATAGCTTAATTCCTAAATCTGCATGAGAAAAGAATTTGTACTGAATATATTTTTGATTCTGAAATTGAAAGAACCCTTTTGCAAGCTAGAAGAGAATAAGCAATCTTAAATAATTAACAAGCTATGATTGCGTTAGGGGCATTCCTCACGCAATCGTTAAGCCAGACATTGAAGCTAACTATTTTGAGATCAAACATTCTACTCAGTATGGTTCAAAATAATCAATTTGGTGAGTTAGCCACAGAGGACCCTAATTCACATATTTCAAACTTTCTTGAAATTTGTGAGACCTTCAGGTTTAATAGTGTTTCTGAAGATGCCATTAAACTTAGGCTTTTCCCATTTTCCCTAAGAGACAGAGCCAAGAGTTGGCTCAGCTCTCTCCCGAGTGATTCCATCCATACTTGGGATGATCTCGCCAGGAAATTCTTTGCGAAATATTTCCTCCGGCAAAACCTGCTCGGCTAAGAATTGAAATAACCAACTTCAATTAGTATAAAGGGGAGACTCTATATGATGGGTGGGATCACTTTAAGGAATGCCTAAGGCGCTACCCACATCATAGATTCCCTTTGTGGATGCAAGTGAAAACCTTTTACAATGGTTTCAACGCTCCAACAAGGACTCTCATTGATGTGGCTGTTGGAGGCTCAATTAGTAGCAAAACCCAAGAAGAGGCTTATAACTTCTTGGAAAAAATGGCAAACAATGCGTACCAATGGCCTTTTGAATGGCTAAAAATGGAATCAATTAAAATGAATGAATCAAACTAAATAACAGCCCTACAAAATGAAATCCATGCATTAAACCAACAAATTAAAAAAATGAATGTTAAGGTTGTTCAAGAAACTCAATGTGAGTTGTGTGGGGGATAGCTAACTAGTGAGAACTGCAATTTAAATAATCCTTTCGTACAATCGAACACCGAACAAGTTAACTACTTAAGGAATAAAAATGGTATGAACAACCCTTACTCAAACACGTACAACCTAGGGTGGAAAAATCACCCCAAACTTATCTTGGAGTAACAATAACAACAATGGAAATCCTAATGGGGTAGTTCGTCAAACCAATAGAATTAAAACAACGGGAATAATTTTAATCATCAACCTAAATATTTAGAAGGAGCCTTTAACACATTTAAGGCAGAAACTGTCCAGTTTATGCACAGAACTGAAGCAACATTCACCCGCCATGATGCCTCCATCTATGGGATAGAAGCATCACTCAGAAACATTGAAGTTCAACTAGGACAAATCTCCATGCAGTTGACCACTCGGCAGCAAGGAGCATTGCCTAGTTTTACAGAAGTGAATCCTTGGGAATTGGTTGAGTGTGATTTATTCGGAAGGGTTGGAAGGTGATGACCATATTAAAGGTAGTAATTCTATTGAGAAGGATTATTAGAGAAGGGGGGTAGAACTCCTGATTCTGAAAAGCCTCACAGCCCCTAAGTGCGAAGATTCAGAGAGGTTATGCATTCCTTATGTGATTAAGAATGAGGTATTTTTAGATCCCTGTGTGATCATGGTGCCTCGGTTAATGTCATGCCCGACCATATATATGAACATCTTAAGGTAGGAGGGATGGAATACACCTCTATAATTCTTGAATTCACTAATTTAGAATCTTTAACTCGGTTGGGCATTGTGAGGAATGTTCCTGTAGGGTTAGGAAGCTTCATTGTCCCCACCGATTTTGTTGTTTGTGAATGGTATAGGTGGAATACAAACTCCACCATTATCTTCGGAAGACCTTTCCTCATGAGCTCTAAAGCTATCATAAATGTGTGCAGGGGGGTCATGAGCATAAGGATCCAGGGTAGGCCCAAATTAATAGATCTCAAGCCTACCCTTTTCAAACAAAAGGTGATGGAATTAGATGTGAAAAGGAAGGCTAGAGAGGAAAGATCTCATGACATGCTTAACTTGCAAAATTTATATGTTAGTGAAAGGAACTCTGGGGTTAGCCCAAGCACATCTTCTGAAGAGGAAGGTAAGGAAAAATTAAAAAGAAGAAAATTAGGAGGGGAAAGAGAAAAAAGAAAGTTTTCCCCAAAACTAAAGGTGTGGGTTGTGAAGGAAATGCTGAGGGGGGTGGATTCGAGCATTCTGCATGTTAGTACCCATCCAAATACCTCAAAAGTCTAAAAAAAGATACCTCCTGACCATTCTAGCAACAAAGAGATCCAAAACGAGTCGAACTAACAACTTAAACTAAGCACTTCTTGGGAGGCAACCCAAGATCAAATAATAGTAATAATAATAATAATAATAATAATAATAATATATTTTGTTGATGCGCTATAGCGCGCTACAATGCACCTTAGCGTGCTGTAGCGGGAAAGTTTTGAAACTGAATCGCGAAGGTGCGCTGCAGCGAAAGAGTTTCGAAACTCAATTGCTACAGCACGCTACAGTAAGTAATTTTTCAACCTAAATCGCTACAGCGCGTTGCAGCAATAGAGTTTCGAAACTCAATCACTACAGCGTGCTGCAGCGATATACTCCAGCTGTAGCAGTTTTAACTGCCTAGGGAGTTAATGCAGTCAAATATTTACTTTATTTGGGATTTTTAGGCAGTCAAAAAGGTGTTGCTGATAAAGCTGCCCCCTCCTGTTCTCTTTTCCAATCAAAGCTTGTCACATTTATGGCATGAGGAAGCTCCTTTGATCAGAGTTTCTTTGGCCCTTGGAAATGTGGCAATTTAAGGGAGTTAGGGGGGTGTAATATTTGCACCTTCGGATTCTTTCTCTAGATTTACTCTCGTCCTCATCCCTCCTTGAAATCGCCAGCTCACCTTAAATTTTCAGCATGTCTTCAGAAAAGAAATCTATCCCAAGGAGGGAACCTGAGAGCTCCACATCTGGTGGAGCCTTTAACAAGAAGAGGTTCTCCTCTGAGGAGGCTGAGAAGAGGTTCACTATGGTTACTTCCCGAAGGAAGCTCATCCCAGAGAAATGTTTTGGGCAGCTCTTGACGGTGCCCTCTGATCAAGTAGACCCCCGGGGATGCAGGCAAATGGCGACAACTCCGTCCGTCTCATACCCAAACCTTGTTCAGGAAGTCTACGCCAATGCCATTAACTCGGCAAGGCATAGAGTCTTCATTCGGGGAAAGAGAGTCATTTTTGGGCATGAGCAAATCATGTAAATTTACGGGTTGGGGGAGCTCGAGAATTGCTCTTACTTGACCCTCCTTGAGTATAACTATGACCCGGCTGCTCTCGGAAGTAAACTCATTTGCAATAATGTAGATTGGAGAAGAAATTTGACCAACATTACTCGAGCCCTCCTCACAGACTTGAGTAATATGTGGCTGGTTTTCATCTCCAGCTTCATCATGCCATCAAGTCACCTTAGAGAAGTGACCCGTTCAAGGGCGCTGCTCATGTGTGCACTCCAAAGGCCCGGAGAAATTTGTCTCTCTAGCATCATTTATGAGCAGCTCTGGAACACCCTGAACGATTCCTGCGCTGCGCTTGCGTTCGGGTCATTAATCTTAGGCATCTGTGTAGCCCAAGGGGTTAAGATCCTCCTCTCTGACACTGTCGTCCCTCCTAGTGCCCCCCTTGAGCTAACAAATTTAAATGCCCATTCCCAAGTATGGAAGCAGGTTAAGAAGAGGAGGGGAGAAGAAGGTGAAGCTTAAACTTCCACCGGCTGCTCTTACTCAAAAAAATTGTTGATGCATATTTACGCTCAACAAACTAACATGAGTAAGGCTATGGCCACCGTCATGCAGTTTTGAAAGAAGGAAATCGCCCGACAGTGGGAGTTCCAATCGGAATTCCATGAAGCTCTTGGAATGATGTTCTAAGATTGGAGCTTGCATGGAGGACCAGATGGCTCTTTGTTGCCCCAACCATCTGTCGGTGACCCTATCCAGGACACCCATTGGCCGTGTGACTATTCCTACCAGGTTATGGATGAGGAGGATGCGGAAGAAAGTGAGGATGATGATTAATTAGGTTGTACTATTTCTATTTGCATTTCTAGTTTTTTCTTTTCTTTTGTGTGTTTTATTTTTATTTAAAGAAACAAATTATGGATTATCATATTTTCAAATTCTTTCTATGTTTACAAACGGCATATTTTTTCTGAACTTTTCAAGATTATGGAAGTTACAAGAATATCAATATAGAAATTGATTATCAACCAAAGTTTGCTTGACAAAAAAATGACTAAATTCATTGACAGCATTAAATCATCTATACAAGGGAATGATTTTAGGTTGTATCTAGTCTCCAAAAACTTAATAAAATCAATGCTAAGGTCTAAATGTGGGGAAGGCTTAGAAATCAAAACTAGAGATGATATTGAGTGAGCAAAAGAGTGTGCTAGGCTCCTGTAGAACTTCACGATCACAAAGATTTGGAAGTGGAATGAAGAAAAATATATCTCCCTAAGGATGAAAAGAAAACAAAAATAAGGATGGAGAAAAATATCTCTCTCAAGGAAAGAAATGAAATAGGACGATGAAAATATCTCTCCTAAAATTTAAACATCTTTATGATTCATAAGAAGGAGCACATATAGCACAAAACTCTTGATTACTCATTACCACCCTAGTTCAGTAATTCCAAGGAACCTCCCCCATTACCTAGCACCAAGTGTTACAAACTTAAAATTGGAGACTTGTTTATTAATCTTGGTTCATAACTAAAGTTAGAAAAATTTGAATGATGAAAAATGTGCTCCATATTTACAATCATCATAGCAGGAAAATAAGAGGAAAAAGCAGAATTCAAAAAGAGGAAAGAGTAGAGTAATTCATCTATATATGTAGCTCTTCTCCACATAAGTCTCAAATTTCATTCAAAAATTCAGTTTTTAGGCGCTACATAAAGGAAGAAGGAGATATCTCCAAGGGAGGTGGAATGGATCATTGCTAGAGGAGAAAGAACCAAAGGCTGCACTAGGGAGCTAATGGAAAGGAGAAGAGGAAGAAGAAGAGAGATCCGGAGAATCCCATTAAGGGCTGTTTCCTAGTAAACTCTTAATCTTACTTTTGATTTCTTTTAGTTGATCATGAAAGGGTCTTCATCCTTGTATATTTTTCTTCTTTTCTCAGCTATAATGGAAGGCTAAACTCCCTTGGGGAGGGTTGGGCAGAGCCCATTGTAAAATGTAAAGGACTTAATGAATGATGTAGAACTTCCTCAAGCATTGAAATAAAAATTTATTTTCAATGACTCAATGTAATCATCTTAAGATCAAGTTGTTGACTAAATGAAAAACTTATGTTAAGAAAATATAATTATATATACTAACAATCAAAATGAAAGTCTTGAGCTTCATGGCTCATTGCTTAGTTAAGAGCAGGATATGTGTGTATGGGATGCCTAGAACTAAGTGAGAAGTTCTTGAGCCTAGTTGCACCATGTATTACGCTCAACTAAGGAGTCAAAGCATGAAAGGAGGGAGTGGATTCTTTGAGAGCACAAGGATGACGTGACAGTTCATAGAACCTAATGAAATTACTCCCTTATCTGAACTGCGCATGATACGTTTGATGCTAATTAGTGGAATCAATGCTCTTGAGATTGGCTAATTGAAACAGTTCATTTTGGTAATCTAGACATAGGAAATTAAGATGCTTTTATTGTGATCTCATGGGAATCTTTGTGCAGAATTTTTGAACCCTAGTGTGTTCATCTCTTGCATAAGATTTGCACTTGAAGGATTTAGAGGACAACTCTAAGGAATACAATGTGCACTTGATTAATTTCTATAATGATAAAGACTGAAAGGTGCTTAAGAAGTAATACAAAATGTGGTCCTTATCATTTCACATGATAGAAGCCCAACTCTCCTCTCTAATTTAATTAGTTTCTTAACTCTGAATTATTGCTTAACAGAACCAAATCAAGCTGAATTCATACTGTTTAAACATTAATAAATTAGATATACCTTAGTAACAAAACATACCATTCCTTGAGGATGATAAATCTCAGAACTTACATTCCAAATTGTTACTTCAGACCACGTACACTTGCATACGAGCGCAGACGTGTATTTTATAGTCTGTCAGGTCTCAGATATACCTTTCCATTGTTATATGGAACTACACATGAAGTGCCATAAATTGAGCATATTGGGGGGTATGAAAGAAGATCCATTATGATTTTCACATAGGCGAAATCAACGTCGAGCGCTACCGCACGCCGTAGCGCCCGAGTCTCGGGTTGAATCCGCCATAGCGCGCCGTAGCACGCCATAGCGCGCTGCAGTGGAATATTAGTTTGATGAAGCATATAGTTTGATAAAGCATATAAATTTGATGAAATTAAATTAAATGCGACTCAGTGCTGAAATCCGCCTCAGCACCTAAAAACCATGCAGCGTGCCGCAGCACCCAGATCTCGGAAAGTTCTGGAGCAGTAGCGCGCCGTAGCCCCTAAAAGCGCTGCGGCGTGCCACAACATCGAAATCCGCTACTGCGCACCGCAGCGGTCAGTGCCCGAAAGCACGGCTGCGCACTATAGCGCTCACGCCTCAGAACAGCAGGTGCCACAGTGCGCCGTAGTGCCTGGCTCTCGGCCAGAATTTGCCATAGCGCACTGTAGCGCCCAGAAATGTCCGAAATGGACAAAAATTCTCATTTTTTACATTATAATGACTCTAGGACCCTAATGGGGCCAAAATATATCAAAATTAAGTATTGTATAAAATTGTATATGATTTTTGAATATAGAAAAAAATTAGGTTTTGACCATTTTCATGAAAATAGAACCATAACATTAAAATGATCATAACTTAATCATTAGATATAAGAATTTAATGTTATTGGACTCTATAGAATTCTTGGACAACAAAAAACAATAAATTAATTGAATTTTTAGACTTCATTAAGTAAAATTACCAAAATACCCTTATAGGTTAAAATTATTAAAATGGACCCATATGACTTAATACATGTCTAAATTTGATGTACCTACTATCTATCTTTATGTTAGATAGAAAAGAATCATTTTACATTAACAAAATTTAATTTAGAGCCCTTAATAAAAAAGTAGCATTTAAACCCTTAAGTAAGGGCAAAATAGTTAATTTGCCCAAAATTTAGGTTAAGTGCCCTTAACCTCCAAAATATCATTTAAATCATCAAAATCAGTAATAATATTGATTTGGGACCAATTTATAACTCTTAATCTTAAAATCAAATAATTTGGTAAAATTCCCATTCTAAGCCTTGAAAATCCTAAGTAAAATTAATACCTTCTAACTTAGTCATAATCACACTTTTTCACCTCTTTGAGTAAATTAGGACAACACATAAAGATAAATTGTAATAATTATAATTAACTCCTAAAATTCTCTAAGTCATTTATTAGGAACTTCTTAGGATCTATATTCCACCTTAGGACATTTTCCTTAAGAATAGGAATAAATACTAAGTTAGATTTTATTCATTGATTAATTGGGTTATTAATGGATGAAACCTTAGTTTTATTAATTTATATATTTTTATACTTGAATTCTAATTATTTTATCTTTCAACTTTAGATTAAGATTAGGAGAATAACTATATTAAGCTTGATTATGCTTAATACAAATTATCTTGATTATTAGTTCACATTTAGACTTAAGCCTTAGTCCTTAAGACTTACCCTTTGGAGTATGTGATTGAACCCAATTCATGGTGTTTAATTCATAATCCTTAGTTTTAGTAGTTCTTGATCAGATGTTAACTTAGAACGTCTAAATTCATCAATTATGATGTGATGATTTACTTCTTAACTTATAGTCGATTCTGATTGAACTAAATTAGGACCTAGCTAGAATTAATTGTTTTTAACCTTATAAGGCCATGCTTCTATGTTGTATAACTTAGAAAAGTTAGAATGATTTAAGTAGATAGCAATGGATATCATCTATGTGTAATAGAGTCCCTTGCTTACTATTGACTTACTTGTTGCTTTCGCATTCTTTGTACTTGTGCCTTTTCCTTGAACATATCATATAAGAACATTGATGCATGAAATAAAACTTAGAATAATTAGGACAACATTTGCATAGGGTTCAGTTACTTGTTGATTATGCGCAATTTACCCCAATGGACAGGGGTAAGAAGAAATAAGGATTACTTAACATTACTCATTGAGGCGTGTTGTGTTAAGTTGGAACCCGAACAGTCTTGCAGACGTGCTTGACTCCTCAGCTACTTTTGGATATGTCTGACAGATGACAATTATATGTCTGTGTTTATATGCAAGTGTACATGGTCTAAAATAATAAGTGGAAATTTTAATTCTGGGATTTATCGTCCTCTTGGAATGGTGGTTTTGATACCAAGTTATATTTTCTTTCAATAATGTTTAGATGTCAATTTTTGTAATGCTTTTTAGTTCCTAGTTTAGCAATACAAATTACCATAAGTTAAGATACGATTTGATTAAAAGGAGAGAGTAGTGTTTCATTATAATAATTACAAGGGCTTGGTGATATAACTTTATTGTTAAATGTATATTTTAAATCTTCGTGCTTAGTTAAATCAAGTGAATACTATTGGAATTGGAGTTATCTTCTAATTACAATATGTTCAAGTTTAGTGCATAAAGAGAGCTCCCATTGGGGTTCTTCCTTAGCACATAAACTTTTGTGAGATCATGATTTGTTATTAGATTTGATACCCTATGTCTAGGTTACCAAAGAATATCCTTAATTCCTATTGATCTCACAAATAAGACTTCCATTAACCATGCATTATGCACTTTATACGTGGATTAGCTAGATGGGAGGATACATTGGGTCGATAGACTATGTGACATCATCCATCGAGTTTTCCAACATCCTCTCATCCCTTCTACTTTGCCGAGTAGCAGAGCAAGATTAATGGAGAACTTGGTTCACAATCATCAAATCTCTTGGTAGAGCTTTTAAGGAAAGGTGCAAGTGAGCTTGATAAATTGTCACATAATTCTTAGCTCTACTTGCACTACCTTCCTTGCTCTTACCTAATTGATGAGCTTGGAAAAAAAGTTCATTAATTAAATAGAATTAACTTTATTCCATCCAAGCATTCATTTCAATATAAATAATAAAAGTAAGAACATCTTTTAATTCTTTCAAACAATTTTATTACAACACCACCATACCACTTACATTTTATACAACTACATCTCAACCCTCTCCAAAGGGATTTTTAGCCTTCCATTTCTAAATAAAAATAAGCACATATACAAAGAATAGTGAACCTCACCATCAGTTCACAACAGAAAGAAATCAGAGAAGCTTAGGAAGAAATACTAGGAATCACCCAAAGGTTTTCTGGGGTTCTCTTGGACTCCTCCTGCACTTCCTCTTGACTGCTCCAGCCTTTTTCCCTTGATGTTTTTTTCTCCTTACTGTTCTTGGTCACCCTTCTTCCCTTCGGAGAGTTCTCCTTTCTCCTCTTGCTGTAGCTTTTCCTTTAGGGGATTTGAATGTCAAAAAATTGGAACCCCCTTAAGGTATGAGATTGGCCCTTAAATAGTGAAGTTCTCAGCCCCTCAGGCATTAACATGTGAATCTTCACAGTCCTTGGCTTTAATTCAAACCATTTAATTGTTTGACATTTTTATTCTATTGGGATTCAGTAGAAATAGTGTATGTAAGTTTTCAAGAGGCTGGGAAAGGCCAAAGGTTACATTTTGTGGCCTTCCCTATGTTGCATTTATAGCTATTTCTGGAAAATTCTGGTTTGTCCGCTATGGCGCACTGTGGTAGCAGCGTTCCAAACACTGTTCTGGTATGGCATGATGTGGTAGCAGCGTTCCAAATAATGTTCCTGCATGAAAGTTAGTCTCTTTTCCTTCAGTCGCCATAGTGTCCGCTGTGGCGCGCTACAGCTGATAAACTTTTGAAATGACTATTCCAATAGTTCACCTATAGTTTTTACGATAAATAAAATATTCTGCTATGGCGCGCTGCAACGCGCGATAGCGAAAAATACTTCAAAAATGCGGATGAATTAGTTCGCATATAGTTTGCGTGAATAATCGTGCACGACGGTTGAAAGTTCGAAAACACTATTCACTTAGTTCATATAAAGTTCTTAAAGATAAATTAAATATGCTGCCATGGTGCGCTGTGGTGCGCCGCGGCAAGCTACAGCAGTTTTGTTCCAGGTCAGTGCAAATCCTTATGAGGCATAACGCGCTAGGGTGCGCTTGGAGCGCGCTGTGGCGCACTGTAGCGGCTTATTTTACAAAAGACAGATTTAGCACCGTTCAATTAGTCTGCATAAGGTTTTAATTCATCTTCAAGAAATGACACTGTAACGCATTGCAGTGGAAATTTTTTTGAAAACACTGTTCAATTTCTCTATATTATTTTAATTTAACTTAGAGAAATAATGTTGTGGCGCGCTGCGGCGCACTGTGGCACGCTGCAGCTGTCTTCTTCCAGGTCTGAAGTTTAGCTTCTTGGTGAAGAATGTTTAGGAGTCGCCATGGCGTGCTGTGGCGGTTTGACCTAAATTTTAGTGATTCAGCTCATGCATCCCCTTTTTCTTCATTTTCCTGCAAAAACATATGATTCTATTCAAAGTACCTTATTTTTTATGGTGTTTAGTGATGTTTTGATGCTAAATTTAGCTATAAAGTCCATATATAGCACACCCCCACAATTAATTTTTTGCTCGTCCTCGAGTAAGCCTTAGAGATTGATTTCCTGAGATTCTTAGTTAAGGGATTCAATGTGCATGTCAATTGTGTAAAGAGCTTAACCACCAAGTAATACTCTAAGTTAAGATGGCTTCAAACTATTCAATTTCTACTACCCCTTTCAACAAGTTCAAATTTCTACTCTCAAATTGGTTTCACATCAAATGTTATACTTAATGTTTTCTTATGGGGGAGGGGATCAGAAAATTCAAACCTTAGTGGTGCAATTGGTGAGTACTTGAGTATTATGCCATGTGTGCCCCTTCTTATGATTTATAAGAAATATTTTAACATTTTAGGAGAAATATTTTTCTTCATCTTAAACATTCAATTTTAACTTGGGAGAGATACTTTTCATCATCCCTTTATTTTTGATTCTTTTGGATTTTCAGCTCTAAGGGAGAAATTTTTTTCTTCATCCCTTTATATAGTTCCTTGTGGTTATTAAGTTCTACAAGAGCCTAGCACCTCAATTTCTCACTCACCTCTTGCAACTTTGGTTTAATTCACAGATTTTTACCCCCCTCCCCTCCCACACTTAAGCCTTAGTACATGTCATTTTAATTTCTAGAAACCAAGCATTAGTAGAGCTTTAAACTGAATAATGGGGTGCAGGATTGAAGTTGATTTTCCTCTTACTTGCAAGCATACTTGAGTCTTAATTTCTACACAATTGATTTTAACCTTAAATCCAAAAATTTATTTCATTCAAAAAATTGTCTTTGAGATTTGCTTATAGCAATGATGAGGGTGCGCTAGATATAAAATCTATTTTATTAAATAGAAATAAAAATTACAAATATAGAAAAGAAAAATAGAAAGAAGAAATTCAAAAACAGTACAACCTTACTATTAATTAAGTTCATCTTCCTCCCCCGCATATCAATAGGTATAATCCGCTGGCCAATCATCATCTGGGAATGGTTGTCCTACAGGTGAGTGTGACAGCCTAGACCCATCCGGTCCTCCACTCATGATCCACTCTTAGAACATTGTTCCAAGCGCTTCGTGGAACTATGTTTGGAATTCACGCTACCGAGATACTTCTCCTTTGAGGAAGCGCATGCCGCGTGCTAAGGAGATGCCTAAATCCTGTTGATACGCATACATGCACATCAGCATTTTGTCAATTGAGGTCCGACCAGCGGACGTTGAAGCATCACCTTCTTCTCCCCTCCTCTACTTAGCTCGCGCCCCCTCTTGGGTGCGGGCGCTCAATTTTGTCAGTTCTAGAGGAGCGCGGGGAGGAAGAGCGATGTCGGAGGAGAGGATCTTCACCCCTTGAGCCTCGCATAACCCTGAAATTAGTGACCCAAAAGATAGAGCAGCACAAGGGTCGGTCAAGGCATTCCAGAGCTGCTCCTTTATAATGCTGGAGATAAGAATATCTCCCTCTCTTTACAATGCACAAAGGAGCAATGCCCGTGACTGGGTTACCTCGCTGAGATGACCAGATGGCATAACAAAACTGGAGACGAACACATGACAAGCATTGCTCGACTCCGTGAGAAGTGCTCAAGGAATGTTGGCCAAGTTCCCTCTCCATCCTGCATCGAAGCGGGTAATCTTACTAGCTATTTCTGCTAGGTCGCATTGGGAGCTCAGCAGGTCGAGGTAGATACAATTCTCTACATCTCTCAATGAATAAAAATTTTCTATGTTCTTGTTCCCAAACTCCATAGCCTTACCTCTTACAAAAAGTTTATTACCCACCGCATTGATAGCGTTGGCATAGACTTCTTGCACAATGGAGAGGTAAGTAGAGTCTGTGGGACACACCAGGTGCGCCCATCCTTAGTTCAGAATTTGGTCAGGGTTCACCAGGTATCGGAGCCCAAATCCCCGCTCTTGGATTAACTTCCTTTTTATGATAACTTGATTGAAGCATTGTTCTGCTTCAACCAAAGAAAATCTCTTTTTATTAAGCGGTCCACCAGCTGTGGAGGTAGAACCTCCCTTGCTTGTGGTTGCTTTCTTACTCGAAGACATTACTCTCTTAATGATAGAAAGAAAATATTGAGAGGAATGAAGATTGGGAGCAGATGGAGGAATTAGAGCAGAGGTGCTTGAGTTTCAATGAGGTGCAATCCTCAAACTCCCACCTCTCAGCCCTTTTATAGATGATAGAAAAGAAAATTATGGAATGTTTTGAGTTGATCAAACTTATGGCACATCAATTCTTGGTCAAAGCTAGATTTAACTCATGCAATAAGTGTGACTTAATTTTCATTCAAAAAGACAGAAAATTTCAGCTTTTTCAGCACCTAATTTGCAGTTTTGGAGTTCTAAGGCGCGCTATAGCGTCTTTGACTGCCTTGGGAAACCAAGGCAATGAATTTATGCATAAGCTAGGTAATTTTTGTTGCAGCGTGCTATAGCACGCTACGGTGCGCTGTGGCACCTTGAAACATTCGTGCTTAGTTATCTGCGATAGCGCTCTGCGGCAGCGAAATCCGCTGCGGTACGCTGTGGCAAGTAAATCCGCTGCGGCGCGCTGTGGTGAATAAATCAACTGCGGTGCGCTACGGCGGTTTTTAAGCAAAAACTTTCAGAATTTAATTTCACTTCCAGAATTCTTTTAACAAAAAATTTTTGGTTGTTTATTGATTTCATACTACTTCTAAAAGCAAAAATTTCAAACAAAATAAAAAGGTTGGGTTGCCTCTCAACAAGCGCTTGGTTTAATGTCGTTAGCCCGACACATTTGGCTCAAATAGATTCAAAATTAATATTTGGTCTCCGTTTCCAAATTTTAGATTTTTGCCCCTTAGTTTCAGTAGAATTTTTTTTTGTTTTCATTAGGTCTGCAGCTATTTCCACTTTTTCCTCCCATTTATTTCTAGAAGGGGGAATCCCTTTCCCTTTTTTCCTTCCCCTCATTATTTTCTTTTTATTAAAAGGAGGTTTCTCAACTTCTCCAAATGAGGAGTTAATTCTACTATCAGTTCTCTCTTCATTTAGTTCCAAACTTTTCAAATTCAGCATTTTGCACAATTCCTCCTCCCTCATATTCTTTTTCCAAGCAATTTCAATCAATTTCTTTTTAAATAGGGTAGGTTTTAAATCGATAATGGCAGCCTTACCCTTGACTTTGATGCTTATTATACCATTGAATACGTCGATTATGTCATTGGTGCTAGCTTGGAAAGGTCACCCAAATATGATAGTAAATTTTCATTCCACGAATCCCATTCGCAAATAGTAAAATCAGTGAGAATAAGGAACTTTCCTAAACTAATGGGTACATTTCTAATAATTCCCAAAAGAGTCCTTGAATCAAAGTTTGCAAATTTTAAGACCATTGAGGTGTTTTCCATCCCTCCTAAATTCAATTCTTTGTAAACATGATAAGGCATGATATTGACTGAGGCTCTAAGATTACATAAAGGATCTAGAAAAATCTCGTCCCCTATCACGCAAGAGATATTCAACCTTTCGGGAACCTCCTTCTTTTCTGCCACTAATCTCTCAATGGTTGTGTTTCCTAATTCTCCTTCTAACCCCCATTTAGATTTATTCACTCCTATTTTGACATTAAGGCGGTCTTCTTCAATTTCATCTAAATAAATGACACTCACAGTTTCCCTTAGATTAATTTCATTCAAGCTGGGCAACGTTCCCTGCTGCTGGGAAATTTGTCCTAGCTGGACTTCAATATTCCTGAAGGATGCCTCTGTTCCTTGGATAGAGGCTTCAAGCATTTTGAGTGTTACTTCAGTTCTCCTCATGAACTAAAGGGTTTCCAGTTTAAAGGAATTAAACACTCCCTCAAGGTTGGGCTATTGGGTTGAATTATTATCAAATTGATTGTATCCCTTTTATTTAAATTATTTCCTGCATTAAAATTTCCATTTCTATGGTTATTGTTATTCCAAGAAAAATTAGGATGTTGCTTCTACCCAAGGTTGTAAGTATTGGAGTAAGGATTGTGTGCATTATTTTGCCCAGCATTGTTATTTCTTAAATAATTAACTTGTTTGGTGTTTGAGGGTACAAAAGGGTTGTTTAAATTGTAGTTTTTGCTCACGTGTTTCCCTCCGCACAGCTCACAGTGTGCTTCTTGAACATAGTTGACATTCATATTCTCTATTTTGTTGTTTAATGCATTTATCTCATTTGGAAGGGCAAGATTTGATTTATTTCATTTACTTGGTTAGCTTCCCTCTTGTTAAGGTTGATTCTCTCAATGGGCCATTGGTAGGCATTGCTGGCCATCTCTTCAAAGAGATCAAAGGCTTCTTCCTGGGTTTTACTACTGAGTGACTCTCTGGTGGCTGCATCAATAAGTGTCATTGTTGGAGCATTCAAACTATTGTAAGAGGTTTGAACATGCATGCATTCAGGAAACCCATGATGTGGGCATTGCCTAAGACACTCCTTAAATCTTTCCCAGCTGTCATATAGTCTCCCCCTCAAATCGATTGAAATTAATTATCTCAATCCTCAACCGGGCTGTTTTTGCAGGAGGGAAATATTTAGCTAGGAATTTCCTGACTAAATCATCCCAAGTGTGAATAGAGTCTCCAGGAAGTGAACTGAGCCAACTCTTGGCTCTATCTCTTAGTGAGAATGGGAATGGCCGTAGTTTAATAGTGTCTTCAAAAATGCTATTAAATTTGAAAATGTCACAAATTTCGAGGAAATTTGAAATATGTGAATTGGGATCTTCTGTGGCTAGTCCTCCAAATTGGTTATTTTGCACCATGCTAAGTGTCGAAGGTTTAATTTTGAAATTATTGGCCTCTATGTTTGATCTCACAATCGCATGAGGGATGCCTCTAACAGTAGGCAGTGCATAATCTCTCAAGGCTCTACCACTAGGTTCTTTTAAATGATTAGCTTCTAAATTTTCCATTTCAAAGTGATGTTGATTAAGGATTGCTCATTCTCTTCAAGCTCTTAATTATGTTCACTCAATTTCAGGATCAAATAAGATATCTATGTTTTCTCTCCGATTCATGCAGTTCTTTAAATTCTGCTAGACAAAATTGATTACATCAATCACAATGAATAATTTAAACAATTCAATCACTCTAAGATAGTGAATAAGCAATATAATTCCAGTTATACTAAGCACAACGAGTAAGCAAAATGAAAACTATAGTTACACTACAGTTAGCACAATATAATGTGATTACAAAAATTGAAAACAACAATAATTAAGTAAGGAATCTAAATCATTATTTACTAAGAAATTATACTTGATACAAAACAAAACTGTTCCCCGGCAACGGCGCCAAAAACTGGACAAACGACAATTACACGTCTGCATTTATATGCAAGCGTATGTTGGTCAGAAGTAATAAGTGGAAGTTTTAATTCTAGGATTTATCGTCCTCTGGGAACGGTGGTTCTGATACCAAGTTATATTTTCTTTTAATAATGTTTAGATGTCGATTTTTGTAATGATTTCTAGTTCCTAGTTTAGCAATACAAATTACCTTAAGTTAAGATACAATTTGATTAAAAGGAAAGAGTAGAGTTTCATTGTAATAATTGTAAGGGCTTGGTGATATAACTTCATTATTGAATGTATACTTTAAATCTTTGTGCTGAATTAAATCAAGTGAAAATTATTGGAATTGGAGTTATCTTCCAATTACAATAGGTTCAAGTTTAGTGCATAAAGAGAGCTCCCATTAGGGTTCTTCCTTAGCACATAAACTTTTGTGAGATCATGATTTGTTATTAGATTTGATACCCTATATCTAGGTTTCCAAATAATATCTTTTATACCTATTGATCTCACAAACATGGCTTTCATTAACCATGCATCATGCGCTTCACATGCGGTTTAGCTAGATGGGAGGATGCGTTGGGTCGATAGACTATGTCACATCATCCATCGAGTTTTCCAATGTCTGCTCATCCCTTCTACTTTGCTGAGCAGTAGAGCAACATTAATGGAGAACTTGGTTCACAAGCATCAAATCTCTTGGTAGAGTTTTAAGGAGAGGCGTAAGTGGGCTTGAGAATTTGTCACATAATTCTCAGCTCTACTTGCACTACCTTCCTTGCTCTTACTTAATTGATGAGCTTGGAAAAAAAGTTCCTTAATTAAATAAATTTAACTTTATTCCATCCAAGCATTCATTTCAACATAAATAATAAAAGTAAGAACATCTTTTCATTCATTTAAACAATTTCATTACAACACCGCCATACCCCTTATAATTTATACAACTGCATCTCAACCCTCTCTAAAGGGATTTTTAGCCATCTATTTCTAAATAAGAATAAGTACACATACAAAGAATAGTGAACCTCCCCATCAGTTCACAGCAGAAAGAAATCAGGGAAGCTTAGGAAGAAATACTAGGAATCACCCAGAGGTTTTCAGGGGTTCTCTTAGACTCCTCCTGCACTTCCTCTTGACTTCTCCGACCTTTTTCCCTTGCTGTTTCCTTTTCCTTACTGTTCTTGGTTAGCCTTTTCCCCTTTGGAGAGTTCTCCTTTCTCCTCTTGCTGCAGTTTTTCCTTTAGGGGACTTAAATGTTAAAAATTAAAACCCCTTTAAGGTTTAAGATTGACCCTTTAATAGGGAAGTTCTCAGCCCCCAAGGCATTAATCATGTGACTCTTCACCTTCCTTGGCTTTAATTCAAACCCTTTAATTGTTTGACATATTTATTCTATTGGGATTCAGCAGAAATAATGTATGTCAGTTTTAAGATGCTGGGAAAGGCCAAAGGTTGCATTTTGTAGCCTTCCCTATGCTGCATTTATGGCTGTTTCTGGAAATTTCTGGATCGTCCGCTGCGGCGCGCTGTGGTGGCAGCGTTCCAAACACTGTTCCGGTATGGCGTGTTATGGCAGCAGCATTCCAAACATTGTCCCTACATGAAAGTTAGTATCTTTTCTTCGGCCCCCGCAGTGTCCGCTGTGGCGCACTACATCAGATAAACTTTTGAAATAAGTATTCCAATAGTTCACCTATAGTTTTTATGATAAATAAAATATTCCGCTATGGCACACTACGGCGTGCTATAGCGAAAAGTACTTCAAAAACGCGTATCAATTAGTTCACATATAGTTTGTGTGAATAATCAAAAATGTCGCCGTGGGGCGCTGTGGTGTGCGTGGTGGTTAAAAGTTCAAAAACACTATTCAATTAGTTCATATAAAGTTCTTGAAGATAAATTAAATGTGTCACCATTGCGCCCTGTGGCGCGCCGCGGTAAGCTGCAACAGTTTTGTTCCAGGTCAGTGCAAATCCTTATGAGGCAGAGCGCGCTAGGGCGGGCTAGGAGGGCGCCGTGGCGTGCTTGGAGCGCGCAGTGGCGCGCTGTAGTGGTTTATTTTATAAAAAGGCAGATTTAGCACTGTTCAATTAGTCTGCATAAGGTTTTAATTCATCTTCAAGAAATGACGCTGTAACGCGCTGCAGTGGAAAGATTTTTGAAAACACTGTTCAATTTATCTTTATATTATTTTAATTTAACTTAGAGAAATAATGTTGTCGCGCGCTGCGGTGCACTGTGGCATGCTGCAGCTGTCTTTCTTCTAGGTCTGAAGTTTAGATTCCCAGTGAAGAATTTTCAGTAGTCGCCATGGCGGGCTGTTGGGCTCCATGGCGCGCTATGGCGGTTTGAACCAGATTTTAGTGATTCAACTTATGTTCCCCTTTTTCTTCATTTTCCTACAAAATCATACGATTCCATTGAAAGTACCTTATTTCATATGGTGTTTAGTGATGTTTTGATGCTAAATTTAGCTATAAATTCTATATATATCACACCCCCACACTTAATTTCTTATTCATCCTCGGGTAAGCCTTAGAGATTGATTTCCTGAAATTCTTAGTTTAGGGATTCAATGTGCATGTCAATTATGTGAAGCACTTAGCCACCAAGTAATACTCTAAGTTAAGATGGCTTCAAATTATTCAATTTCTACTACCCCTTTCAACAAGTTCAAATTTCTACTCTCAATTTGGTTTCACATCAAATGTTATACTTAATGTTTTCTTATGGGGGAGGGGATCAAAAAATTCAAACCTTAGTGGTGCAATTGGTGAATACTTGAGTATTATACCATGTGTGCCCATTCTTAAGCTTCATAAGGACTATTTTAACATTTTTGGAGAAGTATTTTTCTTCATCTTAAATGTTCAATTTTAACTTAGGAGAGATACTTTTCATCATCCCTATATTTTTGATTCTTTTTCAACTCTAAGAGAGTTATTTTTCTTCATTCCTTAATTTTGTTCCTTGTGGTCATTAAGTTTTACATGAGCTTAGCACCTCAATTTCTCACTCACCTCTTGCAACTTTGGTTTAATTCTTAGATTTTTACCCCCCCCCCCCCCACACTTAAGCCTTAGTACATGTCATTTTAATTTCTAGAAACCAAGCATTAGTAGAGCTTTAAATTGAATAATGGGGTGTAGGATTGAAGTTGATTTTCCTCTCACTTGCAAGCATACTTGAGTCATAATTTCTACACAATTGATTTTAACCTTAAATCAAGAAATTTATTTCATTCAAAAAATAATCTTTGAGATTTACTTATAGTAATGATGAGGGTGCACTAGATATGAAATTCATTTTATTAAACAATAATAAAAATTACAAAAACAGAAAAGAAAAATATAAAGCAGAAATTTAAAAATAGTACAACCTTATTATTCATTAGGTTCATCTTCCTCCCCTGCATATCGATAGGTATAATTCGCTGGCCAATCATCGTCTGGGAATGGTTCTCATGCAGGAGAGTGCGGCAGCCTAGACCCATCCGGACTCAAGCTCCACTCTTGGAACATTGTTCCAAGAGCTTCATGGAATACTGTTTGGAATTCACACTGCTGAGCTACTTCTCCTTTGAGGAAGCGCATGTCGCTTGTTAAGGGGATGCCCAAATCCCATTGATGCGGGTACATGCGCATCAGCCATTTGTCAATCGAGGTTTGTCCAGCGGATGTTGAAGCTTCACCTTCTTCTCCTCTTCTCTTCTTAGCTCGCGCCACCTCTTGGGTGCGGGCGCTCAAGTTTGTCAATTCTAAAGGAGTGCGGGTAGGAAGAGCGATGTCAGAAGAGAGGATCTTCACCCCTTGAGCCTCGCATAACCCTGAAATTAGTGACCCAAAAGCTAGAGCAGCACATGGCCCGGTCAAGGCGTTTTAGAGCTGCTTTATTATGATGCTGGAGATAAGAATATCTCCCTCTCTTTGCAATGCACAAAGGAGCAGCGCCCGTGACTGGGTTACCTCGCTGAGATGCCCAGATGGCATAACAAAATTGGAGACGAACACATGCCAAGCATTGCTCAACTCCGTGAGAAGTGCTCGAGGAATGTTAGCCAAGTTCCCTCTCCATCCTGCATCGGAGCGAGTAATCTCACTAGTTATTTCTGCTAGGTCATATTGGGAGCTCAGCAGGTCAAGGTAGATATAATTCTCTACATCTCTCAATGAATAAAATTTTCTTATGTTCTTGTTCTCAAACACCACAGCCTTACCTCTCACAAAAATTTTATTTCCCACTGCATTGATAGCGTTGGCATAGACTTCCTGTATAATGGAGAGGCAAGTAGAGTCTGTGGGAGACACCAGGTGTGCCCATCCCCAGTTCAGAATTTGGTCAGGGTTCACTGGGTATGGGAGCTCGAATCCCCGCTCTAGGATTAATTTTTTTCTTATGATCCAGATCAATGTGGAGAATTTTCGAAGCTCAATCGCTATAGCGTGCTGCAACGGGAGAGTTTTTGAAACTCAATCGCTATAGAGCACCACAGCGGGAGAGTTTTCAAAACACAATCACTGCAGTGCGCTGCAGTGGAAGAGTTTTTGAAACTCAATCGCTACAGCGCACTGCAGCGAGCAAGTTTCAAGACTTAAAACCGCCATAACGCAGCGAGCAAGTTTTGAAACTCGGTCGCTCTAGTGTGCTGCAGCGGCACACCAAATTTCTATATGTTCATGGCATTTATTGCTGATGGGACAAGACCCCATGCCTGCTCTTTGTCTCCCAGCCATCATATCTTCTGCAGCATCTTATTTTATTGGCAAGAGGGTGGATTGAAATAATATCAAAGAATTAAAAAGGGAAAAGAACATGTCACTTTATTCCTCAAGTGGTATTTGGAATCATCATAGTAGAAAAATAAAGAGGGAAAAGCAGCATTTGAAAAGAGCAAAGAGCAGAGTAATACATCTATATATGCAGCTCTTCTCCACTTAAGAAGGGTTCCCAAATTTCATTCAAAATTCAGTTTTTAGGGGCTGCATAAAGGAAGAAGGAGATCTCTCCAAGGGAGGTGGAAAGGGCCATTGCTAGAAAAGAAAGAACTAAAGGTTACACTAGGGAGCTAAAGGAAAGGAGAAGAGGAAGAAGAGGAGAGATCCAGAGAACCCAATTAAGGGCTGTTCCTAATAAACTCTTAATTATGCTTTTGATTTCTTTTAGTGGATCATGAAAGGATCTTTATCCTTGTATGTTTTTCTTCTTTTCTCAGCTGTAATGGAAGGCTAAACCCCCTTGGGGAGAGTTCGGCTGAGCCCATTGTAAAATGTAAAGGACTTATTGAATGATGTAGAACTTCTTCAAGCTTCGAAATAAAAATTTATTTTTCAATGACTCAATGTAATCATCTTAAGATCAAGTTGTGGACTAAATGAAAAACTTATGTTAAGATAATATAATTATATATACTAACAATCAAAATGAAAATCTTGAGCTTCATGGCTCATTGCTTAGTTAAGAGCAGGATATGTGTGCATGGGGTGCCTAGAACTAGGTAAGTAGTTCTTGAGCCTAGTTGCGCTTGAGATCAGCTTATTAAAACTGTTCATTTTGGTAACATAGACGTAGGAAATTAAGATGCTTTTATTGCGATCTCATGGGATTCTTTGTGCAAAATTTTTGAACCATAGTGTGTTCATCTCTTGCACAAGATTTGCACTTGAAGGATTTAGAGGACAACTCTAAGGAATACAATGTGCACTTGATTAATTTCTATAATGATAAAGACTGAAAAGTACTTGAGAAGTAATACAAAATGTGGTCCCTATCATTTCACATGGGAGAAGCCCAACTCTCCTCTTTATTTTAATTAGTTTCTTAACTTTGAATTATTGCTTCGATAACCGAACCAAATCAAGCTGAATTCATACCGTGTAACAAAACATACCATTCCCTGAAGATGATAAATCTCGAAACCTACCTTCCAAATTATTACTTCAGACCACGTACACTTGTGTGCGAGCGCAGACATGTATTTTACAGTCTATTAGGTCTTAGAAATACGTTTCCATCGGTATATGTAATTACACATGAAGTGCCATAAATTGAGCGTATTGGGGTGCGAAAGAAGACCCATTACGATTTTTGCACAGGCAAAATCAATGTTGGGCGCGCCATAGCGCGTCATAGCTCGCCATAGCGCGCTGCATCAGCATATTAGTTTGATGAAGCATATAGTTTGATAAAGCATATAAATTTGATGAAATTAAATTAAATGCGACTCAGTGTCGAAATCCGCTGTAGCACCTGAAAATGCTGCAGCGTGCCGTAGCACCTAGATCTCGGAAAGTTCTGGCGCAGTAGCGCGCCGTAGCACCTAAAATGTTGCCGTTCCACAGCGCCAAAATCTGCTACAGTGCACCATAGTGGCAGTGCCAAAAAGTGCTACAGCACACCTCGTGCCCGCGCCTCAGAACAGCAGGTGCCACAATGCACCGTAGTGCCTGGCTCTCTGCCAGAATTTGCCACAGCGCACTGTAGCGCCTAGAAATGTCCGAAAGTGCGTAGAACTATCCAAAATGGCCAAAAATACACATTTTTCACATTATAATGACACTAGGACCCTAATAGGGCTAAAATATATCAAAATTAAGCATTGTATAAAATTGTATGTAAATTTTGAATATATAAAAAATTAGGTTTTGACCCCCTTTCATGAAAATAAAATCCTAATATTAAAATAATCATAACTTAATCATTAGATATCAGAGTTTAGTGTTCTTGGACTCTATGGAATCCTTGAACAACAAAAAACAATAAATTAATTGAAGTTTTAGACTTCATAGGTAAAATTACCAAAATGCCCTTATAGGTTAAAATTCTTAAATTGGACCCGTAGGACTTAATACTTGTCCAAATTTGATGTACCTACTGTCTATCTTCATATTAGATAACAAGGAATCATTTTGTATCAACAAAATCTAATTTAGAGCCCTTGATCAAAAAGTAGCATTTTAAACCCTTAAGTAGGGGCAAAATAGTCAATTTGCCCAAAATTTAGGCTAAGTGCCCTTAACCTCCAAAATATCATTTAAATAAATAAAATTAGTAGTAAAATTGATTTGGGACCAATTTATAACTCTCAATCTTGTAATCAAATAATTTGGTAAAATTCCCATTTTAAGCCTTGAAAATCCTAAATAAAATTAATGCCATCTAACTTAGTCCGAATCACACCTTTTCACTTTTTTGAGTAAATTAGGACAACACATGTAGATAAATTATAATAATTATCATTAACTCCTAAAATTTCCCAAGTTATTTATTAGGAACTTCTTAGGATCTACACTTCACCTTAGGACATTTTCCTTAAGATTAAGAATAAATACTAAGTTAGATTTCATTCATTGATTAAATGAGTTATTAATGGATGAAACCTTGGTTTTATTAATTTCTTGATTTTTTTATACTTTAGTTCTAATTATTTTGTCTTTCAACTTTAGATTAAGATTAGGAGAGTAATTCTATTAAGCTTGATTATGCTTAATACAATTTGTCTCGATTATTAGTTCACATATAGACTAAAACCTTAGTCCTTAAGACTTACCCTTCGGAGTATGTAATTGAACCCAAATCATGGTGTTTAATTCATAATCCCTAGTTTTAGTAGATCTTGATCAGATCTTAGCTTAGAACATCTAAATTCATCAATTAAGATGTGATGATTTACTTCTTAACTTATAGTTGATTCTGATTGAACTAAATTAGGACCTAACTAGTATTAATTGTTTTTATCCTTATAAGGCTGTGCTTCTAAGTTGTATAAATTAAAATAGTTAGAATGATTTAAGTAGATAATAATGGATATCATCTGTGTGTAGTAGAGTCCTTTGCTTACTATTGACTGACTTATTGCTTTTGCATTCCTTGTACTTGTGCCTTTTCCTTGAACATGTCATATAAGAACATTGATGCAAGAAATAAAAACTTAGAATAATTAGGACAACATTTGCATAGGGTTCAGTTACTTGTTGATTATGCGCAGTTTACCCCAATGGACAGGGGTAAGGAGAAATAAGGATTACTTAAAATTACTCATTGAGGAGTGTTGTGTTAAGCTAGAACCCAAACAGTTTTGCAGACGTGCTTGACTCCTCAGCTACTTTTGGATAAGTCTGATAGACGACAATTACACATCTGCATCTACACGCAAGTGTACGTGATCTGAAATAATAAGTGGAAGTTTTAATTCTGGGATTTATCATCCTCTAGGAACGACAGTTTTGATACCAAGTTATATTTTCTTTTAATAATGTTTAGATGTCAATTTTTGTAATGATTTTTGGTTCCTAGTTTAGCAATACAAATAACCTTAAGCTATGATACAATTTGATTAAAAGGAGAGACTAGTGTTTCATTGTAATGATTACAAGGGCTTGGTGATATAACTTTATTATTGGATGTATATTTTAAATCTTTGTGCTGAATTAAATCAAGTGAACACTATTGGAATTGGAGTTATCTTCCAATTACAATAGGTTCAAGTTTAATGCATAAATAGAGCTCCCATTGGGGTTCTTCCTTAGCACATAAACTTTTGTGAGATCATGATTTGTTATTAGATTTGATACCCTATGTCTAGGTTACCAAATAATATCTTTAATTCCTATTAATCTCATAAATAAGACTTCCATTAACCATGCATCATGCGATTCACACATGGTTTAGCGAGATGGGAGGATGCATTGGGTCGATAGACTATGTGACATCATCCATCAAGTTTTCCAACATCCTCTCTTCCCTTTTGCTTTGCTGAGCAGCAGAGCAACATTAATGGAGAACTTGGTCCAGAAGCATCAAATCTCTTGGTAGAGCTTTTAAGGAAAGGTGCAAGTGAGCTTGAGAATTTGTCACATAATTCTCAGCTCTACTTGCAGTACCTTCCTTTCTCTTACTTAATTGGTGAGCTTGGAAAAAAGTTCTTTAATTAAATAAATTTAACTTTATTCCATCCAAGCATTCATTTCAACATAAATAATAAAAGTAAGAACATCTTTTCATTCATTCAAATGATTTCATTACAACACCACCATACCCTTTATAATTTATACAACTACATCTCAACCCTCTCCAAAGGGATTTTTAGCCTTCCATTTCTAAATAAGAATAAGCACACATACAAAGAATAGTGAACCTCGCCATCAGTTCACAATAGAAAGAAATCAGAGAAGCTTTGGAAGAAATACTAGAAATCACCCAAAGGTTTTCTGGGGTTCTCTTGGACTCCTCCTGCACTTCTTCTTGACTGCTCCGCCCTTTTCCCTTGCCGTTTCCTTCTCCTTACTGTTCTTGGTCAGCCTTCTTCCCTTTGGAGAGTTCTCCTTCCTCCTCTTACTGCAGCTTTTCCTTTAGGGGACATGAATGTCAAAGATTGGAACCCCTTTAAGGTCTAAGATTGGCCCTTAAATATGGAAGTTCTCAACCCCCAAGGCATTAATCATGTGACTCTTCACCTTCTTTAACTTTAATTCAAACCCTTTAATTGTTTGACATGTTTATTCTATTAGGATTCAGCAAAAATAAAATATGTCAGTTTTCAAGAAGCTAGGAAAGGCCATAGGTTGTATTTTGTGGCCTTCCCTATGGTGTATTTATGGTTGTTTCTAGAAAATTCTGGATCGTCTGCTGTAGTGCACTGTGGCAGCAGCATTTCAAACACTATTCTGGTATGTCGTGCTGTGGCAGCGGTGTTCCAAATACTATTCCTGCATGAAAGTTAATATATTTTCCTTCTGTCACCGCAGTGTCCATTGTGGTGCACCGTTGTGCGTTAGAGCAGATAAACTCTTGAAATGACTATTCCAATAGTTCACATATTATTTTTATGATAAATAAAATATTCTGCTATGGTGTGCTATGGCGTGATAGTGAAAAATACTTCGTAAACATGGATCAATTAGTTCGCATATAGTTTGTGTGAATAGTCAGAAATGTCGCCGTGGTGCGCTGTGGCGCATTGCGGTGGTTGAAAGGTCAAAAACACTGTTCAATTAGTTTATATAAAGTTCTTGAAGATAAATTAAATTTGCCATCGTGGTGCGCTGTGGCGCACCACAGCAAGCTGTAGCAGTTTTGTTCCAGGCTAGTGCAAATCCTTATGAGGCATAGAGAGCTGTGGCGTGCTTATAGCGCGCTGCAGTGGTTTATTTTACAAAAAGGTGAATGTAGCACTGTTTAATTAGTCTGCATAAGGTCTTAGTTCATCTTCAAGAAATGGCGTTGTAGCGCGCTGCTGTGGAAAGATTTTCAAAAACACAGTTCAATTTCTCTTTATATGATTTTAATTTAACTTAGAGAAATAATACTGTGGCACGCTGTGGTGCGCTGCAGTGGTCTTTCTTCCAGGTCTGAAGCTTAGCTTCTTGGTGAAGAATTTTTTGGAGTCACCATGGCGAGTTGTGGCAGTTTGAACCAAATTTTAGTGATTCAGCTCATGTGTCCCCTTTTTCTTCATTTTCCTGCAAAAACATATGATTCCATTCAAAGTACCTTATTTCATATGGTGTTTAGTGATGTTTTGATGCTAAATTTAGCTATAAATTCCATATATATCAATGTCCATAGAAGTAAGGTAAATAAATAAAATATTACTGCATTTGTACTTATTGCCTCTTCAGTTCAATTTCTTCTTATTACCCACTTAGCCTCAGATGATGCTGAGAATATACTTATTGCAGTAGGCTAGATTAGCCCTCTTCTGATATGGCAGCCATTACATACTTGTTTACTATTTTACTGTAGTATCTTACTTCAATACGCTTTTCTTTACCTATTTACTAGCTTACTTATTAGATGCTAGTTTTTGTTACTGCTTACTATACTTAGCACAGTCAGATTATTTATTTTTAACCTTCATATGTCATATGATCATTAGCATATTTAGGATGAGTCTTTTTTTTTTCAGTACTTTTCTTACTTTATTTATATTATATGCCTAACTTTGTACAACTTTGGTGCTGAGGTATGTTCTGTTACCTCACATGTTGCTTATTTATAAATGCCTTTATTATAGCTTATTCATTCCTTCATATGCTTGTTGCACCCATATGCATTGCTTATTTTATAGTCTAAGTAAAATGGTGATATCATAAAATTCATGAAAATATGACAGCTTAAAATATACTTAGACAATATATCTAACAAGAATTTTTTTTTGGATGGGGCCCTATCATTATGAAACCAATAATGGTAGATTCTGAGTTATTCGAGGTAGTCGAGCCTTCTGAAGATCAGATTCAGGAGGAGGAGTGTACTGCAGCTGGAGATCCTTAGTTTAGCTTCTCTTTTATTTTTGTGAGGATAAGAGCTTTATCCTTTCATTAAAACTTATTTAATTTTTGTAATAATTCAGATGCTTATGTATGTTCTTTTACTATATTATTTTATTTTGAGCTGCATATTTACTTCTTACTTTATTGTGATGGATTGGATGTAGCAAATTTTATTGTCTTTACTTTTGCACTCTAATGAATACATATACTTAGCAAATGATTTCGCTGCCTTTATTAGGGTACATCCTTCCCTTATTAGTGGATTGAGGACGTTACCTTAGTCTAATGATAAGTGAGGGATTTGCCATCATGGCACGGCGCCCCTTGATCTAATCTTGTGGGATTGGGGGCTGGGCGCCACAGGTACGACCATAGGCCACGATCGCCAAACGCAAAAGAAAATGTATAGTAATCAAATCAAGGCTGTCCATTCGATCTGATGATCAAATGGTTAGATAGGCCTTATTCGATCGGGTGACACCGCAGTCGTAGGATCTCTTTGAAGAATAGCGGAATGGTTCGGATTGATCCGATCCACTATTTTGTGTTCTTTACAGGACAGCGGATCATCGTAGTTTAAAGAAGTGGCCGTTAGATATTTTTAATTAATATGTATATTAAAATATTATAAAAGCATTATTTAAATATTAAAATAAATTAATTTATTTAAATTAAAATTAAATACTCAAATGCACTCCAAAAAATCCCAAAATTTTACCCTTGCTTAATTGATGGGTGAGGAACTCAAAAATAAAATTGGATTTTCGATCATAGGTCAATTTAATTATCCTAATTTTTTTAGTATTTAAATATTATTTAAAAGAATCGGATAATTTTCAATGACTTCCAAACACTTCCAAAATACCTCCCCTAACTAATTTGGGGGTTATGAGTCCAATGGCAAACTCTATTTTTGATTTTGATGTCTAAATAAATTAGGTAATCTCAAAATTATCAGAGAATCAAGAAAAGATAGGAAATTGTCAAATAATCTCCAAATTGTACGAAATTCGAGGTGAAGGCTCTTATTACTATTTTTAGTGTATTAGAAAAGGAATTGAGTCAATTAGGTTAATAATTGATGGGTAACAATGCTAGGGTTATTACAGGTGATTACAGATGGCATATGTCTCGATACCGGAGGTTCCCTGTGCGCCAATCTAGAAGGAGCCCTAGAGCCTTCAGCCGATCGAGGAAGAAAATATGACACTCTACGGGCTAGGTCGGGTCAAGCCCATCCACACTTTTTGAATTGGATCGACACACCTTATACTCTGGCTCACAGAGACTCCGTCAATGTCGTGCTGCCATGGCCGTGAGACCCGCAGTAGGTCCTGCCAGCAGTCATTGTTTTTCTGCCGTGCCAACTATGAGTCTTGCCAATGCACCAGCTTGTGGGTCTTGCTTGTGTCTTTTCTGCACAGTAAACTTTAATATTCTCTATTTTATAATTTGATTGATTATTAAACTTGTTTAATAATATTAATTAATAGCTTAATTAAACATATATTTAAACTATAATAACCCTAGTTGTTATCCAAGCTAAATTAAGATTAATTAAGCTAAACTAAGCCTTAATTTTGATTTCATTAGACTTAATGGGTCATGTAAACCTAACCCTAGAAGTTTGAAATCAATCGGAGCTCATTTGAGCATTTTAGTATTTTTGCCTATTTTTAGATACTGAAAATTAGCTAAGATAATTTAAACTCCCAATTAAAATCTGAGTTCATTTTTGAACTCCTCACCTCCAAATTAGCTAAGGGTGAATTTTTGAGAATTTTTGGAGGTCATTAAGGCCTATTTTGGGTTTAATTTAAATTGGTTCAATTGTAATTTAAGGTTTGCAACATTTCTTAATTGCATTCCTACCCTTCTTCACCGGTCGGTAGACCCCAAACTGTAGGCGCCATTCGGGTTGTTGATCCCATGGATCCAATCAAATGGCCCGCACTTTTGATTAGATCCGATCCATCGCAGTCGTTTTGTAGTTTCGAGAAATAATCTAACGGCATCCATCTTTCCGCCTTAAGCTACCTTGATTGTCCGTCACATTTTTAGATCTGATCCAATAGATGATCTCCCTCCCGTGATCGGCTGTTGCCTATCTGATGATCAGAGCTGTTCCAATCCAGCAGATGATCCATCTGACGGCTGTGCTTCCACCCATCGCTGAAGAGCATTGTCCCCAGCTCGCACCCCCGACAAAATTATCAGATCACACTATTGGCACTAGGCTTGTCCCCCACTCCCTCCATGTAACAACCCTAGGTTCTTACCAAAAAAAATATAGGTTGCTTAAATTCAACTCTTAGTATCATTGCCTTTAGACCATCAATCTAAGCCAATCTAGCAGATTTGAAGTTCATTGGACTTCTTTAAGTCAAAATTTACAATTTGATCAGTCTAGATGCCTTAGTCTAGACCCAAAATATTTTGATCTCAGAATTAAAATCTGATTGCATTTTTGAATTCCTCACCATCAAATTAGCTAAGGGTGAAATTTTGGTGCAATTTGGAATTCATTTGGGCCATAATTCAATTTAAATTAAATTGGCTCAATTGCACATAAGGGTTCCAATTAATTCATATTTACAAAAATATCCTTAATACTAAAATAACGGCCGGGTTCCGCTGTGCGGACCACGGGCGATCCGCTGTGGTGGCCGGGGCACGCGACAGCGGCATCCCGCGCATCTGACTGTTTCGCCTTTTTAATATACGGTCAGGATTCGATCCCGCAGAACTGCCGATTCATCGTTGGATCTATCCCGTGGATCGTACGGCCAGGATCGCTCCCATGATCGGTCGTTAGGATCCGAGCGATCCCAGCCGTAGCGCCATCTGATCGATAGATCAATGGCATCCAAGGCACCAGACACTGTGGATCTTCGTCTACCTCCCGATCGCGCACCCGACAGGGAGAATCCCCATACTGCCAGCTGCCCAGCTTGTCCCCCACTCCCCGCGCCACCTCAGCATGGCGTTGGGATCCCTCCCGTTATGGCAGGGAGCTCCTGATCGGGCCTAGCGACCCGGCCGAGTTCAAATTGGAAACTTGAGAGCTCGGCCAAGGCCCAACCTCTCGGGCCTCGCCAGCCCGAGCCAGTGGCTACAGAAGCTTCCCTAAGCTCAGCCAAGGATATAAATAGCCCCAGCTTCGCTTCAATTGACCCTTGCTGATCAATTGGATCCTCTGCAATTCGTCGCCATTGTCGAACTCCTGGTCTTCATCCAGGCGCTCCTGAGCTCGCGTACCGCTGATAGAGGGTTGCTCCTGGAGTTCAGGACCCCTAAGAGCTTCTAGAGTCTCTGCGGCAGTGAACCACGCTCCGTCTTCCAGTCCCAGCTCCGTCTCGCAAAGCCAGGTACCCCAGTTGCAGGTTCTGAGCTAGTATGGCTCAAACCTTAGTCCATTTGATGCACTATTGTACATATTGTCGCTACTAACCCAACGCTATCGTAATTAGGATCTAGGTTAGCCCCGATCGATCGAATCGATCCATCGGGTTAAGTTCCTTCTGGATCGCCTCGGCCGAGTAAGGACACAGCGATCCAGACCACCCCAGACCCTCAGGCTAGAGGGCTTCGATCCGCCTCACCTCCCTGATGGTGTAGGGATCGAGCCCAGGGTCTGGCATGGCTTCTGTGGGGAGAATTATCTCCCCACAGTAGTTCCAATGGAGGAATCTTGGGTGAGTAAGGTCTGGCTGATCCAGACCATCTCAGAAGGGGCTTCGAGTCCCAATCGACGTGTCTGACCACGGTGATCGTGTATCGATCAAGTTCTGGCCGAGCCATGGATTGGATGCACCAGAATTTGGCGATTAGGGTTTCCCTAATCAGTCCCCTCCTTCGGGACGACAGAGCGGGGACGACGGCACTGTGCGGACCGGGTCAACCCACGACCAGCGCTGTGCGACAGTGCCGGGTCTCCCGGTCCCCGGTCGACCCGCGCGTTTTGAATTTGGGCCGAGCCGTTTTAATTTAAACGAAATCTTGGAATTATTTTCCTTAAGGAAAATAATTCAATTATTCAAATCATAGGATTTTGATTAAATAAAAATACAAAATGCATTATTTAAATAACTTTTAATCCACTGGTCCAAATCCTATGATAATATACATGAAAATGATCAGAAAAATCTCATGAACCTAAATATAAATTAAAATTGTGCATCTGATGGTTAGATCTTTAATTATTGCCTAATTATAGTGGATCTTGATTAGGGCAAATTAGTAATTTTACTTACCCAAATTACATGTTTAAGGTGCCATTAGATCACTTGTGATGACTATAATGCACGTGCTAAGTAGATTATTTTTCTGAGCTTTGTAGTTTTAGTTATGCCCTAATCTTGTTAAATCATGATTTATAAATTTTAGGGTTTATACTCATTGGATCTTAGCAAAATTAGGCTCTGATTACTTGTATGATTAATTAGAACTCGCATTCCAAATATCATGTAATTTGAATGGTTGGATTTATACTTATGTGCAAATCCTTTTTGATTGGGATTAGGATTTGATTAGCACTAAGTACCCTCTGTTTTATAAACTTTAATTGTTAATCTGACTTATAACAGTAAGTTAAGTATAGTGAATTCATTTAGATAAGCTTATTAAGTATACTTGAATAAATCCAAAGATTTAGAATCTTAAATATCCTAATTAACTTAAGAAATCTTAAGATTTGGATCAAGCTTCTAAGACTTGATCTAGGTCCAAGATTGCCATCAATAATACATAATTAATCCACTGATTTGACATTGATCTTAAATACATAACTTGATTTTTCTTAAGGCATGAGAAGGGATCAAACCCTAATCTACTTAAGGAGAATCCAAATCCTTAAGAAACCTAACTTAATTGATTTGATTTCAAAATTATGAATTGAACATTCTCCAATAATGCATTTGATTTATTATTGATTCTAAACATTAAATTAGACAAATTAGGGTTAATAATAATCCTATATGACTTCTTGATCTTAATCAAACCTTGAGATCCCTAATTTTCTCTTAAGTAAGAGGACTAGCATAAGAAGATTAATAAAATCTTATTGATTAATCAAGTGATCTAAGTCTTAAAAATATTCCTGATTTAGATCCCATAATCTTAGTTTGAGTGTGATCAGATGACTTAATCATCTGATCTAATCATCATCCTAAACCTAAATATGAAATAGAACCTAAGAGATTAATATCAAACTTAGAAGAGAAATCTTGAGTATCTCTTCATAAGATCGTCTTAAATTATTTAAAAGACCTAAATTCATATATCATGAGGTAGGAAGCCTTGTATGATTCCTTGAAGTAGAAGTATAGAAGATCCCCTCACCTTAGAAATTGATCTACTCTCCTTGTGGTAGTAAGCCATTAAGGCACTAGAATAAATACTTCTCCTTATGGTAGAATCCATATTAAGTGATCCTTGATCACATTTGATTGGTGAACCCTTATATAGGACTTGCCTATTAGTTTAAGACTTATAGTTTTTGATAAATCCTTGTTCTATTAATTAGACTTGATTGAACTATGATTATTGGCTGGTGTAGTATAGTATACCCATATTACTGGTCCTCAGTAATATTCGAGATTGGTTGAGTCACTCTAAGTAAGATTTATCTTTGTTGCTATCCTACAGGCTTAGGCGGATATAACCTCACTTAGAGTAAATCAATTGATTCTAGGAGTATATTAAATGGGTACCCATTCCTTAGTTTAATTGAAAGACAAGTTGCCATCAGGCAATGCCTCCTAGCGAAGATCGCTTCAATAGGTATGGTTCAAATAAACTAAGTAACAGGATTCACCTTCCTTAAGACGCTAAGTATGATTGTTAGTTTAGTGACTTAATACTTAGCTTGAGATACAAAATCATCATCGGATGATGCCTCCTAATGAATATCGCTTTATTAGGGTAGCTTTATCAAACTAAGTAATAAGGACCCTCTTTCCTTGCTGCATGCTACATATGTGTATAGTATCACCCTGTCTAGTGATCTTTAAGTAAATATGTAACTTTAACTAAACATCGATCTAGAAACTAGGAGTCAGGATCCTGTATAGTGGAGACTTAGTTCATTATTGCTTCTTACTAAAATTCTTCATGGATTTTGGGAGTTTTCATTCATTCCATATAATGGCATAAGCATAAGCATAAACATGAGTTGAACTCATTCCTTCTATTATGACATATGGTTATCAGTGATACAGTATGAGATACAGAATGTTATTTACACAGACTGGGGAATTTCAGGGTGCATCTGCGTCACCATACTGACTTCCTAACTGTGGTGCTTACATTGGACCGTACTACTCATAAACCTTCAGTGATAGTTCTGTGATATACCATGGTATAGTATATTTGTGAGCATTATTTCAGTGGCATATAGTACAGCTTATAGCATCCTTTTCAGCATAATATTTGTTTTACTTTGAGTTGTATTTGGTGACAGCTTCACATTTCCTAGCCCTTTTACTATTTTGTTTACTCAGTACTTACAGTTTTCCTCGCTTACATGTTTTTATTCAGCTCTGTTACGGCTTTATTTCACTTGTATATTGTTATGTTTAGCTTAGCTTGGCATAGCTAGTTTCGATGTGTTAGACTTCTTGTCTAACACGGGGTACTTTTGGGATCCAACAATTTGCTAGATCCTGAACAATTTTTGGAGACAGGTCAGGAGAACATACTAGACGCTCAAGAGGAGCACTTGGAGCTATAGTGGATGGAGCATCCACTTTTACTTACTAGTCCTTTTCAACATTTTAGATAGACTCTTTATATTTCTGCTTTTAAATGGTTTGTAATAAACTCTGGATGTACTTTTAATTTTCTTTTCTGAGGTGGATATTTACTATTACTTGAGACAAATGTATTCTGGATGTTTTGCTTTCAGCTTTCGCACTCTGTTATACTGCTATACATAATATCGTGATGTGATCAGCGTACTGGAAATGCTGATATATTTTATAACATACATGGGTTCTTTTCCACTCCCTTGTACCTTATGTACATACTAGTCCAATACCTAAGATAAGTATTTCATTCTTATCTTAGATATTGGCTCTCGAACCTACTCTTAGGGTTCGAGTCAGCGGCCTTCAGTATGGCTTCGTCTCTCTCTAGCCTATTCGGTAAGATGGGTTTTGCTTGTATGGCCCACCATTCCTGAGTAGCGCACCGTTCCGCCGCTGAGACATGTTTTACACTTGTCCTTTTGCGCATGGCGACGGGACGGGGCGTTACACTTCGCGACATCCTCTAGGCCGTTAAACCTTCCTGATTCTGGTAGGATGAAGCTCGTCAGGTCATGAGGACCTGTTAGCCCCTATTTTCGTGGCTCAAGGTTCCACCTCTGCCTGAGCCTAAGCCCTGGCTCCTAGCCATGGTATTCACCTCTAGACCTCGCTCTTGCCTATAAATACACAGGGGATATTACAGTAAGTCCCTATGCTCACTGTGATCCCCTAAATATTCCAACTGAAGCTTCTGGAGCCCCCGTCAATCTCAGGGATCCACGAAGCTGTGAACTGATAATTGAGAGTGTGGTCTGGTGTTTAGACCCCCTTGCTGAGCTTCTGCGATCGTTCTCCAGTTTTGAAGGCTTCATTTTGCCTCGGTTGCAGTCGTTCTCCAGTTTCAGGTACAGCTTCTGACCTCCTCTTTGTCGAGTTTGTTCCAGCATGATTCGCGCTTTCCTTACCTTAGATGCCGTGCTAGGATCGCACCTTAGTTGCTCATTATGTAGCTAAGGCAATGGTAGAGACTAACAGTGGACCAGACGGTGCGATTGCTGTCTGAGAGTGCACTAGCAGTCAGCCTTTCAGTCATTGAATCATGGCGATTGTTTGAGCCATTGAGTCCGCATTCGAAGTCCAATTCCCTTCTTGAGTGATTGTAGATTCATAGCAATCACTGGGTTCAATCTGATAGATCAATTCGACTGGAATCAATCGACTCCAGTGATCCATCAACTCCCTGGACTCATTAATTCGTCCAAATGCTTCTCCTTCAATCCCTGAATGTGTAGGGTTAAGCTTTAGCTCGTGCCATTGTCTATGTGACGAGAATTCACTCCTCACAGATTTTCCCATTTGGATCGATAGGCTGAGTAGCCCCCATCGATTTGGCGCATCCCAGAAGGGGGTTCCTAGCTCAATCGATGCGCCTTGAGCCAATGATGGTGTAGCCATCTAGATCTAGGTGTAGCGTGGTCTAGAGACAAAGAATTCGGTATCAAAACCTAAGCTTAGCGGTCATATGGTCGAGAATATGGCGTGGGAACGATACACAGTACTGGGTCAGGTCACACTCCGACCCGCGTGTTTTGCTTATGGGCCGATGTATTTTTCCGCGAATTTTATGGAATTAATTTCCTTTGGGAAATTAATTGAATAAATGCCAGCCTATACTTTAATTTAAGTAAGTCATTCAGAATGTATTAATGAAATAATTTAACCAATAATTATCCATATAGTATGATCCAACATACCATTTAAACCAGAAAAATGCAAGGAATATTAATATGGAATAAAATTCTAGATCCAATGGTTAGATTTTATAAAATTGCCTAATCTTTCTCTGATCTTAATTAATTCACAATTAATTCAATTAATGTCCAAAAATCATGACTAAGGTATCTGACTGTTTATAAGACAGTAGAGGACTTATTTAGGTCATTAAAAATAATTTAAGAATATAAAATTTATTAATCACCTCTTAATTATAATAATTCTTGATTAGTGAAATTAAGCATTAATTAACCCTCTGATTTTGGTGAACCAAGTTCTTAATGCTTTCTTAAGAGTATTAGAACCCTCCTATGTGCTTGGATCATCTTAATGAACCCTAATTTTTTTAATCCCCTTAATTAGCCTTAAAATGAGATTAGTGTCATTTAAGCTAAATCATGAGCTAAATATTGAGTTAAGTGTTTAATTTATCTCAATATCCAATATTAAGTCCATTAAAACTTATTTTAATCAATTTGAATGCTAAATTCTCAAATTTCCAATCTTAGTCTAAAGAAGGGTATTTTGGTCATTTGGCCAAAATATTGTTTAAACCTCCTTAAACTCTAGAATTTCAATAATGTGTTTCTAATTAATTCATTAGCATCTTTTCTATAACCTTACATATAATGGATTTAGTCTAAGTGAATAAGTATTAAGTTTCCTTAATAAGATCTTAAGATCTTAAGAATGATCCAAAACTCCTCATTAAGGAACAACTTAAATAATCGTAGCACTCAAATTCTAGTTTAATTGCCTTATTCATATCAATTATGAACTATAACCTTAAAAGGAGTGGCATGCAAATCCTAAGTCCAAAATTTAGTTTAAATCTTAAGTGATCAAATGTTAGATCTTAGATCTTAGATCCTTTGATCATCGGATTGAATTATATCATCTCATTTAGAATTATCTACTTGATTAATTGTCTAATTCTTTTGAAACCTCCTTGTTGGTGTAGGATTGATTCAATCTATAAAATAATGTGATTATTTTAAGGATTGAATATATATCTTAGATTCATATGTTCTTGATTGATTATTTTGTCTTATAATATTAGAATAACCTTTCACTAAGATCTTAGCTTCTAAATCATTCAGATCAGATTCTTTATCTTTAGATTAAGGTTGTGTGTGAACCTTAGATCCTTAATAGGATAACACCTTGGATTCAAGTTTTGAATCCTAAAATTTAAGTCTAGAATCCTTAATCTTGATTAGTATAATTAAGATTTAGGTTGAGTAATTAAACTTATTAATTAAGTCGTTGAATTATCTACTTTAATTCTTTATAGTCATCATCTTATTTTGGATTAGAACTTGATAAGTTATAATGTTAACCTTAAGGTCGAGAATCTGAGATTATACTCGATAGTTGGATGTTGGAGATGTCGAACTTGCATTCTTTCAGAACAGTTAGAACAAATTAAATTAAATAACACCTGATATCATATAAGTATGTTGTGTCTCTTGCTTACTTGACTATTGTTGCTCCACACACCTTATATATTGGGCCTTTTTCCTTAGACATAATAGGTAAACTTAGGATATTGATAATGTATCCTAAGTTAGTATTTGAATAACATAAACATCATTTAGTTCATTTAGTACATTCAGCTCAGTAGGGTATGTCCTAGCTTAGTCTGTCTCTTCAGTCAGCTCTTTATTATATAATAGACTCAGACCTAGCCCTGTGGTTGGCTATGATGATGATGTATATGGAATTTATAGCAAAATCTAGTATCAAAACACTCCTAAGCACATTTGAAACATTGTACTTTGAATAGAATCCATGTGTTTTCAGGAAAATAGGAGAACAAGGAAGATTTGAGCAGAATCACATAGATCCTGGATGAAAATCATCGTGGCATGCCACAGCATGCCACAGTGCGCCAGGGCGGTCTAAATAACTCCCTCACCTGGAAGTGGAAATGAAGACCTGGAAGAAAGACCGCTGCTGCGCACATTAATTTTATTGCAACCTTTGGCCTTCCCCAGCCTCTTAAAAATAGAAGTGCACATTAATTTTGTTGAATTCCAATGGAACAATAGAATAAAAATTTAAAGGGTTTGAAATAAATCCAAGGAAGGTGAAGAGTAACATAATTAATGCCATGGGGCTAAGAGCTTCCCTATTTAAGGGCCAATCTCAGACCTTGCGATGGTTCCAATTTTTGACATTCAAGTGCCCTTAAGGAAAAGCTATAGGAGGAGGAGAAAAAAGAACTCTCCAAGGGGAAGGAGGTTTACCAAGAACAGTAAGGAAAAAGAGACAACAAATGGAAAAGGGTGGAGCAATTAAGAGGAAGTGCATGAGGAATCCAAGAGAACCCCAGAAAACCTCCGGGTGATTCCTAGTATTTCATTCTGTTGTGAACTGATGTCAAGGTTCACTTTCCTTTGGATGTGTGCTTATGCTTATTTAGTAATGGAAGGCTAAAATCCCTTAGGAGAGGCTTGAGATGTAATTATATGAAATTGTAAGGGGTATGGTGGTGTTGTAATGAACTTGTTTGAATGAATGAAAAGATGATCTTATTGTTTATTATTAATGCTAGAATGAATGCTTGGATGGAATAAAGTCTAAATTATTTTTTCTAAGAAGAAACTTAAATGAATAATTAATTTATTTAAAGAACTTGTGTTCCAAGCTCATCAATTGGGTAAGAGCAAGGAAGGCAGTGCAAGTAGAGCTGAGAATTATGTGATAAATTCTCAAGCTCACTTGAACCATTCCTTAAAGGCTCTACCAAGAGATTTGATGCTTGTGAACTAAATTCTCCATTAACTTTACGCTGCTGCTCAACAAAGTAGAAGGGAGGAGAGGAAGTTGGAAAACTTGATGGATAATGTGACATAGTCCATTGACCCAATGCATCCTCCCATCTAGCTAAATTGCGTGTGAAGCGCATGATGCATGGTTAATGGAAATATTGTTTGGGAGATCAATAGGAACAAAATATATCATTTGGTAACTTAGCATTAGGAATCAAGTCTAATTAACAAATCATGATCTCATGAAAGTTTCTGTGCTAAGGAAAAACCCAAATGGGAGTTCTCTTTGTGCGCTAAACTTGAACCTATTATAATAGGAGGGTAACTCTAATTCCAATAGTGTTCACTTGACTGAATTAAGTATGAAGATTTTTAGTATACATTCAATATTGTTATATCACATAGCCCTTGCAACTATTACAATGAAAACACAACTCTCTCCTTTTAATCAAATCGTATCTTAACTTAAGGTAATTTATATTGCTAATTTAAGAATAAAAAAAATCAATCCAAAGATTATCATCTAAATATTATTGAAAGAATATATAACTTGGTATCAGAACCACTATTCCCAGAGGACGATAAATTCTGGAATTAAAACTTCCACTTATTATTTCATACCACTTACACTTACGTGCAAGCGCAGACATGTATTTTCTGCCTGTCAAGTTCTTGGCATCGTTGCTGGGGAAAAAGGTTTTGTTTTGTATTAAGTACAATTTTCTAGTAACTAGTGATTTAGATCTAGTTAATTTATGCATATAATCTTACATACCTATAATTATATTTGAGATTATTTTCATAGCACAACTAGATTGCTTTAGTTTTTTTTTATTTACTTGCTGTTGAGAAAAATCTGAAAAAACTTCTTAAAAATTGTGCTGAAAGATATTGCTTATTATTATTACTAAAATTTTTATGTGCCATTTGTGTGTGAATTTACATTGCTGAATTTGATTGATGTAACTTACTCTAGCTAGTGAATCTTTAACTGTATGAGTAGGAGAAACCTTGCTAAATTCTTTACGATCCTAAAATTGATAGAACCTATCTAAGAGCTAAGAGAGAACAAGTAATTCTTAATCAACAAAAATCACAAATGGAAGATCTAGAAGTAAACCCGGTAGAACCAATGGTAAACAGTAGGAGGAGACTCCTTAGAGAATATGCACTTCCCACTGTAGAAGGAGTTCCCAATGCCATTGTTAGACCTCATATTCAGGCCAATAATTTTGAAATCAAACCATCCACAATGAATATGATTCAGAATAATCAATTAAGTGGGCTAGCATCGGATGACCCGAATGCACATATTTTAAACTTTTTGGAAATATGTGACATCTACCGATTTAACAGTGTAATCAACGATGCTTTAAGATTGAAATTATTCCCATTTTCACTGAGAGATAGAGCTAAAGTTTGGCTCAGTTCTTTACCTGGCGAGTCTATCAGGACTTGGAATGACTTGGCAAGGAAATTCCTAGCCTGATATTTCTCACATGCCAAGACTGCCAGGCTGAGAAAAGAGATCTTAAACTTTTCTCAGCAACAAGGAGAGAATTTGTACGATAGTTGGGAGCATTTTAAGGACTAATTAAGGCATTAGCTGCATCATGGGTTCCCTTTGTGAATGCAGGTGTAAAATTTCTATAATGGATTAAATGCACCCACAAGGACCCTTATTGATGTAGCCGCAGGAGGGTCTTTAAGTAGCAAAACTATTGAGGAGGCTTTTGATCTCCTTGAGGAAATGGCAAACAATGCATATCAATGGCTGACTGAGCGGCTGAACTCCAACAAAAAAGAGGTGAATAACTTAAATGAGTCAAACCAATTGGCCTCCCTACAAAGGGAAGTAGAATTATTAACCAACAAAATTGAAAGTTTAAATGTAGGTGCTGTCCATGAAGTTGGCTATGAGTTGTGTGGAGGGAATCATAATAGTGAGTACTGTAATCTAACTAATCCTCTTGCCCCTTCACAAACTGAACAAGTTAACTTCATGAGAAATAACAATATAATTAATAATCCCTATAACAACCCTTACCTCAACACATATAACCCGGGATAGGAGAAAACATCCAAACTTCTCTTGGAGTGAGGGAAATGCACAAGGAAATTTCAACTCCCAACCACAAAACAGACTGATTCAAAATGCCAACAATTCTTATAAGCACAATCAAAATAATAAACAAGAAACTGGATTAGAAGAATTCTTTTGGGCATTTAAAACTGAAACAATGCAATTCATGAAATGAACTAAAATGACCATGAACCACCATGAAACCTCAATTCAAGGAATTGAGATATCTCTAAGGAATATTAAAGTCAAATTGGGATAGAGTTCCAACCAATTGTCTACTAGATAACAAGGTATGCTCCCTAGCTCAACTGAGTTGAATCCTAGAGAAACGGTGAGAGTAATTAATGTAGATACTGAAAAAATGAATTGCATTAATCTTGATTCCACAAATGATAATGAAGAGAAAATAATAAGAAAAATTTCTGATCTAAAAATTGGCAAAGATAGAATTGCAGCTAAGAAGGGGGACCCGGTAGAATGAATATCCCATGTGTGATTGAGGGCGAAGTCCATTTAGATCCTTTGTGTGATCTAGGGGCTTTGGTTAATGTTATTCCATGGCATGTATACACTAAATTAGGAGTAAGGGGGATGGAGGAGACACCAATTATTTTAGAATTTGCAAATTTAGAGTCTCAAACACCCATAGGAATTGTGAAGGATGTCCCCGTAATAATAGGGAGTTTTGTGATCCCTATTGATTTCTTGGTGTGTGAATGGGACAGATGGAGTAAAAACTCCACTGTAATTTTTGAGAGACCATTCTTTGCCAGCTCTCAAGCTATTATTGATGTGGAAAGGGGGCTAATGACTGTGAGAGTTAATGGACTAGAAGAAGTTATAGATTTAATGCCTACTTTATTTACGAAAAAAATTACAAGGACCAAATGGGAGAAGGTTAATATGGAATTTGAGAGTAAGGGAGAGATTGTGAGCACTGATGAAGCTTCTAGTCACTGTGAAATCTCATATGGAGGAAGTTACACAAGGGGAGAAAAGAAGAAAAAGAAAACTAGGAGAGGTAAGAAGAAGAAAAAGGGAGCTCCCCTTGCAAATATAGAAAATGGGATAGGAAAGGAACCCAATGATGAATCAATAAGTTTGAGCCCAGCATTGATTGGTGCTCATTCAATTCAATCTGAAACATGGGTAAATAAACCAATTAAAAATTTGAATTCATTTTGATCCTAAACGTGCCGAGCTAATGACATTAAACCAAGCGCTTCTTGGGAGGCAACCCAATTTTCTGTTTTGTTAGAATTAGCACTTAGGAGAAGTTATAAATTAATAAACAACCAAAAACCTTAAATGTGGAGAAAGATTCTGAACTAATTTTAAATTATGAGAAAAAAAATATGCTCAGAAACTACTGCAGTGCGCCACAGCGGATGTTTTCGCCGCAGTGCGCTATAGCGAATTTATTCACCGCAATGCGCTATAGTAGAAATTGTAGCTATCTCGCACTATAGAGGATGAATCACAGCACAAAATATCCAGGGCACCATGGCACACTGTAGTGAAATGTGCCTAGCTACAGCTGAAATTTATTGCCTTGGATTCCCAAGGTAGTCAAAGACGCTACAGCACGCCTTTGAACCTTAAATCTGAATTTTAGGTGCTGCAAAAGCTGTGTTTTTCCATCTTTTTGATCAAAAATTGAATCACACTTATGGCATGATTTAAGACTAACTTTGACCTTGAATTAAAATGCAATAAGTGTGATTAATCCAATGATCCAAAATCTTTTCTTCCCATTGCTATAAAAAGCTGTTAGAAGGGAGTATGAAGCTACACCTCCTTGTGAACTCAAGCACCTCAGCTCTCAACTCTTCCACTGCTATCAATCCCTAATTTCTCTAAATCTTTTCATTCTAAACATTAAGAAAGAAATGCCTTCCTAGAAAAAATCCACAGCGAGCAAGGGAACTTCTGCCTCCACAGCTGGTGGGACTTTCAATAAGAAAAGATTTTCTTTGGTTGAAGCAGAACAACACTTTAACTAGGTAATAATCAATATGAAATTAATCCTAGAATGGGGATTCAGGCTTCCATACCCTGTGAACCCTGAATAAATTTTGAACAGGAACTAGGAGCAATTGGTAGGTCCCATAGGCCCAACTTATCTCTCTCTTGTACAAGAGGTTTATGCCAACGCAATCAATGCGGTTGGGCATAAAATCTTTATGAGGGGGAGGATTGTGGAGTTTGGGAGCAGGGGCATAGAAAGATTCTATATCTTAAGAGAGGTACATGAATGCTCCTACCTCCAACTATTAAGCTCCCAATACGACCCATTAGCAATTGTGAGCAAGATCACCCGCACTGATGCGGGATGGAGAGGAAACCTGGCAAACATTCCTCAAGCACTCCTCATGGAGTTGAGCAATGCTTGGCATGTGTTTGTCTTCAAATTTATCATGCCCTCTCGGCATCTAAGCAATGTGACCCAGTCATGGGAGCTGCTCATTTGTGCTTTACAGTGAGATGGAGATATTTACATCTCCAGCATTATAAGAGAGCAGCTCTGGAACGCCCTTGACCAAGCGTTGCATCGCTCTTGCTTTTGGGTCACTCATTTTAGGTATCTGCAAGAATCAAGAGGCAAGGGTCCCCTCTTCTGATGTCGCAATTCCACCCCATGCTCCACTAGAATTGACAAACTTGAGCGCCCGCACCCAAGAGGGGGTGCGAGCTAAGAAGAGGAAGGGAGAAGAAAGCAAAGCTTCAACTTCCGCTAGCTAGACCATGGCAGATAAACTAATGATGCAGATGTACGCGCATCAAGGGGACTTGGGAATCTCCCTAACACTCAACATGCATTTCATTAAGGGAGAAGTCGCTAGGCAGTGCGAGTTCCAAATGGAATTCTAGGTTGCTCTCGGTTTCAAAAATGGAGCTTGCATAGAGGACCAGACGAGTCTAGGCTACTGTGCCCTCCTGTAGGAGAACCATTCTCGGACGACAACTGGCCAGCAGATTATAGTGACCAAGACGTGGAAGAGGAAGATGAAAATAATGAGTAATAAGGTTGTATTCTTTGGTTTTACAGTTTTCTATTTTTGTTTTTATTTTGTTTTTAATTCAATAAAGTGAATTTCATATCTAGTGCACCCTCATCATTTGCTATAATTATATTTAAAAGTTAATTTCTGAAAGAAATAAATTTTTAGATTTAATATTAAAATTAATTGTGTAGAAATTAAGATTCTAGTATGCTTGCAATTAAGAGGAGAATCAAACTTCAACCCTACTAACAGACTGTAAATACACGTCTGCGCTTGCACTCAAGTGTACATGGTCTGAAGTAATAAATGGAAAGTTTGAGTTTCCAGGATTTATCGAACCACAGAGAATCAGATGTTTTATTACTAAGGTGTATCTATTATCACTAATATATAAGCTATGAGTGTGTTATTTGAGTTGGTTCCATAACAAGCACAATAATCACTTAGTAAAGAATAAGTCAAATAAAAGGAAGATGAGAGTTGGGTTTCTCCCACATATCATGATAGGTCACTTATGCATGATGATTCCTCAAGGATTTATCTTTCATTAACTTAGATATAAATTAAGTGCACATTGTTCTTCCTTGAGTTTTATCTCAAGGATTCATAAGTTCAAAACTTGTGCATGAAATGAACACACAGTCAGTTCTATTTCAGCACAAAGATTCTTATAAGATTTTAGGTTTGTAGTTTTCATCTTATCTCTTGATCAAGGAGATGAGAATTATTAATTTTTAAGATCTTATAAGCATTGATTCCACTAAGAGCATCACTCGCATCACACATAGTTGAGATGAGGGATTAAATATATTGGGCTCAATGACTATGTCACCTCGTTTATGAGCACACAACTATTTCTTTCCCTCTCTTAATTATGTTGAGCAAAGGAACTCAATTAGTGGGTCTTAGCATCACACGCATCAATGTTTTAGTTGAGCTTCGATTAAGGTGCACTAAGCTCAAGAACTTTCTCACATAGTTCTAAGCTCTCTTGCACTCATAAATCTAGCATCTAAACCAAAGTGAGCTATGGAGCACAAGACACTTTAGTCATTGAGTTCATTAGTCCATTTTCCTTTGGTTCACAATCAAGACTATAATAATATTATGCATTTCTTGAGCAAGACATTAAGTTCAAAACTTTTATTAATACTTGAGGAAAACATCATACAAACTAAAGTAACTAACAAACATATTAGATTACCCCATCCCTCCCCAAGGGAGGTTTAGCTCTCCATTACAAAAGAGATGAAAAAGAACACATACATGGATAAAGACCCGTTCATGATCAACTAAGAAGAGAAATTACAAAATAAGAGTTTAGAAAATACTAGGAACATTCCTTGGGAAGTTCTCCGGATGCATCTTCTCCTTGCTTGAAGTGCCTCTCTTAGTTCCCAAGTGCTGCCTTTTTCCTTCTTCTCCTTAGCAAGTAGAGCTTCTCCACCCTTGGGGAGTTCTTCTTCTCTTCTATGCAACCCCTCTCTTTACTTAGATAAAATGAGCAATTTTTGGAATACTCCTCTAGTCAACAGGGAGGGTATTTATAGATGAGGGGCTACATCTTCATACTTAAGATCAAAAACCAGCAATACCATTAAAAATTCTGGAGTAATAATGGCAAATTCCAATTGATGGGTGAGGTGACGAATATCTTCCATTATTTTATCCTTCTCATCACATCAAGAGACTATTTTCCATTTAAAAATGTAGCAGCTGCAGAGGGAATGATGGCTGGAGACAAGGTGCTGGTTCGGGGTCTTGTCCCAGCCTCATTTAATGCCTTTGCCAGACAAAATTGTGGCGGGCCGCTGCAGCGCACTGCAGCGTGCTGGAGTGCGCGGTGGCGCACAGCAGCGCGCTATGGCGAAAACAATTTTGCAAAGAGTCCTGCTGTAGCACGTGATCACATCCGATTTTCACAAAGAGGCCCGCTGCAACGCGCTGTGGTGCTAGTATTTTGCAAAGCGCTCTGCTGCAGCGCGCTGTAGCGCCAGCATTTGCAAACCAAACTGTTGCAGTGCGCGATCGCATCCGCATTTGCAGACTGAACCGCTGCAGCACGTGGTCGCGCCTGCGGTTCGCCAACTGAACCGCTGCAGTGCGCTGTAGCGCCAGCATTTCACAAACTGAACCGTTGCAGCGTGCGATCGCGCCCGCGGTTCGCAAATTGAACCGCTGCAGCGCGCGACAGCGCCCATTTTTGCAAAATGACTCGCTGCAGCGGTTTCCTTTGAAATTTTTTTGGAAAATTGCACAAATGACTCAGAATTCCTTGGATAGGCCTTTTTCCTGAAAAGATAAATAGAATTTGATTAAGGAAGCAGTTTTAAGATCAGAAATGAATGAAATTTTCCTTTATTTGAGATATAATTTATGGATTCATCACACCCCCACACTTGAATTCTTACTCATCCTCGGTAAGCTTAAAATAGTATTTTTTCTATTTTTTCTTAGGTATGATAGTCAACAAAAGATATCAATTTAGATTTTGATTTGTAAGTCAAGGCTTGTGCTTAATTAAAATGATCCAAGTCATTTGGCATTTAGATATTCTAACCTTGGATATGAAGCAATCTTAATCAGTTAATCTCCAAGTATTTGATTTTTATGCTTATTATTAGGTAATGTGGAAGGTTTCATGGAAAACCTAGGCTAGAGAGGTAGTGAGATACTCAAGAGTTTTGTGCCATATGTGCCCTTTCTCATGAATCACAAAGATGAATGGATTAAGGAGAGATATTTTTCAATATCCTTTTTCAATTCTTCAATTTGGGAAAATTTTTTTTATCATCCCTTTTTTATGTTTTATTCTCTTTTCATTCTTAGGGAGAGATACTTTTCTTCATCCCAAATTCACATCTTTGTGATCATGAAGTCCTACGGGAGCCTAGCACACTTTCTTAGAGTACTCACCATAATCTCTAGTTTAAGTCCAATGCTTTCCCCCACACTTAGTTCATAGTATTGATTTAAATTTTTGGAGATTAAATTAACCTTAATTCATTACTTAGTTAAAAGGTTTTAATGCTATCAATGCATTTGATCACTTTTTGTTAAGCACTCTTTACGTCATATTATTTTCTTTATCGATATTTTGTGACTTTCATTTCTTGAAAACTTAGAAAAATTTGTCATTTTTAATTACTGGAAAAATTTTGAGAATCTGAGAATTCATAAATTAAGATTTCAAAATAAAACACACAAAATGAAAAGTACAAAGAAAAATAATTAATACAAATAGAAGAAAAGATACAACCTATTTATTTTCAGGTTGCCTCCTAATCAGCGCTTGTTTTAATGTCTCAGCCCGACACGAGAAAGTTCTTTTATGTGATACCCTCATCCGGGAGGTCCTGAAGGGCCATCCGCCCTTTTCTTGAAAGATTCCTTCCTCCAAGTATAACTTCAAATGATTTCCATTTACCTTAAAAGTGCCATCTTTGGAGGCGACTTCAACTGCTCCATGGTAGAAAACCTTCATGATAGTAAATGGTCTTGTCCATCTTAACTTCAATTTTCCTAGAAATAGTCTTAATCTTGAGTTAAAAAATAGTACTTTCATTCTAAGTTGAAAATATTTGGGCTTGATCGGCTCATCATGCCATTTTTTTGTTTTCTCTTTATACAATTTGGCACTCTCATAGGCGTTTAACCTGAATTCGTCAAGTTCATTTAATTGAAGCATTCTTTGCGCACCTACTTTTTGGGAGTCAAAGTTTAATTTTTTTATTGCCCAAAAGGCTCAGTGCTCCAATTATACTAGAAGGTGATATGATTTTCGTAAATGAGCTTATAAGGAGATATTCCTAAAGGGGTCTTAAAGGCAGTTCTATAAGTCCACAGGGCATCTTGAAGTTTTGAAGTCCAATTCTTTCTATTTTGGTTCACAATTTTCTCTAAAACTTTCTTAAGCTCTTTGTTTAAGACTTCAACTTGCTCACTAGTTTGAGGGTGGTAGGGAGCACCCACCTTATGCCTCACCCCATAGCTTCTTAAGACACTTTCTAACTGCCTATTACAGAAATGTTTTCCCCCATCACTGTTAAAAAATCTGGGCATCCTAAATCTAGCTAGCATGTGCTATTTGAAAAATTTAATAATAGTTTTAGCATCATTATTCACATGCTAATGCCTCAACCCATTTGGACACATATTCAACCGCCACAAGAATATACATATTGGTTTAGGATAAGGGAAATGGTCCCATGAAATCGATTCCCCAGACATCGGATAACTCCACTTAAAAAATTCTTTTTAAAGGGAGCTCATCCCTTTTGCTTAAATTCCTTGTTCTTTGGCACTTATCACAGCTTTTGACAAAGTCGGCGGCATTTTTGAACAAATGAGGCCAAAATAATCCGGATTGAAGCACCTTTGCAGCCGTTCGCTCAATCCCATGGTGCCCTCCGTACGGAGATGTGTGACAATGATAGAGAATATTTCTAATGTCTGAGTCAGGGACACATCTCCTTAGGAGTTGATCATTGCAACATTTGTACAAAAAAAAGGATCATACGAAAAGTAATTTTTGATATCTATGAAGAATTTTTTCTTTGTTGGTAACTCATGTCTTTTGGTATGACTATTGCGAAATAATTTACAATGTCAGCAAACCAAGGAAAATAATTTGAAGCCACAGCATAAAGCTTCTCATCGGGGAATGATTCGCTAATTTCAGTCAGCTTATCATTATCCAGGTGGGATAATCTAGATAAATGATTTGCAAGCACATTCTCACTCTCTTTCTTATCTCGGATTTCAAGATCAAATTCTTACAAGAGCAACACCCAACGTATCAAGCACGGTTTTGCTTCTTTATTTTGAATGAGATACTTAATAGCAGCATGATCAGTATAAACAATAGTCTTAGACCCAATGAGATAAGGAGTTTCTTTTCATGAGCACACAATTATTTTTTTCCCTCCCTTAATTATGTTGAGCAAAGGAACTCAATTAGTGGGTCTTAGTATCACACGCATAAACACTTTAGTTGAGCTTCAATTACGGTGCACTAAGCTCAAGAACTTTCTCACATAATTCTAAACTCTCATGCACACATAAATCTAGCATCTAAACTAAGGTGAGCTATGAAGCACAAGACACTTTAGTCCTTAAGTTCATTAGTCCATTTTCCTTTGGATCATAAGCAAGACTATAGTAATATTATGCATTTCTTGAGCAAGGCATTAAGTTCATAACTTTTATTAATACTTAAGGAAAATGTCATACAAATTAAAGTAACTAACAAACATACGGGATTACCCCAACCCTCCCCAAGGGAGGTTTAGCTCTCCATTACAAAAGAGATGAAAAAGAACACATACATGAATAAAGACCCTTTCATGATCAACTAAGAAGAGAAATTACAAAACAAGAGTTTAGAAAATCTAGGAACATTTCTTGGGAAGTTCTCCAGACTCTTCTTCTCCTTGCTTGAAGTGCCTCTCTTAGTTCCCTAGTGCTGCCTTTCTCCTTCTTCTCCTTGGCAATTAGAGCTTCTCCACCCTTGGGGAGTTCTTCTTTTCTTCTATGCAGCCCCTCTCTTTACTTAGATGAAATGAGCAATTTTTGGAACCCTCCTCTAGTCAAGAGTGAGGGTATTTATAGATGAGGGGCTGCATTTTCATACTTAAGATCAAAAACCAGTAATGCCATTAAAAGTTCTGGAGTAATGATGGCAAATTCTAATTGATGGGTGAGGTGACCAATATCTTCCATTGTTTTATCCTTCTCATCACATCAAGAGACCATTTTCCATTTAAAAATATAGCAACTACGGAGGGAATGATGGCTAGAGACAAGGTGCTGGTTGGGGGACTTGTCCCAGCCACATTTAATGCCTTTGCCAGATAAAATTGAGGCACGCTTCTGCAGCGCGCTATGGCGAAAACAATTTTGCAAAGAGTCTCGCTGCAGCGTGCGATCGGGTCCATTTTTCACAAAGAGGCCCATTGCAGCACGCTGTGGTTCCAGCGTTTTGCAAAGCGCTCTGCTGCAGCGCCCTGTAGCACCATCATTTGCAAACCGAACCGCTGTAGCGCGCGATCGCGTCCGCATTTGCAGACTGAACTGATGCAGCGCACGATCGCGCCTGCGGTTCTCCAACTGAACCGCTGCACCGCGTTGTAGCGCCAACATTTTGCAAACTGAACTGCTGCAGCACGCGACAATGCCCATTTTTGAAAAATGACTCGCTGCAGCGTGCGGCAACGGTTTCCTTTGAAATTTTTTGGAAAATTGCACAAATGACTCAGATTCCTTGGATTGGCCTTTTTCCTAAAAAGATAAACAAAATTTAATTAAGGAAGTAGTTTTAAGATCAGAAATGAATGAAATTTTCCTTTAGTTTGAGATATAATTTATGGATTCATCACCTACACCCCTTGTAACGACACTAATAATTGGATAGGATATTATACCAAACATTGGGATGTTATCTTAGCACCCAACACTCGATTAGAAGAAAATAATCAAGTGTCGATGCTAAGTGGCCAAGTCACTTTGTGAATAGTTGTTAAGTTAAAATAAGGTTTATACAATGGAATATAATAGAGGATACATGATATGGAGATACATGTAAATAGAACATTGCAAGTATTTTCAATACAAGTAGTTAGAATAATTCACTCATTCATCCAAAGTAGTTACAAAAATAGTAAATACAACACAGATTAATTAAGAATAGGTAAAAGTAACTTAAGTAAACTCAAGCAGTTTATAATTTAATTATTACAAACTTTTTAAAAGTAAGAGTAGAGGATAGTAAATAAATCACTCTCTCACTTATAACAAAATACAAGTAAACAGTTTAAAATTAAGCAAAAGCAATTTCTTTATAAGCCCTTCAAGCACTTGGACCTGGATTACCTGAATCAAAGGGCTCTTGATCTATTATATTTTAGTATTTAAATATGATAGGACAGAGCCAAAGAAAAGAAAAAGTGTAGTTAGACTAAATAATTTAAGCATATTTTAAGATTGGCAATGTTTTTAAATTAATAAGATATCATAAATATAATTTATAATTTAAAGTAGTGGAGCTATAAAAGCTGTAAAGAATGGAAAAAAGAACTAAGCATAACAGTAAAGGAGACAGTATGAAATAAGTTGAGAAAAAATACTCACTTTTATACAAGTCCTAGCCTATATCCAAATTGGTAATGGAAAGCATCCTAAAGGCTAGAAACTACTATGTGTATTTAAGTAAATGAAATGAAAGTAATACATGTTCAATGAAATTTATGCTAAGTAAGCAAATAAAATACAGTAAAGCATCAAATGAAATTAAGAAACACACACTGTATTTAAATTAAACTGAAGTAAGCAATACATAATATTAGAAATAGAGAGTGTAAAGCATAGGAAATAAAGAAGTATCTTAGACTCTTGATCTCATAGCCTAGGACTATGAAAAATATGCATAACTAAACAGTTATGAAGAGATCTTACAATCAATAAGATTGTAAAAGAACTCTTATATTATTAGTTGAAGTTACATTTAGAAGCTACCTCATTCTGCGGGAGTACTCACAGAATGGGGCGAGGAGTTAAGCACATCTGCCTAACTAGATACAGCGGGGAGGTCGAACATTCACATTTACCTTTTATAAGGTGAAGCACTATCTTTTTTATTCAAATTTTCCATAAGGCATTCCTCTTAAAGTTTTATGAAAATCTTTATTTATGCACAATAATCTTGAATGAATATTCAAGGAAAAAAGCTCAAAGCAAAGCAAGCATTCAATAAATTTCAATAATTGTAAACTATGTAATATCCTTTTGTTATCTAAACTTTAATAATCTACTTAATGATTGGAACTAATTGAGCTCCAAATTGACTTATAGATATTGATCTTTAAGTCAATTTTGATAAAAGTAGAAGGAAGATAAGTTTGGAAATTAGTATTTCCATGTAATTTAAGTTCATCCTATACTAGTCATAAACTAATCAAATCAAATAGATTTATGATTAGAGTTTAAGGAAACTAGTAAGGAAGAATAATGTGTATAGATTTCTAAGTCAATGAGAGTATAAGCTAAAGGATATTCTAGTAGCTTTACTTATTTAACTTATAAGCAAAAAAACTATATCAACTCAATTTAATCATGAAGTTAATCTAAGATTAATTGATATTGAATATTTGAAGTTAAGAAAAGAGATAGATTAAACCCTACATGAAACATTTCATTTTAAGATTGTAAGAAATTAGAAATCTGAAAGCTTATATAAAGCATGAAAGGAAGCTATTACTCTCAATCTAATTGATTGAGAACTAATGTTCAAATTTAAACTATTGAAGTGAATACTTACAATTGAAGTGAATACTTACAATTGAAGTGAATACTTATAATTGATGTGAATACTTACAATCCTAGATATGAAATTCTAGATAAGTATTTAACAAGTGAATATATCTACAATTTTCCATAAAATTTCTAGTTATCAAATTCTTAAAATTTTTGGCAAAGTCTCCTTTGTAAATGGCTAAGGAAACACCTGTAAAGTAGATATGCAAGACTTTCATTCCAATGGAAGTTATAAATTGAAAGGAAAACAACCTATACTAACATGTAATCAATCCATTTTTTTGCTCCAATTCTAGTATAGAGTTCAATCCATTACATAGGATTGCTCATTTCCAATTCTAATAGTTTTAAAAATTGCAAAGAACATCAATTTATAAGTCAATCTATTAACTATTTCCAATTCTACTAATTTTAACAATTATAAAGAATAGCAATTTATAAGTCAATCCATTGACTATTTCCAGTTCTACTAATTTTAACAATTGTAAAGAACATTAATTTATAAGTCAATCCATTGACTATTTCTAGTTCTACTAATTTTAACAATTATAAAGAACAACAATTTATCAGTCAATCCATTGACTATTTTTAGTTCTACTAATTTTAACAATTGTGAAGAACATCAATTTATAAGTCAATATCCATTGAGTATTTCCAATTCTAATAGTTTAGAAGATTTAATGAAGCAATTTACTAACCTATGGTTCACACATCTTAAATCATTCATTGATGAAAAATAATAAAAGGTGCAGTAATTAAATTAGTATTAAAAAGGGGCAGCATCATTTGGCTTAATATGCCATAAGGCAATAACATTTAGTTCAGCATTTCTTTTGATACTAATTTATTACTCAAGCTACAAAGAATAACATAACAGTATTAAAGTTAGCATTTATATATAAAAGAAACAAGAATCATTTAAACTGAATTCAGACACATCATTTGGTTCTTTCAATGTATTTTATGATTGAAGTTAATTTAATACAAATAATGTAAAGGACTGTATTTGATCCCTCATGATCCATTGATTATTTCATTTATATAATTGACCGCATATAGCTTTAATAAGAAAAGTGACAACATTTGATCACATTAAATAAACTAATAACATTTGATCATATTAAATGAACTAATTGCATTTGATTACATTAAATGAACTAATAACATTTGATCACATTAAATGAACTAATAGCATTTAATCACATTAAATAAACTAGTAGCATTTAATCATATTAAATGAACTAATAGCATTTGATCATATTAAATGAACTAATAGCATTTAATCACATTAAATGAATGGATAACATTTGATCATATTAATTTAATGGACAGCATTTGATCACATTAATGGATGGACGTCATTTGATCATATTAATTTAATGGACATCATTTGATCATATTTATTTAATGGACATCATTTGATCACACTAATGAATGGATATCATTTAATCATATTAATTTAATGGACATCATTTGATCACATTAATTGAATGGACATCATTTGATCACATTAATGAATGGACAACATTTGATCATATTAATTTAATGGACCACATTTGATCACTTTAATGAATGGACAGCATTTGATCACATTAAAGAATGGACATCAACTATTCTCTCATTATAAGTAACAATAATATTGAATCACTTATGATCTCATTGATCTCATTTTTGAAAATACATGGCAGCATGTGATGTTAATAAGAGAAGCAACACTATATATTCTAGTATACAATTAATGGCACCATATGATCTTACTCATAATAGATGGCAGCATTCATTCTCTTATACAATTGATGGCAACATATAATTCAAAAAAAAAATGACCACTTCTATTTCATATTGCATTGAACTCACTTTCATCTAATGGCAACATATGATTCAAATATATACATGGCAGCAATTGATTTAATATGATCCATTGATCTCATTTTAGAAAATACATGACATCATTTGATTATTTGAGATATGGCAACATTACATTAATCTCACTTTCATCTAATGGCAACATTTGGATCCCATAAAATACATTACAGCATTTGTACTTATTGAAATAAATGGCAACATTTAGATCTCCTAAAATACATGGCAGCATTTGATTTCATTCGACTTCATATACAAAGATGGCAGTAATATAACGGTATTTGGATTCCTAATATAAATCATGGTAGGATGTGATACTAATAAGAGAGATGACAATATATATTCTCATATACAATTCATGGCAGCATTCATGATTGATCTCAAAAAAAAAGTGGTGGCATTTGATTATATAGAAATAAATGGCCACAATAGATCTCATACTTAATTGATGGTAGAAATTGATCTTATACTTAATTGATGGCAGCAATTGTTTTATACTTAATTGATGGCAGCAATTGACTCTATATGATCCATTAATACACTTAAAACTGCAACATATGCATTAATATATAGCATTAGACATATAAGGAACTTTCAACGTTTATCCAATACCCAAAATACAACAATCAATACTAATATCTAAAACTACTGGCTAAGCATTAAATCTCCCTTATTATTATACCGATTTGTACAATATAGGAAATCTGGATTCAATGAATAAACTTGATATTTCAGATTTTCTTCAATTGTCTCAGAGAGAGAAATAAAGATTGAGATTTGAATGTTTAACATGTAAAGGAAAGACGAAAGCAATACTTGTTTTCTTTGTTTTCACCTGCATCAAATGTTTAACTAATCTATCATGCTTTCTAATCATTAGTTATATGAATTATTTAGTCATTATTCATTATGGACACGTCTCTTAATTGGAAACTATTGTTGGTTTTGATAAAAGAGACTTGCACGTATAGCTTTTCAAAGGAAAAGTTATTTAAGACAATTTAATGAATAATGATAATATTAACGGAAAGTAATTACACTACAAGTTTCACAAGCAATCTATATGATGCGTAAGGAGTCTTAAACCTAAAACTCTACCCTGAAACTCTATAACTCAAGAAGAATGAATAGATGCTCTTACTCATTAAATTATACTTCAAAAATGATAATTTTTATATTAACCACAAGATAATGATTAAGGCATCAATATACCAATATATGAATGAAATCTTACTTATATAAAAAATCAACCTATATAATAAAACATAAGCAGCATTTGAGTCTTATGAGCCAATGACATTTTATCCATTCAATATTATGAAATGTTGAAATCCTAACTCAGCATATAGAGTACAGCAATATCAATCAAATGATGTAAAGGATTACAACATTTATCTCAGCATTCAATATTAATATCTAAGACTGAGACATAGCATTTGTATCCAGCATTTGTTCAATATCATTATTGTCATTGATACTAGCACTTTATTTTTCATGATGTGATCAACTTTATTTAGAGGTTTGTCACATCATTATGAATGCTTCATTAAAGTGGTAAAAACTATAATCTAATTATTTGTCAAGTAAATAATGATAATGAGAGCAAGCACAATATGACAGCTTATCAAGCATGTAGTTATTTTCGTACAATGCCTTTACAATGAGAAATAGATACGATTATTCAAATTACAATTTCTCAAGAAAAAAATTGAGCCTTAACTAAATTTGATCATATATTTTTATAAGTTATTTGAGCATTTAATTAGTGTTAGATTAACCAAATAGTAAATTTATGTTGAATCAATCCAATGTACTCTTAAATGGTTTTGTTTTGACTCAAATTTGTTGGATCGAAGAGCAGCCCCCTTCTTTCTTACATAGATGGCTGAGAAAGCTTTCTTTTCTTCAAAAGCAAGCTTAGCCGCGTCACTATCTATGATCGGAAACACAAACCTTTCTGTTCAGCACCTTATCTTATAATTAATAGAAGTGGAAATCTGTTATGACGGGGCTGGACTATTATGAAAATAGACATTACTTTCTACGAACTGAGAGAGACAATAATTTATGTTGTAAGCAAAAGTGTTACCTTGTCAATATCTTAGCTTTCTTCTTCAACCCGTTGTTACTCTTCTCTCAACCTCTAGTTGGCTACTCTCTCACAATGCTAGTAACAAAACCAAGCATTAGTCCTATGTAAATTTTCTTTTCGTTACGAAGGAAAAAAAAAATTCAAGCTGCTAGCTTAAAGTATCGTTTGAAATAAAAATCAGAGCATAAGATAATGCTCTGACACTAATTGTTGTATTAGACCACCTCATAAGAAGAGGGTGAATTGGGCACCTCTTTTAAATTGTATAAATACAAAAAAAATATTTATAAAGACTTAAAGATTCACTTAGGAACCTTGTAATTATTTTTGAAATTCAGCACAATTTAATATGAATGCAAAATTATGAGTAGTAAAGATTTCTAAAACTTACTGCATTCACAATCATAAGAAACAAAAATAAATATGAACATTAATGGAAGACTTTGATCCATATCCTAGAGAGTTCCATCGACTCTTGTTAGAAGCACTTTCCTTCTTTCGTATCACATTTTAGGGTTCATATGTTTAGATTGAATCATAACAAATGGTCTAATATTCTGCATTTGGATTGATTGATACTGAAAATTTTATGCAAAGGAAGTTATATACATAGGATATGAATCAAAATGAAGGTACCTTGCACCCTTCCGTGAGGTTGGCAAAAACCTAGGGTTTGAAGAAGGCCCCTTTGAGTCGCCGATCACTTCCTATCACGGTAAGAAATAAATCTCCCTCATCTGCATTGAGAAGGTCGAGAGAGGATAAGGCCGAAAGGGGAGCAGCTGAGTCGACATCGTACGCCCATTCCTCCTTCTCTACGATCGTGCGAAAAGAGGGGAAGGAGGCGTACTAAAGGAGTGGAGAGTCTGCGGGTCATTTGATCCTCCTTTCATTGATCTAGCAACTCTCCTTTCCTTCAGTAACACTCGACCGCTGGATCTAAACCTAAAAGTGAACGACTCTCATTAAAATTGGCCGCTGATTTAATTTAATCGGCCGCTTGTGTATATATTATTATTTATAGTTAATTATTTACTTAATTAAATTTCCTTAAATTATTCCTTAAATTTAAATACCCAAACACACTCCAATAAATTCCAAATTTTCACCCTTACCTATTTGAGGGATGAGGAACTCAAAAATGCTATTGGATTTTTGATTGAAGGTGTATTTAATTACCTAATTTCTAGGTATTAAAATATTTGCAAGAAATTTAACGACTCGCAAACACTTCCATAATACCACCCCTAGTTAATTTGAGTGTGGTGAGTCCAATGGCGGACTCCGTTTTTGATTCTAAAGTCTAAATAAATTAGGTATTTTCAGAATTATCAGAAAACCAGAAAATATTGTAAATTATTAAACGGTCTCCAAATTGCATGAAAATTGAGGTGGAGACTCCTAACACTATTATAAGAGTAATGGAAAATGTTTGGAATCAGTTAGGTTACTAATTAATGGGTAATAACATCTGGGTTGTTACAGACTCCCCTCCTTAAAAAGAGTGTCACCCACGACACACAATAATTAAAATATTGAAATTGAAATATAAGAAGGAAGACTATTAAAACATAGATGAAAGAGTATGAAAGATCTCAAGTTGTTTGATTAATGAAAAATTTTATAAAATTCCTTAACGGATTAGGATCTCTTGCCATAAGCAATATGTGGAACTAATACAGAATAAGAAGGCTTCTTTCTGAGCTTTGATTATCCTTGATCTTAGAAATGACTCGGACTGAATAGTAGAAAATTGCACAAATCAGCAGATCTGATCGGCTATAAATTCAATCACTCAAAGTTCTTGATCAAAGAATCATTGCATCAGAATGAAAATAAATCTACCTTACTACTTAAGGCATCTAAAAGTAATTAGTTTTACCCAGATGGTATATAACCCTCAAGTTCATATTTTATTCTAGACTCCTATGCTAACGATAGTTAAGTTCTTACTGAGTGAAGATGTACTTCAACCTTTGTTGATTAGTAAACATCTCACACTTAACTCTGTACGGATAGCATCTCCAAAATTTTAGAGTAAAAACTACACCTATAAGATTTGGATCACATAAAGGATAGTTTCTCTCCTTAGGCCTTAATTATCTAGAAGTATAAGGTATAACGTGAATGGTTAACATTAGAATACAACCTAGTGTTACTTTAGAGGCAATACTGAAAACTTGAAAGTCTTTGCCATGCTGAAGTAATATTAAAACTAGTGTGGAAGTTAGTAGTTGTCTCAAATTCTAAAATACTTCTACACAAGTAGTGATCCTAATGAATGAGACATCGATACTAGATAGCTAAGTTAATAAAGATGTTATTTAGGAAGATTCATAAGTTCTCTAACTATAAGAGCACCCTACGAATCTATCTTTACTTTTACTTTGCTGAAAGAAGATACTAAGATCGAGTAGCAATCCTTACTGGAAAGGTGCTCAACTTAATATGCAATTTTCAATGATGCAATTAGGTCAAGCTTGCTTATGAAGACCTTGGGCCTTCATCCTACTCTAAGGAAATTTCTTTTTTTAGAGCAAATTATTACAGTGTTATACTGACTTAATCGATCCAATCTTAAAATATATGTCAAAATTCATAATCAACATTTTGATAAGCTTGGATGTGAAGAATTGATTATTAATAGGGATGCCTACCAAACATAACATGCTATAGACGTTTCAACACCTGTTGGCATTTGCATTATCTAAGCATTACCCAGGTTGAAATGCTGGAAGCTTAAGGAAATGTGCAACTCACTGATATGTAGGAGTTACTAGCAGCCTTAACGTAGAGCGTGACATAAAGTTAGTTCTTTAAATTAGAGTTCCTTTAACAAGGAAAATAAACTCTAATTGCAACCAATGAAAATTAAAAATATTATGCAAAGGAATTTATATACATAGGATATGAATCGAAATGAAGGTACCTTGCACCCTCGCATGAGGTTGGCAAAACCTAGGGTTTGAAGAAGGCCCCTTCGAGTCGCCGATCACTTCCTCTCACGCTAAGAAATAAATCTCCCTCATCTGCATTGAGAAGGTCGAGAGAGGATAAGGCCGAAAGGGGAGCAGCTGAGTCAATGTCGTACACCCATTCCTCCTTCTCTGCGATCATGCAAAAAGAGGGGAAGGAGGCGTACTAAAGGAGTGGAGAGTCCTGCGGGTTGTTCGATCCTCCATTCATTGATCTAGCGACTCTCCTTTCCTTCAGTAACACTCGACCGCTGGATCTATACCTAAAAGCGAATGACTCTCATTAAAATTGGCCGCTGATTTAATTTAATCGGTCGCACGTGTATATATTATTATTTATATTTATTTTTTTACATAATTAAATTTCCTTAAAGTATTCCTTAAATTTAAATACCCAAATGCGCTCCAAAAAATGCCAAATTTTCACCCTTACCTTTTTGAGGGGCGAGTAACTCAAAAATGCTTTCGGATTTTTGATCAGAGGTGTATTTAATTTAACTAATTTCTAGGCATTAAAATATTATTAAAATATTTGCAAAAAATTTAATGACTCCCAAACACTTCCATAATACCACCCCTAGCTAATTTGAGTGTGGTGCATCCAATAGTGGACTCTGTTTTCGAATCTAAAGTCTAAATAAATTAGGTATTTTTAGAATTATCAAAAAATTAGGAAATGTTAGAAATTATCAAACGGTCTCCAAATTGCATGAAAATTGAGGTGGAGACTCCTAACACTATTATAAGAGTAATGGAAAAGGTTTGGAATCAATTAGGTTACAAATTGATGGGTAACAACATGTGGGTTGTTATAATCCCTTTATTCAGTTTAAAGTTCTACTAATATTTGGTTTCCAGCATTTGAAATGAAATGTACTGAAGTTTAAGTGTGTGTGTGGGGGGGGGGGAAGAAAATCTAAGAATTAAACCAAAGTGGCAAGAGGTGAGTGAGAAATGGAGGTGCTAGGCTCTTGTAGGTCTTAATGACCACAAATAACTAAATTAAGGGATGAAGAAAAATGTCTCTCCCTTAGAGCTGAAATTCCAAAAGAAACATAAATATAGGGATGATAAATAATATCTCTCCCAAGCTGAAAAATTAAACATTTAGGATGAAGAAAAATATCTCTCCTAAAAGTTTAAAATATTCCTTATGAATCATAAGAAGGGGCACACATGGCACAACACTCAGGTCACTCACCAATTATACCATTAAGGTTTGAAATTTATGATCACCTCCCCCATAATAAAAATGTTAAGTATAACATTTGACGTGGAACTAAATTGAAAGTAAAAATAGGAACTTGATTAAGGGGTAGTGGAAATTAAAAAGTTTGAAGTTATCTTAACTTAGAGCATTACTTGGTAGCCGAATTCATTATACATTGATATGCCACATTGAATCCCTTAACTAAGGATTTCAGAAAATCAAATTTTAAGGCTTACTCGAGGACGAGCAAGAATTTAAGTGTGGGGGTGTGATATATACAGAATTTATAGCAAAATCTAGTATCAAAACATTCCTAAACACATATGAAACAAAGTACATTGAATAGAATCCATGTGTTTTCAAGAAAAAAAGAGAACAAGGAAGATCTGAGCAGAATCACATAGATCCTGGATGGAAATCGCACGCCAGGGCAGTCCAAATAACTCCCTCACCTAGAAGTGTAAATGAAGACCTAGAAGAAAGACCGTTGTAGCTCGCCATAGCGCGCCGCAGTGCGCCACTGCGTCATTTCTCGAAGAAAAATTAAAACCATATAAGGAGAAATTGAACAGCCTTTTCGAATGTTTTTTCGCTGCAGTGCGCTATGCCTTATAAATGCTTAGTATTAACCTGGGACTAAAACTGTCGTGGCCTACTGCAGCGCGCTGCAGCACGCCGCAGTGGGTAAATTTATCATTGTATAAAACCTTATGTGAACTAATTAAATAGTAATAATTCTGCATTTTCGAAGGTTTGACCGCTTTAGAGCGATGCAGAGAGCCATAGTGTCATTTTTAATTATTCATGAAAATTATATGCGAATTATTAGAATAGTTACTATTCTGAGTTTGCGAAGGCTTATCCGTTGTAGCGCGCAGCAGTGTGCCACAGCGGGCACAGAAGTGTCCTAAGGTAAAATACTAACTTATACAGTAGGAACAATATTTGAACCTTAGCTGCTATAGGGAACCATAGTGAAATAGCATTTGGAACACAGCTGCTACTGCGCACCGTAGCAGCCGTGCCAGAATTTTCCAGAATAGCTATAAATGCAGCAAAGGGAAGGCCATAAAATGCAACCTTTGGCCTTCCCCAGCCTCTTGAAAGCTGAAGTGCACATTAATTTTGCCGAATTCCAATGGAACTACAAAATAAACATTTAAAGGGTTTGAAATAAATCCAAGGAAGGTGAAAAGTCACATAATTAATGCCTTGGGGCTGAGAGCTTCCCTATTTAAGGGCCAATGACCTTGAGATGCTTCCAATTTTTGACATTCAAGTGCCCATAAGAAAAAGCTGCAGGAGAAGGAGAAAGGAGAACTCTCTAAGGGGAAGAAGGTTTACCAAAACAGTAAGGAGAAGGAGACAGCAAAGGGAAAAGGGCAGAGCAATCAAGAGGTAGTGCAGGAGGAATCCAAGAGAACCCCGAAAAACCTTCAGGTGATTCCTAATATTTCTTTCTAACCTGCTTTAATTTCTTCCAGCTGTGAACTAATGTCAAGGTTCACTTTCCTTTGTATGTGTGCTTCTGCTTATTTAGTAATGGAAGGCTAAAATCCCTTTGGAGAGGGTTGAGATATAATTGTATGAAATTATAAGGGGTATGGTGGTGTTATAATGAATTTGTTTAAATGAATGAAAAGATGTTCTTATTGTTTATTATTAATAATGGAATGAATTCTTGGATGGAATAAAGTCTAAATTATTTTTTCTAAAAAGAAACCTAAATGAATCACTAATTTACTTAAAGAGCTTATGTTCCAAGCTCATCAATTAGGTAAGAGCAAGGAAGGTAGTGCAAGTAGAACTGAGACTTAGGTAACAAATTCTCAAGCTCACTTGCACCTTTCCTTAAAGGCTCTACCAAGAGATTTGATGCTTGTGAACCAAGTTCTCCATTAACTTTGCTCTACTGCCCAGCAAAGTAGAAGGGATGAGAGGATGTTGGAAAACTTGTTGGATGATGTGACATAGTCCATTGACCCAATGCATCCTCCCATCTAGATAAACCGCTGTGTTAAGCGCATGATGCATGGTTAATAGAAATCTTGTTTAGGAGATCAAGGAATAAAAGATATCATTTGGTAGCCTACACATAGAGAATCGAGTCTAATTAACAAATCATGATCTTATGAAAGTTTATGTGCTAAGGAAGAACCCAAATGGGAGCTATCTTTGTGCACTAAACATGAACCTATTGTAATAGGAGGGTAACTCCGATTCCAATAGTGTTCACTTGATTGAATTAAGCATGAAGATTTAAATTATACATTCAACAATGAAGTTAAATCACCAAGCCCTTGCAACTATTACAATGAAAACTCAACTCTTTCTTCTTTATCAAATCGTATCTTAACTTAAGGTAATTTGAATTGCTAATTTAGGAATCAAAAAAATCAATCCAAAAATCAACATCTAAACATTATTAAAAGAAAATATAACTTGGTATTAGAACTACCATTCCCAGAGGATGATAAATCCCAGTATTAAAACTTCTACTTATTACTTCAAACTAAGTACACTTGCGTGTAAATGCAGATGTGTATTTTCCATCTGTCAGATGGATACAAGTCTTATTTTATAAGTTCAACTCAGACCTAGCTCTGATGATGCCTAGGATGGACACATGTTGAACTTTCTGCTAAGAGGCCCTGTATAACCTACTTCTGTTATGGCAGTTATATGCTTAGGCCTACTTTTACTTTTAGTTCTAGTGCTTTGGCTTGCTTTGCCACATGCTTCAGTGGCATTATTTTTATTTCTTTTTAGAGTGTTGACTTACTTTGCCACATGCTTCAGTGGTTTCTACTTATTAGTTTTGTATATTTTTATATTTATTCCAGTTCAATATTTATTAAGTATTGGCATGTTTAGGATGCTAGGTTTACATACTTAATTCATCATATTTTAGTATAGTTTTCTTTCATGTAACCTGCATGTATTCATATGATCATAATCATATTAGGATGAGCTTTACTTTTAGTACTTTATAGTTATTTATACATTATAGCCTTACCTTATTTAGCTTCATGTTTAATATGTTATTTTACATACTTTGTTGTTTAGTTATAAATGTATTATTTATAGCTATCACGTTCGTTGTAGCTTGTTGAACCATAAACTACTTGTATGCTTAAAGTATTTATGTAATATATTTAAATGTTCAGTTCACTTAATCAGCCTAAAATATACTTAAACAATTTGTATAATTATGACATTTTTCTTTTGTTGGTTGGGGCCCTGGCATTTGTGATACCAATAAATATTAGATTTGGAGCTATTCGTGGGTGGTTCGGCAAGAGAGGAGCTGGGTCAGGAGGAGGATCTTCCTGTTGTTGCTTAGTTAGATTTCATTTTTTGCTGTGAGGATGAGAGCTCTCTTCTTTTCTTTTTATTTAAATATTCAGTTTGTAATAATTCTTAAATCTGGATGTATTTACCTTCTGTACTTTGAGCCGAGTTACTGTTGTTCTTACCTTTCTATACTATGCTGAGATATGGATGTATTATTATACTATTTCTCTGCTTCTGCAACTTTGATATGTTGATGCATATTATCAGTTCCAGGTGACAAGTCTTTAGCTTAAGACGGGTTGGGTCATACCTTACTCTACTTAAGTTGGGATTTGCCATAGTTGGAGCACCGTACTCCTCATGATTATGTTAATATCAGTATTAGCATGGCCGTGGAGGGTACGGGGCCCCATAGTTGGTATCAAAGAATACCATAAGGTGTGAAAATGGGATCTGTGATTCTTTTTTACCTACTAGACCATTCTTCTGAATTATACACATCAAGGTATAGCAACCATAGCATAATACCATCAGTAATTCCATGGAAAATATAGAATGAAAATACTGGATTCATACTGAGGACTAGCTTTCCAAATCTATGCAAAGGAGTGGTTCAGCAGAATAGAATTAGTCCTTAGACACATAGAGTGTCCAGATTCCATCTGCATTGACATTATGACATATCGAATGCTGGATTATGTGGGAGAATGGTGGTCCGATACCATAAGCAAGCTCGACAGGAAACGTAAGAGGAAGCATCTAGATTTGACATTCGAGGACTTTCATTTTGCGTTTAGTGCCGAGTATATTGAGAGTATTTGAATATTAGTTAGCATTCCCTGTTAACTGTTGATTACAGTAGTATTATGAATTTTGCACTTTATCTTCATCTTATGTAACCTTCATTTTAGAGTAATGAGAATTTTATGGCATATTTAAAGCATGAATTATTGTCCATCTTAAAAGAATTCTGAAATTTAAAATTTATATTACTCAATCAGAATGAATTCTGAATCTCCTCCTGCTGCTACGCCCATTAAGACTGTTGTCGCTTCAAGTAGCTCCTCCGACGAGCTAACCCACCTCTGAGGAACGGTGGCAGCCATATTGGAAAGCCAAAACTAGCAAGCTCTAATTATGACAAAGTTAATTGCTGATCGCCCAGCACCAACTATTAATGCTTCTCCAGTTGTTCCTATTCAACAAAGCACATTCCCTTCCCATCATTCTGTAGAAGGTCTTCTTCATAGCTTTTTAAGGCTAAGGCCTTCAACATTCAGTGGGAACCTATCCCCTATGGATACAGCTGACATGTTGAAAGCAGTCGAGAAAGATTTGATTAATTTAAAAATTCCTAGTTCTGAACCTGTCCATCTCATAGCGCATCTGCTTCATGCTGAAGCAGAATACTGGTGGGACAATGTCCGAAATGATAATTCATTGACTATGAACTTGAAGACATCCCTTGGGAAGAATTTGAAGAGGCATTCTAGGCCGAGTTTATTCCCTCGCCAGCAAAAATAATTATAGAAGACACAATCTTGCGGTTGACGCAAAGAAGCTGCTCTGTTTTTGATTATGAGATTCATTAACAGATCTTATCGTCCCGCTCTGCTTGACTAGTTTCTTTAAATTAGTAAAAATAGTAAAGGTGCTTGAGCACCACCATTTTGAAAGAGTTCACAAGCAGAAGACGTAATCAGTTCCCTAGTGTCACGAAGCTTTCAAAATGTGTAGACCTCACTCTGTAAAGGTCTATCAGATCGAAGCTGCATCGTCTTTTGAACCAAACCCAGGCTATAGTAAGCCTCACTCCAATGGCAAGTGCTATCACTTTGGCCATAAGTGCTACACATGTGGACGTCCAGGCCATCTATTCTACCACAGCTCGTACATGGAAATGATGGATGGAGTCCAAATCAAGCATAAGTCTAGTTGAGTCTCTTGCTTACTAGACTATTGCTGCTCTGTACACCTTCTATATTGAGCCTTTTTCCTTGGACATAATAGGTAAACTCATGATATTGATAATGTATCCTAAGTTAGTATTTGAACAACATAAACATCATTTAGTTCATTTAGTACATTCAGCTTAGTTGGGTATGTACTAGCTTAATTTGCCTTTTTAGTTCAGTTCTTTATTATAGAATAGACTCGAACCTGGCCCTGTGGTTGGCTAGGATCGATACATATCTTATTCTATAAGTTCAACTCGGACCTTGCTCTAATGATGCCTAGGATGGACACATGTTGAACTTTCTGTTCAGAGGCCTTGTTTAGCCTATTTTTGTTATGGTAGTACTATATTTAGGCATACTCTTACTTTCAGCTTTAGTGCTTTGGCTTGCGTTGCCACATGGTTCAGTGGCTTTACTTTTATTTCTTTTCAGAGTTTTGGCTTTCTTAGCCAGGTGCTTCAGTGGTTTGTACTTATTAGTTCTGTCTTGTATATTTATTCTAATTTAGTATTTATTAAGTATTGGCATGTTTAGGATGCTAGGTTTACATACTTAATTTAGTATGTCTTAGTACAGGATTCCTTTATGTAACCAACATGTATTCATGTTATCAAAATCATGTTAGGATGAGCTTTACTTTTAGTACTTTGCAGTTATTTATACATTATAACCTTACCTTATTCAGCTTCATGCTTTGTATGTTATTTTACATACTTTGTCATTTAGTCATAAATGTATTATTTATAGCTATCCCGTTCGTTGTAGTTTGTTGTACCCTAAACTACTTGTATGCTTAAATTATTAATGTGATATCTTTAAATGTTCAGTTCACTTAATCAGCTTAAAATGTACTTAGATAATTTGTATAACTATAACTTTTTTCTTTTGTTGGTTGGGCCCCTGGCATTTGTGATGTCGATAAATGTTAGATTCAGAGCTATTCGTGGGGGGTTCGGCAGAAGAGGAGCTCGGACATGAGAAGGATCTTCTTGTTGCTGCTTAGTTAGATTTCATTTTCTGCAATGAGGAAGTGAGCTCTCTTCTTTTCTTTTCATTTAAATATTCAATCTGTAATAATTCTTAAATCTAGATGTATTTACCTTCTGCACTTTGAGCTGAGTAACTATTGTTTTTACCTTTCTATACTAAGCTGAGATGTGGATGTATTATTATACTATTTTTTTCCTTCTGCTACTTTGATATGTTGATGTATCTTATCAGTTCTAAGTGACAAGTCTTCGGCTTAAGACGGGTTGGGTAATACCTGACTATACTTAAGCTGGGATTTGCCACAATTGGAGTACAGTACTCCTCATGATTATGTTAATATCAGTATTAGCATGGTCGTGAAGGGTACGGGGCCCCGCAGTTGGTATAAGAGAACACCATAAGGTGTTAGAATGGGATCTATAATTCTTTTCTACCTACTGAACCGGTCTTTTGAATTACACACATCAAGATATTACATCTATAGCATAGTACCATCAGTAACTCCTTAGAAAATGTAGAATGAAAATACTTATACTGATTAAATTACCTCTGGTATAACTAAAAGAAATCTATAAATTCTCCTAATAGAGCAAGATGAATTCTGAGGAACCTAGCTTGGACTATTATCTTAGCACCTTTGAGATGGTTTTGAACCATAGCTTCAAATGGAGGCAAGAAGCTAAATGTCAGACTAAAGGAGCCTCAGCACAAGGAGTCCAAGTTCTGTACAAGCTTCTCCACCAGTTTGCATACTAAGGACTAGCTTTCCCAATCTATGCGAAGGAGTGGTTGAGCCGAGTAGAATAAGTCCTTAGACACATAGAGTGTCCAAATTCCATCTACATTGACAATATGATATATCAAATGCTGGATTATGTGGGAGAATGATGGTCCGATACCAAAAGCAAGCTCGACAGGAAACGCAAGAGGAAGCATCAGGAATTGACCTTTGTGAACTTTCATTTTGAGTTTAGTGCCGAGTATATTGAGAGTATTTGAATATTAGTTAGCATTCCCTATACCTTTTGATTCCATTAGTATTATGATTTTTGCACTTTATATTCATCTTATGTAAGCTTTTATTTTAGAGTAATGAGAACTTTAGGGCGTATTTAAGAAATTAATAATTGTCCTTCTTAAAAGAATTTTGAAATTAAAATTTATATTACTCAATCATAATGAATTATGGATCTCCTCCAGCTGCTATGCCCATTAAGACAATCATCGCTTCAAGTAGCTCCTCCGATGAGCTAACCCTCCTCTGAGGAATGGTGGAGGCCATGTTGGAAAACCAAAACCAGCAAGCCTGATTATGCAAATGTTAATCGCTAATCGCCCAGCACCAACTATTAATGCTTCTCCAGCTGTTCCTATTCAATAAAGCTCTTTCCCTTCCCACCATTCTATAGATGGTATTCTTCATAGCTTCTTAAGTCTAAGACCTTCAACATTCAGTGGGAACCTGTCCCCTATCGATACAGCCAACAGGTTGAAAGAAGTTGAGAAAGATTTATTAGCTAAAAAATTCCTAGTTCTGAACGTGTCCGTCTCATGGCGCATTTGCTTTATGCTGAAGCAGAATACTGGTGGGACAATGTTCGAAATGATAGATTCGTTGACTATGAACTTGAAGACATCCCTTTGGAAGAGTTTGTAGAGGCATTCAAGGCCGAGTTTATTCCCTTGTCAGCATAAATAATTATAGAAGACACGATCTTGCGGTTGACGCAAGGAAGTCGCCCTATTTCTGATTATGGGACTCGTTAAAAGATCTTATCATCCTGCTACGCTTGACTAGTTTCTTTAAATTGGTGGAAACAGCTTAGGTGCTTGAGCACCACCATTCTGAAAGAGATAACAAGAAGAAGATGTAATCAGTTCCCCACCATCATGAAGCTTTCAAAAGGCATAGACCTCACTCTGCAAATGTCTATTAGATCGAAGCTGCATCGTCTTTTGAACCAAACTCAGGTTGTAAAAAGCCTCACCCCTATGGCAAGTGCTATCACTTTGGCCATAAGTGCTACACATGTGGATGTCCAAGCCATCTGTTCTACCACTACATGTACATGGAAATGGTGGATGGAGTCCAAATTAAGCATAAGTCTAGTTGAGACTCTTTCTTACTTGATTATTAATGCTTTGTACACCTTCTATATTGAGCCTTTTTCCTTGTACATAATAGGTAAGCTCAGGATATTGATAATGTATCTTAAGTTAGAATTTGAACAGCATAAACATCATTTAGTTCATTCAGTACATTCAGCTTAGTAGGGTATGTCCTAACTTAGTTTGCCTCTTCAATTCAGTTCTTTATTATAGAATATATTCGGACCTAGTCCTATGGTTGGCTAAGTTGGATACATGTCTTATTCTATAAGTTCAACTCGTACCTAGCTCTGATGATGCCTAGGATGGACACATGTTGAACTTTCTATTCAGAGGCCTTGTGTAGCCTATTTCTATTATGGTAGTACTATATTTAGGCATACTCTCACTTTCAGCTCTAGTGCTTTGGCTTACTTTGCCACATGGTTCAGTGGCCTTACTTTTATTTCTTTTCAGAGTTTTGGCTTTCTTTGTCAGCGCTTCAGTGGTTTGTACTTATTAGTTCTGTATACCTGTATATTTATTCTAGTTCAGTATTTATTAAGTATTGGCATGTTTAGGATGTAAGGCTTACATGCTTAATTCAGTATGTTTTAGTACATGTTTCCTTCATGTAACCAGCATGTATTCATATGATCAAAATCATATTAGGATGAGCTTTACTTTTAATACTTTGCAGTTATTTATACATTATAGCCTTACCTTATTCAGCTTTATGCTTAATATGTTATTTTACATACTTTGTTGTTTAGTTATAAATGTATTATTTATAGCTATCCCGTTCGTTGTAGCTTGTTGCACCTTAAACTAGTTGTATGCTTAAATTATTAATGTGATATCTTTAAATGTTGAGTTCAATCAATCAACCTAAAATGTACTTAGACAATTTGTGTAACTGCAACTTTATTCTTTTGTTGGCTGGGCCACTGGCATTTATGGTACCGATAAATATTAAATTCGGAGCTATTCGTGGGTGGTTCGGTAGAAGAGGAGCTCGGACAGGAGGATGATCTTCCTGTTGCTACTTAGTTAGATTTCATTTTCTGCTGTGAGGATGTGAGCTCTCTTATTTTCTTTTCATTTAAATATTCAGTCTATAATAGTTCTTAAATCTGGATGTATTTACCTTCTGCACTTTGAGCTAAGTTACTGTTGTTTTTACCTTTCTATACTATGCTGAGATGTGGATGTATTATTATACTGTTTTTCTACTTCTGCTACTTTGATATATTGATGTATCTTATCAGTTCTAGGTGACATGTCTTCGGCTTAAGATGGGTTGGGTCATACCTAACTCTACTTACGTTGGGATTTGCCACAGTTAGAGCGTCGTACTCCTCATGATTATGTTAATATCAGTATTAGCTTGGCCGTGAAGGATGCGGGGCTGCACAGTTGGTATCAGAGAATACCATAAGGTGTCAGAATGGGATATGTGATTCTTTTCTTACTGAACCGTTCTTCTAAATTACACACATCAAGATATAGCATCTATAGCATAGTACCATCAGTAACTCCTTGGAAAATGTAGAATGAAAATACTTATAATGATTAAATTACCTCTGGTTTAACAAAAAGATATCTATAAATTCTCCTAATAGAGAAAGATGAATTCTGAGGAATCTGGCTTGGACTATTATCTTAGCACCTTCGAGATGGTTTGAAAACCATAGCTTCAAGTGGAGGCAAGAAGCTAAATGTCAGATTGAAGGAGTCTCAGCACAAGATGTCCGAGTTCTGTACGAGCTTCTCCACCAGTCAGCATACTGAGGACTAGCTTTACCAATCTATGCGAAGGAGTGGTTGAGCCGAGTAGAATAAGTCCTTAGACACATAGAGTGCCCAGATTCCATCTGCATTGATAATATGATATATCGAATGCTGAATTATGTGGGAGAATGGTGGTCTGATACCATAAGCAAGCTCGACAGGAAACGCAAGAGGAAGCATCAGGAAGTGACGTTCATGGACTTTCAATTTGAGTTTAGTGTTGAGTATATTGAGAAGTATTTGAATATTAGTAAGCATTCCCTGTTACCTTATGATTCCAGTATTATTAAGATTTTTGAACTTTATCTTTATCTTATGTAAACTTTTATTTTAGAGTAATGAGAACTTTATGGCATATTTAAAGCATGAATTATTGTCCTTCTTAAAAGAATTCTAAAATTAAAATTTATATTACTCAATCAGAATGAATTTTGAATCTCCTGCTGCTGCTACGCGCATTAAGACTGTCATCGCTTCAAGTAGCTCCTCCGATGAGCTAACCCACCTTTAAGGAATGGTGGCCGCCATGTTGGAAAACCAAAACCAACAAGCTCTGATTATGCAAAAGATAATCGTTGATTGCCCAACACCAACTATTAATTCTTCTCCAGTTGTTTCTATTTAATAAAGCTCTTTCCCTTCCCATCATTCTGTAGATGGTATTCTTCATAGCTTCTTAAGGCTAAGGCCTTCAACAATCAGTGGGAACTGTCCCCTATGGATATAGCCGAGAGGTTGAATGTAGTCGAGAAAGATTTGATTAGTTTAAAAAATCCTAGCTCTGAACCTGTCTGTTACACGGTGCATCTGATTCATGCTGAAGTAGAATACTGGTGGGACAACATCCAAAATCATAGATTCGTTGACTATGAACTTGAAGACATTCCTTGGGAAGAATTTGTAGAGGCATTCAAGGCCGAGTTTATTCCCTCATCAGCATAAATAATTATTGAAGACACGATCTTGCAGTTGACGCAAGGAAGCTGCTCTATTTCTGATTATGAGATTCGTTAAAAGATCTTATCGTCCCGCTCCGCTTGACTAGTTGCTTTAAATTGGTGGAAACAGCAAAGGTGCTTGAGCACCACCATTCTGAAAGAGATCACAAGCAGAAGATGTAATCAGTTCCCCACCATCACGAAGCATTCAAAAGGTGTAGACCTCACTCTGCAAAGGTCTATTAGATCAAAGCTGCATCATTTTCTGAACCAAACACAAGCTGTAACAAGCCTCACCGCTATGGCAAGTGTTATCACTTTGGCCATAAGTGCTACACATGTGGATGTCCAGGCCATCTGTTCTGCCACTGCATGTACATGGAAACGGTGGATGGAGTCCAAATCAAGCATAAGTTTAGTTGAGTCTCTTGCTTACTTGACTATTGTTGCTCTATACACCTTCTATATTGACCCTTTTTCCTTAGACATAATAGGTAAACTTAGGACATTGATAGTATATCCTAAGTTAGTATTTGAACAACATAAACATTATTTAGTTCATTCAGTACATTTAGCTTAGTAGGGTATGTCCTAGCTTAGTTTGCCTCTTCAGTTCAATTCTTTGTTATAGAATAAACTCGTACCTAGCCCTGTGGTTGGCTAGGATGGATACATGTCTTATTCTATAAGTTCAACTCAGACCAAGCTCTAATGATGCCTAGGATGGACACATGTAGAACTTTCTATTCAGAGGCCTTGTATAGCATATTTCTATTATGACAGTACTATATTTAGGCATACCCTTACTTTCAGCTCTAGTGCTTTGGCTTACATTGCCACATGGTTTAGTGGCTTTACTTTTATTTCTTTTCAAAGTTTTGGCTTTCTTTGCCACGTGCTTCAGTGGTTTGTACTTATTAGTTCTGTAAAATTGTATATTTATTCTAGTTTAGTATTTATTAAGTATTGGCATGTTTAGGATGCTAGGTTTACATACTTAATTCGGTATGTTTCATTACAAGATTCCTTTATGTAACCAGTATGTATTCATGTTATCAAAATCATGTTAGGATGAGCTTTACTTTTAGTACTTTGCAGTTAATTATTCATTATAGCCTTATGTTATTCAGCTTCATGCTTAGTATGTTATTTTACATACTTTGTCGTTTAGTTATAAATGTATTATTTATAGTGATCCCGTTCATTGTAGTTTGTTGTACCTTAAACTACTTGTATGCTTAAATTATTAATGTGATATCTTTAAATGTTCAGTTCACTTAATCAACCTAAATTATACTTAGACAATTTGTATAACTGTAACTTTTTTCTTTTGTTGGCTGGGCCCCTGGCATTTGTGATACTGATAAATGTTAGATTCGGAGCTATTCATGGGTGGTTCTGCATGAGAGGAGCTCGAACAAGAGGAGGAACTTCTGTTGTTGCTTAGTTAGATATCATTTTCTGTTGTGAGGATGTGAGCTCTCTACTTTTCTTTTCATTAAAATATTCAGTCTGTAATAATTCTTAAATCTGGATATATTTACCTTTTGCACTTTGAGCTGAGTTACTGTTGTTTTACCTTTCTATATTATGCTGAGATGTGGATGTATTATTATACTGTATTTCTGCTTCTGCTACTTTGGTATGTTGATGTATCTTATCAGTTCTAGTGACAAGTCTTCAGCTTAAGACGGGTTGGGTCATACTTGACTCTAGTTAAGTTGGGATTTGCCACAGTTGGAGGACCGTACTTCTCATGATTATGTTAATATCAATATTAGCTTGGCCGTGAAGAGTGCGGGGCCCCACAGTTGGTATAAAAGAACACCATAGGGTGTAAGAATGGGATCTGTGATTCTTTTCTACTTACTCAACCGTTCTTCTGAATTACACACATCAAGATATAGCATATATAGCATAGTACCATCAGTAACTCCTTGGAAAATGTAGAATGAAAATACTTATAATGATTAAATTACCTCTGGTATAACAAAATCTATATATTCTCCTTATAGAGAAAAATGAATTCTGAGGAATCTGGCTTGGACTATTATCTTAGCACCTTTGAGATGGTTTGGAACCATAGCTTCAAGTGGGGGCAAGAAGCTAAATGTCCGATTGAAGGAGCCTCAGCACAAGGAGTCCGAGTTCTGTACAAGCTTCTCCACTGGTCAGCATACTGAGGACTAGCTTTACCAATCTATGTGAAGGAGTGGTTGGGCCGAGTAGAATAAGTCCTTAGTCACATAGAGTGTCCAGATTCCATCTGCATTGATAATATGATATATCAAATGCTGAATTATGTGGGAGAATGGTGGTCTGATGCCATAAGCAAGCTCGACTGGAAACGCAAGAGGAAGCATCAGGAATTGACTTTCGTGGACTTTCAATTTGAGTTTAGTGCCGAGGATATTGAGAGTATTTGAATATTAGTAAGCATTCCCTGGTACCTTGTGATTCCAGTAGTATTATGATTTTTGCACTTTATCTTTATCTTATGTAAACTTTTATTTTAGAGTAATGAGAACTTTATGGCATATTTAAGGCATTAATTATTGTCCTTCTTAAAAGAATTCTGAAATTAAAATTTATATTACTCAATCAGAATGAATTATGGATCTCCTCCTGCTGCTACGCCCATTAAGACAATTATCACTTCAAATAGCCCCAATGACGAGCTAACCCGCCTCTGAGGAATGGTGGAGGCCATGTTGGAAAACCAAAACCAGCAAGCTTTGATTATGCAAAAGTTAATCACTGATCGCCCAGCACCAACTATTAATGCTTCTCCAGCTGTTCTTATTCAATAAAGCTCTTTCCCTTCCCATCATTCTGTAGATGGTTTTCTTCATAGCTTCTTAAGGCTAAGACCTTCAACATTCAGTGGGAACCTATCCCCTATGGATACAGCCGACAGGTTGAAAGCAGTCGAGAATGATTTGATTAGTTTAAAAATTCCTAGTTCTGAACGTGTTCGTTTCATGGCACATCTGCTTCATGCTAAAGCAGAATACTGGTGGGACAATGTTCGAAATGATAGATCCGTTGACTATGAACTTGAAGACATCCCTTGGGAAGAGTTTTTAGAGGTATTCAAGGCCGAGTTTATTCCCTTGTCAACATAAATAATTATAGAAGACACGATCTTACAGTTGATGCAAGGAAGTCGCTCTGTTTCTGATTATTAGATTCGTTAAAAGATCTTATCATCCTGCACCGCTTGACTAGTTTCTTTAAATTGGTGGAAATAGCAAAGGTGCTTGAGCACCACCATTCTAAAAGAGATAACAAGCAGAAGATGTAATCAGTTCCCCATCATCATGAAGCTTTCAAAAGGCGTAAACCTCACTCTGCAAATGTCTATCAGATCGAAGCTGCATCGTCTTCTGAACCAAACCCAGGCTGTAACAAGCCTCACCCCTATGATAAGTGTTATCACTTTGGCCATAAGTGCTACACATGTGGATGTCCAGGCCACCTATTCTACCACTGCATGTATATGGAAATGGTGGATGGAGTCCAAATCAAGAATAAGTCTAGTTAAGTCTCTTGCTTACTTGACTATTATTGCTTTATACACCTATATTGAGTCTTTTTCCTTGGACATAATAGGTAAACTCATGATATTGATAATGTATCCTAAGTTAGTATTTGAACAGCATAAACATCATTTAGTTCATTCAGTACATTCAGCTTAGTAGGGTATGTCCTAGCTTAATTTGCCTCTTTAATTCAGTTCTTTATTATAGAATAGACTCAGACCTAGCCTTTGATTGGCTAGGATGGATACATGTCTTATTCTATAAGTTCAACTTGGACCTAGCACTAATGATGCCTAGGATGGACACATGTTGAACTTTTTGTTCAGAGGCCTTGTATAGCCTATTTCTATTATGGCAGTACTATATTTATTCATACTCTTAATTTCAGCTCTAGTGCTTTGGCTTGCTTTGCCACATGGTTCAGTGGCTTTACTTTTATTTCTTTTCAAAGTTTTGGCTTTCTTTGCCACGTTCTTCAATGGTTTGTACTTATTAGTTCTATATACTTGTATATTTATTATAGTTCAGTATTTACTAAGTATTGGCATGTTTAGGATGCTAGGCTTACGTACTTAATTCAGTTTGTTTCAATACAGGTTTCCTTCATGTAGCCAGCATGTATTCATGTGATCAAAATCATGTTAGGATGAGCTTTACTTTTAGTACTTTGCAGTTATTTATACATTATACCCTCACCTTATTCAGCTTCATGCTTAGTATGTTATTTTACATACATTGTTTTTAGTTATTAATGTATTATTTATTGCTATGCCGTTCATTATAGTTTGTTGTACCTTAAACTACTTGTATGCTTAAATTATTAATGTGATATCTTTAAATGTTCAGTTTACTTAATCTGCCTAAAATGTACTTAGACAATTTGTATAACTATAACTTTTTTCTTTTGTTGGCTACGCCCCTGGCATTTGTGATGCCGATAAATGTTAGATTCAGAGCTATTCGTGGGTGGTACGGTGAGAGAGGAGCTCAGACAGGAGGAGGATATCCCTGTTGCTGCTTAGTTAGATTTAGTTTTCTGCTGTGAGGATGTGAGCTCTCTCTTTTCTTTTTATTTAAATATTCAGTCTGTAATAATTTTTAAATTTGGATGTATTTACCTTCAGCACTTTGAGCTGAGTTACTGTTATTTTTACCTTTCTATACTATGCTGAGATGTGGATATATTATTATACTATTTTTCTGCTTCTACTACTTTGATATGTTGATGTATCTAATCAGTTCTAGGTGACAATTCTTTGGCTTAAAACGGGTTGGGTCATACCTGACTCTACTTAAGTTGGGATTTGCCAGAGTTGGAGCACCGTACTCCTCATGATTATGTTAATATCAGTATTAGCATGGCTGCAAAGGGTTCGGGGCCCCATAGTTGGTATCAGAGAACACCATACGTTGTCAGCATGGGATCTGTGATTCTATTCTACCTACTAAATCGTTCTTCTAAATTACACACATAAAGATATAGCATCTATAGCATAGTACCATCAGTAACCCCTTAGAAAATGTAGAATGAAAATACTTACAATGATTAAATTAGCTATGGTATAACTAAAAGAAATTTATAAATTCTCCGAAAAGAGCAAGATGAATTCTGAGGAATCTGGCTTGGACTATTATCTTAGCACCTCTGAGATGGGTTGGAACCATAGCTTCAAGTGGAGACAAGAAGCTAAATGTCAGATTGAAGGAGCCTCAGCACAAGGAGTCTGAATTCTGTATAAGCTTCTCCACCAGTCAGCATACTGAGGAATAGCTTTCCCAATCTATGCGAAGGAGTGGTTGAGCCGACTAAAATAAGTCCTTAAACACATAGAGTGTCCAGATTCCATCTGTATTGACAATACGATATATCGAATGCTGAATTATGTGGGAGAATGGTGGTCTGATACCATAAGCAAGCTCGACAGGAAACGCAAGAGGAAGCATCAGGAATTGACCTTCGTGAACTTTTATTTTGAGTTTAGTGCTGAGTATATTGAGAGTATTTGAATATTAGTTAGCATTCCCAGTTACCTTATGATTCCAGTAGTATTATGATTTTTGTACTTTATCTTCATCTTATGTAAACTCTTATTTTAGAGTAATGAGAACTTTATGGCATATTTAAAGCATTAATTATTGTGCTTCTTAAAAGAATTCTAAAATTAAAATTTATATTAGTCAATCAGAATAAATTTTGGATCCCCTCCTGCTGCTACGCCCATTAAAACTGTCATCACTTTAAGTAGCTCCTTCGACGAGCTAACCCACCTCTGAGGAATGGTGGCGGCCATGTTGGAAAACCAAAACCAACAAGCTCTTACTATGCAAAAGTTAATCACCGATCGCTCAGCACCAACTATTAATGCTTCTCCTGCTATTCCTATTCAATAAAGCTCTTTCCCTTCCCATCATTCTGTAGATGGTATTCTTCATAGCTTTCTAAGGCTAAGGCCTTCAACATTCAGTGGGAACCTATTCCCTATGGATACATCTGACAGGTTGAAAGAAGTCGAGAAAGATTTGATTAGTTTGAAAATTCCTAATTCTGAAGATGTCCGTCTCACGGTGCATCTATTTCATGCTGACGCAGAATACTAGTGACAATGTCTGAAATGATAAATTTGTTGACTATGAACTTGAAGACATCCCTTGGGATGAATTTGTAAAGGCATTCAAGGCCGAGTTTATTCCCCCGTCAGTACAAAATATTATAGAAGACACGATCTTGCGGTTGACACTAGGAAGTCGCTCTATTTCTGATTATGAGAGGGAATTTCATAGATTGATCCATTTCACCCCTGAACTCATCTGTTCAGAATCAGCAAAATGTCATCGTTTCCCTAGCGGAGTGCAAGATTTGTTAAAAGATCTTATCGTCCCACCCCGCTTGACCAGTTTCTTTGGATTGGTGTAAACAGCAAAGCCATTCTGAAAGAGATAACAAGCGCAAGATGTAATCAGTTCCCCACCATCATGAAGATTTGAAAAGGTGTAGACCTCACTCTGCAAAGGTCTATCAGATCGAATGCACCATCTTCTAAACTAAACCTAGGCTGTAACAGGCCTCACCCCTATGGCAAGTGTTATCACTTTGGCCATAAGTGCTACACATGTGGATGTCTAGGGCATTTGTTCTACCACTGCACGTACATGGAAACAGTGGATGGAGTCCAAATCAAGCATAAGTCTAGTTGAGTCTATTGCTTACTTGACTATTGTTGCTTTGTACACCTTGTATATTGAGCCTTTTTCCTTGGACATAATAGGTAAACTCAAGATATTAATAATTTATCCTAAGTTAGTATTTGAATAGCATAAACATCATTTAGTTCATTCAGTACATTCAACTCAGTAGGGTATGTCCTAGCTTAGTCTTCCTCTTCAGTTCAGTTCTTTATTATAGAATAGACTCGTACCTAGCCCTGTGGTTGGCTAGGATGGATACATACCTTATTCTATAAGCTTAACTCTGACCTAGCTCTGATGATGCCTAGGATGGACACATGCTGAACTTTTTATTCAGAGGCCCTGTATAGCCTATTTCTATTATGGCAGTACTATATTTTGGCATACCTTTACTTTCAACTATAGTGCTTTGGCTTGCTTTGCTACATGTTTCAGTAACTTTACTTTTATTTTTTTTCAGAGTTTTGGCTTGCTTTTCCACATACTTCAATGGTTTCTACTTTTTAGTTTTGTATACTTGTATATTTATTCCCATTCAGTATTTATTAAGTATTGGCATGTTTAGGAAGCTAGGTTTGCATACTTAATTCAGCATGTTTCAGTATAATTTTCTTTCATGTAACCAACATATATTCATGTGATCATAATCATATTAGGTTGAGCTTTACTTTTAGTACTTTGCAGTTATTTATACATTATAGGCTTACCTTATTTTATCTAGTATGTTATTTTACATACTTTGTTGTTTAGTTATAAATGTATTATTTATAGCTATCATGTTTGTTATAGCTTGTTGTTCCTTAAACTACTTGTATGCTTAAATTATTAATGTGATATCTTTAAATGTTCAGTTCACTTAATCAGCCTAAAATATACTTAGACAATTCGTATAACTGTAACCTTTTTCTTTTGTTGGCTTTGGCCCTGGCATTTATGATACCAAAAAATGTCAGATTCGGGGCTATTCATGGGTGGTTCGGCAGGAGAGGAGCTTGGATAGGAGGAGGATCTTCTTGTTGCTGCTTAGTTAGATTTCATTTTTGTTGTGAGGATGTGAGCTCTCTTCTTTTCTTTTCATTTAAATATTCAATCTGTAATAATTCTTAAATCTGGATGTATTTACCTTTTGCACTTTGAGCTGAGTTACTGTTATTTTTACCTTTCTATACTATGCTGAGATGTGGATGTATTATTATACTATTTTTCTACTTCCGCTAATTTGATATGTTTATGTATGTTATCAGTTCCAGATGACAAGTCTTCCGCTTAAGACGGGTTGGGTCATACCTGACTCTACTTTAGTTGGGATTTGCCACAGTTGGAGCACCGTACTCCTCGTGATTATGCTAATATTAGTATTAGCATGGCCATGGAGGGTACGGGGCCCACATAACCACTCATATATTGAAATTCAATGATCTAAATATATCAAAATTATGTCATTTTAATTAGCAAAATTCAAGGAACATTATGGCACTATCAAATCTCCATTTGGATGGGTATTTAGCATAGTGACTTTTTGGACCCTCTTAATTAACCCTAGAAAACTTTCATTGACCTTAACTTTGCAACCCTAACTCCAAATATAGCTAATATAGTTCTCATTTTAATTAGGAGAATATTGGGAATGCTAGGATGGTATTAGTTTTGTTGTTGGACTAGTAGTTTAACTAATGACTTTTAGATCCTTTCCATAATTATCATTTGACCTTAGAAATTGAATTAGCCATAACTTAGCCAATTTGACTCCAAGTTTAGTCATCGAATATACCATTCTAATCAAGAGAATGTGTAGAACAGTAAACTATAAAAATATTTAAGTTTTGATAATTAAAATTGCTAATTAGCCCTAATCACTCTAAAACTTGATTAGGTCATAACTTAATCAAATGGAGTCCAAATTGGGTATAATCCTTATCATTGCACTAAGTATATTATAGGGAAGCTATAGCCATAGAGTTTACTGAGTTTGGACATCATTCAGAAAAGTTAAGTTTTTCACCCATTCATAAACCTCCAAAATTTCATATTTGATCCATAGAATTGTTTTGATCATAATTTAATCATTTGACCTAAGAATTCAGTGATCTTAGACACTATAGAATCCTTAGACATTAAACAATACTAAACTATCTAAATTTTTATATTTCCCTAAGTAAGATAACCAAATTTTCCCTTAGTAAGCTAAATCCTTAATTAGAGCTCATTAGGCTTGATCCTTGGCTAATTTAGGTGTACTTACTATCTATCCTCATATTAGATAGACAGTAATTTAAGTTATAGGAAAGCTATAGCCATACAGTTTACTGAGTTTGGACATCATTCAGTGATCTTAGACACTATAGAATCCTTAGACATTAAATAATAATAAACTAACTAAATTTTTATATTTCCCTAAGTAAAATTACCAAATTTTCCCTTAGTAAGCTAAATCCTTAGAGCTCATTAGGCTTGATCCTTGGCTAATTTGGGTATACTTGTTGTCTATCCTCATATTAGATAGTAAGTAATTATTTGGCATTAATAAATTTCAATTTGGAATCTTAAATCAAAAAGCTGCATTTTAGACCCTTAAATAGGGGAAAAATTGTCATTTTGCAAAAAATTAGGTTTGAGAATTCTTAAGGCTTAGAAACATGAATTATATAATAAAATTAGTATTAGAATTGATTTGGAATCATTATTAACTCATTTAAGCTTCTTAGACTAAGTTTCAATAAAAATCATAATTCTTCCTGGGTTAGGATTTCTTCTTTAAAACCATAGGAACTTTCCTTAGGATTTAGATGTAGATTTAGGTTTATAGGTTATTCATTGGGTAAATAGGTTACTTAATAGATGAAACCTTGGTTCTATTAATTTCTAGATTTTATTATTTATTATTGATTATTTTAAATTTAAAGTTAGTTTAAGTTTAGAGATCAACCTTATTAGGTTTGACATTGCTTAATAAGATTGCCCTAATTATAGTACATGAAAGTTGGGACTTTTCCTTTACCCTTAGTCTTTACCCTTAGTCTTTAGAAGAGGAGAGTTGGGTCTCTCCCATATGATATATTAGATGACTTATGTATGATGATTCCTCAAGCATTTCACTTTTCTTTACTTTTTAATCAAGTGCACATTGTCCTCCTTAGAGTTTAACTCCAAGATTTACAAGTTCAAATCTTGTGCTTGAAATGAACACACAGTCAATTCTATTTCAGCATAAAGCTCCTTATAAGATTTTAGATTATTAGTTTTCCCCTCTTTCCTTGATTATAGAAATGAGGGTTGTTCATTTAATATCTTACAAGCATTGATTCCACTAAGAGCTTTACGTGCGCCATTCACAGTTTAGATAATGAAGTGATTTCATTTGGGCTTAATGACTATGTCACCTCATTCATGAGCACTCAAAGAATCCACTCCATCCCTTCAGATATGCTGAGCAACAGAGCATATTTAGTGGGTCTTAGCTCACACACTTCAAGTCTTTAGTTGAGCATAGATCAAGGTGAACTAGGCTCAAGAACATTCTCACGTAGTTTTAAGCTCTTATGCACTCATGATTCTAGCTCCAAACTAATGGTGAGCTATGGAGCACATGACTTCTTAGTCTTGATATTATTTAGTCCCTTGTCATCCACATTTAAGTCCCAATAGTCCCTTACATTTCCTTAACAAGTCATTTAATTCACATAATTTCATTTAAGCTTAAGGAAACTTTCATACATAATAGTCTCTTTCAATTCATGCAGGATTGCCCCAACCCTCCCCAAAGGCGGTTTAGCTCTCCATTACACTAGAGATTAAGAAGAACACATACATGGATAAAGACCCTTAGACCCTTTCATGATCAACTAAGAAAAAAAAAACATAAGATACGAGTTTAGAGAATACTAGGAAAGTTCCTTTGATGAAGTTCTCTGGACTTCCCCTCTTCTTGCTCTTGGTTGCTTCTCCTAGGTCCGTAATGCTGCCTTACTTCTTTTTTTACCTTGGCAAGAGGAGTTCTTACACCCTTGGAGAGTTCTCCTTCTCTTCTATGCAGCCCTCTTCTTACTTAGGATGTTAGTGAGCCAAGTTCGAAACCCCTCTTAAGTCAAGAAGAGTTGTATTTATAGATGGGCTGCATTCTACTTCTTCTCATTCAAAATCTGCTTTTCCCTCTTCCAAAATTCTACTATGATGATGGCAAATCTAACTTGAGGGGTGAAGTGACCTTTACTTTTCCATTATTTAATCTCCACATCACCTCAAAATGTCAATTTTCCATTTAAAAATAATTCTGCTACAGAAGGAATGATGGCTGGGAGACAAGGATCATGTTGGGGGTCTTGTCCCAGCCATAAGAAATGCTTAGTTCTGGCAAAAATTTGGCGCGCCGCTGCAGCAGTTGAATTTTTTGAAATGGTCCGCTGTGGAGTGCTACAGCAGTTAAATTTTTTGAAATGGTCCGCTATGGCGCGCTGCAGCATTCTGGGCTTTTTTTTTTTTATGGTTCGCTATAGCATGCTAGAGCGTGCTGTAGCACGCTACACATCAGAGTCCTATAAGTTCACTTGCTGTGGCATGCTGTGGCACGTTGTAGTGCCAGAGTCCTGCAAGTGCTCCCGCTGTGGCGTGCTGTAGCATCAGAGTCCCGCAAGCTCTCCCGCTGCAGCACGCTGTAGCGCTAGAGGCCCGCAAGTTCTCCCGCTGAGGCGTGCTGTAGCGCCAGAGGCCTGCAAGTTCTCCCGCTGTGGCACGCTGTAGCTCCAGAGGCCCACAAGTTCTCCTGTTGTGGCGCGCTGTAGCGCTAGAGGCTCGCAAGTTCTCCTGCTGGGGCGCACTGTGGTGCACTGTAGCACCTAAGTCTTGTGAGTTCACCCGCTGTACGCTGCAGTGGATGTCTTTGAGAATATTTAGAACTTTCCCAGAATTATCTAGAGATTGAAGGATAGGCATTTTTCCTAAAAAATAGGCAGAATTTGATCTAGGAAGCAGTTTCAATATCAAAAATGAAAGAGATTTTTCCTTTATTTATGGTATAAATTATGGATTTATCACTTTCATAATAGCAATATGAATATTAAGAACCCCTCATATGCATATTAAGCTCTAGTTTTAACTAAATTGATTAAAATGGCATAAATCCCTTAATTAATCTTAATTAATCTTAATATCTTGAGTAAGTGATTAATACTTGGTCTAGATCTGAGATTGCCACCAATAATAAGCTAATAATATATTGATTTGTCATTGATCTATAAATCAACAATTGGTCTTAGTTAGGTAAGGATAGGGGTTAAACCCTAACCTATTTGATTAAGACTTGAACACTTAATCACTTAATCAATTAAATTGATTGAAAGATAATTCAACTGACATTATTCCAATAATGCATCTAATTTAGTATTGATCTAAAATCATTAAATTAGAAGTGCTATGGTTAATAAAGAACTTATGTAATTGAAACATCTGAATCTAAGCTTAAGATCCTTGATTTTCTCTTATATAAGACTCTTAGCATAAGAATGATAATAAAACTATACTGATTTATTGAATGATCTAATCCTAACATTATTCTTGATTTTCCCCCATGACTATAGTGTAGGATGTGATCAGATGGGCTTAACCATCTGATCTGATCAAATCAGTTCATGCTTAATAAATGAAACTTAGGAATTTAGTATAATTGTTAGAAGTGTGAGATCTTGATGATCTTGCTATAGGAGTATTTTGTGATATCTAAAAATCCTAATAAATACTAATATATTGAGGTAGGATGAACTTATTGTGACATATTAAGGCATGAACTTAGAAGATCCCCTTAACCTTAAAAGTTGATCCTAAACCTTGTGGTAGACCCCACCTAAGGCAATAGATTGAGATTTCTCGCATATGGTAGTAACCTATATTGAGTGACCTTTTAGTCACATCCTTGGACCCTTGGGTAGGATTCACCTAATTAGGGTAAGAATTTTTAGCTTTAATAAATCCTTGGTTATTAAATAGAATTAACTGAGCTCAGAGTATTAGTTGGTTATGATCATGCATACCCATGGTACTGATTCACTTCATTAATATTCAAGTTTGGATGAGTCACTCCAATGTGGACTTACAACCATGTGCTTTTTCGAGGGATAAGACAAATACAGTTCCGCTAGAGTAAATCCTTCAAACCTAAGAGTGTGAACTAGAATCTTTTGTTTGGGAGAAGAATAACTGCAACAGGGTTCTACCTCTTATCTTGTGTGCGCCTCGATAAGTGCAGTTATAAGTAAACTAAGTGCTAAATTCACCCTCTTGGGAATATACAACTATGTGTATACAACCTTTCCAATTAATTATCTTAAGCAAAAACCCTAAACAAGAGAAACTAATTATTAAAATTAGAATATAGTAGTTAGAATCCTTCTAGCAGGATTCTGCACAATGGAGACATTTGAGTCATAATCTAATTTTAAAGCATTTTTGAATTTCTAGATTTAGGTCATGTAGTGTAGAGATATGAGCATGAGAATAAGCATAATGTATAAGCATTAGCAATGATTTATGAGTTATGAAATTTTACATACCTCAACATGGGAAATTTAGGATGTTCATGCATCACAGTAAACTATTTTCCCTTTCAGGACGTATGTGGATATTGAACTGTATAACTCATAGCAATTCTGTGATATTTCAATTGTATATTAGTGGCATATATTATTATAGCATATTCAGATGAATGATTTCAGTGACATACATCATAGTTTACATGCTATTTACTCAATTTTAGATCATATACTATTTTTATTTGTTTCAGTACTCAGTATACAGTCAGTTTTTCCTTACTTCAGTTTTACACAATTTTAGTTATTTAGCTACTTTTACAGTCTTTCTAAAATTTTATTTACTTTACTATTATATGTAAATAATTAGAACTTTTTAGATTAGTTTCGATATTTTAGACTTATTGTCTATCACGTGGTGCTTTTGGGATCCGGCTATTTGCTAGAACTTGAGCAGCATGTTGAGCCAGGTCAGGAAGACTCTCAGAAGATCCAGGAGGAGTTCGTGAAGCTTTAGTGGACCCTCCTTCAGCATTACTATTTCTTTTTGTTTTTGTTTTAGTTCAACATTTAGATTTTATTTCAGTACTATTTCAATAAACATTTCGTAATAATTTCTAGATGTATTTTATTTTCTTTTCTAAGATGAATGTTTATTTCAGTTTCTGTGATGAATAATTTCTGGATGTATGCTTAGCTTTCGCACTCTATTTATGCTACTTATACTTAGTGTTGTGATGTGATTGGCATACTGGAAATGTTGATATTTATGGACATGTACTGGATTCCTTACTTTCTCTTGTAATCCAATGTATGTATTAGTCTAGTACTTAGGATAAATATCTTACAATTATCTTAAGTATTAGCTCTCGACCCCCTCTATGGTTGAGTAAGCAGCCTTCAATAGTTTTAGTTTCAGCCTATTCGATGAGATGGGTTATGCCATCTCAAGTAGCGTGTCGCATCTCCGCCAAATTGGTTTTTACTAGTTTGTGTGCGCGGCGAGGGGGGGTGCTACAACATGCCATCTTCAGAGGATTAAACCTTCCTATCTTAACCAAGGAGTAGCTAAAGAATCTATATTCCATTCTCGAAGTGATGAAATGCCTCAACGATATCTGGGTCTCACTGATGACCATTCTCCAAGACAAAGCTGAAGAATGGTTGATCACCACTTCTTGGGAGCTTACCAAGAAGCACAAAAGAAAGAGCGGTGTGAAGTACCTTTGAAGACTTTCATCCCACTTTTACTGCGGAATACATTAAATAAAATTTTTTAGTGATTTCTTCTATATAATCCATTGTACCTCTCTTATTATGTGTTACATCTATTATGAGTAATAAGATGAACTAGTATTTTGGAGTTCTTCTAAAAGTTTACAGAAAGTTATCTATAAACTCAGATAAGATGAATCTTGGACAATCTTCTTCCACCCTTGATGCATTTGGCAGCTCTTCTTCAGAGATTAATGCACTTCTCAAAATAGTGCGAACCTTAGTGGAGACCCATGCAAGACAAGCAGAAAGAATTGAGAGACTAATTATTTGTCAAAGCAATTAAAACCCCTCACCAGCATCCATAGCCTCTGCACCGTATTACCCCTCTCAACAACACTACAAGACCACTAATTGACTCTTACATAGTTTTATTCATTTATGAACCCTACTTTCAGTGGAAACATGTCAGTCATGGATACAACTAGTTGGCTGAAGCTAGTTTAAAAAGTTTGACAAGCATCAACTATCCTGATTTTGAGGCTATCAGACTAACAACACATATGTTCCACGATGAGGCAGAATACTGGTGGGACAACATATAAAGCACACTATTTGCGGATTATAACATAGAGAGTATTCCTTGGGAATTATTTGTCGAGGTGCTTAGAGCAAAATGCATTCCACCAACAGCTCAAAATAATCTGAAGGATATGTTCCTAAGATTGAAATAGGGAAATCATCCTATAGTCGAATACAATGTAGAATTTCAGTGTCTAGCCTGATTTTCTCCCAATATGGTATTGACTAAAGCTTCCCACTATCAATGCTTTCAAAGTGGACTCTGTGACTTGATTTAGGATCATGTTGTACCCCTAAAGATGTCATATTATATTTCATCAAACTCATTGAGATTGCCCGAGAGTTGAGCAAAATTAATCCTAGAGGGACTCCAAGAGAGACTTCAGCTCATCTTTCTATAGGAATAATAATTTCAAAAGAGCTAGAAATCCATCAGGAAGAGTATATCAAATTGAAGCTACTACTACCTCCTCTGATCCATTTATGGTTTGTAAGAAGCCACACCCTTATGGAAAGTGCTATCATGGAAATCAAACTTACTACACTTATGGAAGACCAGACCATTTCTTCTACCAGTGCACTTATGAAAAAATTGTCAATGGTGCTCGAATTGATCACTCAAAGCACTGATATGTATTTAATCCCAATCCTATAAATCATCAAAACCAGCAATTGGTGATAATACCTCCATCCTAGGAGACAAAGCAATCTCAGAGGAATGAAAATCCCTCTACTTCCCGAGCAGTTGTGGCTAAACCTCCAAGGAAGCAGATATTCAACAACAAGCTTCCAGGACATGTTAGGGTCTACGACCTCACTCCATTAGAAGTTGCTGAAGACAATAATGTTGTTTCAAGTACATGTTTCTGAACATGCCTCTTTTCATAAAGTATATTTAATACTCGTTCATTAAACTTTGCAAATAGTTAATTTATGGTATGTGTAAATAGGAACCTTATGTTTGAATAATAAGCCTTGCAATGTGCTGTTTGATGATGGGGCTAGTCACTCCTTCATGTTGGAAAGCTGGGTCAAAGCCCTTAATTTCCCATTCTATCATCTAGCGCGCACATTAAGCGTTGGGCTACCATCTAAAGCCCATATGCTAGCTCGTCAATTTTGTAGTATAGCCATCCCATCGGTGAACAGGAATTTGAAGCTAAACTCATTGTTCAAATTTTGACATGATCCTAGGAATGAATTGGCTAAGCTAAGATAATTCCACAATCAACTATCAGAAGAAGAAGATCATGTTGGGTAGTGGTGGTCATGCTGTTACATTCATTAGAAATTTTAGTACTCAGGCACCTTTGATCAATGCCTTGGAGGCAGAGAGATTAGTAATGAAAGGTTGCGATGCATACCTGGTGACAATGCTAGGTGAGAAGAAAGAGGTTGTTCCTATAAGTGAGAACCGTATCGTTTGCGAGTTCTTTGATGTCTTCCCTGAAGACCTACCTTGTATTCCGCCAATTAGGAAGGTGGAATCTGCAATAAAAATTACTCTAGGAACTCAACCTATATTGAAGGTTCCTTATCGCATGGCTCCCAAGGAGTTGTAGGAGCTGAATAAGAAACTTCAAGAACTACTTGAGAAAGGTCTCCTCGTCTCCCTGAGGAGCGCCAGTCCTTTTTGACAAGAAGAAGAATGGGTCTATGTGTATGTACATAGACTATAGAGAGCTCAATACAGTGACAATTAAGAATAAATATCTATTACCTTGGATCGATGACTTGTTTGACTAATTAGCTATAGTCAAAGTATTCTCCAAGATCAATTTGTGTTTTGGCTATCACCAACTGCATGTCAAGGATGAAGACATTGAGAAGATGGCATTTTAAACACATTATGAACATTATAAATTCCTCATAATGTCATTTGGTTTTATGAATGCACCATTGATCTTCATGGATTTAATGCAACGCATGCTCAAATCTTTTCTGGATAAATTTATCATCATCTTTATCGAAGATATCCTAATTTATTCAAAAAATGAGAAAGAGCATGAAGACCATTTAAGGGCTATGCTAGAAGAATTGCATAGCCATAAACTCTATGCCAAATATCCCAAATGTGAGTTATGGTTTAACTCGATAGAATTTCTGGGTCATGTCGTTGATGCCCAATGCATTAGAGTGGATCAGCAGAAGATCAGCATAGTTCAAAATTGGTGACAACCAAAGATTATAACTAATATCTGAAGCTTTCTAGGACTAGCTCGATATTACAGGAAATTTGTTAAGGGCTTTTCCCAAGCGCTTCTCAATTGACCAGATTAACTCAGAAGGTTGTGCCTTTTGTTTGGATTTCTGAAGGCCATAATTCTTATTGAAGGCCATAATTCAAGATATCAATTCATCAGTAAGTACTAAAATGTATCAATAGTTAAAGCAATCTTTCTGGTGGACTGGTATGAAGAAAAGCGTTGCAGAATTTGTTGCGAAGTGCCATTCCTGTAGCTTAGTCAATGTCAAACACCAAAGGCCTGGTGGACTGTTACACCCATTGGAGATTCTTAAATGGAAGTGGCACATTTTGTTTCTTCATGATGGGATTGCCTCACATAATATCTATTGCGAACACAATTTGGGTCATCATTGATCATCTTACCAAGTCAGCACATTTTGTTTCTATCTGTCAGACTGATTTTATTGAGAAGCCTGCAATGCTGTATATTAAGAAAATAGTCAGGCTGCATGGTATTCCCAAATTGATCGTATCTGATAGAGATAGCAGGTTTACTTCAAAGTTCTAGCAAGCAGTGCAACAAGACCTAGGAACCACCCTAATAATGAGCACAACTTTTCATCCCCAAGTAGATCTCCAGGTAAATCAAATTCTTGAGGATATACTTCATCTTTGTGTTCTGAATTTTTCTAGATCTTGGGAGGATTATATTCCTCTACTAGAATTCAGATAAAATAATAGTATCCAGTCGAGCATTAAAATGACACCATATGAAGCATTGTATAGGAGGAAATGCTCTACTCCATTATCTTGGTCTGAAAATAAAGATGCTCAGTTATATGGGACTGATCTTAGAAGAAACTAACAGAAAGGTCAAACTCATTCAACAGAGGGTTCAGACAGCTTAGGACCAGCAGAGTAAGTACGATGACTCTGGTCATCATCCTCCTAAATTCTAGGAAAATGATCACGTATACTTAAAGGTAAGTCCAATGAAAGGAATATACCATTTTTGAATAGCTAGAAAACTCAGTCCAAGATATGTTGGACCTTTCAAAATCATATCCAAGATTATATCTTCAGCCTACAAGTTGGAATTTCCTAATGACTTCTCTATAGTGCACAATATTTTTCAAGAAATGCTTAAGAGAATATCATCACCTGATTCCAATCCCTCTAGTAGAGATCCAGACATACCTATCATTCATTAAAGAACCTATCAAAATTGTGGGAAGGATCAAAAGCAGCTAAGGAGCTGATCAATCCCAATGGTCAAGGTTCAATGGAAGAATTGTTCTCCTATAGAAACCACTTGGGAGTAAGAATCAGATATGCGATCAAAATATCCAAGTATATTTGAAAATCATAGTATTTCTCAGCCTTCTTGTTTATGCTTTACTCATTTTATTTATGCATCATTCTTCCTACTTAAGTGATGCCGAGGATGACATCGTTCTTAAGTGGGGGAGTCTATAATAACTCATGGTGTTACTCTAGTCAATCAGGAGTTAACTAAGTCCTGATCTTAGTTCTAACACTCTTAATAAGTCATTAGGAGCACACTCTGATGTTTTAGTCCAAATTAGGTTTCAAATAGATCAAACCTTGTTCTAGGAATTTCAGTAAAATTAAAAATCTGACTTCGTCGTTACGCTCATCACCCTAATTTTGGAAGCACTTGGAAGTCGTTGAATTTTTATCGAATATTTTAATATTTTTAAAATATCCTGAAAATTAAATACTAGTCAAAATCAAAACTCGTCATCACCATTGCATTCCTCGCCCCATAACTAGCTAGGGGTTGATTTTTGAATTTTTTTGGAGTCCAATTAATACTCAACTTTTTAAAATGAATTATTGTATAATTTAAATTAATTATTTTTATTTTTATAATTATTTTTTATTCTTTTGTGGGACCCGCATTTTTTCTTAGCGAATCAATCCCACCTTCTTTCCTTATCGGGCCGGGTCCGCTGTTCCCAAATAGGTCACTCTCATTGTTTGCGCTCAGGCTGGCTCCCTCTACGGGCCTTAATCGGACCCACAATCCATGCCAGGCCAGTTTGATTAGCCAGAGCCATCTCTTCGCTCGCTCACCTCGCTCCTGCATCTGTCTACGAGCAACACGTGGCGCCGCAGCTCTGCCAAATGGCTAGTGCTCCCACTGCTCGATACCTAAACCCAATCTCCATTCCATAGCCTCGAGGACACCGTTGAAATTTAGGGATCTCAATCTAGAAGGTTTTGACAGTGTTGTCTTCGAGCCCTTAGCATTCCATCTGAGAACCCTAATGTTAGTGAAGCCACCTGCAGGTACTCCACCTTCCCAGTTCTCATACATTTGATCTCATTTATCATCATATATAAATTACTTCATGAAATTGCTATTCCATGTGTATTGATTATCAGTTGTGCAATCGAGCTCAATTGAGCTCGATTTTTTGCTAGATCAAATTTGGTAGTTCATAAACTTAGAAACCCTAGGGCATCAAGACTTCGATGGATGCAGGGCGATTGGGGTCTAGCATCTGCCTCAGTGGGCAATCCTAGCCTCAAGCTCTCTTCTTTCTATCTTGGTCGCGCTAGGAGGACTTTGCCCGTGGGACCATCGAAAGGCCCTAATCTGCAGTGCTGTTGAAAGGAGGTGAAGAAGAAGGCTTATTATCCCTTGAGCTGGGTGCATCTGTTAAAGCCTGCTGGTCTAGTTCCCGTGCTAAGATGGGTCGTTTGCTGAAGCTTGCAAACCCAGTGCCCGTGCTGGGCTGGGATGCTTTGGGGCCGCACTATTTGGCCTAAGTGCCTTCTTTCTTACTGAGCCTGTTTGAATTTTGGGCCGGCCCATTTGGCTGACTCATACGCCCTTGAAGAATAGGATATGAATAAATATTTTTTAAGTGAATTAATTTAAACTAACTAAATCATTATTACTCAAAACTTCAATCATCAATAACTTGCAATCCAAAAATTCAGTAATAGCAATTTTATATATCTTTTTTCAGTATTCTGGTAATGTTATATTTGTTGTTGAACTTTTACTTTTGCTAAAGACTTTTGAACCCTAAACTTAATTATACTCCTAAACCCTAGAATTTTATTTAGCCATAATTTAATCATTTAACCTCCAAATTAGGTAATCCAATATACCATTCTGATCAGGAAAACTAAAAGAATAGTAAACTACAAAAAATTTTTAGTTTTGGTGATTAGTTTTCTTAATTATCCCTAATCACCCCAAAAATTAATTAGTGAATATTAGCATACTTATATATCCAAATTTAGAAATTTAAGTTGTTGTAGACTCCTAGAGTATAGTAGAACACCTTAGTAAAGTTAAATTCCCATTTATATAATTAATTTCACTAATCATATTAAACTCTAATTAGGGAATAGGTTAAGCAAATGAGGCCAAAACTGGGTATATTCCCAATCATTGTACTCAATCTATTATAAGGAAGCTATAACCACTGAATTTGTTGAATTTGGACATCATTTGGAGAAGTTAGGCTTTTTTTGGACCTTTCCTAAACCCCTAAATTACATAATTGGACAACAATCTTGTTTTGGCCATAACCTGGCCAAATAATCACATAATTTAATGATCTTTAACTCTATGGAATTCTTAGATAGTAAGAAACATAAACATAATGTAAATTTTATGTTTCTCTAAGTAAAATTTTGTCCCTAATGAGCTAAAACCCTTATTTGAGCTCATTAACCTTAATCCTTAGCCAATTTGGGTGTACTCACTATCTATATTAGACAATAAGAAACCATTTAACATCAATGAATTTTAGTTTAGAACCCTAAATCAAAAAGTTGCATTTTAGACCCTCAAGTAAGGGGAAAATGGTCATTTTGCCCAAAGTTAGGTTTAAGCATTCTTAAGCCTTAGAAATCTGAATTAGCTAATAAAATTAGTAATATAAGTGATTTAAAATCAATTATAATTCATTTAATCTTATTAAACTAAACTTCTAAAGCCAATCTTAACCTTCCTATATTGAGTTTCTTCCTTACACCTTAGGATTATTTTCTTAAGGTTTAGATGTTTAACAACTCTGGGTTGTTACCCTATTAATTCTAAGCTTAATCAGGCATTAGTTTCAATCTTATTGCACTTAAACTATCAATATTAGCTAATCCTGAAAATTTGAAGTCAATTGGACTCCTCTAAGTCAGGTTTACCTTTTGATCAGTCTAGATGCCCTTATCTAGACTTAAAATATTTTGATTTCAGAATTTAAATTTGATTGCATTTTTGAATTTCTCACCCCCAAATTAGCTAGGAGTGAAAGTTTGGTAAGATTTGAAGATCATTTAGACCATAATTCAATTTAAATTAAATTGGTCTAATTGCATTATAGAATTTCCAACAATTTAAAATTGCAAATATATCCTCTAAACCGATTAAATGGTTGGGATCCGTTGTGCGGATCGCCGGCAATCCACTATGGATCCTAGGTTGCGCAACAGCGGTGCTCCCACTAATCTAACAGTTGCGCCTTTAGAACCTACAGTTAGGACTAGATCCCGCAGAAATGCGAATCGAGCATTGGATGCATCCACGTGGATCCCGCGGCTCTGATTAAATTGCATCTGGCCGATAGGATCTGGAGGATCAAGACCTTTGCGTCATTCTGATTGATCAATTAGATGTCCCACAGTGCTCTTGCACTATGGATCTTCTTCTACACCTCAGCAGGTCGTTATGACCTCTCTTGTATTGGTTTGGAGTCCCGATCGAGCCTTGTGACCCGGCTGAGCTCAAATTAGAAATTGAGAGCTCGGCCATGGCCCGATCTCTCAAGCCTCCCTAGCCCAAGCTCAAGACACTGGAAGTTTCCCAATTCCTTCCTGAGGCTATAAATAGCCTCAGGATGTCCAGGGTAAGGCTTGTTGATCAATTGAAGTTGGTTGCCCCCTCTGCCATTGTCATCTACTCAAGCTTCTCTAGAGGAATCTAGACATGCGTACCACTGATACTAGGTGTCTCCTGGAGTTCAGAAACCCTAAGTGCTCTCTGGAATATTAACCAGTGCCTATCTTGCCCCTAGTTGTTCAGCTGAGCTCATCCGTCAATCTAGGTACCCATGTTTGCAAGCCCTGAGTCAATGAGGCTCGGGCTTTACTCTATTTGATGCGTAATAGTTCATATTGTAGAATTGAACTCGTTGTGATCATAATTGTGCTTAAGCTAGCTTCGATCGATTGCGCTAAGTCACGTAAAAGGGTTGGGTCCGAGTAAGGACCCAGCGATCTAGGCCACCCCAGATCCAGCCACCTCAGGGGTTTGATCTGCATCACCTCCCTGATGGTGTAGGGATAGAATCTAGAGCAAATCATGCCCTCTGAAGGGAAAATTGACTCCTCACAGTAACTCCTTAGTGGAAGCTCTCTGGTGAGTAAGGTTCGGCCGATCCGGACCACCTCACTTGGGGCTTCAGGTCTCTACCAGTGTGACTAGCCATGGTGAAGGTGTAGCAAACTTTGTTTTGTCGTGCCATGGTTTGGGTGCACAGGAATTGGCCAATTAGGGTTTCCCTAATTGAGCATCCATCGGGATGAGGGGTCGGGGATGATGCCATTGTGTGGGTCGGGCCGACCCGTCACCCACGCGGCGCGACAGTCCCGGGTCTCTCTGGCCCCGGCTGACCCACGTATTTTGGAATTGGGCCGAGCTCAATTTAAATAAATCCAATTAATATGATTTATTTTTCTTAAGGAAAATAATCCAATTAATTAAACCATAGAGAAATTAAATTGGAAAAATGCTGAATAAATTAATTGAATAACTTTTGATTCTCTGATCCAAACCCTATGATCTTATATACCAAAATGATTAGAAAATCATAAGGAATAAGAATATAAAATAACATTGAACTTTTAATGGTTGGATTTTTGGGTTAGGCCTAATTAATGCAAAATTTAATTAGGGTTGATAGCATGTGTACTTAGCCAAATTGCATAATTTAGGTGCCATTGTGTGTTCCTTATACCTTGTAGAATGCATATACTAGGTGCTTTAATTTTATGATTTCTATATTCTTAGCAAATTATGCCCTAATATTGTAATTATATGATTAGTAAAAATTAGGGTTTTTGATTATCCAAAAATAGCAAACTTAGTCTCTGAATGTTTATATGAATGTATAGAACATAGTTGCCAAGTTTCATGAATTTCTAATAGTTAGATTTGTAATTAGATTTTAATCCTTTTGTATAAAATTATGGTTTGATTAGCACTAATTACCTTCTAATTTTCTGAAATTTTCTATTAATATGCCCTTTTAACAATAATGTAAATGTAATTAACTCCCTCATGTATATTAAACAATTGATTTTTAACAAACTTGAATTAAATAGCTAAATTTTTTAATTAATCTTAAGAAATCTTAAGATCTTGATAAAGTGATTAATACTTGGTCAAAATCTGAGATTGCCACCAATAACACATCAATAATACGCCAATTTGTCACTTGACCTATAAATCAACAATTGGTCTTAATTGGGTAAGGATAGGGGTTAAACCCTAATCTATTTGATTAATATCTAAATCTCTAATTGCTTAATCAAATGACTTGATTGAAAGATAATTCAATTGACATTATTCCAATAATGCATCTGGTTTAGTATTGATCTTAAAATCATTGAATTTGAAGTGCTAAGTTTATTAAAGAACTTATGTTATTGAAACATCTAAATCTAAGATTAAGATCATTGATTTTCCCTTATATAAATTATTAGCATAAGATGAATATTAAAATTATAATGATTTATGAAATGATCTAACTTTAATAATATTTTTTATTTCATCCCATAACTGTAGAATAGGATGTGATCAGATGGATCTAACCATCTGATCTGATCACTTTAGTCCAAGTTCAATAAGTGAACCTTGAATTTAAGCATAAGTGGTAGAAAAGAGAGATCTTAAAGATCTTACTTTAAGAGTGTCTTAAAATGTATAAAAGGACCTAATTAATATTAATACATTGAGGTAGGTAGAACTTATTGGAACATATTGAGGAAGGAACTTAGATCATCCTCCTTGACCTTAGAAGTTGATCTTAAATCTTGTGGTAGAGTTCATTGGAAACATTAGATTGAGATTTATCCCATGTGGTAGTAACCTATATTGAGTGACCTTTTTGGTCCCAATTTGGGAGCCTTAAGTAGGACTCTCCCAAATAGAGTAAGGATTTATAGTTTTGATAAATTTGTGGAGTTAAATAGAATTGATTGAGCTCAGATTACTAGTTGGTTATAATCAGGCATACCCATGGTACTGAGTCATTTCAGTAATATTCAAGTTTGGACGAGTCACTCTTATGTGGACTTCTGACCAAATGCTTTACTGAGGGACATGGTGAATACAGTCCTGCTATAGTAAATTATCCAAACTTAAGGGAGTGAGCTAGAATCTTAGTTTGGGAGAATAATAACTGCAAATGGGTTCTGCCTCCTATCTTATATGTGCCTCAATAAGTGCAGTTATAAGTAAACTAAGTACTAAATTCACCTACTTGAGAACATACAATTGTGTCTATACGACCTTTACAATCACATAAGTTCTTTATTGGGGATCTTAAGCTTAGATTCAGATGTTTGAATCACATAAATTTTTTATTAGGGGATCTTAAGCTTAGATTCAGATGTTTGAATCACATAAGTTCTTTATTGATCTTAGTACTTCTAATTCAATGATTTAAGATCAATACTAAATCAGATGCATTATTGGAATCATGTCAATTGGATTATCTTTAAATCAAGTCATTCGATTAAGTGATTAAGGTTCAAGTCTTAATCAAATAGGTTAGGGTTTAGACCCTATCCTTCCCAATTAAGACCAATTATTGATTTATAAATCAATGACAAATCAATATATTATTGATGTGTTACTGGTGGCAATCTCAAATTTTTGACTAACTATTAATCACTTGATCAAGATCTTAAGATTTCTTAAGATTAATTAAAGAATTAAGCTACTTAAATCATGTTTTTCTAAATTAAATGATTAATAAACACATGAGAGGTTCTTTACATTCATACTACTATTATCAAAGCATAATAATAGAAATTTGTAAAAAACAAAAGGTAATTAGTGCTAATCAAATCTTAATTCAATATAAATGGATTAGCACCTAATTACAAATCCAACCATTAGAAATCCATGAAACTTGGCATTTACATTCTACTCATTCATATGAACAATTAGAAACTAGGTTTATTAAATTTAGATAATCAGAAACCCTATTTTTCACTAATCATATATTTATAAGATTAGGGCATAATTAAGAATATAGTAATCCAAAAATTAAGCCACCTAGCACATGTATTCTACAAGGCATAAGGAACACAATGACACATAAATCATGCAATTTAACTAAGTATACATTCTAATCAACCCTAATTAAATTATACAATAATTAGGTTAAAATAGAAAAGTTCAATGTTACTTATATTCTCATTCCTCATGATTTTCTAAACAATTTGATATATAGGAGCATAGGGTTTGGATTTGTGGATCAAAAGTTATCACTTTAATTTAATTTGTATTTTTCCAATTAAATTTTCTTATGGTTTAATTAATTGGATTATTTTCTTTAAGGACTATCACACCGCGCGAGTTACGAGTCCACCCAACCCGCACAGTGGCATCGTCCTCGACCCCTCGTCCCGATAGGAGACTGATTAGGGAAACCCTAATTGTCCAATTTCCTTGCATCTAGGCCATGGCATGACCAACTGAAGGTCGCTACACCTTCACCATGGCCCGATGCACTGGTAGAGACCCGAAGCCCCAAGTGAGGTAGTCCGGATCGACCAGACCTTACTCACCTGAGAGATTCTGCTATGGAGCTATTGTGGAGAGTCAATTCTCCCCACAAAGAGCATGATTTGCTAGGGGTTGATCCCTACACCTTCAAGGAGGTGAGACGGATCAAACCCCCAATGTGATAGGATCTAGGGTGACCTAGATCGATGGGTCCCTATTCGAACCCAGCCCTCTTACGGGACTTAGCCCGATCAATCGATTTCAATCGATCAGGGCTAGCTTAATGCATAAACACGATAGTGTTAAGTTTATTTCTATAATATTATCTATTATGAATCAAATGTAGGAAATCCTGAGCCTCATTATCTCAGAGATTGCAAACTGAGGCACCTGGATTGACGGGAGAGCTTGGAGATAGTGCAGGAAGCAATCCACAGGCTTAGCCGAGCTTCGGAAGAGAGATAGGGGTACTAAACACCAGGACACATCCACTATCAGTGGTAGGCATGTTTGGGATGCCTAGAAGAGCTTAGACAGACCTACAATGGTAGATGATGCAGAGAAAAATTCAAGCATAATTAGGTAGCAAAGGATCAAAGGGAGCAATGCAGAGGCTATTTATAGCCTTAGTAGGGAATGGGGAAGCTTCTAGAGGCATGGCTTGGCTGAGGAGGCCTAAGAGGTCGGGCCATGGCCGAGCTCTCAATATTCTAAATTGAGCTTGGCCGGGACACGAGGCCTGATCGGGGCTCCATACCAAGATGGGAGAGATCCTAACGACCTACTAAGGTGGACGCGGGAGTGGGGGACAGTGCATGCTATCGGGTATCCCCCTGATTCTTTCTGTCAGGCACGGGCAAGATAAATACAAAGATCCACAGTGCTGATGCACTATGGGCCATCTGTTTGATCAATCAGCACCGCTCTATGATCTTAATCCTTCAGATCCTAACACCTGATCTGATTTGATAAGAGCCGCAGGATCCACGGGGACAGATCCAATGCTCGATCCACATTTCTGCCTGATCTAATCCTAACCGTTGGCTCATGAAGTGCGACGGTGAGATCAGCGAGACTCTGCTGTCAAATGACCCAGGCTCTACAGCAAATCGCCCGTGGTCCGCACAGTGGATCCCGGCCATTTAATCGGGTATAAGGGTATATTTGCAAATCTAAAATATTGGAAACCCTAGAATGCAATTAGACCATTTTAATTATGGTCTAAATGATCTCTAAATTTTACCAAACTTTCACCCTCAACTAATTTGGGGTGAGAAATTCAAAAATATAATCAAATTTTAATTCTGAGATCAAAATATTTAGGTCTAAACTAAGGCATCCAGATTGATCAAAAGATTTACTTGACTTAGAGAAGTCCAATTGACTTCAAATTTTTAGGGTTAGGTTTATATGGCATATTAAATGCGATGGGATTAAAATTTATGCCTATTTAAATTGGGAATTAAACTAGGTAATAGCATAGAGTTGTTACAATTAATGTCCTGAATGATTTAGCTCAGTTTTGTGGACCTGTTTATCTAGGCTTTAGTGCCCTAGATGTTTCAGTCTTAGATACACTGGCCATCTTAGCCAATTATTTTATTATGGTAGTTCTAATGGAGGTACATATCCAATAAAGAATATTATCAATTATTTTAGTCAGTCTTCAGTTGCTTTTAGTTCAGCTTCAGTATTTATATAGCATTATAGTGCTTTTTAGTATTTTTAGCATGTATAGTATTTATAGTATTTATAGTATTTTGGCTTTGATTTTATATCGAAGCATCTTAGTATGCTAGCTTTATTTTAGTTCTACTATATTTACTTTATTTAAAAATCAGCATGAATATAATTGATCATATTTACTTTGGATGCTTCTTGTACTTAATGGTTTTTATGTATACATTATTTAATATTTTTTGCAGCTTTAGGTTGAGATATATTTGCTTATCTCACATTTTATTTAAAGTTATAATTGAATGTTTATAGCTTTTATCATTTTTCTTTGATGCTTGTTGCTTCTAAAATGCTAAGGATATTTGTGATATCTCTAAAATGCAAATAATAATAGTCAAAAATGTACTTAGACAATATGTCTAACATATTTTTCTCTTTTTGACTGGGGCCCATGGATTGTGAAATCAACAATAATAGCTTCTTAGCACTTTATGGAGATAGCATCTGATGAGGAGCAAATACAAGAGGAAGAGCACCTTGGAGCTGAGGAGCTTTAGTTAGGTTGCCTTTTTATTTAGTGAGGATGAGTTTTCTTTTCTTCTTTCTTAGAACTAAATTTAAAATGTTATAATAATATATTTACTCATTGTATTTTCCCTTACTACTTACTTATTCTGAGTTGTAAATTTTCTATTTTCTGCATTATGATTCCATGGATGTAATTTATTATTTCTTTCTTTTGCACTCTGATATTCATGTATGCTCATTTATTGAATGATTTGATTTTACTTAGTGCACATCTTTCCCTTATTAGTGGATTATGGATGAAAGCCTAATCTAATAATATGTCAAGAATTTCTTAGTGATGATCACCTCTTAATCTTAGTTGGTTAAGGGGCGGCTGCCACACCACATTACTCTTATGAGTGGGAATATGTGTGTTTATAGTTGACCTCATTTTTCTTATAGTTGACTAGATGTACTCAACTCGTCACATTTTTTGCGCTCACATAACCAAATACAAGATAAATAAATAATGAATTGTATTTCTCCCAATCTTGATGATTATTAATGATTACTATAGTCTTATGATTATATTTGTTTAGTCTCTTAGACTAAAATTACTTACTTTATTACTTTGTAGCATTTTAATATATCAAGTTTTATTTATGCAGTGTAATTTTTCTACAAATTCAATTTACTAAAAATAATTTACATTATCTTCTTACTCTGCATATAAATCCATTTGGACATATTCATGGTTTCTTAAAATGCACATTATACAAAATGTCATGCTAACCTATTTGATACTGATCATTTGAAACTATGTGAGCCTTTATTACTTTAAAGCTTTTAGTAGTTGTTTACTTATTTCATTCTATACCAAATACTCTGCTTTTATTTAATTGTAAATGACTAACTTTATATCTGCTTAACAAAAGTAATATAGTTAGTTACCCTTAAAATATATATAGACTCATAAGAATTAATCACTTATTTTTATTAGTTGTGCCCTATCATATTTAATATCAAATATGATAGATCAAGAGCATGGATTAGGTGTTGTACTCAAGGAAGAACCTAATCTATAGATGTGTTGAAGACTATGTAACAACCCAAAGGTTGTTAATTAGTATTTATTAATCAAATCAACTCATAACCACCTCCATTATTCTTCTTAAGGTGCTTAGACCAAACCTTACAAATTTGGAGTGATTCGGATCTCAATCAAATATTATGAATTTTTTTAATATGATTAATTAATTAGAAAATTGAGATATTTAATATGACCTCAAATAAAAAATATGACTTCTCCATTGCGCTCATCACCCCCAAATAAGCTAAGGGTGATGTTTTGGAAGTATTTGAAAGTTGTTAGATTTTTCTAAATATTTAAATATATTTTAAATACCCCATGAATTAGAATAAATAAATTGATCTCGAAATTAAAATCTGACTTCACGATTAAGTTTCTCACCCCCAAATTAATTAGGAGTGGATTGCTAAAATCTTTTGGAGCTCATTTATCTGGCTAATTTTGATTAGCATAATTGTATTAATTAATTTTAATTATTTTATTTTATTTTTTTGAAATTTTTCCGTGCCTCGGACCCACTTCCCCTCTTTTTCGTTCAACGTCTTCCTCCCCCTCTTGCGCACGCAAGCTCTCCACTCTCCCCATGCTACTAATAGGAGAGAACTTGCTCCCTCTCCTTGCCAATATCTTGTCCACCTCCTTAAAGCTAGCTCCCTCAGCTCTCCACTCTCCCCATTTTTTTGCTCAGCTGCTGAAGGAATAAACTCCCAAGCTCCTAAGGAACCCTAGAAGAAATCTCTAATTCGCAAGCTAAGGTACCCTCTTTGTACCATTCTTCCCATTATTTTTATCTATGTATTTGTGAAATGGTATATTAATTAGCTAAATGTATGGAGTCTTGTTTGATTGTTGAGCCTCAATCAGACTCAAACGAGTGCGATCAAAGCTCATTTCGTCCATTAAGAAAATAGTTTCTGCAAATAGGATTTCTATATACCTAGACTTAGGGCATCATTGTTTGCAGCATTAGAATAATCCTTTCGTGTCAATTTTAGTATCAATGGAAAGGTCTTAGACCTTTCCATCTATATATGGCACTACACTTGAGGGGCCCTAAATTGAGAGTATTTGGATGCCCTATGGGAGGTTAATCTTTCGTACATGTTAAATGTCCGTCGGGCGCTACTGCATACCGTAGCGCCTAGTTCTCAGTCAGAGAGCGCTACAGCTATGGCATCTCGAGAAATATGGCACCATAGTGCACCGTAGCATCTGAATGCGCTACTGTGCACAGCGGCGCCATTGTACGTCGTAGCGCGCCATAGCGCCTATCCCTCAGCTAGGAGGGCACTACAACACGTCGCAGCAAAGAAATGTGTTGTAGCGCCTAAAAGCACTGCAGCATGCCTATGGAGGCTGCCCCTAAACCAACTTAGATTAAGTGGTGTTTGTCATTGGGCAATCCTTCACTTATTATTAGATTAGGTTTTCATCCCTAATTTATTAATAAGGGAAGAATGTACAATATATAATAATTGAATCATTCATTAAATGAAAGAAAAGAATATCAAATTTTAGCATCCATGTAACCATAATATAAAATAGAATATCAACTATCTCAGAATAAAGTATGTAGTAAAGGAAAATATAATGAGTATTTGTAATATTACAACACTTTAAATTAAGTTTTAAGAAAGCAAAAAAGAGCACTCATCCTCTTTAAATACAAAGGCAACCTAGTCTAATGCTCCTCTGCTCTAAGGCACTCTTCCTCTTGACTCTACTCCTCTCTAGGTGCTATTTCCATAAAATGCTCAGTGGCTGATGATAAACTTTAATTACGTCTGCGCTTGCGCGCAAGTGTACATGGTCTGAAGTAATAATTTGGAATGTGAGTACCGATATTTATCATCCTCAGGGAATTGGGTGTACTGTTACTAAGGTATATCTACGTTCAAAAATGTTTAAGCTATGCATATTCTATCGAATTGGTTCCTAAACAGGCACAACAATTCTTAGTAGCAGTATACTATGATAAAAGGAGAGGAGAGTTGGGTCTCTCCCACATGATATGTTAGATGACTTATGTATGATGATTCCTCAAGCATTCTCTTTTTCCTTAATTTTTAATCAAGTGCACATTGTCCTCCTTAGAGTTTAACTCCAAGATTTATAAGTTCAAATCTCGTGCTTGAAATGAACACACATTCGATTTTATTTCAGCACAAAGACCCTTATAAGATTTTCAGATTATTAGTTTTCCTCTCATTTCTTGATCATAGAAATGAGAGTTGTTCAGTTAATATCTTACAAGTATTAATTCCACTAATAGCTTCATGTATATCATGCATAGTTTAAATAGTGGAGTGATTTCATTTGGGCTCAATGACTATGTCACCTCATTCATGAGCACTCAAAGAATCCCCTCCATCCCTTCACGTATGCTGAGGAGCGGAGCATATTTAGTGGGTCTTAACATCACATGCTTCAACTCCTTAGTTGAGCATAGATCTAGGTGCATTGGGCTCAAGAACTTTCTCACATAGTTCTAAGCTCTTATGCACTCATAATTATAGCTCTAAACTAAGGGTGAGCTATGGAGCACAAGACTTATTTTAAGTCTTGATGTCATTTAGTCCATTATCATTTGGTCCACATTCAAGTCCACAATAGTCCTTTACACTTCTTTAACAAGTCCTTTAATTCACAAATTTTATTAAGGTTTTAGGAAATTTTCATATAAAAGTCTTGTTCAATTCATGTAGGATTGCCCCAACCCTCCCTAAGGGAAGTTTAGCTCTCCATTACACAAGATATTAAGAAGAACACGTACATGGATAAAGACCCTTTCAAGATCAACTAAGAAAGACAAAAAGACAAGAGTTAGAGAGTAATAGGAATGTTCCTTGATGGAGTTCTCCGGATTTTCTCTTCTTCTTGTTCTTGGTTGCTTCTCCTAGGTCCGTAGTGCTTCCTTTCTTCCTTCTTCTATTTAGCAGTAGGAGTCCTTCTTCTCTTAGAGAGTTCTCCTTCTCTTTTAAAGCAGCCCCCTCCTTACTTAGGATGTTAGAGAGCCAAGTTGAGAACCCCTCTTAAGTCAAGAAGAGTTGAATTTATAGAGGGGTTTCCTTCCTCCGCCTTTCTTTTCAAATTCTGCATTTCCTTCTTAAAAAATATGCTGTCATCATTTCCAATGTAACTTGAGGGGTGAAGTGACCTCTACTTTTCCATTCTTTAGTCTTTACATCACTTCAAGATATCAATTCTCCATTAAAAATAATTCTGTTACAGAAAGAATGATGGATGCGAGAAAAGGGGCAGGTTGGGGGTCTTATCCCAGCCTAATTCAATGCACTTGTTCAGACAAAATTTTGGTGCACCGCTGCAGCACATTGTAGCGCGCTGTGGCGCGCTGCAGGATGCTGGAGCGCGTTGTGGTGCGCTACAGCATGCTGGAGCGCGCTGTGCCGCGCTCCAACAGTTTAAATTTTGTGAAATGGTCTGCTGTGGCACGCTGGGCGTTCTGGTTTGTACATTGATGGGCCGCTACAGCGCGCTGTAGCGCCAGAATTTTGCCAGTTGATCCGCTGCAGTGCCCTATAGCGCCAGAGCTTGGCAAGTTAGTTCGCTGCAGCGCGCTATGGCACCAAAATCATGCAAGTTCATCCGTTGCAGTGCGCTATAGCGCCAGAGCTTTGCATGTTGGTATGCTTTAGTGCACTATAGCACCAGAATTTTGCCAGTTGATCCGCAGCAGCACGCTATAGCGCCAGAGCATCGCATGTTGGTCCGCTGTAGCACGCTATGGCGCCAGAATCCCGCAGGTTGATCCGCTGCAGCGGTTTCAATATGTCCATAATATTTAGAAATTGTCCATAATTGTCCAGATTTTGCTGGGTAAGCATTTTTTCCTGAAAAGTAGGTAAAATTTGATTAAGGAAGCAGTTTCAATATGAAAATGAATGAAATTTTCCCTTATTTAGGATATAAATTATGGATTTATCACACCCCCACACTTAATTTTTTGCTCATCCTTGAGTAAGCTTAAAATGGTATTTTTCTATTTCTTTAGGTATGAGAGTCAACAAGTAATATCAATGAGGGTTTGATTTGTATTTTAAAGCTCGTGCTTAACTAAAATGACAAGAGCAATTAGCATCATTTGACTAAGCTTGGTTATGAACAGAGGTTAATAGAGTTATCTTCAATTCATAAGTAGTTTTGCTTGGTGCTCAATAATGGGGAAGGTTCCCTGGACTAACTGAACTAGGGAGGTAATGAGTAATCAAGAGTTTTGTGCCATATGTGCTCCTTCTTATGAATCACAAAAATGTTTAACTTTTAGGAGAGATATTTTTCATCATCCTTTTCAATTCTTTTCTTTAGGAGAGATATTTATCTTCAGCCCTGTTTTTATTTTTTTTCTTTTTTATTCTTAGGGAGAGACATTTTTCTTCATCCCAATTCTAATCTTTGTGATTATGAAATCCTACGAGAGCCTAGCACACTCTTTTAGATTACTCACATTAATCACTTATTTTTTTATTCCAAAGCCTTCCCCCACACTTAGTCCTTCAGAACCAGAAAGTCATCAGAAGCAGGGTGTCACTTTCAATGAAAGGGAGATATACAAGGATTGTGTGGGAGTCAAGACTAACTCCAAGGATGCTTTAGATGGAGAACCCCAGCACATAGAGATTGATGGCATCACTGAGCTAGATGTTGGAGAAGCTCAATAGGGTGTAAATGTTGAACCACAAACATCCATGTTAAGAAGATCCACAAGAGTATCTAGACTGCCACAAAGGTACTCTCCTTCTTTGTTCTATTTGTTACTAACTGATAGTGGTGAACCAGAAAGGTTAGAAGAGGCACTTCAAGCTAAAAATTCAAGCAAGTGGGAGGCTGCCATGAATGATTAAATGGCATCACTCATGTCAAATGGGACAGGGAGTTGGCCCCCTCACCAGCCGAGAAGAAAGCTCTTCAAAACAAGTGGGTTTATCGGATGAAGGAAGAGATGAATGAAAGCAAGCGCTACAAGTCGAGACTTGTAGTCAAAGGTTTCCAGGAAAGGCATGGGTTGACTATAGTGAGATCTTCACCCTAGTTGTGAAGATGACAACCATAAGGGTTATACTGAATTTTGTTGTAGTTGAAGATTTGCATATGGAGCAAATGGATGTTAAAACTATTTTCCTTCATGGAGAACTGGAAGAAGAGCTTTATATGCAACAACCTGAAGGGTACAAGGCTCAAGGGAAAGGGAAGTTGGAGCTAGTGTGCATGCTCAATAAAAGCCTCTATGGCTTGAAGCAGGCACCAAGGTAGTGGTACAGAAGGTTTGACAGGTTCATGTCAGAATTAGGGTACAAAAGATGCCAGCTGGATCAATGCTATTACATAAGGCAGTGTAAGTCCTCTTATATCATCCAATTGATATATATAGATGATATGTTGATCACAGGATCAGATATGGAGGAGACAAAGATACTGAAAGAGCAAATGTCAAGGGAATTTGACATGAAGGACTTGGTGTCAGCCAAGCAGATCCTTGGAATGAGAATCCATAGGGAAAGAAGTGCAGGAATTCTGAAGATATCGCAGAAGGATTATGTTGAAAAGGTGCTGAAATGATTCAACATGAATGAAGCAAAGTTAGTGCACACTTCCCTAGCAAGTCACTTCAACTTATCAAAGGAACATATGCCAAAATTTGAAGAGGAGAAGGAACATATGATGAAGGTTTCTTATGCTTCAGCAGTTAGGAGCTTAATATACGTGATGATCTTCATGAGACTGGACATTGCCCATATAGTGGGAGTGGTCAGCAAATTCATGGGAAACCCAGTAAAGCACTAATGGGATGCGGTCAAGTGGATCCTAAGGTATCTGAAAGGTACAGCAGACAAAGCTCTATGTTTGGAAGATCTGATATCATTTTGCAGGGATATGTAGACTCAGATTTTGCAAGAGATGTTGATAGCAGGAGAAGTACTACTGGCTATGTCTATACATTGGGTAGTGTAGCGGTGAGCTAGATCTCTGGGCTATAGAATATTGTATCACTATCTACAACAGAAATAGAGTATGTTGCCATCACAAAGGCAAGCAAGGAGATAATTTGGTTGAAAGGTTTCATGGGTGAATTGGGTAAGGAGCAGAGGGATGTGAAGCACTACAGTGATAGTATGAGTGCCATTCACTTAGCCAAGAATGCCGCATTTCATGCCAAGACAAAGCACATTCAACTTTGTTATCATTTCATCTGAACACTGTTGGAAGAAGGGTAGCTTAGATTAGAGAAGATTTATACTTCTAAAAATCCAGTCAACATGCTTACTAAAACAGTAACAGTAAAGAAACTGAAGCTATGTGCAGCTTCAATTGGCATCGGTACATGAAGGGAGAGCAGTGGTGAGCCACACCTTAATCCTTGACAGACACAGAAGAAGACACTGAAGGTTTAATGGAGGAAGCTAAGGAAAGTTGTCTGGAAGTCTCCAAATGGTTGATTTTTGTGTTGTGGAGACTTCACTATCCAAAAATAGCACAAGCGCTACATTGCACAACAGCGCGCTACAGCGCACCATAGCATGCTACAGTGGAACCAAGTCCATAGCTGAGGTGCCACAGCATGCCTCAGCAGTCAGCAATCAAGAAGCGGAAGCTGCAGCGCGCTATAGCGGAATCAAACGTGGGCACTACAGCGCCTTGCAGCGCGCTACAGCAGAAGCAAGTTTGAAATGCGGGCTCTACAGTGCACCGCAGTGCACTATAGCAAATGCAATTCTGAAAGTCAACCTCTACAGCGCGTTGTAGTGACTGGCGGAGTTCTGCTTCATTTCAGGTCTCGATCTATAGAAATCTGAGGGATATTTTGGACTTTTTGGGTCCAAAATTGAGCTAACTACTTAAGCTTAAGTAGTGGAGGAAAACCTTAGACTTTGGCAATCAGTTTGGAGGCTTAGAGGCGGTGGAGGTGAAGAACTATAAGCTAAACCCTAGGGAGCTATTGAGCAAGATAAGGCTTACTGTTTGGAGGGGAAACTCCAAGAGGTACTAGCTTCTTCCTTTCTCCATTCTAAGAGTAGAGCTACAGCTGTATATACTGAGGTGATACAGCTCTTGTAACACTGTAAGCCTTGAATCCTTTTTCATAATAGATTTTCTCGTTGGTGTTGCTTTGTGGTTTTTCCCAATCTTTGGTTTTCCATGTATTTGCTTATGTTTGGATGATTTGTATGTTCTGCAAATTTCTTGTTGTGATTTTGTGATTTTTAAACTAGCTCGGTAATCATCAATGCACCCCGATCCTCAAAGTCTTTGGATTATGGTTTGTTGTTACCATTATAAGTGCCATTCCGCATTAGGTATCTTGTGTATTGCTAGTGCATTTCCTAATATTTTGTTGACTCCAAATCCCTAATAACACAAAAATACACTAAAATAATGACTAGTTATAGTAAAATCATGCATTTTACAAATATAGAGGTTATTTTAAATATGAAATCCATAGTTAAGATGTTTAGAACTTTTAAACATGTACTTGTATGGCAAACTTGCACTTATAGTCCTTTTCTTTTGATTGATTCAATGTATTATTGTTTTTTCTAACTTAAGATAACTGTCATTTAAATTGATTCATTTTATTGCTTGAAAAGTGAAATGTTAGGTTTGGAACACTGTGATAAATTATTAGGATGCTTAGAAATTAATTTGGTTAGTTAAATTTAAATTTTGAATTTATAAATTACTACTTAAGTACCAATTGCTTTAGATCGTAATTAGCAAAGGTTAGCATTTATTTTCTAGTGAACATTGCCAATTTATCATGTAATCTTAGATGAATTTAGTTTCATAAATAATAATGTGATTTTATTATATTAACTTTAAGCTTACTTCCTTTGATTTTCTCTTAAAGAAAGAGATCATCATGAATTGACTCTTATTGAATTGATAAAATATGCTTGATTATCAAATGATTTATTCGTAAAAATTATATGATTTCACCCCATGACCTGATGACTTAAGATAAGTTAAGAATTTAGAGGATTTGCATAATTAATTTGCTTCTCAACCTACTGATTGACCTTGTAAACTTGCATAAAATTCATCATTTAATTTATAATAATTGAGTGGAACTTTATTAATCACTAGTAGTCCTAAAAAAGATAAATCAGTTCTTATGGTTAAAACAAAGTAATAATTCACTTTTATTTATTAAAAGCTTGAGGTATGAGATATCTTATTGATGCCTGTTGAGGTAGGCCTTTTGATGATCCATTAATAACTTAAATGATTGATCCGACATCGTGAGGTGAGATATCCTAAGAGACATTAGTTAGAAGCAATATTTTGTGGTAGTTATCCTATATTGAGTTACCTCTATATCCCAACCTTGAAACCCCACTGCTTAGAATCTCCAATAGAGAAAGGATTCATTTGGTCTAAAATTCCTTGGATTTTAAATTAGTCAGTTCATAAATGATAATATTAGTATTATCATGTGATGATTGTAGTACATGTCCATATGACTAGTTTAATTTAGTAGGACATAAAATTGGTTGATTTTCTCTAAATAAGATTGTGATAGGGTTACATCCCCTTATCTTTGTGCATATTGATAAGTGCAGTTCTGTTTACGACAAACATTCCACTTTTATATTATGTTTAATTAAGGTATTGAACCTCTTAGTTTGAGAGAATAAATTATAAAATAGTTTCATCCCCTTATCTTTGTGCGCATTGATAAGTGCAGTTAAATAAACCAAGTGATTTAGGTTACTTTCTTAGAATATACACAAAGTTATGTATTAATTTAGGTATTGAATATTTTAGTCTGAGAGAATAAACTGTAAAAGGGTTTTGTCCCCTTATCTTTGTGCATCGTGATATGTGCAATTAAACTAACTATGAAATTCAAGTTACCCTCTTAAGTACTTACTACTTATGTACATGTACTTCCAACATATAATAATTTAGGAAGTTATGAGTATGATTATAGCAGTATATAGTTAAGTTCTAATTATAACATATGTTCTTGTTAGGATGAATATGAAAACCCAATAAATGTTGAATTTGATTAGTTTTCTGTGATTGATTTATGTTCTTTTGATGATTTAAGAATCATAATTGCATAAACATAAGCATCAAGAGCATTTGTGAACTACATGATGCATCATGCACAATGTTGGTAAGACCTACAGGATGAGCATGCATCATGGATATTAGAATTTCTTCTAGATACATGTGGCACAAAATACATAATTGCAGCATAAACTAGTGCATATTCAGATGCATACACAGTGACATAAAGTATAGTTTGATTTCAGTATTTTCTTCAATTTCAGTATTTTACATATTTCAGATCAGCACTTTACTTTTCTTTTGTTTACTATTTTATGTTACTTTCAATTTTGTACAGTTCCAGCTTTCATTTACTTAGTTTATTTTTTGCAATAGCTTCCTATTTTATTTAACATTAAATGCCATAAAAATTATAATAAAGCATGTTATAGCCCTATATGTGTTAGACTTATTGTCTAACATGATATATTTTCTTTTCTTTCGTCTAGAAAACCGGCATTTGGGATCCAACAATTTGTCAGATCCAAAACAGCTTGAGGAGCCAGTAGCAAAGTATGCTCAAGAGATCCAGGAGGACCCGGAGGAGCAGTAGCCTACATAACTTATTTTGCTTTATCTAGTTCTTACTCTAGCTATGAGATGAGGGACCTTTACTTTATGCTCTCTTTATATTAAATGATGGAATGTAATAATTCAACTCTAGATGTATTTTCTCCTTCTTTTCTGAGATCAATGCTTTTACTTAGCTTCTGTGATGAATGATATGGATGAATACTTTTAGCTTCTGTACTCTGATTTCTTTTACTATTTATACTTAGTATTGTGATGTGATCAAAAGCAAGTGGTATACTCATTTATAAAGTACGAGCATACATCTGGAATGTTTCATTATTCTACCCATCCCAATGCATACGAGTACCCTAGTTAATACTTAAGATAAGGATACTACATATCTTATGGCTTAGTCTTCAACAGTTTTTGAGGCTAGTCCTAGGGAAGTTTAGGCTTCCCAAGTGGCGCACTGCTCCGCCGCCAACTCCTCCTAGTGAGTGCGGCAATGGAGCAGGGCGCTATACTCTATTTATTTATCTTTCATTTTCTTTCATGTACAGCATATGAATATGAAAGATACATGATCTGTGATGATAAACTACTCTTTTATGTTATACACTTTTATAAATGGTTTGATTAGATTGTTTGTGTTTCCTTCTACCCATAGATTTGCAATTCAAATGTAGTACTTCATAAGGAGATATAATACTCTAGTTCAGTATTGAGTACTATCGTAACACTTGTTATCGGGTTAATTGCTATAACCTAATAATGGGGTGTTACACAAACCAATATTGAGTAAGACAAATCAAGATTAAGTAATTAATAGTTAAAATCCAAAATATTGGGGCGTACACCTCTTAATCTGTGGGTACTAAAGGTATAAGTTTCTCATAACTCTCACGAACTAATGGTTAAGGCAATCTTATTAAGAGAAATCAAACTTAATAAGATGAATCTCTAATCTTAAGCTAAGGTTAAAAGATAGAATTATCAGATTAAAGGATAAAACTAGATATTTTAAAGTCAAGGATTCATTCCATTGAGTAACTGATTTACCTAGGGAATGAAATCTAGCATAAGTCTACCATTAAGCACTAAAGAAGAGAGCCCTAAAAGCTTATGAAGAAAAAGATACTTAAGAACTTCCTAAGAAAATAACTTAGGAAAAGATCTAATAATCGAGAATTAATGTTGAAATATACTTATTTAGCATTATCGTGAGTCTAAGGAAGGCATAATGTGGGTACATTATAAAATTCATGATTATTACTTAGGAATATTTAGGGGAAAACTAAATCAAATTAACAAGCCTAAATGATCTATATTTGATTCCTAAATATTTGCTTTACTGATTTTAAGAAAAATGATAGATTTTAATGACTTACGAACACTTAAATGAAAAGTTTGGCAAAATGACCAAAATGCCCCTTCTCAATAGTCAAAAATGGGATTTTAGAATTATGGCTCTAATTGAATTCTATTAACACCAAATGGTTTCTTACTATTTAATATAAAGATAAACACTAAGAGCACCCAATTCGGTTAAGGATTAAGGCTAATGAGCTCAAATTAGAGTTTAAGCTCATTAATGGGTGATTAGCAAAATTACTTAAAGAAATATAAATTTTTTTTTATACTTAGATTCTACTCTATCTAAGGATTCCATAGATACTAAGTTTGCAATATTCTAAGGTTAAATGATCAAATTATGAGCAAGACAAAAATTTTATTAAAAGGGTAATTAAGGATGATAAAGAGTGGGGGCCAAAAATCTAATTTCACTAATTAGTGTTCAAATCAAGCAAAATCAGTTAATAAGGGTTCCCTATCACACACTAAGTACAATTACAGTGAATTTGCTCAATTTGGATCTCAATTAGTTAATCTAGACCTTAATTAGGGCTTAAGATGACTAGTGAGTGATTAGTAAAATTAATTACATAAAATTTATTTTGACTTTTCAAATGTGTTTTCCTCTATTTTGTTAGTGATTAAAACCTTGAAATTTAACATTTGGATGTAATCTTAATATTTACTAATCCATTTTAAGGTAGTGAGACTAAATTAAGAAATATAATCACAAAAATTAAAATTTTCTTGCAGATTAGTATTCCTTGTATTTTTCTGATCAAAATAGTATATTGGATCATATTATTTAGAGTTGATTTGACTAAATTATGGTATTATCAAAAAATTAGTCCAAAAGGTAATTAGTAATATTAATCACCAAACTAAAAAACTAATGGTATAATTTTAATCCTTGTATTTTCTGATTAAAATAGTATATTGAATCACTATGTTTGGAGTTGTACTTACAAAGTTATGAATATTTGAAAATTTGTAAATAATTAAATAAATAAAATAAAACAAAAATTCAAAATCTTATTCCATGAACAGTCATTCGGCGAAAGTTTAAAAAAATGAAAATTTTGCATCCAAATTCTCCCTACATAGATCTCCTCATGTGGCGTGCCATATACTGATGGAGACCTTTCTATTTATATCAAATATGCCTCTTAATTTTATCTATAACTTAAGAAATTATGAGCCCTAATTTGAGCTTAAAAATAGGAAAAGAGGTACCTTAGGGTTCGGTCTTAGCTTTGAATGAAGAAGATGAAGGTGCTGCTCTTACTCTAGGATAGATCTCAACATTACAAACGAGGATTGAGATCCAAATGAGGTTACAAATAGGGGGGTTTGATGGCTAAGGCGATGGCTAGGCCACCTGCAGTAACCTTCTACAGCATGTACACAAGGGCAGCAGCACGATTTTTTTTTAATAATTATTAATTAATAATTAAATATAATTTAATTATTCAAAACTAAATAATCAGATAAGCTCTGAAAAATCCCAAAATTTCACCTATAGCTAATTTGGGGTGAGCAACTAAAAAATGAAGTCAAATTTTAATTTCAAGATCAATTTAAGTTTTTTATTTTCTGATTATATAAACATATTAAAATATTTGAGAAAATTCGACCACTTCCAAAAATTCTCAAAATTTCACCACTAGCTAATTTGGGGTAAGAAATTTAATAACAAAATCAGATTTTCAATCCGAGGTCAAATTAACTAATTCATTTTCTTAATTAATAAATTATCCAAAACTAGGGTTTAATCTGATTAATCCCTGATTTGGACTAAAATATGACGGTATGCTCCTAATGATCAATTAAGATTAATATAACAAGAATTAAGATTTAATTTAGTTCTTATAACTTAGGGTAACAGTGTAACAACCCATGTTATTACTATAACACCCTAGGTTGTTGCATAGCTAACTATAAGCTTAATCATGCTCTAAATATAGTTCCATTGCATTCCATAGATCATTATAAGCTAACCCTAAAAATTTGGGGTCAATGGACCTCTCTAGGTTAAATAGGTATTTTAGTCAATTTAGGTACCCTAAATAATAGGTAAAATATTTTGATCTCCCCAAATTAGCTAGTGATGAAAGTTTGGAAATTTTTGGAGGTCATTTAGGCCATAATTCAATTTAAATTAAATTGGGATAACTGCATAAAAGGGATCTCAACAAATTAATTTTGCAAATCTACCCTTAACCATAATACCAGTCTGGGTTCCATTGTGCGGACCATAGGCAATCCGCTGTGGAGCCTGGATAACACAATAGCGGAGCCCCGCTCCATCTCACCGTCCCTCCCGTAATCCTACAACTAGGATTCAAATATGAGGAGCCGCGAGTCTACTGTCAGATCCACCCCTTGGATCCTACAGTCTGGTTCACTCTTGTGATCGGTCATTAGGATCCAAGTGATCCGAACCATATCGCCTTATCCTTCGATCAATCAAATGGCTATCGAGCACCTCACGCTGTGGATCATCATCCCGAGCGCATTCCACTTATGACAGGGAGTATCCTTCACACCCTAGTGATACGCCCTGTCCCTCACTCCTCTGGCCAGCTTAACAAAGCCGTTAGAAGTTTCTTACCTCTGCTGGAGTCTCCCAATCGGGCCCCATGGCCAGGTTCCTTCCATTAATTGAATTGGGGGTTCGACTATGTCCCCAAGCCCTCGAGCCTTCCCAGCCCATAAGGCTTCCCCTTAATCTCTCCTTGAGGCTATAAATAGCCTTAGGATGTGTAACAACTCAAGGATATTACTTAGCCTAAGCTTAGTTTAATTGTATCCTAGTTATCATTTCATTGAGTTCATCTAGACATTATAACCAATCCCCAAATATTTGAAGCGAATCGGAGCTCAATCGAATATTTGGAATATTTTACTAATATTTAATTAATTGAAAATTAAGATTTTCAATTTGACCTCAAAATCAAAATCCTACTTCGCCATTGCGATCGTCACCCCCAAATTAGCTAGGGGTGATGTTTTGAACGCGTTTGGAAGTCGTTGGATTTTCGCGAATATTTTAATATAATTAAATACCCTAAAAATTAGCATAATTAAATAATTATCATAATCAAAATTTGACTTCACCATTGAATTCCTCACTCCCAATATAGCTAAGGTTGAATTTTCAGGATTTTTTTGGAACCTGTTTATTCATCCAAATTTAATTAGTAAATTGAGTTAATTAGAAATTAGAAATAATTAATTATTAATTCCTTTTTCCATTTTTCCTGCACATAGACCCCACTTCTTTCCCTGGTTCGGTGCTCCTTCTCTTCTCCCTAGTGCACGCAAAGGGTAGAGGCCCTCTCCTTACCATTTTGCTCAGGTATTCCTCCATACCTTCGATGGGATAACTCCTTCCCATCCCATCCAAAGCCATGCCCTCCTTCTCCTATAAAATGGAGCTCGGCCTCTTCTTTCCTCACCATTTACTCAAAGCTAAAAGCTCCTTCCTCTTCCCAAGCTTTTCTTCCCTCTTTCCTTACTGTGCTTACTGTTGAAGAAGCTACTCCCCTCCAAGTTCTTGAAGAAAAGCAGAATCCTTCCTCTAAGCTTCTATAGGAACCTAAGCTCTCATCCTCTTCTTCAATTTCCAAGGCCAAGGTACCCTTTTGCTATACTCTTCCTTATGCTCTCTTCATCTGATTTATCAAGTATTGTGAATGTTATTTCAAGTAGCTCTTTTATGGATTCTAGGTTGATCGTCAAGCCTCGATTGGACTCAATGAGTCCAATCGAAGCTCCATTTGCTCCTTTAAAAAGCAGTCAAAATTGTAGGTTTTATGTATACCTAGTCCCTTAACTCCATTGTTTGCATTGCTAAGATAATTTTTTGGTGTTGATTTGTGTAACAATGGAAAAGTCTCGAAAAGACCTTTCCATCAGTATATGGAACCACACATGAGATGCTATAAATTGAGAGTATTTGGGTGTGAAAGGAGACCCGTTGCGGTTTTCGCACAGGTGAAATCATCGTTAGGCACTAATGCACGCCGTAGTACCCGAGTCTTGGGTTGAATCTGTCGTAGCATACCGTAGCGCACCACAGCGCACCACCGCATCCAGCTCTCTGGAAATTGGGCACTGTAGCGCACCTCAGCACCTGAAAGTGTTGTAGTGCGCCGCAGCCCTGAAAATCGCCGCAGCGCCTGAAAGTGCTACCGCAGTCCATAGCAGGCTCTCCTCATAAAGTAGGTGCCACAGAGCACCGTAGCGCCTGGCTCTCAATCAAGAGATGCTATAGCACACCGTAGCGCCCAAAATTGTCTTAAAGTACCCAGAATTGTCCGAAATTACCTGAATTTGTGATTTTTCGCATTTTATTGACTCTAGGACCCTAGTGGGGCCTAAATATATATAAACTAAAACTAGATTTAGTAAAATTAAGTATTGTATGAATGTGTAGGTGAATTTCAATGGGAAATCAACCATTTTACTATGAATAGCACGTTCTAAATCTCTTAATAAATTGCTTGGATGTTTCATGCCAAATAGAAATGTTAGAATCTTTGATTGCTTGTGCGACCAAGTAGAACTTAATAACCAAATTGCATAAACTTAAGTTCTTTAGATTTGTAATCAAGTGCTAATCTCTTTTAGTTTGATTTAGGATTTGATTAGCCTTAATTACCTTTTATTTCATGTCACTTTATTTTATGGTTTCATAATATTAAGGTGTATGTTAAAGAGATTTAACATTAATTTAGACACCTTGATTCACTTAATTTGATATTAAACTATAGTTGAACATAAGAATCTTAAGAACTTGATTAAGTAAATATTACTTAATCTAAATCTAAAAATTGCCATCAATAATATACCAATAATGCATTGATTGGTCATTGATCTATAAATCAATAATTGGTCATAATTAAGTAAGGATAGGGGTTAAACCCTAGTCTATTTGATTAAGACTTAAACCCTTAATTACTTAATTAATTAACTTGATTGAATGATAATTCCAGTGATATTATTCTAATAATGCATCTGATTTAATATTGATCTTAAATTATTGAATTAGAAGTATTAAGATTATTAATGAACTTATGTGATTTACCATCTGAATCTAAGCTTAAGATCCCTAATTTTCTCTTATATAAGACTCATAACATAAGAATGATAATAAAACTATATTGATTTATGGAATAATCTACTCCTAATAATATTCTTGATTTTATCCCATGGATGTAGAATAGGATGTCATTAGATGGGTCTAACCATCTGAGCTGATTAATTCAAGTCATGCTTAATAAATGGAACTTATAAACATAGCATAAATGTTAGAGGTGTGAGATCTTGATGATCTTGCTATAGGAGTGTTTTGTAATATTTAAAAGCCTAATAAATGTTAATACATTGAGGTAGGAAGGGCTTATTGTAACATATTGGGGTAGGAACTTAGATGATCCTCCTTAACTTTAGAAGTTGTTCTTAAATCTTGTGGTAGAATTCACCTAAGACATTAGAATGAGATTTATCTCATGTGGTAGTAACCCATATTGAGTGACCTTTTGGTCACATCCTTGGAGCCTTGTGTAGGACTCACCCTATTAGAGTAATGATTTATAATTTAGATAAATCCTTGGTTCTTGAATAGAATTGACTGAGCTCAGATTATTAGTTGGTTATGGTTATGCATACCCATGGTACTGAGTCACTTCAGTAATATTCAGGCTTATGACTAGGTGCTTTCCCAAGGAATAATCCAAATACAGTCCCTCTCCAATAAATCCTCCAAACCTAAGAGTGTGAACTAGAATCTTAGTTTGGGAAAATAATAACTGCAATAGGGTTCTACCTCCTATCTTGTGTGTGCCTCGATAAGTGCATTTATAAGCAAACTAAGTGCTAAATTCACCTTCTTGGGAACATACAACCATGTGTATATAACCTTTCTAATTGATTATCTTAAGCAAAAATCCTAAATAAGAGAAACTATTTTTTGAAATTATAATCTAAGATTCAGAATCCTTTTAGCAAGATTCTGCACAATGGAGATATTTGAGTCATAATTTGAGTTTAAAGTAATTCTAGATTTTTGGATTTAAGTCATGTAGTGTAGAGACATGAGCATGAGCATAAGCATGATGTATGAGTATCAATGATAATATATGAGTTACAAAATGTTGCATACCTCAGTAGGGGAAATTCAAGATGATTAGGCATCATAGTAAATTATATTTCCCATTAGGATGTATGTGGGCATTGGACCATATGTCTCATAGCAGTTTAGTGATAGTTTAGTTGCATATCAGTAGCATACAGTATTGTGGCATATTTAGATGCATGATTCTAGTGGCATACATCATAGTTTAATATGTTATTTACTTAGTTTCAGATCATACACTATTTTATCTATTTTCAGTATTCAGTAGATAGTCAGCTTTACTTTACTCAATTTTATACAGTTTCAGCTATTCAGTTACTTTTACAATCTTTCTACAATTTTGTTTACATTACTGTTAAATGTAAATAATTAGAATTGCTTAGATTAGTTTTGATGTGTTAGACTTATTATCTAACACGAGGTACTTTTGAGATCTGGCAATTTGCTAGATCTTGAGCAGCATATTGAGCCAGGTCAGGAGGACTTTTAGAGATTCAGGAGTAGTTCATGGAGCCTTAGTGGACCCTCCTTCAGCCTTGCCATTTTCTTTCTGTGTTTATTTCAGTTCAGTAGTTAGACTTTATTTCAGTACTATTTCAGTAAATAGCTTATAATAATTCTAAATACATTTACTTTTCTATTCCGAGATTAATATTTTTATTCAGTTCTATGATGAATATTCTGGATGTATGCTTAGCTTCCGTACTCTATTTATATATTACTTATATTTAGTATTATAATGTGATTAGCATATTAAAATTGCTGATATTTTATACATATATTGGATTCTTCATGTTGTATTTTAAATCCATTGTATGTATTTGTATAATACTTAGAATAATGATACTACTCTTATCTTAAGTATTAGCTCTCGACCCTCCTTTGGGTTTGAGTCAGAAGCCTTCAGTAATTTAGTTTCAACTATTCGAGGAGATGAGATATTCATTCCTAAGACTCCACTCCACCGCCAAACTGATTTATGCTATCTCTTTTTGCGTGCGGCAATGAGGCAAGACATTACAGGATACTTCCTTGAACCCTTTGCTGATCAATTGAATCTGAATTCCCCTTTTCTCCAATTCTCCATTATCAGCTTATCAAAGCTTCTCCTAGTGTTGCAGCCACTTGCAAACTGCTCATAGAGGCTTACTCCTAGTGTTCATGACCCCAAGTGCCTTCTATAAACTCAGCAGCCAATGGATTACTCCATGATGATTGAGCTAGCCCTCTTCGTCTTTATCAAACTAGGCACCTCAGCTTGCAGTGAAGATCCAATTAAACTTGATACTTACCTCCAATTGATTTGTAAAGGTGCAATTAGGGTAGAGCTAGACCAAATCAATTCCAGGGTTTGAGCTAGACCAAATCTATCATATCAATAGATCAGGATAGCCTCTTTTGCCACGGCTAGGTCTGAGTAAGGACCCAGTGATCCCATGCACTACAGCCCTGCCGCAATGGGGGTTCAATCTGCCTCACCTCCCTTAGGGTGTAGGGAACAAACCTGGGGCAAATTTTTGTCTCTATGGGGAGAATTAGCTCCCCATAGTAGCTCCATGGTAAGAGCTTTCATGTGAGTAAGGCCCGAGCGATCCATACCTCCTCACAAGGAGCATTGGGCCTCAATTGGGAGATTAGGATTTACCTAATCGGTCCCGAATTAGGGATTAGGGATCGGGGACGACAGAATTATGCGGGTCGGGTCAGCCCACGACCCGCGCTGTGCGACAGTACCGGGTCTCTTGGGCTCGGCCGACCCGTGCATTTTGGTTAATGGGCTAAGCCCAGTAATATTAAGAATATTAATTAGAATTATTTTCCTAAAGGAAAATAATCTAATTAATTGAATCATAGGGAAGATTTAATTGGAAAAATGCATATTAAATTATTTAAATAACTTTTAATCTACTCATCCAAACCAAATAAAATGATATACCATTTTGTTCAAGAAATTATAAGGAATCTAAATATAGAATAATGTTGCATTTTGTTCAAGAAATATAGAATAAATATAGAACATAATTGTTAAGTTTTATAAAAATTGAATGATTAGATTTGTAATTAAGTGCTAATCTAGTTTGGCTTGGATTAGGGTTTGATTAGCCTTAATTACCTCTTGTTTTGCTTTAGTTAATGTTCTTATGCTTCAATAACAATAGTATGCATGCTAGAGAACTTAGACCCTAACTTAGACACTTTAAGTACTTGATTTGATATAAATTAATATTTAACCCTAATAATCTTTAGAGATAATTACATTGATCCACATCTGAATTGAACTTACTTTGGACACCAATAATACACCAATAACTCACTTATTTTATCATTGATCAATAACTAAACCAACAATCTTGGTTTAGTCAAGTTAGGAGTTTTACCCTAACTTGTCTAGATTAAGATCTAAATCTTAATCATTTTAATTAAGTCATTTAATTGGAAAAATTAAATAACTTGCATGATTTCCATAATACTTACTGATTTGACATTGATCTTAAGCCATTAGCCTAGAACTATTAAGATATATAATGAAGTTTTGTGATTGATCATCTAAACATATACCTTTAAATCCTTGGTTTTCTCCTAAGTAAGATACTGGGTATAATATAAATCCTAAAAAGCATTGGATTAGTTAACTCAATCAAATCCTAGTAAACTACGTGATTGTATCCCATAATCATAGCATAATGTGTGATCAAATGGAATTACCCATCTGATTTGTGTATCTCAGTTTAATAAATTAAGAATGGTAAGCATAATATAATCCTTAGATCCTATAATTCATTTGTGTAATGTAGTACTTAATTTTAAGATAAAAGAATCTAGTTTTAATAATTTAATAATTATTAAACCTTATTATTAGATGATCCAATGAGGTAGGAAGAGCTTATTATTTAATCTTGAGGTAAGAACTTAGATGCTCCTTCTTAGCTTTAGATGCTTGATCCTATACCCTTATGGTAGGATAACCTAAAGATCTAGACTGAGATCATTACCTTATGGTAGTATCCTAAACTGAGTGACTTATAGGTCACATCCTTAGCACCTTTATGTAGGATTCACCATAGTGGAGTATGAATTCATTAGTTTGATAATCCTTAATTATTAAATAGAGCTGTTAAAAGCAATAAAATCATCAGTTGGAGGTGATAGTGTATATCCATATAATTAAAATATTTCAGTAAGAAGCAAGATTGGTTGATTTACTTTGAATAGGATTGTAGAGTCTCAGTCTTATCCTATGCGATTGGATAAGTACAATCCAGCTTAGAGTAAATATCTCAAGCATAAGAGTGTTATAAGTAGGGAAATTTAATACTTAGTTTGAGAGGATAACTATAACCGGGTCATCCCTCTTATCGGCATGCGTTTCCATAAGTGCAGTTAAACAAACTAAGTATCTTAAGCTACCTTTCTTAGGACACTATAAGTATGCTTTTCATTAGGGTATTTAACCACTTAGTTTGAGAGAATAAACTATAACTAGGTCATGCCTCTTATCGTCATGTGTTTCGATAAGTGGGTTAAACAAACTAAGTGTTAAAACCACTCTTCTTAGACCAGCTATGTACATGTAAATTCTCTTTCATGTGATGATTTAGGAACTTAAGAAAATTCTCTTAAGTCACTAGACTTAAATTATGAGTCAAAATTCATTCAGTTGAATTTTGCACAATGGAGATATATGGAATCATCACTTAATTTTAAAGTAGTTTTCTGGATTATGACAATTTAATCATATAGTCATAAATTCCTTGTCATATCATGAAAGCATAAGCCATGTCATCATTAGTGGAGCGAATGATCTCACTTAAGGACTCTGTTAACAGAGAGTTAGCTTACCTAAGATCTATGGGGTGTCATGTGACACCAAGTCAACATATCAGTGGCATACAATTCTGTGGCATATTCAGATGCATAATTTTAAACTCAATAGCATACAACAAAGTTTTAGATTATTATTTGCTCAGTTTTAGTTTACTTTCTATTACTCTACTTTCAGTATTATGATTAAATTTTAGCTTACTTTACTTTCAGTTTTACTCTGCATTATATTCGTTACTATTTTACTGTCTTTTCTATAGTTATTTTTATTATTTAAATTATAAAATCATTAGATAATTATAATTATTTAGAATAGCTTTCATTATATTAGACTTATTGTCTAGCATGTGGTACTTTTAGGATCCGACAATTTGCTAGATCCAAAGCAATTCGTGGAGCCAGATCAGGTGGATGCACAGGAGTTACAGGAGGAGTTCATGGTGCATTAGAGGACTCTCCTTCAGCATTTACTCTGCTACTTTAGTTTATATTTCAGTTCAGTACATAGACTATTTTTTGTATTTTATTAAGTAAACTGTTTGTAATGACTCTGGATGTATTTCTGAGATGAATGCTTTACTTAGTCTCTATGATAAATATTCTGGATGTATGTTTTAGCTTCCGTACTCTATTTTTACTACTATTTATACTTAGTATTGTGATGTGATTGGCATACTAGAAATACTGATATTCCTATACATATATTGGATTCCTAATATTTTTACCAATAATCTAATGTATGTATCTACATAATACTTAGGATAAGGACTTTACACATATCTTAAGTATTAGTCCTCAATTCCAAGAGAATTTGAGACATCAGTTCTTCAATTTTTATGTGGCTATTCGGGGTGGCTCAGAATCCTTCCCGAGTAACACACCGCTCCGCCACCAAATGATTTAATATTCCTTAAACATACCTCATTTGTGCTTGGTGACGGGATAGGATGTTACAGTTACTCTAGTTAATTAGGACTAAACTAAGTCCTAATTTTGATTCTATCACTCTTAAACATTCATTAGGATCACCCCCTAAATATCTGGTCCAAATCAAGTGTCGAATGAATCAAACCCTAAGTTTGGGAATTTTAGGAATCCTGGAATTTGACCTATTTAAATTGACCTGAAATAAAAAATCGGACTTCGCCATTGCGCTCATCACCCACAAATCAGTTTGGGGTGATGTTTTGGTGGCAATTAGAAGTCGTTGGATTTTTGTCAAATAATTTAATATATTTAAGATACCCCTAAGAATAGAAAAATTAAATACTCATCAAAATCAAAATCCGACTTTGTCGTTGCATTCATCACCCCTCCATTAGCTATGGGTGATTTATTAGAATATTTAGCAGGCGGATAATCAGTCATTTTTTATTAAGAAAATCAATTAAAATTAATTTAATAATATTAAATATTTAATTTTTAAATGACTCCATTAATCATTTGCATGTTGTCTTCTCCTTCCATCTAATCGGACAAAATTTTGGCTGAGCCGTCTGATCCGATCCCATTGTGGGATCGGATGACTATGGCATCTACTCTTCTTCCAAGCCCTAGGTTTGCTGCACGTGGCGCATGCATCGGCATGCGGTGCCTCCTCTGCTACCAGATGGCAGCCACCATTCCTAAAGCCACCGTATTATCTTTATTGCATTACTCTTCTTCTATCACACCAATAAATCCTCCCTGGAGTAGTACAACATTCGATCATCACCATTTGGATCTTTCGAAAAGCCCTTAGTTGTTTGAATAGGTACTCCTCCATCTCTCGATCCTTTTTATTAAATCACAAATTCCTAATTCATATCACTATTTCGCATAGTAGATTAGGGATTATCCAGCTTGATCACATTCGATCAAACCCGATCGAGCAAAATTTTGGGCATAATCAACAGTGATAATTGGTTCTACTGTCGCGCCTGAGCCTTATCATTTAGGGTTAGCCATTGTCGATAGCTTAGGTCATCTCTATCGTACATCCATGGGTACCTATATCATTACATTAATTAAATAAGTTTAAAATAAAATATATCGCTCATCATTTTAGAATAAGAAGACAGCTACTCTACTGATCTTCAGCTCTAACCTGATGCTCCTCTAAGTATGTGTAACAACCCTAGTATTGTTACCCATCAATTAGTGACCTAATTGACTATAATCTTTTTTCATTAGTCTTATATTATTATTAGGAGCTTACATTTTAATTTTTGTGCAATTTGGAGATCGTTTGGCAATTTCCAACATTTCTTAGTTTTCTGATAATTCTGACTCACCACACTTAAATTAGCTTAGGGTGGTATTTTGGAAGTGTTTGGAAGTCATCAAATTATCCTTGAATATTTTAATAATATTTAAATGCTTAAAAAATTATGATATTTAAATTGATCTCCGATTAAAAATCTAATTGTGTTTTTGAGTTCCTCACCCTTCATTTAAGTAATGGTGAATTTTTGGGATTTTTCAGAGTGCGTTTGATTGTTTAATTTTTAACTAATAAAATGGGTATAATTAATTATTTTAAATAATCTAAAAAATAAATATATATATATATATATGTATTATTAATTAAATAATTCCATCGGCCAAATAAATCAATTGAGCAGATCCGCTGCTAGAAGCGAGGCACGGGACAGCGGTCCCGTGCGATCTGAGCCATCGTCTCCATTTCGATCAGATCTCATGGCAGTTGTTTGAGGGTTTGATCAAACCATTGGATCGCGCGTCTGATCCAATAGCCGTGATCCCTCTCCTGTACACCCATGTCGTGAGCCACCATCGTGGCTGGCGAGTGTAGATGTTGTACCTACAAAACTCATTCCTCGGCCATAAGGATTTTTTCTAGGCTCCATTCCCTCATTTTTGATTATTGCTAAGTTGCTAAGAACCCTGAGTTGTTGCTGCCATTGTCTGAAGCTCTCCCGAGCCTTAGTTCCACCATTTTGCTCAGTAGAGGCAGTGAAGTAAGATTCTTGACTTTACCAGTTAAATCTTGTTTTTTCTCTCCTTCGTTTCCTTCTTTATTGTTATCCTCTATTGGATTGATTTTTGTCAATTGCTTGAGCTCATTTTCTTTCGATCGAGCTGAAACTTTCGGCCAAGCTTCGTCGCCGAACCATTAACCCTAATTTTTTTTTTAGGGTTTAATCTTGTCGGTGATGGAGGTTATCTCTGGCCTTATTTCGTACGTCGTCTGATAGATCTTCAAAAGACCTAGTGAATGACGGCTGGTCTGGGTCATGAGATGATCAAAATTCATCGTATGGTGAAACCCTAATTTCCTCCTCATTCTATCTCGACGGGAATGATGGTTTGATTTTGAACCGATTCGGTCTACTGTACCTTCTTGGACTGGATCGGTTCAACGCTTTAAAACCGCGCCATCTCTTTGTGACGCGTGGTGATCTGTGGGTTCGCCACATCATCACCAGGAATTCCACACAGCGCTGGATTAAACGCTGCACAGTTTTCTGTGCCCGTCATCCGTCCTCTCCTTCGTTTCTTGTGCCATTTTAAATTTTCAGTGCCCTATTTTAAATCAAGCCATCAGTTGATTTAATGATAGATGGATTAGTTAATTTAATTTAATTAAATTGAATGCAATTTTCTTTATTTATTAGTAACTTTGAAAATATTAATCCAAATGTTACAAAATTATATACAATTTTGATCACAAAAATGAGTAGATTAATAATATGCAATTTAATTTTTGCTATGATGAATATTTTAATTAGTCAATATTTAAGATTAATTAATTAATTATAAATTATGTTCACCATTTTATGTGACCTAATTTGATCATTTAATGTCCAAATTAAATGATCAAATAATCAATTTCACTCAGAAAAATGTGATGATCAATAATATGAAATCAAATTTAATATTGAAACCATAATTTTCTAAATTACTTCTTAACCCTAATTAGAGATCCCGAAAACCTTAATTTTCCAATGTTGTTCAAATTTGACCTACTTAATGTCATTTTTCTCCTTATATTATTAGGATTCCAAATATATGTATATTATCTCCTTTGGATAATAATTAGTGATTTTATGTTTTGGGCTTCCTAATTAGTGTTATTGTGATGAATCTTAATTTCTTTAATTTTATAGGTACTTAAAACCTTAGGATAGCTAATATGTCGCATTTATTTTCCTCCCATGTCAATTTATATTACTTATATTTGAGCTTAGTTCTCCTTAATTTAGATACTTGAATTAATTGCAAAATGCTTTATTCACCTTTTTAACCCTAAGGTAGAAACCCTAGGATTTATTTATAACATGAATTATAGTTGATCCCTAGATCTAAATTATTACATCCATTAAGAGTAGTTATCCTTAATGTTATTGTAATTGTAGATTATGAATCAACTAGGACTAGCTTTAAGTGACTATACTAGAGCTTAGTTCACTATACCTTAGTCCTTAAGTCTTCACTTAAGCTCTTTAAGAACTTGTAATAGGAGTCCTAAATTCATTTAGAATAGTTTAGGAATCCTATTAATTTCCTTAACCTTTAACCTTTAGAAAACATAGAACTTGTAGTTCATAATCCCTTCACTCCTTTACTTTACACCTTTCATTTTACTATAACCTAGCTAGATTAGTATTTCACTTGGGTAGATCCTTCAAACTACAACCTAACTAGAGAACTTTAATGAATTGAACCATAACTTCTATTTCCTTTAGCTTGATAATTTCATAACTTCAATCCTTCTCTACTAGACACCAAAGCCTTGATTTAGTTAACTTATTTGAATCTTATGGGTTAGGACTAAATAGAACTAGTTTCTATTTGTATTATTATACTTATAAGCTATTTCGCCATCTCATAAAAATTAAATGAAACTATTATTTTCAAAACCCCAATTACTACTATTACTTACAACTGACTTGAGATTAATATCTCAAAGTCAATTGGGAGTTCATTTTGCTCCAATCATTAAGTAGATCATTAAAATTAGATAACTTTAGATATCACTTAATTGCAATTATTGAATTTCCTTGAATGCTTGCTTAGCTTTGAGCATTATTTATTTTAATCATTCTCATAAGACATTGAGCATGAATAAAACTTGCACATTAAATTATTTAGGGGTTGATAATTGATGTAGCCAAGGGCAAGCTAATTTAGAGAGATAAGGAGACCTCATATTCTCAGAGGGTGAATATGAGTGTTTGCTGTATTTGAAATTCCATTTTCCTTACTAGTTAAATAGATGTGTTTAATTCCTCGCTTTATTTTGTTAGTTCCTGCAAAATGAATAATTTCCTAAGGTAACTTCATTTAAATATATTATGAGTTCTCCTACAACCTTATTGATTGTGAAGACCATCATAGCTTTTTAGCTATGTTACCTTTCATAGTCCTAGGCTATGTGTATCTTAGACCAAGAGGCTAAGTTTTTCCTTGAATTACTATACTTTGCATTTTCATGAATTGTACTGTACTTTACTTGTTTACAACTCTTTTAGAATTACAGTGAATATTGTTATAATATCATTTTAAATAATTTACTATTTCTTTTATTTACTCAGCATAAATTCATTGAACATATACATGCTATGTTTCATTTACATTTATGTGCATATTAGTTCTTTTCTAGCCTATCTAGGATGCTTTTACCCTTGTTTTATTGCAGGCTAGAATGTATTTCAAGTGAGTAATCTTACTTCTTTTACTTTCCTTTTCTTACTTTCCTTCTCTTACTTATATGCTTTAGTTATGCACCCTAGCTTATGCTTATATTGTAATTAATAATGATATCCAATTATAATTGTTAAACTATTTAGCCTAACCTTAAATTATACTTAGACTATTTAGTCTAACTATATTTTCTCTTTCTTGGCTTTGCCCTATCACATTTAAATGCTAAAATGTGATAGATCAGGTACATTTGAAGGCTAGTGCAGCTGGACCAAGTGCATAAGCTTTAGCTGCTTCTGCTTATAAAAATATAAATTTTAGCTTAATATTTCTGCAAGTATGAGCTTTACCTTCTTTACTTTATTTAATGTTGGCTTGTAATAATTAAAGTCATTTATTTTATATTTACTATACTTGTGTAGAGTTTAAACCTTATACTTAAATGCTTGGTTTGGGATGAATGGATTTAGGTGAATGAATATTAACTAAATCTTTAGTTGTATAATTACTTTCATATATAATTAGAACTTAGTTACATATTTGTTTGGAATTTAGTTGTTAATTCATTATTTTAAATGTTGTTAGTGATGTAGGCTGAGTATACCCTAGGATAGGTGATTGTTACATATGTATTTTCTCACTTCAAATTAATTGAATTAGAAATAAGCAATCCCATGTAACGGATTGACTTTATACTAGAATTGGAAATAAGCAATCCCATGTAACAATTGACTTTATATTAGTTTTAGGTTGCTATATTTTTTTTCTTAAATAATCTTCCATTAGAATTGAAGACTTACATATTGATATTATAGGTGTTCTTTTGATCAAATACAGTAGAAGTTATGCCAAAAATTTTAATAATTGTTTGAAAAGATCATAGGATTTAATTGATTTATACATATACCTTACATGCTTATCATTAGTATTCTCATATCTAAAATTTCAAGTACTCAAATCATATGCTCTTGAATACTATTTCATGTATTGTTTTCATAAAATTTCTTCCATCTCAACTTAAGATCCTCTTCTGAATCCTTGGCCAAACATAGTATCTAATGATTTGGATTAGCTTCATTCTAATCTAGTATTAGATATTATGGTGACGTATCAATGTAGAGTTTAGTGATTACTCAATATTGGGGTCATCACACTATGGCTCTTCTTCAAGCACAAGGTTCTCAAATTGCTCAGATCCTAGCATTGTCGGTTTCACAAATCCAGGGCCCCAACCAAGAAAAGAAAATTCTGGTTAGACATATTATCTAAGTATATTATAAGCTATTTATGTTCATGAGTTTTATGATATCATCATTTTTACTTAACTATTAAAGTAAGCAAACATAATTGGGTGCAACATGCTATAAGAGAATGTGAGAAAGTTATAAATAAATGCATTTATAACTAAGCAACATCTAAGGTAAAAATGACATACCTCAGCACCAAATCTGTGACAAGGTTAGGCATTCTTATAAAGTAAAGAAGATACTGAAAGAAAAGACTCATCCTAAATATACTTATGATCATATAAATTATGCAGATTTAAGAGAAAGTAATCTAACAGTAGTACATATAAGTATGTAGAAAGAAATATAACATCCTATAAGTATATAAGTGAACAATTAATGTAAAGGCTATCTACAATAAAAGTAAAATGTAAAATAAGAAAGTAAGTATGTAAAGATTGCCATGTCAGAAGGGTTGGCCAAACAGGCCACTGTACTGTAATATGTAAGATTCTATAGCCTTTCTGGGCTAGGGCAGGAAATGGAACTGAACTAAAGAAGCACAAAAATAGCACATACAGTAAGATTTTTGTTATTTTACTTTACTTCTGCGGACACATCCAGAAGTGGTTGAAAAGTCAAGCACATCTACAAGATTGATCGGGTTCCAACTTAACACAACTCTCCTCAATGAGTACATGTTAAGTAATCCTTATTTCTCTCCTTACCGTCTGTCTAGTAATAGTAAAATGCGTAAGATCAACCAGGAACTAAACCATACGCAAAAGTGATCCTAATTTTACTATGTTTTCATTTAATGCATCAATGTTATCTTATATGACATGTTTAAAAAAAAGGCACAAAGTACAAAGAATGCAAAAGCAATAATAATTTAATATTAAGCAAGGGACTCTACTACACACATGTGATATCTATTATTATCTACTTAATCCATTATAACTATTCTAAGTTATACAAGGTTAGGATCTCTAATTCCTACTATTAAGTATAACTTAGATCTACTACCTTATGAGTTAAAAATAATTAGAACTGATCATGTCCTAATTTAATTTAATCAACGATGCTTATAAGTTAAATAATTAATCCATACATCCTATTTGATGAATTTAGACGATCTGAGCTAAGATTGATCAAGAATTACTAGAGCTAGGGATTAGGAATTTAAGTCCAAGTTTTAGGATTTAACCTCATAATCCTAAAGGTAATACTTAAGAACTAAGGCTTAAGTCTAAGTTGTGAACTAATAATTAAGGCAAATCTTATTATGCAAAATCAAAGCTTAATAAGATGGTTCTCCTAATCTTAATCTAAAGTTAAAAGATAAAATAATCATAATTAAAATATGAAAATTTAGAAACTAATAAGACTAAGGTTTTATTCATTGAAAAACTCATTTACTCAATGAATGAAATCTAACCTAATATCTATCCCTAATCCTTAAGGAAGGGATCCTAAGGTGAAAGTAAAGATCCTAAGGAAGTGGTTAAGTCCTGACTTAAGAGCTGAATGAGTAGTTTAGGGTTTGATATTAACTATCTTACTTGCTGGCCTAATTAGCTTAAGGAAGCTAAAGTGTGAATTAGAAGTTTATTATTTTCACTTAAGGATTTTCAAGCTATAATTAGGGTTTTTCTCAATTCAATGATTTTAAGAGTCTAAATTGATTACAAATCAGTTATATTACTGATTTTGATAATTAAATTAATATTCTTGAGGTTAAGGACACTTAACCCTAATTTTGGGCAAAATGACCATTTTGCGTTGTAGCGCCGAGCTCTCGAGTATAACCCACTAATCCACCGCGGTGCGCTGTTGTGAAGACCCACTTAAGTAGTAAAGTGAAACTCTTAAACATTGAGGCACCTTTTCAGATAACGGTGGAGTTCCTGATAAGAATTCCAAAGTTAAGCGTGCTCATGTAGGAGCACTCCTAGGATGGGTGACCTATTGGGAAGTTATCTTTAGATAGCAAAATTGTGAGACCTTTCAAGCCAAAGCGAATAATACTTTGATTCTTAAGAGTTTGGGCTGTTACAAATGGTATCAGAGCAAACTATAGGGTGTCAAATAGGAGCTAAGTGCCATACAGGGTAAAGTACCACTTCATGTGAGCATCCTCTTGAACCCATGATGGTTAACGTGCTACATAATTGTGGGTACCTCTTGCGCCTGTAGGGGTCACCTCTAGTCCTATCTACCCAATGGATGGTTCTTGGATCTGTGTGTGGATACTGACGAGGACATCAGTTACTTAAGTTGGGGAGATTGTGAAGACCCACTTAAGTAGTAATAAGTTAAACTCTTAAATATTAAGGCACCTTTTTAGATAATGGTAGATGATAAGAACTCCAAAGTTAAGCATCCTCATGTAGGAGCACTCCCAGGATGGGTGACCTGCTGGAAAGTTATCTTCTGAGGACAAAATTGTGAGACCTTTCAAGCCAAAGAGGACAATACCTTGGTGCTTAAGATTTTGGGCTATTACAGCTGTGGCGCAGGTTTCCGTTGTGGTGCGCTGCAATGAAAATTTCTACTGCGGTGCGCTGCAGCATTTTCTTCTCAGTTACTGACTGTCGAGGCGTGCAATAGTGCCTCAGTCACCGGTAGGGACCGCTTGGGTGCGCAGCGCCTGTGCTATTTCTGGATACTAAAGGTCTCCATAACACAAAAATTTTCCACTTGGAGATCTTTATGCAATCTTCCCCTTCTTCCTCCATTGACCCTTCACTGTCTTCTTTTGTGTCTGTCAAGAGATGTGGTGTGGCTCACCTTTACTCTTTCTTCACATACCAAGGCCAACTGAAGCTACACATAGCTTCAGTTTCTCTAATGTTACTGCTTTAGTAAGCATATCAACTGGATTCTTAGAAGTATGGATCTTCTCCAATCTAAGTTGTCCTTCTTCCAATAGTGTTCAGATGAAATGGTAATGGAGTTGAATGTGCTTTGTCTTGGAATGAAAAGTGAAATTCTTAGCTAGGTAAATAGTGCTCATACTGTCACTGAAGTGCTTCGCATCCTTCTACTCCTCGCCCAATTCTACCATGAAACCCTTCAACCAAATCAACTTCTTGCTTGCCTCCGTAATGGCAATGTATTCCTCCTTCATGGTAGATAGCGACATGATATTTTGTAGCCTAGAAATCTAGCTCACAAATGCACTTCCCAATGTATACATATAACCTGTAGTGTTTCTCCTACTATCAACATCTCCTACAAGATCTAAGTCTATGTAGCCATGTAAGATAATGTCAGATCTGCCAAAGCATAAAATATTTGTCTGTTGTACCTTTCAGATACCTTAGATCCACATAACTGCATCCCAATCATGCTTCCCTAGGTTTCCTATGAACCTGCTGACCACTCCCACTACATGGGCAATGTTCAGTCTCATGCAGATTATTGCGTACATCAAGCTCCCAACTACTAAAACATAAGGAACCTTTATCATGTGCTCCTTCTCCTCTTCAGCTTTGGCATATATTCCTTTGATAAGCTGAAGTGACTTGCTAGGGGAGTGCCCACTGGCTTCACTTCATTCATGTTGAATATTTTCAGCACCTTTCCAACATATTCTTTCTAAGATAGCTTCAGAATTCTTGCACTTCTCTCCCTTTAGATTCTCATTCCAATAATCTGCTTGCCCAGCCCCAAGTCTTTCATATCAAACTCCCTTGACATTAGCTCTTTCAGCATCCTTATCTCCTCCATATCCAATATTGTGATCAACATATCATCTACATAAAATTATAGAATGATATAGGAGGACTTACACTGCTTTAAGTAATAGTAGTGATCTGCCTGGCATCTCTTATACTACGATTCTAACATGAACCTATCAACTCATTTGTACCACTTCCTTGGCCCCTGCTTCAAGCCATAAGGGCTCTTCTTAAGCTTTCACACTAGCTTAGACTTTCCTTTCTCTTGAGCCTTGTACCCTTCAGGCTATTGCATGTATAGCTCCTCTTCTAGCTCTCTGTGAAGGAATGTAGTGTTAACATCCATTTGCTCCAAATGCAAATCCTCAACTATAACAGTATTCAACATAACTATGATGGTTGTCATCTTCACAACTAGGGCAAAGATCTTATTGTATTTGACCTCATGCCTTTGCTCAAAACCTTTTATTATAAGTCTTGCCTTGTAGCGCTTGCTTCCATTATGCTCTTCCTTCACCTAGTAAACCCACTTATTCTGAAGGGCCTTCTTCCCAACTGGTAAGGGTGCCAACTCCCATGGCTCATTTGACATGAGTGTGCAATTTCATAATTCATGGAAACCTCCCACTTGATTGAATCTATAACTTGAAGTGCCTCTTCCAAGCTTTTTGGCTTACACTATCCATTATCAATAGATAAAATAAGGAAAGAGTATACCTCTGTAGTGGCCTAGAGACTCTTGTGGATCTTCTTAACATGGGTGTTTGTGGTTCAACAATGACACCCTCCTGAGTTCTCCATGCTCTCCAATATATGGCTCAATGTGATTATTAATCTCTATATGTCAGGGTTCTCTATCTGAATCATCCTTGGAATCAATCTTGACTCCCATACAATTCTTGTATATCTCACTTTCATTGAAAGTGACATCTCTACTTCTGATGACTTTCTGGTTCTGATTATCCCAGAATATGTAACCAAACTCGCTTGCACCATATCCAACAAATGTGCACTTGATAGCCTTAGAATCAAGTTTGCTCCTGGATCCTGCATCAATATGCACATAAGATGAACAGTCAAATACCTTGAGGTGATTTAGATTCACCTCCTTTCTACTCCAAGGTTCCTCGGTGATCCCTTCATTCAAGGGTACGAAAGGTCCCCTATTGATTAAATATGCAGTCGTGTTAATGGCTTCAACCCATAACTACTTTGGGAGGCCTACATGCAATCTCATGCTCCTGGCTTTTTCTGTGATTGTCATGTACATCCATTTTCCAACATAATTTTGCTATGGTGTTCTAGGGACTGTGAATTTCCTCTTGATTCATCTTAAGACACAGAACTCCTTGAACTCTCTATCATAGTACTCGCCACCATTATCAGACCTTAAGCATTTCAACTTTAAACCTGTCTCGTTCTCCACCAAAGTTAACCACTTTTCAAACACATCAGATTTGTGCTTTAGAAATTAAACCCATACCTTACTTATATGATCATAAATGAAGGTAATGAAATATGTGGCTCCACCTATGGAAGATGTAGAAGCTGGTCCCCATACATCTGTATGCACTCACTCAAGCTTCTTGCTTTTCAGCTCCCTTCAAATTTTAGAGAATGAAACTTTCTTCAGTTTGCCCAATACGTAGTCTTCATAGAAATCCAAGTCTACTGACTTCAGTCCTTAGAGCTTCCCCTTTGACTGTAGGGATTTCAATCCCTTCTCTCAGATATGGCCAAGCCTCCGGTGCCATAGATCTACATCTATCTCTTCTGCAGCTATAATAGTATCATACACTTTATTAATCAAGTAAAGTGTACCATCATATTGCCCTGTGCAGCAATGAGTGTACCCTTGGTGACCTTTCACGAGTCTCCTATGAAACAAGTGCTATAGCCCTCTCTTGCTAACTATCACACTGAGATTATATTTCTCCTTAGACATGGCACATGTCTGACATCCTTGAGCTTCCAAACTACACCGCTTGGTAGCTTCACATCCACATCACCTCTACCAATGATGTCGCACGCCTTATTATCTCCAAGATAAACTTTTCCCAAGTCACCCTTAGTGTAACTCTTGAAGGCACTCCTCGACGGAGTCGCATGAAAGGATGCACTTGAGTCCACAACCCAGGACTCTGTGTTGATAAATGAGAAGATTAAATCATCATGATCCTCCTCATCTGAAACTTTCATAGTGAGGCTCATCATCTTACCAGCACCACTTAGCTTCTTCAGGGTAGAGCAATCCTTCTTGAAATGACCTGCCTTCCCAAAATTTCCAACAATCTGGATGTGCTTTTCCAGGTCTTGATTTCCTTGTCAAGATATTGACTTATTAATGTTATGCTCCTCTTAGCATATCTCCCCCTACTCTCAGCATTCAGTGCTGAGGCAGATTCCTCTCCATGAGATTTCTTCCACACCTCCTCATTCAGCACAAGCCCAACAATGTTGTCAAATTTTAATGACGCATTCCCTGATGAATTACTGATGGATGTTACCAGCCCATCTCAACTGTCCGACAATGAAGAGAGGAACAACAGAGCTCAGACCTCATCATCAAAACTAATGCCCACTGAACTCAATTGGCTCGTCATGGTGTTGAACCCATTGAGGTGTTCAGTCACTGAATATCCATCCACCATCTTCATAATAAATATTCTTTTCATCAAAAAAAACCTTATTTGAAGCCAAGGGCTTCTTGTAGATCATCGTCAGGACATTCATGAGATCTACAGTAGCTTTCTTATTAATAATATTATAAGAAACAGAAGAAGACAGTGATAAACAAATCAATTACATGTGTTTAGTCACTAAATAGCCATCCTAATGTAGTTCTATCAAGAACTTCCCATTCTTCATCAGTCATATTCATAGGTTTCTTGTCAGCTCCTTTCAATGGAAGATATAACTTCTTTTTGAAGAGCAAATCCTCCATCTGCATTTTTCAGAATGCAAAGTTTGTTCTGCTGAATTTCTCAATCTTGTGTCTCATTTCTCCGGTCTTTGCTCCTACTCAAACAAGCAAACTCTAGGACCAACAAGATGAACCATGCTCTGATACCACTTGTTGGTATATTAATACACATGAAGATGCTGAAGATTCCTACACACTTGATAGACGTAAAATACATGACTGCCCTTGCATGCAAGTGTACATGGTCTGAAGTAAAAGGTGGAAGTTTAGTTCCGAGCTTTATCATCTTCTGGGAATGATGGTTTTGTTACTAAGTTATATCTCCTTTCAATAATGTTTAAAAAATTAATTTTTGGTTTGAATTGGTTCTTAAATTAATAAATACAAATTACCTTATGATAAGTTATGATTTGTTCAAAAGGAGAGAGTTGGGGTTTCATTGTAGTATTTGTAAGGACTTGGTGTTGTCACTTCATTATTTAAATATATAAATTGATTTTTCCATTCCTAATTAAATCAAGTGAACACTGTTAGAATTGGAGTTAACCTCCAATTATAATAGGTTTAGATTTAATGCAACAAGGAGAACTGTGGAGCCCCGTACCCTCTGTGGCCGTGCTAATACTGATATTAGCACAAACACGAGGAGTGCGGTGCTCCAACTGTGGCAAATCCCCAACTTAAGTAAAGTTAGGTAGGACCCAACCTACCTTAAGCCAAGGAGTTGTCACCTAGAACTGTGTACATACATCAATACAAATCAAAGTGGTGAAAGCAAAAAACATTATATCATAACATCCACATCACAACATAGTATAAGAGAGTATAAGAAATAATAACTCAGATCAAATGCAACAAGTAAATACATCCAGAAATGTTTAATTATTATAGACTGAATTAAAAGAAAGAAAAGGATCTCTCAATCTCACTGCAGAAAAAGAAATTCTAACTAAGTAGTAGTGGAAAGATCCTCCTCCTACACCGGTTCCTCTCCTGCAGTACTACCAACGAACAGCTCCAAATCTGACATTTGTCGATAACACAAATGTCAGGGCCCTAGCCAATAAAAGAAAAAGGTTACAATTTGTCTAAGCACATTTTAGGCTATTTAAGTGAACTGAATATTTAAGATATCACATTTAAAGGGTTTAAATATGTAAGCATTCTAATGTGCTACGAGCTACAAAGAATGAGGTAGCTATAAACTAATCATTTATAATTAATCAACATGTATATAAAAATAACATGCAAGGCAACAACTAAACATGGTGAGGCTAAGAACAAAATAACTACAACTATAGAAATAAATCTGATCCTAACATGCTTATGATCACATCGATACATGCTAAGAATATAAACAACATTAGTGCTGAAATAAACATACAATTCTAGCAACCTAAACATGCCCATATTTATTAAATAATCAATAAGAGTGTATATACAAGCATGCAGAATAATATGTAAAATGCCACTTAAGCATATGGCAAGAGTAAGCTAAGTACTTGAATGAACTTAAATGCAAAGCCACTGAGACATGAGACAAAGCAATCCAAGAATTAAAGTAAGACCACTGAAGCATGTGGCAAAGAAAATTGAATACTAAAAACTGAACTGAAGTAGAAGTAAGCCTAACACATAGTACTGCCATAATAGATCCAAGCCATACAGGACCTCTGAACTGAAAGTTCAACATGTGTCCATCCTAGGCATCCATAGAGCTAGGTTCAAGTTGAACTTATAGAATAAGACATGTATCCATCCTAGGCATCTACAGAGCTAGGTCCAAGTCTATTATATAACAAAACTAGAACTGAAGAGGCAGACTAAGCTAAGACATACTCTACTAACTGAAAGTACTATAAGAACTAAATGAATGTTATGCTTTTCAAGTACTAACTTTGGATGTATCTTCAATATCCTAAGTTCTCTTATTATGCTCACGGAACAAGGCTCAATGTTCAAGGTGTGCAGAGCAATCTAAGTCAAAGTAAGCAAGAGACTCAATCTAGACTTACGTGATATTTGTTATTATCTACTTTTATCCAACTAACTATTCTGAGAAGATACAAGTTTAGGATCTCCAATATCTAACTATTGAGTTAATCCCAGATTCACGACTTTAATATTAACATTAGAACTAAACAAGTTCTAATTCATAATCAGATGACGACTGTAAAGGTTTAAAGTAAATAAATCAATGATTAAATTATTAGTTTTCTCCTTTCATAACCCAAATCTTGATTAAGTAAATCAAGATTAAGGATTCTAGATCCAAACTCCACTTTGGTGTTCAAATCCTAAATCCAGTGTGATATCCTAATAAGGATCTAGGGTTCACACTCAAACATAATTTAAAAATAAGGAATCTTATAAGCTGAAGGATTCAAAAACTATGATCTTAATGAAAGGTTACTTTACTATTTATAAGATAAAATAATCAATTAAAAATTAAAAATCTAATATCTATATTTAATCTTTATTATAATTATATTATCCTATAGATTAAATCAATCCTACACCCACATAGAGGTTTCAAAAGGATTAAATAAGAAATCTATAACAACCCAGATGTTGTTACCCATCAATTAGTAATCAAACTGACTCTAATTTTTTCTATTAGTCTTATAATAGTGTTAAGGGTCTCCACCTCAAATTTAGTGCGATTTGGAGACCATTTGGCAATTTCCAACAATTCCTAGTTTTCAAATAATTTTGAAAATACCTATATTATTTAGGCTTCAGAATCGAAAATGGAGTCCGCCATTAAACTCACCACACCCAAATTAACTAGGGGTGGTATTTTGGAAGCGTTTGTGAGTTGTCAAATTTATCACAAATATTTTGATAATATTTTAATACCCATAAAATTAAGTAAATAAAATACACCTCCAATCAAAAATCCGATCACATTTTTGAGTTCCTTAACCCTCAATTATGTAAGGGTAGAAATTTAAGAATTTTTGGAGAATGTATGAATTCTTAAAAAATTCATTAAATAAATTGATCTATTAATTAATTTAATTATTCATTTGATTTAAATTAATAGGTATATATATATATATATAGTCATATTGTATATGTTAATAAATAAAATTTAAAATAGCATCTTTTTGAAAAGGCAGAAATCCGCTATGAAGTACAAAACACCAAATAGTCTACCATCCTTATCCAAACCGTCCATCCTATTTTGAGCGAGATCAAACGGCGAGCAATCAATCGGGACTTATCGTTGGATTGACATTATGATCCTACGGCCCTCATATTCCCACGGCATGTACTCTTTGTCGCTTCCTCACGATCGCACGATGAGGGTGGCAGAAGTGTCCTCGCATTCTAGTAGGTTTGTGTGGGGCCCCCGTACTGACAATAAGGAAGTACGGTGCTCCAACTGTGGCAAATCCCCAACTTAAGTAAAGTTAGGTAAACCCAACCTGCCATAAGCCAAGGACGTGTCACCAAGTGCTAAAACATTTATCAATATAGATATCAAAGTGGTGGAAGTAATAAATAATAGAGTAACATCCACAAGCTACATAGTAGGAAGCGAGAATGCAATATAGTAACTCATCACAATGCAGAAATAAATTACATCTAGAATTAATTATTACAAATTGAAGTTTAAAGAGAATAAAAATATCTCTCAATCTCACTGAAATCAAAAGGCAAAATCTAACTAAACAGCAGCAGCATGATCCTCCTCCTGAACCTGCTCCTCTTCAACGATAGTGCCCACGAACACGTCTGAATCTGACATTTGTCGGTATCACAAATGCCAGAGCCCCAGCCAAATAAAACAAAAAGGTTATAGTTAGACAAATGTCTAAGTACATTTTAGGCTATTTTAATGAACTGAACTTTTAAAGATTTCACATTTTAATTTAACTACACATACAAGTAGTAAAGGGGTTCACTGAGATGCACTGAGGGTTTTTATAGGTGAGGGGGAGGTCCAGGGGTGGATACCATGGCTAGAGGCCATGGTGCAGGCTCGGGACAGGGGCGGAGCCACGGTCCTCCACAATTGGAGCTAGCAAGGCCTTGTGACCCACCGAGCTTCGTCCTACCAGAACCAGGAAGTTCTTAACGGTCGGGAGGACGTGGCAGAGGGAGTGGGAGATAGGGTCGATGTGGATGGTACGAGCGAATTTTTGCTGTCGGGTCGGGGATCTCTTCGGGACGATGGTGAACAGGGCGGGGTGCTGGGCAGCCGTCTGATGGCGAAGGCATTGGAGATGGATGGTTTGATGGGGATCTTAATTAACGGACAGCAAAGTAAATCATGGATATTGGATATAAGATGCTGATCGGGCGTCCGAGATTAGATCACGGGACGGGGTGGTGAGGGCCTTTGGATTGCGCGCTGAGATGCATGCTAGTGATCCCACTGGCTCAAAACTATGCTCCGCTGTTGGGACCCCGCAGCGGATCTGCCGCGGTCTCGACAGCAAATCCCAGATTAATAAAATTATTAATTTATTTAACTTAATTAAAATTAAATAATATATAATTATTCTTAAATAATTCAAATCCAATTTAGGACCAAATGAGCTCTAAAATTCACCCTTAGCAAATTTGGGTGTGAGGAATTCAAAAATGAAATCAGATTTTGATTTGGAGATCAAATTATTTTAGGTATTTATTCAAGGCTTAAAAATAACTAAAAACACCAAATTTTCCATTTTAGCTCTAAGTGATTCCAAACTTTTAGGGTTATATTTAAATGACCCATTAAGTCTAATGGAATCAAAAGCAAGGCTTGGTTTAGCTTAACTAATCCAGATTTAGCTGAGATAACAACTAGGGTTGTTACAGACTCACCCACTTAAGAACGATGTCGTCCCCAACATCACTTAAGTGAAGAATTACTCTATTGAGACAAATCTGAGTTTAAATACAATTGATAGTGGAGAAAAGAACATTACTTGGGTTTGCAAAGAGCTGAGGATATTTATTTTGCATGTCCACCTCTTTCTCCCAAGTAGATTCCTCCAACGATCGATTCTTCCACTGGATTTTGACCATAGGAATTGAGCAATTCCTTAGCTGTTTCTGATCATGAGCTAAGATTCTGATAGGTTCTTTGGCATACGAAAGATCGGGTTGAATCTCTACTGCCAAAAGTTGAACGAGGTGAGAAGGGTCTTGAAGACATCTTCTCAACGAGGATACATGAAATACGTTGTGAACAGCTGCAAAGCCATCAGGAAGGCTTAACCGGTAGGCAGATGATCCTACCTTGGCCAATACTTTGAAAGGTCCAACATAGCAGGGACTGAGTTTCCCAGCTACACCAAATCTGAAGACACCTTTCATTGGACTGACTTTTAGATAAGCAGAATCTCCCATGTTGAATTCTAGGAGATGATGGTGACAATATGATACTTGCTTTGACGATCTTGAGCTGAACGAATTCTCTGCTGAATTAATTTGATCTTGCTACTAGTTTCTTCAACTAATTCTGAACCAAAAAGCTGAATGCTTCCTATTTCTGACCAAGCTAGTGGAGTACTGCATTTTCTATCATACAACGCTTCATAAGGGACCATCTTAATACTGGCTTGAAAACTGTTATTGTAGGCAAACTCTACTAATGGAATGTGATCTTCCCATGAACCAGCAAAATCAAGAATACATAACCTAAGCAAATCTTCTGATACTTGATTTACCCTTTCAGTTTGACCATCCGTTTGAGGATGAAAAGCTATGCTCATGGCTAGAGTCGTACCCAGATCTTGATGCACAGGTTGCCAAAACTTAGAAGTAAACCTGCTATGTCTATACGATACAATTAACTTTGGAATCCCATGCAATCTGACAATTTCCTTGATGTAGAGTTTTGCTAACTTCTCTACAGAATCAATTTGATGGATAAGAAGAAAATGTGCTAATTTAGTTAAGCGGTCTACTATCACCCATATCACATCGGCACCTAATTTTGCACGAGGCAATCCCATGATAAAATCCATAGAGATATCAAACCATTTCTATTTCGGGATATCTAATGGATGCAGAAGACCACCAGGTCTTTGGTGTTCGGCCTTTACTAAATTACAGGCATGACATTTGGCCACAAAGTCAGCTACATCTTTCTTCATACCTGGCCACCAAAATGATTGCTTCAAATCTTGATACATCTTAGTATTGCCTGGGTGAATATGATACCCAAAATTATGGCCTTCGACTAAAACCTCTTGATGCATGGACTTAGGAATCCACAATCGATTACCTTGATAAACTACACCATTCTGCAACTGCAAATCCTGACGAAGACCACCTTCAATATCTACTTTAAATTTTAGATACTCATCGTCTTTGGTTCGCGAGATAGAGATATCTCGGTGGAAAGTGGGTTCCACATTAATATTTGCTAATAGCGAACTCAACATATCTCCGCTTACCGGAGAAATCTCGAGCTTACGAAATTGAGGTTCTAAGAAACTGGAGGCAATCATAGAGGTTAAAGTAGCACGATGACTAAGAGCATCAGCCACAACATTCGCTTTTCCTGGATGATATTGGATACTGAGATCATAGTCACTGATGAGCTCCAACCATCTTCTCTGGCGGCAATTCAATTCTCTCTGGGTGAAGATATACTTCAAACTTTGGTGATCAGTGAAAATTGAATATTGCACCCCGTACAGGTAGTGACGCCATATTTTTAAGGCAAATTACGGCTGCAAGTTCAAGATCATGAACTGGATAATTTCGCTCGTGGGGTTTTAGTTGACGAGATGCGTAAGCAATTACCTTACCCTCTTGCTTTAAAACACAACCTAGACCAATTTCAGAGGCATCGGTATATTCTTGATAGTTCAAACCTTCTTTTGGTAGAACAAGAACTGGAGCGTTAGAAAGAGCATTCTTTAGAGTTTGAAATGCTTCCTTGCACTCTGAACTCCAAATGAACAGAACGGCCTTTTGAGTCAATTTAGTCAACAGCGAAGAAATCTGGGAAAAGCCCTTAACAAACTTCCTGTAGTTTCCTGCTAATCCCAAGAAACTTCTAATTTCGGTGACAGACTTAGGTTAAGCCCAATCCTGAATAGCTTTTACTTTACTCTGATCTACCTGAATTCCCTGAGTATCGACTACGTGCCCCAAAATGCAATGGAGTTAAGCCAGAATTCGCATTTGGAGAACTTGGCATAAAGTTGATGCTCACATAAGGTTTCTAACACTAACCTCAGATGTTCTTCATGGTCTCTCAGAGTTTTAGAATAAATGAGAATATTGTCAATAAAGACGATCACAAACTTGTGCAGATACGGTTTTAGTACGCTGCATCAAATCCATAAAGATTGATGGTGCATTAGTGAGTCCGAATGACATCACCAACAACTCAAAGTGTCCATAATGAGTACGGAACGCAGTCTTCCCTACATCGTCTTCCTTTACTCGCAGCTGGTGGTATCCAGACCTTAAATCGATCTTGGAAAATATCACGTCTCCAGATAATTGGTCGAACAAATCATCGATCCTAGGCAGTGGGTATTTGTTCTTTATGGTGACCTTATTCAATTCACGATATTCTATACACATATGCATAGATCCATCCTTCTTTTTCACAAATAAAACTGGCACTCCCCAAGGAGACATACTTGGTCTAATGAAACCTTTATTCAAGAGTTCCTGTAACTGCTCATTGAGTTCCTGAAGCTCCTTAGGTGCCATTCTATAAGGCGCCTTGGATATTGGCTGTGTACCATGAATCAATTCAATAGAGAATTCCACTTCTCTTAAAGGAGGTACACCAGGCAAATCTTCTGGAAATATATCGGTGAATTCTTTGAATACCTTACAATCAGTAAGAGAGATATTTTCTTTGTTTCGCCCATCATGGTAACTAAGTAGGCACTACAACCCTTGACAATCAATTGTTCGGCTCTAATGGCGTTTATTAAAGAAAACTGCGTGTTGGTTTTTCCTACGAACGTCTTGGGCTTGCCCTGAGAATGGAGAGTGACCTTCTTTTTATGACAGTTTATCACGGCGTTATTGTCACTAAGCCAATTCATCCCAAGGATGATATCAAAGTTAGCTATCGGTAAGATTATTAGTTTGGCTTGAAACTCTTGATTATTTATCGGGACTTTAATATTGCAAAATTTATGTGCACTTAGTTGGGTTCCAGATGGAAGTCCAATATTCAACTTATGTGCCAGGTTGTATGCGCGAAGTTTAAGGTTATTGGCAAATTGTTCTGAGATGAATGAGTGACTGGCACCCATAATGAACAATACGTTACAAGGTTGGTTATTGAAATAAAGTGTGCCTAAATTTACACAGTTTTGTATTAATAACTTGAATAGATTTAAAATACAGAAAGGAAATGTAACAGGAGAGGTTTAAGAGTGTGTACCTGAAACCACATTGTTATCTTCTGCGGCTTCCATAGGAGTTAAAGCATATACTCGAGCAGGACCAGCAGGACGATTGTTAGTCTGTCATCGCTAGAAATTCTGAGAGTTGGGAGCTGGTGGCTATGTGTGAGCCACTTCAAAAGCAGGGGCTAGCATTATAGCTAGATTTGGTTCCCTTCAGTTTAGTGGAGTTGCCCTGAACACCTGGTTCTTCTGGCGGGGTTTCATTGGAATTCCGTCGACCGTTTCTTATGCGCCCACAATTAAAACACCTCTAGCCAAAGTGATAACACTTTCCATACGGATGTGTTTTGGTGCAGTTCTGAATTTGTTCGGCTGTAGGTGCAGCTTCCAGCTAATATACTTTTGCAGGATTAGATTCGTGCCTTTTGAAGTTCCCTCGCGGGTTTAGATTTGTTTGTTCATTTTGTTTAAGATCCTCTTCAGATTGGTGATGCTCGATCACCTTAGCTGTCTCCACTAGCTTGAAGAAGCTAGTTAGACAGAGAGGCACAATCTGGTTCTTTAGTGAACTTCGGATTCCACAAAGAAAGCGATGACACTTAGCTGACTCAGAGTGGGTGACTTCTGGTACAAAACAAATCAATCTATGAAACTCCCTTTCGTATTCAGCGACTGAACGGCTCCCTTGAGTCAACCTTATGATCGTGTCAGAGATAATGTTTTGTGCAGATGGAGGAATGAATTCAGTCTTGAAAGCTTCAACAAATGCATCCCAAGGAATGTCTTCTAGTTCATAATCGATGAACTGGGTATTCCTGACTTCTTCCCACCAATATTCTGCCTCGGCGTGGAACAGATGGGTGGTGAGACGAATGGCTTAGGAGTTCAGAATTTTCAGACTAATCAAATCCTTTTCCACAGCCTTCAGCCAATTGGCTGTATCCATTGGGGACAGGTTCCCACCGAAGGTTGGAGGTCTTAACCTCAGAAAATTATGGAGGAGATTATCTGCTGAATGGTGTGAAGATGAAGCAACTTGTGGAGCATGGACTGTCGGAGCAGTGACAGTGACTGGAGTTACACGATCATTCAATAAGTTCTGCATGACTAGTGCTTGTTGAGCTTGGTTTTCTAAGAGAGTTGCCACCATGGCTCATAGATGAGCCACCTCGTTGCTAGAACTACTGGAGGCCACAATGTTCTTGATAGGAGTAACGGTGGGTGGTGATCCAGAATCAATTCTAGTTTAATTAAGAAAGGAGACAAGCTCAGAATTTACTCTAAGGAAGGAAAATCAAAATTTTCATAAATTATAAAATTAAGAGATTACAATGCCCAAACTGTAAATCAAATGGAGTTGCTTGAAAATGAAATAACATTTAACCTAATTATCATTCAAACATTATCAATGTACTCTGCCCTAAAGGCTACACAAAAATCTTCAAAGGTGACTTCCCGACGCTTCCTATTACGTTTCTTCTCGAGCCTTGCCATGGTCTCATACCACCACACTCCAGCGTAGTCTACCATCAGATCGGTCACAATATCTACATAAAGTGACTCAGGACACTCTATGTGTTCCAAAATGGACTCCACTCGGCTCAACCATTCTTACGCGTGTATGGGAAAGTTGAGCCCTCGATATACAGCTTGTTGTAGAAGCTTCTCTAGGACCAAAATTCCTCTTGATGAAACTCCTTCAATTTGCCAGTTGCTTTCCTGCCTCCATTTGAAGCTACAGCTCCAAACTCTCCTGAAGGCACACTGATAATAGTCTATATTGGACTCTTCAGATCCCATTTGACTCTGGGGACAGAATTTTATTATATTTGTGTTAGACTCCAAATGAATAAATTTATTAGGATGGGAGTATTCTCCTCTTTCATTTTGCATGAGTTGCTGACACTACTATATTATGGATGTCACTTATATTGATGCGTGTATTTCAGAAGAACGATCCATTAGGTAGAAAGGAATCATAGATCCCATTCTAACACCTTATGGTGTTCTCTATACCAACTGTGGGGCCCCCGTACTGATAATAAGGAAGTACGGTGCTTCAACTATGGCAAATCCCCAACTTAAGTAAAGTTAGGTAAACCCAACCTCCCTTAAGCAAAGGACTTGTCACCAAGTGCTAAAATATTCATCAATATAGATATCAAAGTGGCGAAAGCAATAAATAATAGAGTAACATCCACAAGCATACATAGTAGGAAGCGAGAATGCAATATAGTAGTAACTCATCATAATGCAAAAATAAAATATATCTAGAATTAATTATTATAAACTGAAGTTTAAAGAGAATAAAAATATCTCTCAATCTCACTGAAATAAAAAGGCAAAATCTAACTAAACAACAGCAGCATGATCCTCCTCCTAAACCTGCTCCTCTTCAATGATAGTGCCCACGAACACGTCTGAATTTGACATTTGTCGGTATCACAAATGCCAGGGCCCCAGCCAAATAAAACAAAAAGGTTACAGTTAGACAATTGTCTAAGTACATTTTAGGCTATTTTAATGAACTGAACATTTAAAGATATCACATTTTAATTTAACTACACATGCAAGAAGTAAAGGTGCAACAAGCTATGAAAGAAATGGGTAACTATAAACTATCCATTTATAACTAGCATACAATGCAAAATAATAAGGTGAGGCTAAAAGCAAAAGTAACTGCAACTACTACAATAAATATGATCCTAACATGATTATGATCACATTAAAACATGCTGAGTATAACAGAAGACAAGTACTGAATATGATAAAATACTAGCATCCTAACATGCCATTTATACATATATCTAAGCCATAAGAGTGTACATACAACATGCAAATTAATATGAAAAAAAAGGCCACTGAGACATGTGGGAAAAGCAAGGTAAGTGGTATAATGCAAGCCACTGAGATATGTGGCAAAACAAGCAATTACTGAAATTAAGGCCACTGAAGCATGTGGCTAAGCCAAACAGAAAAACAATACTGAACAATCCAGTCAAAGTAGCAATAAGCTTAAGTCATAGTACTGTCATACCAGTCAATAGGCCATACAGGGCCTCCAATACTGAAATAGCAATCAATACCCAGCCAATAGGCCATCCCAATCCTCTAGGCCTGGGTCTAGTCTATACAATACTACTATTGAAGAGGCAGACTAAGCTAGGACATATTCTACTAACTGCAAACAAGGCAAAACTGAATGATATGCAATTCCAATACTAACTTAGGATGTATCATCCATATCCTAAGTTTTCCTATTATGCTCAAGGATTAAGGCTCAAAAATCAAGGTAAGCAAAGCAATCTAGTCAAAGTATGCAAGAGACTCAATCTAGACTTATGTGATATCTTATGTTATCTAATTACCAATTCTAGCTACTCTGAGAAGGTACAATTTTAGGATCTCCAATATCTAGCTATCGAGTAGAATCTCAGATTTACCTTAAAGTTATTATTAGAACTTAACAAGTTATAATCAAAATCATGAGACGACTATATAGTTTAAGTAAGTAAATCAGTGACCTAATTTATTAATATTCTACTCTCTTACCCAAATCTTGACTAAATAAATCAAGATTTAAGAATTCAGAACTTAAACCCTATGTTGAGTTCAAATCCCAAATCCCAGGTAATACCCTAATAAGGATCTAGGGTTCACACTTATTACCCAAATTAAAGGTAAGGAATCTTATAAGCTAAAAGATTCAGGGACTAAGAACTTAGTGAAAGGCTATTCTACTGATTACAAGATAAAACAATTAATTAAGAACTTGAGAATCTAAGATCTAGATTCAATCCTTAAGATAATTTTATTATCTTATTGATTGAATCATCCTATACCCACATGGAAGGTTTCAAAAGATTAAATAATCAATCATTTAAGGAATTTCAATTGGAGATGATTTAATTCAAATTGAAGTTCTAAATCTAAGATCTACGATCTAAAGATCTAACGTTTGATCACTTTAGACTTTAAATTAGGGTTTTAACTTAAGAGCTTCCAATTGTGATTCTTTTAGAACCTAAGTTCATAGTTAAACTATAAGGAGCTTATTAAGGTTGAAATTGACTATTTTAAGCATTAAATTAAACATCAACTCATGTTGATTCTTTTAGGTCTAATTAAGATCTAAGGGTCTGAGGTTTAATCACTTTAGATCTTAAGCTAGATTTTTACTTAGACTTTACCAATTATATTTCTTTATGTTTTAACTCTTAGGTTAACCTTACTGAACTTATTAAGGTGGTATTTAATCATCTCAAGTATTAGATTTAAGGATTAATGCCAAAGGACTCTTATAAGATCACTTAAGATCTAAGTATCTTAATTAGGGATTAAGTGGAGTTTTGTTGAACTGAAGATCACATTAACTTTACTAATAGTCTAAGAGTTCAGAGAACACTTCTAATCCACCTTAGGATAGCTTACTGAAATTTCCACGCTTTAAGGAGCATTTAAACATATTTTGGTCAAAATGACCAAAATGCCCCTCTTAAGGGTAAAATTAGGATTTTAGGATTTAGTTGCCCAAGCTAGATCCTATCTGACTTAATATGATTCATGATTATTATTGAAGTGATTAACACACTAATTTTAGGTTTTTAATGACCTAATTAATCTTAATTAGCATTAATCACTTAATTAAGTCAATTAGGGTGATTAGTAAAATTAGGGTATTCTAGGGCAATCCAACCTTACACTTAGGTTATAATAGGCTTAATGTGACATTAGGAATATTCCCCACCCAAATCAAAGGCTTAATTAAGGTTTAAGTCACTAATCCTTGATTTGGGTGATTAAGGAATGATTAAGAAAATTAATTATCCAAAACTACCTTTAAGGGTCTGAATTTGTTCCTTGGGTTCAAGGAGCAATCAAAGACCTTAATCTCAGTAATTGGACAATTAAATGATTTTATATGATTTAATTAAAAATAGAAAAGGTTTGGCAAATAATTTTTAATCCAACCATGGGATCTAAGATTTTATTTTATATTTAGATTCCTTGAATTTTTCTAATTCAAATGGTATATTGGATCTTACCATTTGGATCTATATAGCCAAAGTTATTCAATTAATTTAATCTGAATGTTTATTTAAATTAGAACCTTAGGTTTTGATTAATTAAATTCAGAATCATTAAAAATGCACTCCTAAAATTATTCAATAAACGCGGCCCAAATTCAGAACCGCGCGGGTCACGGGTCGGCCCGACCCGTGACTTCATCCCCTACCTCTCGACGGCTGCGAATTAGGGCAAACTCCAATCGCTAAATTCGCCGCACTCCGTCCACGCCACGCCACCAATTTGTTGGCGACATGTTCAAGCTTCGAAGGCACGTCGAATGAACCATAAATCCTTATCTGGGGGGCGCCGAAATGCCAAGGGACTACTCGGCCAAGGCGTCCTTGAAGGTGCACCTGTGAGGAGAGAATTCTCCTCACAGAGGCCACGAATTTTGCCCGTGTCGATCCCTACACGCTTAGGGTCCTAAGAGGAAGCGATAGGGCGAGACAAGAAGTTCTGGGGTGGTCTGAATTAGTGGAATGCTACTCGAGGTAAAGCGAGCTGGAACTCTGGATGGGTCGATCGACCTTTGGTCGAATCGATCGACTCGATAGCACCCAACCCTTCGATATGGCTCGACAATCACAGACGATCACTCCTGAGGCCCAAAGAATGGCTAATTGCGCAGATGGTGCACACCATTTCCGTGAACCAGAGCTCCATTAGCAGTGCGCATTCAGACTGCAATTTCGCCATCTGGCCCATTGTTAGGCCTCTCTCGAAGGCTCAGACGCTACTGGGAATCTAGGTGAGGACCTATCGCAGCATCTAAGGTTATAGATGAAGCGAGCCGAGCTGAAACCAGCTCGATAGAGGTGATAAGGTCGGAGGCTGTACCTGAAACGAAGAGTTGCAGTGACGAAGGCTATGCCGATAGCCTAAATCGCACCAGAGCCCTGCAGGAGCTTGGCAAGGGGGTCTGAACTCCAAACCACGCCCTCTATCAGCTGTACGCAGCAGTCCAGATGTCGGGTTTGCCAAGAGCTCTGGAACTCTAGCTGGGAGGGTTGATGAGTCTTAATGAGCAAAAAGGGGTTCATTGAGATGCGCTGAGGGTTTTTATAGGCTAGGGGGAGGTCCAGGGGTGGATACCATGGCTAGAGGCCATGGTGGAGGCTCAGACAGGGGCGGAGCCATGGTCCTCCACAATTGGGGCTAGCAAGGCCTTGTGACCCACCGAGCTTCGTCCTACTAGAACCTGGAAGTTGTTAATCATTGGGAGGATGTGGCAGAGGGAGTGGGAGACAGGATCGACGTGGATGGTACGAGCAAATTTTCACTGTCGAGTTGGGGATCTCTTCGGGACGATGGTGAACAGGGCGGGGTGCTCAGCAGCCGTCTGATGGCGAAGAGGTTGGCGATGGATGGTTTGATGGGGATCTTAATTAACGGACAGCGGATTAAATCCTGAACATTGGATATAAGATGCAATCGGGCGTCCGAGATTAGATCACGGGACGGGGTGGTGAGGGCCTTTGGATTGCGCGCTAAGATGCGTGCTAGTGATCCCACTGGCTCAAAATAGTGCTTCGCTGTCGGGACCCCGCAGCGGATCTGCCGCGGTCCCGACAACAAATCCGAGATTAATAAAATTATTAATTTATTTAATTTAATTAAAATTAAATCCAATAAAATAATATATAATTATTCTTAAATAATTAAAATCTAATTTAGGACCAAATGAGCTCCAAAAATTCCCAAAAGTTCACCCTTAGCAAATTTAGGTGTGAGGAATTCAAAAATAAATTCAGATTTTGATTTGGATATCAAATTATTTTAGGTATTTTTTCAGGGTTTAAAAATAGCCAAAAATACCTAATTTTCCATTTTAGCTCTAAATGATTCCAAACTTCTAGGGTTAGGTTTAAATAACCCATTGAGTCCAATGGAATCAAAAGCAAAGCTTGGTTTAGCTTAACTAATCCAGATTTAGCTGAGATAACAACTAGGGTTGTTACAGTTTGCTAGAGACCAAAAGGGGCGAGGGAGCTTCTCATCGAAGGTTGGCTCTCATTCCTTGACTTGGAAAATTTCTAGGCGAACTACTGGGAAGCATAGGATGATCTCTGTTAAACCCTAAGGGTGAACTCCAGTAGGCAAAATTTCAAGAGGCACGAACCCTAAACCAAGGTCGTAATTTTGAAGGCTAGAGGTACTACCTTCCTGTTACTCATTTTAATCTCGAACATCCTAATTGGAGTTCATAGCTTCTCTTAATGAATCGATAGGTTTATTATAAATCAATTGAGTTTGTAAGGATGTAAATGGCAGATTTCTTTTTTTTTTTAAAACATGTGCAAAGTCCTCTTTGCTCTTCAAATCAATTATCATTTTCTTTAAGTAATCTATTTTGCATCGATTATTTATATTCCCATTAGAGTTGAATGGATTTAAACCAATATATTTACGAATTCAACTCCTTTGAATACTATATTCTTCATTAAGTTTGAATAATCTTAAGAAAAGTCAGAATGTACTGTTCGGAATGTTGATTTAGTTAGATTTATGTCTATAATCCATGATAGCATCTTAAGTTTTAATTTGGGCTTTAGATAGAAGTCCTTAAAACAATTTTTTAAAAAAAACTCAAATGAGTTCTGCACCTGTAATATACATTTTATTTTCTTATAAAAGTACATATGTTTTCCTTATATTTGATTTATGATACTTCTTTCATACATACTTATATAGCAGCTCAAATTAGAAATCTTTAAATATCAAGTTCAAGATAATGCATACTAATCTGAACTATAACTATGTCCTGCAACCTTATTAATTCACACATAATGTTAAATTAAAGTTCATTTAGTTCTTTTGATTTCATCCTCTTGAATTTTAGCATTAACTGAGTAATTGATTTTTCTTCCAATAAATTCAGCTTATTATCTAGTTCAGGAGCGTTAATTAAAATCCAAAGATTTGTTCTGTGAGCTACTGTTTCAATACGTCTTTTGAAACTGGAAGTGTGACTTAGTGATCCTAGACTTTGGTGCTATGATGATAGTTATATGTATTTCGATATAGAAGATAATGAGAATTGGGGACTAAATTAAATTGCCCTTGATCAAAATGAGTGAACGTGATTGCTGGATAAGAGTATTATTGTGAAGAAGATTTTTGAACCTTTCATTTTACTATAAAAACAAAGAGGAAATATAATATAATAAATTATCGATGTTTAAGATCCCAATGAAATTTCAGATTTATCAAGTTCAAAATATGGCTACGAATTGTAATTTCTGCTTCATATGTTTTTACCTTATTAAATGAACTGTAGATATAGAAAACAACTGTTACTTTATATTATATTAATTATCCCTTAATCATAGCATATTCATTTGTGATTAGTAAAAACATCCTTAATGTTGTGCTCAAGATTCAAGACTAATTATCGCTATACATGGTAAATGGTTGTTGGCATTATATTTTCTTTCTATATTTCTTAAAATGAATGGTGATCAAAGCTGCGATATAGTATTAAACCATCGAAGTAATTACTTTCATACCACGAATATGTAGAATGAAAATGTGTATATCCTTATAGTGAAGCTTCATGAGACTTTTGCATATTATCTCGTTGTACATGAACAATACAATGAGTCAAGAATTTGATATCAAATTAAACGTCAATAGTTTGGAGATTTAAGTATAATATATATGTCTTAACATATTTGTGCCGGGTAATATATGCTTCGTTTTCTCTTACTTTTAATCTCCTTCTATTCTTCCTTAATGATGAGTAATTACGTAAAAGAAAAATGCTAACTTCTAAATCTTTTCTTTTATTTAATGATGTCATAATTGAAATAGAAAATGCTGAATATCAATTGCTACTTATATTTAAATTAAGTTTCAGGAAATTTAGGGTAGTAGTACTTAATAATTAACCTATTGTATTGTGAATACTTTAGCTTATCTCCAAGTCATTAAGAAAATTAAATGCTGTCACTTATTTCATTATGATCAAATGCTGCCATTTAGTTATGTGATTAAGTGTTGCCATATCTTGTTAATAAAATCATATGCTGTCTTTAAATTCAAATGATTCTTGTTTCTTTTATATTTAATTGTTAACCTTAATGATGTTGTTCTTTGCAGGTAGGTCATAAATTTGTATTAAAAGAAAAGCTTCGCTAAATGCTATTGTCATATAGCATAATAAGCCAAATGATGCTGCTCCTATAAATTTCTAAACTTATTTATGCATCCTTTATTAATTTCATAGATGTTTGATATAGGATGTATGAATTTATAGGTTAGTAGATTATTTTATTTAATTTTATGACTTATAAATTATTGTTCTTTATAATTATCAAAATTATATTAGAATTGGAAATGAACAATCTTTTAATAGATTGAACTCTATTTTAGAATTGGAAATGAGCAATCCTTTAATGGATTAAACTCTATTTTAGAATTGGAAATGAGCAATCCTTTAATGGAATGAACTCTATTTTAGAATTGGAAATGAGCAATCCTTTAATGGATTGAACTTAGAATTGGAAATGAGCAATCCTTTTAAATGGATTGAACTCTATTTTAAAATTGGAAATAGTCAATGGATTGACTTATATATAGAATTGTGAAATTGTTTATTTGAACAAAAATAAAGGAGACTGCTGAAATTTCTAAGAATTTTAGGACTTGAAAATTTCAAGGGAAATATTAGATATTTTCACATGTTAGATACTTATAATACATCTAGAGTTTCATATCTAGGGTTGTAAGTATTAACTTCAATTAAAATTATTCACTTCAATTATAAGTATTCATTTCAATTGTTCAATTAAAAACATTAACCCTCAATCAATTAGATTGAAGGTGATAGATTCCTTTTAAATTTTAGATAAGTTTTTAGACTCTAATTCCCTATAATCATAAGTTAAATTGATTTAAGTAGGATAGAATCTATCTCTTTTCGTAACTTCAATTATTCAATATCAATTAATCTTAGATAACTTCATGATTTAATTGAGTTGATAATTTTTGTTTATAAGTTAAATAAGTAAGTTACTAGAATCTCCTCTAACTTACACTTTCATTAACTTAGAAATCTTTAAACATTCTTTCTTCCTTACTAGTTTCCTTAAACTTTAATTATAAATCTATTTGATTTGATTAGTTTAGGACTAGTATAAGATGAACTTCAATTCATGGAATTATTGATTTCCAAACTTATCTTCCTTCTACTTATATTAAAATTGATTTAAAAATTAATATCAATTAGTCAATATAGAGCTCAATTAGTTCCAATCAAGTTTAGATAATAAAAGGATATCACATACTTTACAATTATTGACATTTATTGAATGCTTGCTTATTTTTGAGCATTTTTCCTGGAACATTCATTCAAGATCATTGTGCATAAATAATGAATTTCATAAAACTTTAAGGGGAATGCCTTATGGCAAATTTGAGTAATAAAGATAGCACTTATAATAGAACTTCACATTTTAGAGAGGGTAAATGTGAATGTTCGACCTCCCCGCTGTATCTAGTTAGGCATATGTGCTTAACTCCTCGCTCCATTCTGCTGTGTACTCCTGCGGAATGAGGTAGCTCCTAAGTGTAACTTTAACTAAAGATTTAAGAGTTCTTTTACAATCTTATTGATTGTAAGATCTCTTCATAACTGATTAGTTATGCTTGTTTTATAGTCCTTGGGCTATGTTTGTCTTAGATCAAGAATCTAAGATACTTCTTTATTTCCTATGCTTTACACTCTCTATCTCTAGTATTGTGTATTGCTTACTTCAGTTCAATTTGAATACAGTATATGTTGCTTAATTTTATTTAATGCTTCACTGTATTTCATTTGCTTACTTAGCATAAATTTCATTGAACATGTTTTGCTTTTATTTCATTTATTTAAATGCCATACTAGTTTCTAGCCTTTAGGATGCTTTTCCTTACCAATTTTGAATACGGGCTAGAACTTATATAAAAGTGAGTATTTTTACTCAACTTATTTTATACTGTCTTCTTTACAGTTATGCTTAGTTCATTTTCCATACTTTACAGTAATTAAAGCTCCGCTGCTTACTTTAAATTGTAAATTGTAATTATGATGTCTTATTAATTTAAACACTTAGCCAATCTTAAAATGTGCTTAGATTGTTTAGTCTAACTACACCTTTTCTTTTCTTTAGCTTTGCCCTATCATATTTAAATACCAAAATATGATAGATCAAGACCCCTTTGATTCAGATAATACAGGTGCGAATACTTGAAGGACTTATAAAGAATTCTGCTTCCGCTTAATTTTACAATTTATTTATATTTTGTTTTGAGTGAGAGAGTGATCTATTTACTATCCTCTACTCTTACTATTAAAAGGTTTGTAATAATTAAATTATAAACTGCTTGAGTTTACTTAAGTTACTTTTTCCTACACTTATAAATATGTGTTGTATTTTTTTATGTTTGTAACTGCTTGGGATAAATGAGTGGATTATTCTAATTATTTATATTGAAGTTACTTACAATATTGTATTTACATGTATCTTCTTAACATGTATCCCTGATTCCCTGATTGCATTCAAATTGTATAAATTTATTTTAACTTAACAACTACTCATAAAGTGACTTGGCCACTTAACATCTATACTTAAATTGCTTTCTCCTAATCGAGTGTTGGGTGCTAAGGTAACATCCCAATGTTTGGATTAATCTCCTATCCAATTATTGGGGTCGTTACAAAATCACTTAAGGAATTACAAATAAGGTAATTCAATTCCATTTGAAGATCTAAGTAATATTTAAGATCTAAGGTCTAAAATCTAAGGTTTAAAATCTAAGGTCTGAGTTTGATCACTTAGATCTAACTAATAAGTCAAAGTTTTAGGGTTCTTTAAAGCTTTTGCTCTTACTTTATTGAAGACTAAAATTCATGAGTAAACTTCAGTAAGATAACTAGGATTAGAAACTTCAGCTTTAATATTAATTAAGCTAAGTCTTTCATGAAGGGTCTTAAGATCACTTAAGATCTTAAGAGCTTACTCAAGGATTTTAAGATTAAGCACTAGGATTTATTCATATGATGGTATAACTTAACAATTGATATTAATACATTACATTACTAATTACTATTACTTTAATTGAGAATTCCAAGGTTTAAGGGTACTTAAACACATTTTGGTCAAAATGACCAAAATATTCCTCTTAAGGCTAAAAATGATATTTTAGGATTTAATCATCTAAATTGATTCAAATCTATTTTAATGGGATTCATATTGATTAATGAAGTGAGTAAAACATTTACTTTAGGTTTTCAATAACATTAATGGCTTAATTAGCACAAATTACATTAAGAGGCCAATTAGCAAGATTAAGGAAATTATGGCATACTAATATGATCCAAACCTAATTATAGGTTTAATACACTTAAGAAGGCATTAGGAACTTAGTTCACCAAAATCAGAGGACTAATTATGGTTTAATTCACTAATCTCAATTTAGGGTAATTAAGGAATGATTAACAAAACTAAAAATCTTAAATTACCTTTAAGGGTCTACATAGGTTCTCTATAGTCTTATGAGCATTCAGAGATCTTAATCAATATTTTTGGACATTAATTGAATTTATTATGATTAAAATACAAACAGAAAAGGATTAGGCAATTATTTAAAATCTAACTATTTGATCTTTTATTTTATTTTATATTATTATTCCTTGTATTTTTTTGATTAAAATAGTATATTGGATCATACCATTTGGATAAGTATTGATTAGATTATTTCATTTATTTATTCTGAATGTTTATTTAAATTAAAACCATATGATTTGATTTTTCAAATTAATTTCCTTAAGGAAATTAATTCAGAAATTCCTAAATTAGCTGTTGGCCCAAATACTAAAAGGCGCGGGACGGGCTCTAACCCGACCTGAAGCGCCAGTGCTTCGTCTTCACAGAGACACCCTGACACCCGAACCCTAAGGTTCACTTCTAGTGCCAAATTATCCATGCTCCGACTTGGCCACGCCAAGATCTCGATGGCTACACCTTCAGGGACCGAAGACGCGTCGACTGAACCCAAAATACTCATATGGGGTGTGCCGGATCGCCGAGGTGCTACTCGACTGAGACGTCACCGAAGGGGTCTCTATGAGAAGCTAATTCTCATCACAGCATCAACGCCACGAGCCACGGTCTAACCCTACACACTCAGGGATCATAGGAGAAGTGATTGGAATAGTCGAGGGGTCCTGGGGAGAGCTAGATCACTGGAGAGCTACTCGTGGCGGGACGCAGATGGGAGCCCAAGATGGGTCGATCGATTCCAGTTGAGTCGATCAATTTGATCGAACCCAACCATTGATATGGGTTTACAATTATTGCCGAGAGATTCTAGCACCAATTGGAATAGCTAGAAGCTTGAGGAAATGCAATGTTCAGGTGAACCAGAAGCCGACTGGCAATGCACACTCAGATGGTGAATTCTCTCTCTAGTCCACTACCAGCCATTCCTACACTCTCAGCCACCTAGAGGAGGTTAAGGGCAAGGTCTTAACACAGCATCTAGGGCTCAATTGAAAGCGAGTCGACCTGAAACCAGCTCAACAGAGGAAATGGGAACAGAGGCTGTACCTTAGATTGAGGAATCGCAGCAACAGAGAGGGATAGAGATGCTTCCGAGCTCACCAGATTAGCAATGCAGGTTCACAGGGGGTTTGAACACCAACGGACCCTCTAACAGCGGTACGCAGCTGCTGGATTCACCGAGATTGCTGAGTGCGATGGAAGCTCCAAGGAACCTTTGGCTAAGCATTTGAGGAATCACAGTGATCAAAGGGACTCACTGTGATATCCTGAAGGTATTTATAGGTGAGAGGGAGGTACAGGAGTGGATACATAGGCTGGATGCCATAGCTCTGGCTCAGGCTGAGCTGTCTCAATAGCCCACCCCCTAATGGGATTACTCCAAGCCTCAGGGTCACCAGGGATCTCAGCTAGATAAGGAAAGATCCTAACGATCTAGGTGACCTGGCAGAGGAGTGGCAAATAGAATCACATGGCTCGTATGAGCAGATTTCTCCTGTCGGGCCTGCGATCAAGCGAAGACGACGATCCACAGTGGTGGGGTTCATCTCCATCGTCTGATCGCGAGACCGTTGAGGATAGACGGTCTGAGGCGGCTCCCAATTAATAGATCCATGGATTAGATCTCAAGCATTGGATGATAGATGATAATCAGGCGAATAGGATTTAATCACGGCATGTGGTAGATCGCACTGTTGGATAATTTGCTAGGATGCGTGCTAACGCATCCATTGGTTCGATTGCATGTGCCGCTGTCGGGACCCCACAGCGGATCTGCTGTGGTCCCGACAACAAATCCCATATATTAAATATATATAAATATTTAATTTAATTAATATTAATTCAATTAATAATTTTCTTAAATTCTAATTAATTTATAAATCCAATTTAGGACTAAACAAGCTCCAAAAATTCTCAAAACTAATTCACCCTTAGCTAATTAGGGCATGAGGAATTCAAAAATGAACTCTGATTTTAATTTGGAGACCAAATAATCTTAGGCATTCTTTAGGGCTCAAAAATAGGCAAAAATACAAAAATTTTTAATTTAGCTCCGATTGATCTCAAACTTCTGGGGTTAGGTTTAAATGACCCATTGAGTCTAATGAAATCAAAATTAGCACTTAGTTTTAGCTTAATTAATCTAAACTTAGATATGGTAACAAGTAGGGTTGTTACTGACTCCCCCACTTAAGAACGATGCCGTCCCCGACATCACTTAGTGAAGAAGGTACTACAAGGACTAAGATTTAAATGGAACTGATAAGAAAGAAAAGAACAATACCTGGGCTTGCAAAAAGTTGTGGATATTTATTGCGCATATCTGCTTCTTTCTCACAAGTAGATTCTTCCAAAGATTGATTCTTCCACTGGACTTTGACCATAGGAATTGAATGATTCCTTAGCTACTTCTGATCACGAGCAAAGACTTTGATTGGTTCTTTATCGTAAGAAAGATCAGGTTGAATCTCTACTACTGAAAGTTGAACGAGATGAGAAGGGTCTCTGAGACATCTTCTTAGTGACAATACATGAAACACAATGTGAAGAGCTACAAAGTCATCAGGAAGATTCAACCGGTAGGCAGATGATCCTACTTTGGCCAAAATCTCAGAAGGTCCAACATAGCGGGGACTGAGCTTCCCTGCTACACTAAATCTGTAGACACCCTTCATTGGACTGATCTTTAGATAAGCAGAGTCTCTAACATTGTATTCTAGGAGACAATGATGAGCATCATGATACTTGCTCTAACAATCTTGAGCTGAATGAATTCTCTGTTGAGTTAAATGAATCTTCTTATTGGTTTCTTCAACTGACTCTGAACCAAACAGTTTAACGCTTCCTATTTCTGACCAAGCTAGCAGAGTAATGCATTTTTTATCGTACAATGCCTCATAAGGAGCCATTTTAATAATGGCTTGGAAACTATTATTGTAGGCAAACTCCACTAATGGAATATGATCTTCCTAGGAACCAGCAAAATCAAGAACACACAATCTAAGCAAATCTTCTAGAACTTGAGTCACTCTTTCAGACTGACCATCCATTTGAGGATGAAAATCTGTACTCATAGCTAGAGTAGTACCCAAATCTTGATGCACAGATTGCCAAAACTTAGAAGTAAATCTGTTATCTCTATCGGATACGATTAATTTCAGAATACCATACAGCCTGACAATATCTTTGATATAGAGCTTTGCTAGCTTCTCCACAGAGTCAGTCTGACAGATAGGAAGAAAGTGCGCTGATTTAATCAAATAATATACTATAACCCAGATTGCATCGGCCCCAGATTTTGCACGAGGCAATCCCATGACAAAATCTATGGATATATCAAACCATTTTGCAGAGCTAGGTCCGAGTAGAACTTATAGAATAAGACATGTATCCATCCTAGGCATTCGCAAAGCTAGGTCCAAGTCTATTCTATAATAAAACTAGAACTGAAGAGGTAGACTAAGCTAGGACATACTCTATTAACTGAAAGCACTGTAAGAACGGAATGAATGTTATGTTTTCAAGAACAAACTTAGGATGTATCTTTAATATCCTAAGTTCTCCTATTATGCTCAAGGAACAAGGCTCAATGTTCAAGGTGTGCAGAGTAATCTAAGTCAAAGTAAGCAAGATACTCAATCTAGACTTATGTGATATCTGTTGTTATCTACTTTTATTCGACTAACTATTTTGAGAAGATACAAGTTTAGTATCTCCAATATCCAACTATCGAGTATAATCCCAAATTCACGACCTTAATATTAACATTAGAACTTAATAAGTTCTAATTCTTAATCAGATGATGACTATAAAGGTTTAAAGTAAATAAATCAACGACTTAATAATTATTATTCTCCTTTCTTAACCCAAATCTTGATTAAGTAAATCAAGATTAAGGATTTTGGATCCAAACTCCACTTTGGTGTTCAAATCCAGAATCCAGTGTGATATCCTAATAAGGATCAGGGGTTCACACTCAAACACAATTTAAATATAAGGAGTCTTATAAGCTGAAGGATTCAAAAACTATGATCTTAATGAAAGGTTACTCTACTAGTTATAAGATAAAATAATCAATTAAGAATTAAGAATCTAAGATCTATATTCAATCTTTAGGATAATTGTATTATCCTATAGATTGAATCAATCCTACACCCACATACAAGTTTCAAAAGGATTAAACAATAAATCACTTAAGGAATTCTAAAGAAGGTAATTCAATTCAATTTGAAGATCTAAAGTTTAAGATCTAAGATCTAAAGTCTAAGATCTAAGGTTTAAGATCTAAGGTCTGAGTTTAATCACTTAGATCTAATTAATAAGTCTAAGTTTTAGGGTTCTTTAAAGCTTTTGATTTTAGTTTGTTGAAGACTGTAATTCATGAATAAACTTCAATAAGATAACGAGGATTAGAAATTGCAACTTTAATATTAATTAAGCTAAGTCTTTTATGAAGGGTCTTAAGATCACTTAAGAGCTTACTCAAGAATTTTAAGATTAAGCACTAGGATTTATTCATATGATGATATAACTTAACAATTGATGGTAATACATTACACTACTAATTATTATTACTTTAATTGAGAATTACAAGGTTTAAGGGTACTTAAACACATTTTGGTCAAAATGACCAAAATATCCCTTTTAAGACTAAAAATGGTATTTTAGGATTTAATCATCTAAATTGATTCAAATCTATTTTAATGAGATTCATATTGATTAATGAAGTGAGTAAAACACTTACCTTAGGTTTTCAATAACATTAATGACTTAATTAGCACAAATTACATTAAGAGGCCAATTAGTAGCATTAAGGAAATTAGAGCATAGTAATATGATCCAAACCTAATTATAAGTTCTAATACACTTAGGAAGGTATTAGGAACTTAGTTCACCAAAATTAGAGGACTAATTATGGTTTAATTTACTAATCTCAATTTAGGGTAATTAAGGAATGATTAATAAAATTAAAGATCTTAAATTACCTTTAAGGGTCTACATAGGTTCTATATAGTCTCATGAGCATTCAGAGACCTTAATCAATATTTTTGGACATTAATTAAATTTATTATGATTAAAATACTAATAGAAAAGGATTATATAATTATTTAAAATCTAACCATTATATCTTTTATTTTATTTTATATTATTATTCCTTGTATTTTTCTGATTAAAATAGTATATTAGATCATACTATTTGGATAAGTATTGCTTAAATTATTTCATTTATTCATTCTGAATGTTTATTTAAATTAAAACCACATAACTTAATTTTCCAAATTAATTTCCTTAAGGAAATTAATTCGGAAATTCCTTAATTAGCTGTCGGCCCAAATACTAAAAGGCGCGTGTCGAGGTCTGACCTGGCCCGAAGTGACAGTATTTCGTCTTCACAGAGACACCCCGACGTCCGAACCCTGGGGTTCACTTCCAATGCCAAATTCTCGATGCTCCGACCATGCCACGCCAAGATCTCGATGGCTACCCTTTAGGGACTGAAGACGCGTCGACTAAACCCGAAATCCCCATCTGGGGTGCACCGGATCGCCGAGGTGCTACTCGACCGTGACGTCACCGAAGGGGTCTCTATGAGGAGCTAATTCTCCTCACATCATCAACGCCAAGAGCCACGGTCTAACCCTACACACTCACGGATCATAGGATAAGCGATTGGAAGAGTTGATGGGCCCTAGGGAGAGCTAGATCACTGGAGTGCTACTAAGGGTGGGACGCAGACGGGAGCCCAAAACGGGTTGATTGATTCCAGTCGAGTCGATCGATCTGATCGAACCCAACCATCAATATGGGTTTACAATTATGGCTGAGAGATTCCAGCACCAATTGGAATAGCTAGATGCTCGAGGGAATGCAGTGTTCAGGCGAACCAAAAGCCGACTGGCAATGCACACTCATATGGTGAATTTGCGCTCTGGTCCACTGCCAGTCATTCCTACACTCTTGGCTGCCTAAAGGAGGTTAAAGGTGAGGTCCTAATGCAACATATAGGGCTTAATTGAAAGTGAGTCGAGCTAAAACCAGCTCAACAGAAGAAATGGGATCAGAGGATGTACCTTGGATTGAGGAATCGCAGAGACAGAGAGGGATCGTGGTGCTTCTAAGCTCACCGGATCAGCAATATAGGTTCACAGGGGGTCTGAACACTAGACGGGCCCTCTATCAGCGGCATGCAGCTGCTTGGTTCACCGAGATTGCCTAGTGCGATGGAAGCTGCAAGGAACCTTTGGTTAAGTAATTGAGGAATCACAGTGAGCAAAGGGACTCACTGTAACATCCTGATGGTATTTATAGGTGAGAGAGAAGTCCAGGGGTGGATACCATGGCGGGATGCCATGTCTCTGGCTTGGGCCGAGCTGTTTCAACAGCCCACCCCCTAATGGGATTACTACCAGCCTTAGGGTCGCCTGGGGGGCTCGCCAAAAATGGGAAGATCCTAACTGTCTAGGTGACCTAGCAGAGGAGTGGCAGATAGAATCATGTGGCTTGTACTTGCAGATTTCTCTTGTCGGGCCTGCGATCGAGTGAAGACGACGATCCACAGTGGCGGGGTTCATTCCATCGTCTGATCGTGAGACCATTGAGGATAGACGATCTGATGCGGCTCCCAATTAATAGATCTGTGAATTAGATCTCAAGCGTGGAATGATAGATGCTAATCAGGCGGGTAGATCACGCCGTTGGATAATTTGCTAGGATGCGTGTTAACACATCCATTGGTTGGATTGCACGTGCCGCTATCGGGACCCCGCAGCAATTTGTCGTGGTCCCGACAGAAAATCCCATATATTAAATATATATAAATATTTAATTTAATAAATATTAATTCATATAATAATTTTCTTAAATTCTAACTAATTTATAAATCCAAATTAGGACTTAATGAGCTCCAAAAATTCTCAAAAAATTCACCCTTAGCTAATTAGGGCATTAGGAATTCAAAAATGAACTCAGATTTTAATTTGGAGATCAATTTAATTTAGGTATTCTTTAGGGCTCAAAAATAAGCAAAAATACCAAAATTCTAAATTTAGCTCTGATTAATCTCAAACTTCTAGGGTTAGGTTTAAATCACTCATTGAGTTTAATGGAATCAAATTTAGCACTTGGTTTTAGCTTAACTAATCTAAACTTAGCTATGGTAACAGCTAGGGTTGTTACAAGAACTCCCCTTAGGTAACTACCTCGACACCTAACCTTTATGAGATCGTGGTTTAAATTTATCTTTTGTTTCCTATGTCTAGGTTACCAAATAATTTTTTTTAATTGTTAGATCTCACAAACATGATTTCCATCAACATTGCATCATGCGCTTACACACACAATTTAGCTAAATGAGATGATGCATTGGGTCAATGGACTATGTCACAACATCTATTAGATTTCCAACGTCATCTCATCCCTTCTACTTTGCTGAGCAGCAGAGCAAATTTGATGGGAACTTAGTTCTCAAGCATCAAATCTCTTGGTAGAGCTCTTAAGGAAAGGTGTAAGTGAGCCTGAGAGCTTGTCACATAGTTCTCAGCTTGACCTATACTACTTCCCTTGCTCTTGTCCAATTTATCAGCTTGGAACACAAGTTTTTTTCTTAATTGATAATTCATTTAAGTTTTATTTTAGCAAAGTAATTTGACAAATTTTCATCCAGGCATTTATTCACAATAATAATAATAAAATCATCCCATGACAAAATCCATAGATACATCTAACCATTTCCACTCTGGGATCTCTAAAGGATGCAGTAAACCACTTGGTTTCTGATGCTCTTGCTTAGCTAAACTGCACACATGGCACTTGGCTACAAAATCAGCAACACTCTTCTTCATTCCAGGCCACCAGAAGGATTGATTCAAATCCTAATACATTTTTGTGCTTCTGGGATGCACCTAATATCTAGAGTTGTGACCTTCAACGAGAATATCTTGATGTATGGACCTTGGAATCCAGAGGAAGTTATTCAGATATATAGTGCCCTTCTAGAAATTCAACTCAGGATGATGACCACTCTCAATTGCAACATTGAAATTTAGATAGTCCCGATCCTTTGTCAATAAGATGGAAACGTCTCTGTGGAACGTAGGCTATACATTACTCGTGGAAATCATCTCACTTAGCAGGTCTCTGCACATAATTTTAATGCCTAACATGCAAAACTCCTCTTCTAACGGGCTTTCAGAGATGATGGAATTGAGGGTAGCATGATGACTGAGTGCATCAGCAACCACATTTGCCTTTCCCGGATGGTATTGGATATCCAAGTCGTAATCACTTAATAATTCCAACCATCTCCTCTAATGAAAGTTAAGCTCATACTGATTGAATATATATTTCAAACTCTTGTGATCGGTAAAAATAGAACATTATACTCCATACAAATAGTGACACTATATCTTCAAAACAAAGATGACTGCAGTGAGCTCCAGATCATGCGCTAGATAGTTCTTTTCGTGCAGCATAAGCTGACGAGATACATACGCAATCACTTTTCCATCCTACATCAGTACGGCACCCAAGCCTATTCCGAAGCATCGGTGTAGACTTGGCAGTTCAAACCTTCCTTGGGTAAAGCTAGTACTGGTACTAGTGCAGAAGAAAGTGCATCCTTTAATGATTGAAAGGCAGCTTCACATTCAAGGCTCTAGATAAATGGCACAGGCTTCTGGGTTAACTTAGTTAGAGGAGAGGCTATCTGAGAGAAGCCTTTCACAAACTTTCTATAATAACTAGCTAAGCCTAGGAAGCTTCAGATATCGGTCACAGAAGTTGGTTGAGACCAATCTTGGACGGCACTAACCTTATTCTGATTAACCCTAATGCCTTGGGCATCGATGACATGACCCATAAAAGCTACTGAATCAAGCCATAATTCATACTTGGAATACTTGGCCTAGAGCTCATGGTCACACAGTTCCTTCAACACTACCCTTAAGTGGTTCTCATGCTCCATTTTTCTTTTGGAGTAAATCAAAATATCATCGATGAAGACAATGACAAATTTATCAAGGTAGGGTTTAAAAATGGGCTGCATTAAGTCCATAAATATAGAGGGTGCATTCATTAACCCAAACGACATTACTAGAAACTCGTAGTGTCCATAATGAGTTATAAATGTTGTCTTCTCTATGTCTGATTCCTTGACTTGCAATTGGTGGTAACGTGGTTGCAAGTCAATATTGGAGAACACTTTAGCTCCTGATAATTGATCAAGGAGATCATCTATTAGCGACAACAGGTATTTATTCTTAATTGCTACTTTGTTCAACTTTGATAGTCAATGCACATACGCATCAAACCATCCTTCTTCTTCACAAACAGTACTGGTGCTCCCCAAGGAGACAAACTTGGTCTAATGAGGCCTTTCTCAAGCAGCTCTTGCAGTTGTTTGTTTAGTTCTCGCAACTCCTTAGGCACCATGCTATTAGGAGCTATTGATATTGGTTGTGTTCCTAGAATTACATCTATTGCAAACTCTACTTCGCAAATAGATGGAAGACCGGCTAGATCTTCAGTGTTAAATTTATCGATGAAGGATCTTGTCTGATTATCACTGCCTGGAATAATTTTCTTCTTCTGGCAGTTGATAGTATCATTATGCTGGCTCAACCAGTTCAATCTTAGGCTTACATCAAAGTTTGTTATAGGAAGGACAACTAACTTGACTTCGAATTCCTTATCACCAATAGGAATTGGTATTTTACAGAACTGATGAGCTGGCATATGGGCTCCAAACGACAACCCAATGCATAAAGGACTGGCTAAACAATATAGTGGTAGATTAAGAGATTTAATATAGCTTTTTGATACAACGGAGTGACTAGCTCCAGTGTCGACTAGTACATTGAATGGTTTATTATTCATACATAATGAGCCTATTTACATACGCAGTAAATTACTAATTATTTAAGCAAGTATTAACTATAAGAATAAATTGGTTCAGAATTGTGTACCTGAAACCATGTGATTTTTCTCCACAGCCTCGAGTGGAGTAGGGCATAGACTCTGGCAGGACCTGCATGCCTATTGTTGTATGTATGCCTTGGTAGTGGTCTTGGTGCATTTGGTCGAGGTGCAATGGCTGCCTCGCTGTGATGACCCCAATATCGGGTAGGAGATTAGCCCAACATTGGCTCGTCACCTTAGCATCTAATATCTAGTTAGAAGGAAACTAACCAAATGCTAGATGCTAAGTTTTGCTAAGGATCATGAAGAGGGTATTAAGTTAAGATGAGAAAATGAATAGAAGAAAAGAAATGCACAAGATAAATATGATTTTAAATGCATGTGATCAAAGTAGTTATAATTATATGTGTGAAAATGATAATTATATGCATGTACAAGGCAAGTAAACATATAACAAATAAAGTAATTACAACTACTTGTATATGAAAGTGTATATGCAATCATAAATAGAAGAAATGAAATATGTGAATGGAAAATACTTGCAAGATTTATGAAGTAATTCATAGATGCAATTACAATCAATAATAGGAATTTAAATGATTAAAATTATATATAGGAGCATAGTATTTGCAAGTAGTAGCAGAGGTGAATATTCACATGAAGCAATATAAGTTGACATTATGAAATGCATATGCAATTATGATATAAGTAAGGATAGATGCAATTAATCACATGCAACAATTTAGTTTATGAATATGAGATGTTTATGCACTATATCCATCCATTTATCCAAACCAAGCATTTAAGTATTAAATACTAATTCCATCATAAAATATAATAAAGACAAAGCAAAAAGTTTAAATTAAGATTATTACATGCCATAATTAAAGAACAAGAAAGTAAAGTATCTCTCTCACAATATAATAAAGCAAGAAAAACTATTTAATGTAGAAGCAATTAATTTAAGCTTAAGCACTTGGTCCAGCTCCAGTTGCATCCAAATGCACCCGATCTATCATATTTTGACATTTAAATATGATAGGGCAAAGCCATTAAGAAGAAAAGTATAGTTAGACTAAATAGTCTAAGCATATTTTAAGATTGGCTAAATATTTTAATAATTTTGATTGGATATCACATACTAGTTTACAATATGAAAGTAAGCAGTGGAGCAATTGAAAGCATTTAAATAGGGAAAATAAGTAAGGAAAATTAAGAAAGACTAATGAAAAGAAAAGTGAGTAAGAATACTCACAAGTTTAGATATTCTAGCCTGCAAGTAAAGCAAGGGTAAAAGCATTCTAAATAGGCTAGAAAAGTACTAAAGTGCATATGAAAATAAAAGGAATTAAGCATGTATATGTTCAATGAACTTATGCTAAGTAAATAAAAGAAGACAGCGAAGCATTTAACTGTAATTATAACAATATTCACTACAGTATTAATGGACTATAAACAAATAAAGTACATTACTAAAAACATGAAAAGTGCAAAGCATAGTAATTGAAGGAAGATCTTAGCCTCTTAGTCTAAGATACACATAGCCTAGGATTATGTAAAGTAACATAGCTAAAAAGCTATGATGAGTCTTCGCAATCAATAAGATTGTATAAAATCTCATATTTTATTTAATTGAAGTTATTTTATGAAAGTATTCATTCTGCAAGGACTTACAGAATGAAGCACGGAGTTAAGCACATCTACCTTACAGGTAAGGGAAAGCAGTGTTTTAAATATATCAAACACTCATATTCATCCTCTGAGAATATGAGCTCTCCATATTTCTCCTATTTAGCTTGCCCTTGGCTATCCAGCAAAATTAAACCCCTATAGTTTTAATGTGAAAGTTGTATTTATGCACAATGCCTTATATGAATATGTCAAATGAAATATGCTCAAAGCTAAGCAAGCGTTCAAGAAAATTTCAATAATTGCAGACTATGTGATATCCAAAGTTATCTAATTTTAATGACCTACTTAATGATTGGAGTTAATTGAACTCCTAATTCACTTAGAGATATTGATCTCAAGTCAATTAAAAGTAATATAAGTTATTAGGATTTTGGAAAATAGTAATTTATTTTTATTCTATGAGATGACAAAATAATTTATATGTATAAAAATACTAAATGAAATCAATCCTATCCTTATCCTAAACCACAAGGTTGAAATAAGGTAACTAAATCAAGGCTTCGAAAACTAGTTAGGAAAGGGTATGGTTATGAAACTACCATATCGGAATAATATGAAAGTTAAGGTCTTAATCACTAAACATCTCTAGCTAGGTTGTAGTTGGAAGGCACTATCCATTCAAATACTAATCTAGCTAAGTTTAGGTAAAAAGAAAGGGTTTAAAAGTAAAGGAGAGAAAGGATTGAAAGTTACAAACTCTGTGTTTTCTATAGATTGAAGGTTAAAGGAAATATATAGGATTCCTAAACTATGCTAATAAATTAAAGACTCTTAATTCAAATCCTTAAAGGACTTAAATGAGGATTCAAAAGCTAAAGTGAGGTGAGCTAGGATCTAATCTAGTTACTAAAGGCTAGTCCTAATTGGTTTACTTTCTAGGATCACATAGGTATTTAAAGTTAACTACACTAATTGGGTGCATTAACAACTCCTATGATCACATGTAAATCAATTATAAAATCAAACCTAAAGCATTTATCCTAAGGTTGAAGGTTTAATCAATTAATTTGCTCAATATATAAGCATCTAAATTAAGAGAACTAAGCTCAATTCATGCAATTAAAATTGATATAGGAAGTAATAAATATGATATATTTGCTATCCTAAGGTTTAAATACCTAAAACATGAAATTATGAAATTACAAAATTATCACAATAACACTAATTAAGGAGCTAAAAAAACCTAAAATTAGCCATTGTTATCCATTAAAAATAATATGCACAAATATGAAATCCTTATAACACTAAGTAGGTCAAAATCCTTATATGCACAAATAAGGAGAAAAATGACACTAAGTAGGTCAAAATCGGACAATATTAGAAATTAGGATTTTTGGAACTCCTAATTGTGTTAAAAAATGATTAAAAAAATTAGTATTCAAATCTAAAATTTGATTTCATATTATTGTCCTACACATTCTTTTGATTAAAATGGACTATTTGATCATTAAATTTGGATCAAGTTATGTCACATGCAAGAATTGAAATGAATTTGCAATTAATTAAATTAATCTAAGATAATGATTTATTAATACATTTACCAAAACAAAAATTAAATGGCATTTTATTATTCTACACGTTCTTACAGTCAAAATGGTATATAATATTGAATTATTTGGATGTGTATATTTAAAGTTATGATTAAAATAAAATATGTAATTATTAAACATTAATTAAATTACATTAATCACTATAATATGATTACACAAGAATTATATACAACACGGATAACGATGGCACTAAAAATGGGGACACACCATTCAAAAATACGGCAGTCAGCGGGACAGAATTTAGTGTGACGCATAATACGGTGCGCCGTCGCAAAACGCGGCAACTTCTGCGAGTATCGCATGGCGACGCGGGGCCCGCAGCTTATACAACCGCGGCCCGTGATTTAAAGACCAAGCGGGTTCGGTTCAAGCATAAAACCAAAACCCAGTTCATCCCGCTTTGACCGCATTGTCTCCGCGACTTACCCGAAGGAGGGAAATTTAGGGTTAGCAGCAATGTTCAACTCCAATGGTCCCTGAGCGCGGCCCGCACACCGGCGAGAAGACCTCATCGAGGCCATTCACCTGGGACTAATAATCAAGCCAAATGATGAATGCAGAGATAGTAAGGTGATTCATTAAATTCATATGGTGAAACCTTAATATCTTAATTAAAGAATTTAATTAACACGAGCTTGATCGGCTTCAGTTGAAGCTAATCAAAGCTCGAAAATGCCTTACATTGAATGAAATGGACTTAAATTAATAAAAATTAGGAGAGGAGTAAGGATCTATTACTCGAAATTTACGATTTCTCCGATGGAAAAATTAGTGTTTCGCAGCTCATAGTTTGCGTCTCCCGTAGGTTGTCTCGCAGCTTAGGGCTTCCACGATAGCTTTAGAAGAATAATAAAATGGATAGAGTAAATGAAATGGAGGTATAAGCTGTAGAGGAGCCAGCTGGAAGAGCCAGATGGTCCTTACCTGACATTTATAATCGTGCCTGAAGCTTTACATGAAGATGTACAGGGATTCGATCCAAGTCGATGGATTTGGAGAGTGATCCGATGACTGGATCAAATAGACATGATCCCGCCGTTAGGTCAACTTAGAAATCACACAATGGCTCAGATTTCACGGAACTGTTGTCCCGTGCTTGGTCTCCTACAGCGGATCCTCGCGGATAATAAAATCACAGCCGATAGGATTAAAAATTAATATTAATTTGAATTATATTATTTAATTAATTAATTATACTTAATTAAATACTCAAACTTAAATAATAAAATGGACTCCGAAAAATCCCAAAAATTCACCTTTACATAATTGAGGGGTATTTAAATATTATTAAAATATTCAGAAAAATTTTGATGACTTTCAAACACTTCCAAATACCACCCCTAGCTAATTTGGGGGTGATAAGTCCAATGGTGGACTCCATTTTAATTCTGAGGTCTAAATAAAATAGGCCTTCTCAGAATTACCAGAAAACTAGGAAATGCTGGAAATTGTCAAATAATCTTCGAATCGCACGAAAATTGAAATGGAGGTTATTATTAATATTATAAGACTAATGGAAATGAAATTAAGTTGATTATGTGACTAATTAATGGTAACAACACTAGGGTTATTCCACTCGTGCCTCTAGATTTGTGTTGTAGATGAAGAAGGTGGCACTACTGTGGGCCCCCTATACTAGCAACATGGAAGTATGGTGCTCCAACTATGAAAAATCCCCAACTTAAGTAAAGTTAGGTAAACCCAACCTGCCTTAAGCCAAGGACTCATCACCAAGTACTATAACATCATCAATATACAAGTATCAAAGTGGCAGAAGCAATGAATAATAGAGTAACATCCACAAGCATACATAGTAGGAAAAGAGAATGCAATATAGTAACTCATCACAATGCAGAAATAAAATACATCCAAAATTACTAATTAAAATCTAAGTTCATAGTTAAACTATATGGAGCTTATTAAGGTTGAAATTGACAATTTTAAGTATTAGATTTAAACATCAAATTCCTATTGATCCTTTTAGGCTACTTAAAATCTAAGGATCTGATGTTTGATCACTTTAGACTTTAAGCTAGATTTTAACTTAGAATTTTCCATTATTATTTCTTTTAGAATTTTAAGCTCATAAGTTAACTAAATTGAACTTATCAAAGTGGTTTTGATAATTGAAATGATTAAATTTAAGGGCTAAGCTTAAGTGACTTCTTTAGGGTCACTTAAGATCTAAGTATCTTAATTAGGGCTAAATTGAAGATTTCTTAAATCAATGATCACATTAACATTATTATTAGTCTAAGAGTTCAGAGAACATTTCTAATCTAACTTAGGGTTAATTTACTGAAATTTCCAAGTTTAAGGAGCATTTAAACATACTTTAGTCAAAATGACCAAATTGCCCCTCTTAAAGCTAAAATTGGGTTTTTAGGGTTTAGCTATCCAAATTAGATCTAATCTGTTTTAATATATTTCATATTAATTAATGAAGTAGATGTTTCACTCCTCTCAAATTTTGACCACTTAATTAGGCTAATTATCACTAATTACTTAATTAGGCCAATTAGGGTGATTAGTAAATTTAGGCATCCTCAGGGCAATCCAACCTTACCCTTAGGTTCTAATAGATCTAATATATTATTAAGAGCTTACTTTCCCAATTTTAGAGACTCAATTAAGGTCTAAACCACTAATCCTCATTTAGGGTGATTAAGGCATGATTAAGGAAATTAAAGGTCCAAAATTAAGTTTAAGGGTCCTTGATTATTCTCTATGGTCACATAAGTGATCAGAGCACTAAATTTCCAGGTTTGGATAATTATTGAATTTAATATGATTTAATTTAAAATAGAAAAAGGTTTAAGAAATTATTTTAAATCCAACCATTGGATTTCTGATTTTATTTTATATTTAGATTCCTTGTACTTTTCTGATTCAAATGGTATATTGGATCATACAATTTGGATTTGTATAGCTAAAGTTATTAAGTTAATTTATTCTAAATTTTTATTTAAATTAAAACCATAGGTTTCCAATTAATATTTAATTTCCTTAAGGATTTTAATTACAAAAATCCTTTTATTAATTGTCGGCCTGCTCTCAAAATACGCGGTTCGGGGTCGACCCGG